>OY728160.1:1056343219-1057593219 GCA_963277665.1 Viscum album
CCCCGTGGACCCACCATTTCAGGGATGAATTTTCCAAAACTCAAATTCAAGCTCTGGTCACCCAAGTCTTCAACTCAACTCTTCGGAAATCTTATAAGGTAACTTTTTCCCTAAAATGGAAGACTTGAAAGAGTAGGATAAGAAATAAGTGTTTAGGATTCATCAACACTTGTGTTCCTAAGTTTCTAGACCTCCTTAAAAGTGGAAGCATTTACGTGAATCCTTACCCATTCAATGAAACTTGCTCGCCTCCCTTTTGGAAACATATTAGGATAATACTAAAGGCCTGAGTTAAGTCTCTCCCAAGTATTACCCTATAGATTATTTGTCTCCATGGTGAACCCATGCCATGAAAGTACACTTGCACGACCTAGAAATGCGTGCCAAATGATTTGTGCAACCATACTTGTGAACCAAAAATATTTGTCTGCCTCTCTCAGGTTCACCTCTCCTCTACAAGATATTAGACCTCGAAAACATTTTCGAATCCATTAATGGAATGGTTCCTTTTTTTGTTTCCTTGTCTGAAAATAATTCTGTGAGAACCTCTCCCAAAACCACATGACATACAAGCTTTATGTTACCATGGTTATCGTTTTCCTATATAACCTCATCCTTTAAGATGAGAAGATCTTTTGATTTTGGGCCTGCTTCTTAGGAGTAAGCCCCAAGTTACAAGTCCCCTTAACAAGTGCCTCCTTCTCATGAGTAATCCCTAGTCATAGTTTCCTTAAACATTTGGAATCCTACTCAGGAGTAAGCCCCAATCTTAATTTCTTTTGACTCGGGATTCCTTCTTAGGAATAAACCGCAATCATAAGTACCTTTTAATTTGGGCTTCCTTTTCAGGTGCAAGCCACAGTTTAAAACACCAAATCTCCATAAATTACAAATATATTTATGGACCCTTCTCCTGGGCTTCTTTCCAAAGTCCTCGACTTCATCTACTTGGGACGTCATACATATGTAATCCCCATATCATTTATCATGACTGTATCTTTCGTGGAACCATCATCAAGTTTACTGATAGCTCTTGTTTCTTACACCGAGCCTGAATCACGTGAGATTAGAGACAAAAAATAATCACGACATCTCTTTTTGGGCCATTTCCATGCATAAACCACATATTTCTTTACCCGAAATATGTAGACTTTGATCTCTGCCTTAAAAGTAGAGTACATAAGAATCCTTTATATGGTTTGAACCCATCTGTCATTAATTCTTTTCCAACCAATATGACGTTAAACTATAGCCTTATTATTGAACTATGTGGTTTCTGATTCCTTTTTAACAAGGATACGTAGGTAACCCATCTGCAGGTATGATCCCAACTCTAAAATAATCTCTTTCATTATGAACAATGATAAACTTCAAGTGCCCCACTGATTGGATTTAAAAATAATATGGTTATCATAATTAACAAGAGATTTCTATATAATTTATTTAAGGATACCATTTAATATGAATCTTTAATACATACTGATTATTCTCCATCAATTATGAACCTCGAATACATATAAAATATTCTATAAATACCATACATATCAATCATAGATTGCTAAATCTAAAGGAAAACTCATTTTCAGACATGGAGAATTAATAAGAATTCATGAACATAACATAAATCTATGCGAGAGTCCCAGAGTAGGCAATAATTCCCCTGAAAAAGGTGTGATGAGCCTTACCTCCCATCCTCTCTACCAATGCAAATTATTAAGCCTCATCGGTCCACAACTAATGAGCACCTTCCTTTGGAAAGTAGGTATAGATGGATATATAATCATTGGATGTTTCTAGTTCTACGAATAAACCCGTTAGAAACCAATTAGAATGTTTGATCCTTAAACAAACAAGGTCATCCCAATTTACAGAAGAAATAATAAAATGGTGAACCCGACGTGAATCCTTAGCCAAGTTAAATGATGTTTTACTTATTTTTTAGGCCCCTATTAAACTCAATATGAGGGCCAGAAAATCAGTCAATAACATATGTTCTCATCCAAAAGATGTAGTCTGGGAAAATTTATCTTGATTATGTCTGTGATATTAAATAGGAACTCTTTTTAAAGATCTCTCTGCAACACTGAATGAATTCATTAAAGTTCACACATGTGAATTCCTTGGCCTCTACTCCTACTGGATCCTCGTCTGCTGTGAAAATGCCATCACCTACTCAGCATCTTCAACGCTGGGTCTCAAATGCATTGGTGAGGAAATACCATCAATACGGTACCATCCCGACTCTAGAGGTTTCTTAACAAGACCTCCATGTTAACAACTCTCCCTGGTTTTCCAGACAGCGACAACTAGTGGTTAAGTAGCAGGTGGTGCCAACCACAGTTTCCAACTATTTCGGGTCGTTATCCGCAAAATGCAATAACCAGTCCCTCCCATATTATAGGTAGTTGAATGAAGATGTCACTCAAGGAGTCAGTTCAAGAAAACAGTAGTCATTTCCAAGGATTCCCACCAAAAATTGCCGCCAGACTCGTACGGTAGTGCACCCTAAACATGATGAGGGTATCGCCTCTAGGTGTTCGGATCAGGTTCCTCAGACCCGAGCTCACAAGACGAATCGTCAGAGGTAAAATTCGGCCAATAGGGAGTAGGTTCTTACCTCTGCCCCTAAGGATATGTCCATCAATCTAACTTGATGGCCGACAACGAGCGGGCATATACACCTGTCCATCCTAATTTCACTTCCCAGCAGACTCGTCTGGAAGTAACACACCAATCCTTCCAGGCATTTCTGGTGGAGTACTATAGACAGGCACATATACCTATTTATAATTCATCAGCCAGTCAGCAGGCTCGTCTGACTGCATCCAAAGAAGCATGCCCACAAAATGTGGTGACCACCTGTAAATAGGCACATACACATGCTTATACTAATCAATTTTGTTAGAAGTATCATATTCTAGTATTAAAGGAATTTCAGTAATCATATTTTGTGGAGAACAATCAACAGGAACATACACCTAAAATTCATCAAGCTATCCAAGAGTCTCGTTTGGTAGCACCCAGAGAGGTCAATTGTAAATCCCCAATGACAAAGAGGAGGAAAACACAACTTTCTGCCCCCACACATGAGTACTGTCAGAATTCACATACAGGAAAAGGAGGATAGGAGCAGGAACACACACCTAATCCAAAAACGGAATGTACATATATTCTCATTCTGGCAGCGGAAGTCACCATGAACATTCAGAAAATGGTGAAAGAGCAGAAGAAAATCCATGCCCATATTCTATATTCCTGTTAGAATATTATAACAACTTTAGTAATATCCCCATTAATGAAACATAAATCTATCCCTATGAGTGGAGTGACTCATCAACATGTCACTTCGGAGTAAATACCCACCTCTATTCCAGTCCAGGAGGGTCATGGGGCATACTCCTCCATGTTCTACGGACAATCTAGTTGGCCACATAAACCTAGTTTAAATGGAGATAATCAACCTAACCTGACCATTTCTTCTGAGCAGGCACATACAAATGCCATTAATATCCACTTTTATCAATAAATGGTTTCCAAACTGAGTAAGAATGTTCCCAATAAAAAGACCCATCCATCATAGTTGAAAAATCAAGAGCCAATATGCAATAAGGCCTTGGTTAATGTTTTAGTTCTTGAATCCCTCAGACAATTGTCTGTTGAAACTTAAGATTCTACTCTATCATTTCCAGATTCTAAAAGTAACAACTATAATTCTGAAGGTCTTCATCATAAACTTCCTCATGAAGGCTTTCTTCATGACAATTTTCTCAATCTCGATGTGTCATCTTCAAATGAGAGCCACGATAACCCTTTACATGGAAAGAAGACCACGAAGAAAGAGGTTTCATCTTTTGTTGTAACCCACCATAGTGGTCCTCCCAATAATGATTAATTTAGCTATGAAATTCCTCTCCGAAGTTTTGATTCTCATTTCCTGTAAAATTTATCAATGGACAATGCAGTTATGAGAAATCCCTCTTATCTTGAGGCACATGCAAGTGAAAAGCCAGTCATGTCTGATGACATACCACTAGCAGGTAAAATAATTTCACAACCAGAAGATAGCACGAGGTGTAGGTAATTCTATGAACCACCAATGGGTAATTCATCTTCTAATTCAACAAATTAATTCTCTACCAATCTTAATGAATCTGATATAGCATCAAAGAAGCACCATATTTAGTCCAATTAGGAAGAAGAATATTCATCAAATGACAAAGAGAAAGTGATGAATATGAGAAAAAACTAGAAAAGGTTAAAATACCAATCACATTTTGGCCTTTTCTGACTCTCAATATGATATTCGAGAAACATTGACAGAAGATTGTATTCATGATATTTGTCTCTACTTATGGAAATACACTTTGTCACTTAAAATAGAAAATATTATATTATTATGAATATCAAAATCATGTTAATGTAATATAAGGAATGCAATGCCAAATTAACTTGGTGTCTCTCTCTGTTTCCCGACATCCAAAGGTTGAAAAGCAGTAGAGAGCCCTTTAGCATTCATGCCTTGTCACATTAAAAAGGTTGGGCCAGTTAATTACCAATTCCCCTTATGGTATTCATTTCAGGGGAGGGGGTGTTCATGGAGCATTGTATTTCACTATGCTCTAAAGTCAACAAAACCCCCAAAAAGTGGTCTCGTGCTATGTTATATCCCATGGCTGGCCACATATAACTAGTTTTGTGTGTGATCAAAGGCTCTCTCAAGAACATGCCTCAAATGGTTCTTCCCAAATTCAGGCATATAAAGAACAAGTTGTCAAATTACTCTTGAATCAATAAAATGATAATATCAAACAGGATTATCATTTAGAGAATATGCATCATCAGGTGATAGAGGTGACATAAATAATCCAATGGTCATCTGAGCTAGGTGATTTGAGTGGATATAGGATGATGCATCCAGCCAATTTCCAGACAAAAATCTGCAAAATGAGGTGTGATTTTAAGAAAGTTTCAGATGTAGCAGCTCAAGAACCACCTCCTCTTTCTAGGCTAGGGACTATTTTAATCCAACCCTTGGGATCAACATAAATTATTATAGGAGTTGAGTAGGAAAAACTGGAATAGCCCCAGTCCACTAGACTGGAGACTTTTTCAAATTCTCAATCTCTTCTTTAATGAAAGTCAATCTTCTCTCGATTATGGAAGAATCCACAAGAGAAACAGAGAGACAAATTATTAGGAGATTCCATACAAATGATGGTTCATCAAGAATTTCATAAGGGATCCACCAAACAAAATACATTGTCTCATAAAGGACATGAAAGAATATAGTATCGCAGAAGCCCTAATAGAAGGGCTGTAATGCGTTATGCATCGATAAATGTCATCAATGCCATTGTCACTAATCTCCTGGAACATGAGGCTCACTCAAGGGAATCAGATGAAGAAGTTCATGTTCAAGAGGCCTTACACACAGAAACAAATAAAGGAGGTGTGTGTACTAGAAGACATGGTGTTTCCCAAGGGCAAGACGTTCCTTCGGGTAATGCCCTTCCATAATTTAGAAAGGCACATACTAAATAATAGGGTAAAAGTCAGGTCACATCCCACCCAACCTCTAGATATGGCCAGTCACTCTCATTAGAAGAATTAATCACATAGAAACTAGATGAATAGAAGGAGTTAAGAAGGTTAAATGCATAACTACTTCAAGGTAGTCTTCCTCCTAAGCATGCTGGAGTTAACCAATCAAGGGAATTTTTTGCAGATACTGGTATGGATCAAGAATATCCCTATTTACAAGTACACCCTCACAGGTCTAATCCTATGGGTCATATGCGATACCAACAGGAAATACTACCATCAGTGGCAGTACCGATCACCACACCCTTCCAAACATGAGTTATTTCCCCTTCTCGGGTCCTAGATCAAATAGATGTTTCTCAAAAATTAATGACTATCATTGAGTCATTAACAGCTCGGTTGGAAGCTATGGAAGGAAAAAGTGCACAAGTTAAACCAGAAAAAAGTGCATACCTTGAATGGGTGGATGCAATCCATCCCCCATCAAATTTTGTGAATACCACATTCCCAATTTTTAATGGTTCGGGAGATACAGAACAACACTTGATATATTTCGTTTATCATTGTGATCATATGATGGTAACTCCTCAACAAAAAGAAGATGTTAAGCTCATGTGTTTTGTGAAGTCATTACAAGGACCTCCTTTTTTTTAGTATACATGTTTTCAATCTCGGTCAATTACTGAGTGGGAAGATCTTTGTCAAAGTTTTCTTCTTCAATTTAGCTCAACATTGCCAAAGATGACAGTTTTTTATCTTACCAATTGTATGAAAAGGGATAATGAAAGAGTTTCGGATTACATTGCTCACTGGAAGGGATTAACATATTCCTTACGTTTAGCACTCCCTCAAGAAGAGTTTCTTCCAATCAGTGTGGCAAATCTGCGGATGAATGATGCACACCATTGATCCATGTGAAATACACAGGATTGTTTCAAGACCTTACATCAATCACTCAGTAGAAAGAAGACTCTCTTATAAAGACTATGTCTAAAAATTGTGTAATTACAGCTGTTCGAAGATGGAGAATAGGGAAAGCAGAAACTGCTACAGTTACACTTAAACAAGACCCTATTCGTGCTTCCACTTCAAAACCTTCATCTTATCGAAGGGCTCCACCTCTTAAGTATTAACAACAACAGACGCCTTCTCAAGATGATCAAGGTGATCAATGGTAGAAATAGTTTGAGGTTTTAAATAACAAATATTATTCTTTCTAGAATGAACATGTTCTTGACGACTTCATCTCAGCTATAGAAAACAATATGGTTCAGTTGCTGATGCCAAAAAGGCCAAACAATGAAGGAGACGAAGACCTCCCCAACTATTTCCTGTTTCATCAGATGTTGGTTCATCCAATCTAGGAGTGTTTTTTCTTTAAAGACCTCCTGAAAGAGATGATGTACTCTAGACAAGTAAAACTGAATGGTTCTTCACCCCAGGTAGCATGTGTTACTACTACTGTTCCAGAGGAAGAGGGAAAGTGGCATGAAGTCAAAAGTAAAATTGTGTATATGTATGATGATTGGATGGTCAATAAAACGATCAACCAAACTCATGCCATTTGACAAAAAAAAATTGAATCAACCAATTGTGTATTATGCTATGTCTGCCACAAAAAAATCCCCTTCATAAGAATGAAAATCCTCAAAGAAGTAGTTCTATTTGATGAAAGAAGAGGTGTCTGAAAAACACGAGCTCGTGTCAAAGCCTATGCTGTCTTTGACTCTGGAATATTTTGTGCCATCTGTTTCAAAATCACGAGAACCGCCACAATAAATGGAAAAGCCTAAACTGGTTCATCCAGAAGAATCTTCATTAGATGAAGAATTGATATTTAGTTCTGTTGGTATGATTCATTTAACGGATTCCTATGACAATGAAAGTTTAAATTATGATAAGCCTAAGTTACCTATATCTAACAGAGGAATTAGAAGAACAAAAAGAGTTATTGGATACATGGGAAAATGTGGATATTCTAGAAGCCACTATTTCAATCCTACCCCTTCTAGAACTGTATATACGGCATAAACGTGTGGAAAAACTATTCAGTGGGATCAACAGGAACAAGAAAGTTCTTCCACACATGGCAGATTCCGTCCTGACATTGATATTTTGGAAGATCGATTAGAGGTCAGACCTTCTTCCTCTCAGCTAATAGATAGACCTAGTTTGTTTAATCTACTAAAGCCAGGATTGTTTCCAATTCCTGCCCTGATATGGGATGCATCTAATGCCAAAGCATCAACATCCAAGGAACCTGAAAAACCACATTTTCATGATGGGAAATGCAGACCTTTGGACCAAAAGTATGATGTCTTGAAAAATTTGGCCCAATTACCGGCCAACATATCAATTATGGATGCCATGAATCTATCAAAATGTCTTTGGCAGGAGCTTATTGAGGCTTTTTCAAGTCCTCAAGAATTCAAACTGAAATTTCTGTAGCTGAGGTCTACCATATAGAGAATGTTTCTATATAATTTCATGCAGTGATATATTTTATAAATGAAGATGAAGTTGATTTTGTACATGGACATATCAGACATTTTTATTTATCTGGAATATTCAATGACATAGCCATCCGACAAGATTTCATTGATAATGTCTCAGGAGTAAATCTCATTCATATTCATACACTTTGTCGATTGGGCCTCACCAAATTGGATTTATCTCCTTCTACTTTGATGTTGCAAGGATATGATAAGAAAGAACAAGAACCTCTGGGCGAAATTACACTTAGAATTCAGTTTGGAGACCTTGTGTCTAATTTAGATTTCATGGTTGTTCGTCAGTATACAACCTTCAAAAAATTTTTTGGAAGACCTTTGCTACATCATCATGCTTTTGTACCTTCGTCACATCATAAATTTCTCAAATATTTTTTCAATGGTCAAATTAGGACACTGTATGGTGACAAGGCCCCATTCAAAACGTGTGAATCTCAATAAATTGAGGAAGAATTTTATCACAGTGAGGGAATGGAAAAATCCACGGCAAAGAAGGTCACAAAAATTTATGCTCCAAATGGTTTGGAAAGGATTATAGTAAACCCATTCATACATGTGAGTACAGATTATGTATTGCCTTTTAGTCAAATTGACGTGATAGACCTAAATCCAATCACTTTTATGGAAACTTCCATAATGTCAATTGGGGCAATCATTCCAAACAGCGTGGGAGAAATTGCTGATTCACCAAGAAATGATGAAATCTTAGATGGAGATGTATTTATTTCATCCACTGAAATACAACAATTCTATACTTCAATAACCAGGTTAGAAGAAGTTACAGAAATACCAGAGGAAAACAATGATTTTGATTCCTAATCCATCATCTCCTCTTTATCACCCCAGGAAGACCCTTCCTCATCAATAGGGTTAGAAATGGCATCCTTTTCTTCAAGATGTTCAAATTTTAACTTCACCCATGACAATGGAAATTCTGCTTTTTCATTTACTATGTAAGTAGAAAAAGAAAAAGTAACACATATTGTAGAATAGGAGGATGATCTCATGGATGCTCCACCAGTATATCAAGAGGGTATCTCCTCCACTGTGGATAAACTCAGAGAAATAAAGTTGGGTACAAAAGAAGATCCACGCCCCACTTTAATTAGTGCGGCCATGACTCTTGAAGAGCAAGAAACGTATACTTAATTTATAATGATAAATCGAGATGTATTATCTTGGAATTATACAAAAAATTCCATGTCTTGATCCCGATGTTGGCACTCATCATTTGGTTTTTCCAGAAGAACATCGAGGATTCATGAAAACAGCAAGAAGAACACACCCAATGTATGCCTCAAAAATTTAAGCTGATGTTTATAAGCTTATCAAGTATAACTTCGTTGGAGAATTTCAATATCCCAACTGGCTGGCTAATATTTCCCCTGTGAAAAAAAGGAATTGACAAATTATAGTTGTTATTGACTTTAGAGATCTTAATCGACATTGTCCCAATGATGATTTTCCAGTTCTGATCACAGATCTCTTAATTGATGCAACAACTAGCTATAAAGCTCTTTTCTTCATGGATTGTCACTGTGGGTACAATCAAATACAAATGGACTTCAGAAGATGAAGATTCTACAGCCTTAAGATGTCCTCAAGATGTGTTTTTCCATCGGGTAATACCCTTTTGCCATAATAATGCAGAAACAACCTATCAATGTGCCATGAACCATATCTTCAAACCCTTTTTAGGGAAATTTATTGAATATTATGTGGATGATTTGGTGGTTAAATCAAAACAATGTTCTGATCACATGGCTGATCTGGAAATCATATTCAACAAACTTCGACAACACAATTTGAAGATGAACCCCTTGAAATCTTCTTTTGGGGTAACCTTTGGAAAATTTCTCAGCTTTTTTGTACACCATCATGGTATCGATGTTGATCTTGAGAAGAAAAAAACAATCCTTGACATGCCACCTCCTAGAAATTTGAAAAAATTAAGAGGACTTCAAGGAAACTTAGCCTATATTAGGCATTTCATTACCAATTTTGTAGGAAAGTGTTTACCCTTCACTAGATTAATGAAGAACGAATCACCTACCACTGGACTGAAGAATGTCAAGAATCATTCGATATCCTAAAGAAATATCTCTTGAGTCCACCAGTATTAATGCCAACTATTTATGGAAGACTATTTATTCTCTATGTGACAGTTTAGAGCAATCAATGGGTGCCTTACTTTCCCAAAATAATCATACTGGGAATGAAAACAACCTTTACTATCTCAGTAGGACTATGCATGAGGAAGAAACTTGATATTCATGTATTGAAAAGTGATGCATATCATTAATCATTGTAGTTCAGAAATTGAGACAGTACTTGCAACATCATGAGGTCCAATTGGTATCTCCCAATAACCCGCTCAAATTTATCCTTAGTCATCCAATGCTTACAGGACATCTGGCAAGGCGGGAGTTAATTTCCAGCAGTTTGATATCTAGTACGTGTCTCAAAAGGAAATAAAGGGCCATGCTCTGGCTGATTACCTTACTGAACACCCATCCGTAGAAGATAAATGTTTAAATATTGAACTTCCTAATGAGGAAGTCTTCTATATTCAAGAAAATCCTCAAACATGGGAAATGTACTTTGATGGTGCCTCCAAAAGTCCAACATAGAAGAAAATGGAAGATCCAAAATTCAACAAAGTTGGGATAGGAACTGTGCTTATTTCCCTAAAAAAGTAAGTGCTACCCTATTTTTTCTTATTGTTGGAAGGCAGCATAAACAATGAAGTAGAATATCAAGCTTCTATCGCATGCTTGGAATTGGTACTTCAGGCACAAGTGAATCACATGAAGGTAATAGGTGATTTAGATTGGGTAATCAAAAAAATAAATGGGGATTATGCCATCAGAAAAGAAGAGTTAATCCCTTTGTGTGATTACTTCAGAGAGTTAATGGCATAATTTCCCTCGGATCTATCATTTTCTTATTTCTCGTGATCAAACAATGCCCAAGATGATGCACTTGCTAATGTAGCCACAGCCTTGGAAGATCTAAACCGGGACGAAAAAATCATCAGTATTTCCCATTGTCATGTAGTTTCACCTTTTTTCCAAATTAGAATAAAGGAAATCAATGAGATCAGTACCATTTCTAAACCATATGGTCATATTACAAGATGGTTGACACCTATCAGGGAATACCTTCAAAATGGAACACTCCCACCTGATAGAGCTATGAAAGAACATGTCTGGCGATGTGTGGTCAATTTTACTCTTTATGATACCCGACATCACCAAATTGTTTTTCTAAATGTGAGTTTTTGATGGAATTCTCTTTAGATGTATTGATGGTGAAGAAATAACGACGGTTATGAATGAAGTACATGCAGGAGTTTGTGGTGCCCACCAGTCTAGACATAGACTTTATGGTCAAATTCGAAGGCTTGGATACTTTTTTACTTCAATGGTCAAGATTGTGTTGATTTCACTAAAATGTATCATTATTTCCAAATATTTTCCGACTTCATTCATCAACCTCCGGATTTCCTTCATACAGCTAAATACTTCTTGCCATTTTGTACATTGGGAATGGATTAGTAGGACCTTATCCTATGGCTATAGTTAAGTAGTTTACGTATATTCTTACTACTACTGACTTCATTTCAAAATGGAAAAATGTTATACCTCTCAAATAAGTCAGTGATAAAAGCATTGTTATCTTTTTCAATTCTAACATTATTACCAGATTTGGTGTTCCTTATACTGTATTGATGAATAAGGGAACCGAATTTTGTTCATATCAGGTAAGAAAATTGTATCAAGAAAACAATATCAGATCCAACCATTCAACTCAGTATCATGCAGCGGCCAACGGTCATGTAGAAGATTTCAATAATACTCTTTCGAACAAACTTCAAAAGATGGTGGATAAAGATAAGAAGTCATCGCCTGATAAACTTTTTCATGCTATATGGGCTTATCAGACTACCACCAGCACTACTACACGATCAAGTCCATATTCATTGGTATATGGAACAGAAGCGGTCTTGGCTATTTAAGTCTAATTACATTCGCTTAGAGTCACCATTTTTGATCAGTTATCTACAGATTAAAAATATCAAAAGCGATTGGATGAATTGGAATGACTAGAGGAAAAAATATTGTGCACACTTCACCATTTAGAAGCCTATCAGAATAGAATAGCACAATATTTCAATAAAAAGATCATCTTCGTTCATTCATTCAAGGAGAATTGGTATTGGTTCTCAGAACCCCAATGATATTGGGAAAGTAACCTCTAAATCATTAGAAAAAGTGGGAAGGACCTTATTTAATATGTAGGGTCTACCCCAATAGAGCTTATTCATTAATCTCAATGGATGGAGAACTCATTACAACTCCAACCAATGAAATATTTTTTAAGAATTATTTTGTGTAACAAAAATAAATCCATTTTCCATGTTACAAGACATTAAACTGCATATCCACCTCTATCATTCAACATGACATTAAAATGTGTCCCCTTTATCGTCCAACAAGACATTAAACTATGTGTCGTCTGAGCTACAAGACGTTAAAATTCTATGCACCCCATGTCTATGACACATGTCATTAAACTATGATAGATGCACGCACAACTGTCTTTTAAACCCTGTTTCCATGAATGCCCATGGCATCTAACCATGCATAAGCCTCACATCATCCTTCGTGGTTGCATCTTTCACGACATGATCATCAGACCTGTTGTTGCTTTTTATTTCTCACAACGAACATCACTCACATGATCCTAGAATAAGCTTTGACCATGGTATCTTTGCTGGTCCTCTAACAACGCTTATGTCCCAACATCATCTTCGGGTCACTATCCTTAGGTACACCCCAATCACCAAGTCCCTCTCAATTGAACTACGCGTAATTTGATCCTTGCCTCCTAGGATGGGTACGTAGGCAACCTCCAAAGGTTCAAGCCCGAAACCAATTTCTTCACATTTGATTCACCTTCATCCCATACGATGTAAGTCCATGAAGCCCCCATCAACCGTCTTATTCATGTCGATTCACTTTCATCCTAAATGATGTTAAACTATGTATGTCCTACCGTCCTAGATATATGACATTAAACTATACAGTCCCCCATTGTCCTTACTACAGGACATTAAAATGCATAGCACTAGTCCATGAATATGACCTTAAACTATTTTTCACCTTTTGTCTTATATGAAAAAAAAACTAAAACAATCCCTGATACCCTGACTCGAGAGGAATCATTATTGATATGGTCTCCATCCATGTCATTTTTCAAAAACTACATGTGTCTTGATTCTCATACTTACTAGATACATAGTGACACCCAAGTATTTAATCATGGGTCCATCCATAATTGCAATAAAGTCATCTTTCCCCCTCATATGTATAAACCAAATCTGTACAAAGGGCATTTCAAGAACTACGGGAAGCTTGATTCCCATCCTCATGGGATACGAAGGAATGCTCGAGCATTCCTCGAGTCCAGCCATGAGCCATTGGGCCTAACCCCAAACTCCACTTTCGGTCCCTTGACTAAAAAGCCCCCTTGGGAGCACATGGTGTGATATGGAACACCCTGGTCGTTATTCACATAAGGTTTATAACAAATGCACGATGTGTCTCCCTTACTATGGTCCGAGATCTATAACCCTAAACAAAGATATTCCATGCTCTCGTCCTGTATGATGTTAAACTGTTTTTCAAGAACTACCTGTCGATTGATTCTCATCATAATGATATAGGTAGTGACATCCATAATTTCAATTCAGGACCCACCCACAACAGTATACAAATAATATTCATGGTCTCCATAAACCGTTTCTTGACTTCTGGTCACAAAATTTATGATACCTGAGAGTTATTTTTCCTGACTATGAAGCACGTGCCCTTTGGTGGCCTTGCATTAGTTGTCTACATAATGGACCTGTCAGCCAAAAGATGATATTATTTGACTATGTAGCTCATGCCCCAGTTGGACCTGCATAATTCAAACTCCATAATAGGTTTTTCAAGTAATGGTAACTTCATTCTTAGGAGAATCCACTTTTTTCCCTACTACCCTTAATGAAAATATGTAGGGATCTGCAAAAAAACTTCCATCCTTAACATATTTGTTCCATACTCTTTCTCGTGACTAAAATTATTATGTCGTATAAATGTTTCTATCTCCAGTTGTAGTCATATGATTTGAAACCATAGATACCTTTTTTTCTACGTTTGGTTCAGAACGTTGTAGAAGTCACATTTCTCCAATTCTTTGACAATTCTAATTGGAAATATCCTATCCATATTCATGTACCTTTTTCCATGTAGCAGACTCAATGATTTTAAAATTTTGAATCCCCATAAAACTTTCTTCAGATTTAAGCAATATAATTTCAAATTTCTGAGAGTTATTTTGCCTGACTATGTAGCATGTTCCCTTAGGTGGCCTTGCATATGTTGTCCACATAATGGACCTGTCAGCCAAAAGATACTACTATTTGACTATGCAGCTTATTCCCCAGTTGGCCCTGCATAATTAAGCCCCCATAACAGGTTTTTCAAGTAGTGGTAACTTCATTAATATAAAGGACTTCCTCTAATGCCTTTTAGCGCTTTTCCCCTGTCATTCCACAGATTCAAAAAATTTCAAGTCATAGTTTACAATTTTCCGCCTCCATATGTGAATATGGTAATATGTTTCCATAAAAATTATCATGAATTGAGTCAATATCATCCATTTGGTCAAAGCTATTCGACATAAATATTAACCTTTTTATATTACAACATGCATGACTTTAAACTAACAGTAACAAAATACATGGAACTCATTAAATTGGGAACCTATAAAGGGTACACTGAAGAATAGTTGAGTCCCAGCTAGCTAGACATATATTTTTTATGACTTAGGAAATATTGAGAAATTAAAAGATAATGTTTGTGGGGTTGTTTATGTAACCCTAGTAAAAAAAATAAAACTATGTTTACCAATCCCATTGGATTAGGTAAAAATAATGATCAATTATCATGATTGAAGATGACTTATTTTTCATTGATGAATATGATTAGAAGAACACCCACAAACTAGAGTCTCTCCTCTTTTATTTAAAAAATTACCCAAGACTTTCAACATGACTTCTCATCTATTTCACAGCATCCCGAGCTTCGTCAGTAGCTACTTGAAGTTCATCTACTCAACCAGCTTCACTCTCTTCAGCTTGACGAAGTGCTTCTTTGGCATCTTTTATGGAATTTATACCATCCTCTTGAACTTCTTCCAATGAATTATGAAGCTGGTCAAGCTCCCCAGTAACAGCATCTAGCTCTTGCTGAAGGTACAACTACTATACAATTTTCTCCTTGTTCATTTTCTTCAGCTCCTTTAGCATTGTAACATGATTAGCCTCAGCTCGGAACACTAAATCCTAAAATTCATTGATATTTATATATTGATCAGCAATCTAGCTCTGATCAGGTCTTGATGACACCTTTTCTATTGCTCCCTCCTTTGAATGACATGTTTCACTGCGACATGAATTTCTTGATATCCAAAACTTCCAAGTCCCAGCATGATGAACATGGATGAATGTCATGGAATTTTTGAAGGAATCTCTTCAAGAGGCACCACAAGTGTTATCTTCCACAAATTTTTCCATGCCTTGTGATGTGAGAATTGGAGCACCTTTTGCACCTCTAGGACTGATTCAACATCGCTATCATAGGGAGGCACATAGTCTGGGATTAAATAACTTAAGGAAGTTCCTTGTTCTACTCTTCCCTAACCCTTGTTACATCACCTTCTGCAACTGTTTGGGATGCTGCTGAGGCTTCCCCTCTAGATCTAGCCATTGAAGTTCACATCCCTGTCTGGTCAATTGAAAGTATGGTTAGTTTCAAAGGACATTAAATGTTGATTCATTGTCTTGTAGGTTAAGTAAGACCCAAATATCATCATCTTTTTCCAAACAGTAGATCAGTAACTTGTAAAGAATCCTCCCCATGTTTCCTAGCTTCAACAAGATTTTTAGGATGGTTTCAGGAGGGTCTTCCATGTAAAGTTCCACCTGAGTGAGTGTTTCTGCAATAATAGGTTTGAAATCAAAGTCTACACCCCTTTCAGGTGTTGTTGGTTCAACATTCTCTTTATATGGAACTGTACATTTTAAACCAAATAGGGTTAGATGTGTAATCACGAGAATATTGAAAGGAAAAATGATGAAACTCACATCCAGTTGATTCTATAACTAGATCTTTAATATCTTGTAAATCACATGGTAATTTAACATGATCTAAATTTTCTTCAAAGGACATGCCAGGTTTCATATTTTTATCCAATGATGTCCCAGATACCAGTATAGTCTCACAAGTGGGAGAACTCAACATGTCTTCCTTGTGACTTCCATCTAGCAATCTCTAACCCTATATAGCTTCTTCATAGACAGTTGTGGGGTCATTTGAGTTGGTCTCCAAATGTTTTGGTGCATGTGTTGAACCTAAAACATCACAGAATGGATGTCAGTTTTTGTCTCATTTGAGGTACTATGAAGTATTGTTAATTTACCATAATTCATTTCCCTCATGGAATCAGAAACAAGAGTAGTGTTTGAAATAGATGTTGGCTCATCTGCTCTCAGTATTTCTTCAGGAATGGCCATTTGAGTAGGAACTTTTCACCACTATCCAATGACCTCTACAGTACCTTGAGGATGGTTAGTCATTTCCCTTAAAGGTGTAATTTAATAGGCCCCTGCAATCCCTAGAATATTGAGCACTTTTTCAAAAGTTATGATTCATGACTACCAGAATGACTTACCACTACCGATTAAGCGTTTTATTGAGGTCTTCTTTCTTTGATGTTTTTAATCGTGGACTTTTTAGGTGGACTCGCATCATCATCTCCGAAAACAAGTATTGAAGAAAACAACTCCCTTTCAAACTCTTCATCCATGGATTGCTGGCCTAGATATTCTTTTCTGGGCTCACAAGGAGATTATGTGGCTCTAAGAGCGGTGCCACGAGGGCTATACCGTGGAAAAGTGATTTCAGTGGTTCTTTCATTTACGAGCTGCAGGATGAAGTAGACTATTTCCTTAAATGAAACGCTTTAATTAAATTCAAATTTTAAAGAAAATAGAAATATGAGAGAAAAGAAAACATACATCTTCAGGAGCGATGTAGTCATGCCACTCTTCATCTAATGAAGGACCAATCCCCTCAGTGGTACCATGATCCATCATTTCCTTCCCCTTCTTGGTGACAGGAACTGACTTATCAGTTGAATATATGAGCGTGTCCATCTCATTGATGTAATCCCTCACTACATTGGAGTTTTCCTCAAAACGGATGTTAGTGGAAGCCAGACGAATCCCCACTCTAGGGATATTCATCCCTTCACATAAGTCCATCCAGGCAGTTTCATCATCACAATATAAACTCCGCCTTGTCCGGACAGCCTCTGGACATAAATATTCAGAATGTGCACCATAAGTCCGTGATGAGGGTCCTACAATATGGGACTTAAACCTCTTACTAGCTAATGCAATCACAGATAAAGGATAAGAAAATGGAACTTTTTACTCTATAAAATAATGGAGAATAAATTGACTCAATGATATAACACACTATGAGTCGATGGAGTAGGTCTCCTGACTATGGAAGGGGGATTATATCTTGAACGAGGTTGATTTGACGCATTTCGTGACTCACCATCCCCATCCTGGGAATCTGGTGAATCAACCATGGGTGAGGAACCTGGTGAATCAGCTCCGGTTGAGGAAGAGTCACCTTCCAAATGAAAATCTTCTTTCCTAATGGTTCTCTTCTTTGTCCCCACCTGAGGGACCAGATGATTCAGTACCCCTTCAAGGTATTATTCTACCTAGCTCTCAACATACCATGGAGTCAATTGACTTGCCTATCCAACAGCTGGTAGATCAAATACTACCCCAGTCTTCTCCATATATGTCAGCAACCATTGTTGACGAGCAACCATCGGATGCCGCTCTAACGTGACATGCACGAGAGGGGATAAGGTAATTTGCTGCAGACATTTGAATTGGCATGCGAATATGTATGGAGGATAGGCCTTGTATATAATTTCTCTGCCAATTCACATGGCCAGTGTACCATCTCTACATGGCAGCATATATTCCCTTAACTCAAGGCAAGTTGTTCTATCATCAACAAATCGCCATGTTGGTGGATTTCCATAAGGAATGAAATGATACTCCTTGAAAATTCTTAGCATTAGCTTGACATCATAAGAGTTGTGGGATAAAGGAGAAATTCCAAAAAAGGCCTGCAAAGACGGCCGGAAAGAACTTCCAGGAACATATACCCCTCTTTCTACAACATATGTCCTGAAGTGAGTGGTGATCTATCCCCATAAAACTTGGAATGGTCCCACTATTCTTAGAGGAGACTTACCCAAATAAACTTGAAGTAGGCTCCTAAGAATCTTTCCCAGAACTGGGGTGGCCAAACCAACCATTTTTCATTCCGCCGGCTTGGCAGCAACGACAAAGGTCTCCGGCCTCACGCCTCATTTCGAATCCCAAACTGGTAAAAGGTAAACACTGAGCCACAAATCCAAAAATCCTACCAAATGGGTCTTCAGTGGAATTTTCTGGTTCACTTCATTCCCCCACCTATCAAACTCTCCTTCTTCTAAAATTGTCCAAAATGTGCCCGTAGCACCCCTTTTTGATGCTCTAGGGCAACTAGTAGGATGAGTGCAGGAAGGTCCCTTCTATTTCTTCTTAATAAAAAATAAGTCCATCCACTCCTCTAGATGGATATATTTACTGGAGTGGGTTTTTGTGGTTTTGGTAGTGTTATTCTTTTGGAAAATTTTCATTAACTCTTGAGACAAAGCCAGATTCTTCAATGAATCATTCCAGGCCGCCTTGGGGGGGATGAATTTATCATACATATCTCCCAAAATTGGAGCCCTTGAATTCTTGTAGACATCCCACAAACTAATGCCTACTTCACCATGAGTTAGATAGAAATAATTTGTCTCTGGTCTCCAATGACTGATTAAATCTGGCACGAAATTTTCATTCCTATAAACATATGTCTGCCCATCCCAGACAGCTTCATATATTGCAGCCCCTTTCAGATCATTGACAATCTCTACACAGGTTTCTCACACCCAATATGCCCCTATCCAAGTTGGATTCACACCTCCACCAGGAAGGAAATCCCAATTCCTTTTTCATCCCTTAGATTGGTCCATATGAGAATTTAGGGAAGTAAATTTATTGAAATGTGGTTGTAGCTCAGGCTTGTGATGCTTCAGATCTGGAGCACATGGGCTATGATGCATTATGAATGTCTTTTCTGCTGTTCCAGCATTGGAAAATGATCCTGCAACTGAGACATTTGCCGAAGTGAAATTGGTGTAAGTCTGAAACCAGGAATGAGAAATATAATTATTTTCCTCTGGAACATTGACTCCTTGCCAATGACCATGGCCATATAAATGCAAGAATATACTCTACGGGAAATTGGCATGATATTTCTTCAAGTACATAGCCAAATTCAGGAGAGTGTTTATAACACCCGAGATTTTATTAGAAATATTTTGTTTTTATGTATTATGTTATATGCATCATCAAAGGAATCTTTCACCACACACAACACTGCTTGGCATGCGTTACACGCAAAAGCAACCTTCCTAGATAGCTTGCGTTGTACGCAATACCGAGTTTCACTAAACAACGATATGTTATTAAAATATTATATAAACTAGCCTTTATGAATAGTAATACCCACATTTTGAAATATTATAAATTTTATCATTCAAAAAGGACATCATTTTTGGTTTCTCAATATCGAAATTATCTTAGGGTAAATTTTTGGTATTTTTTCTGAAAACATTCAATTTTTGATGAATAGTGAAAACACTAAGATATTGGTTAAAACCCAATATTTATTTAAATAGTCATTTATTTTTATTTAAATATATTTTATGTCAAAATAGATACATAATACCTATATATGTTCAACTTAATTCATTGGATTCATTTTATAATAATATAGATATATAGAAATTTTATTGATCTTTTTGACCGTCTTTTACACACCTCCTAGGAGCATTTGCAATTGTAAATAAAACATAATTTTACCGCTTCTGTGAGTTAAATTTCGAAAATCTGAGAGACTCAATTAATATCATGGAGTAAAATGTGGTTCAATAAGATAAAAATATTTTTTGGTGAATAGTAAATTTTTAATTTTATTTACCACGGTTACAAGTAAATAGGGTAATCAAAAGGTAAAAATGATATTATTATTACCATAACACATGTCCTAAATCTATTGGATAAGTTTAATTCGACCAAAAACAACATTAGGAATAAAATATTACCATTTAGGTCCACTTGGATAAGACTAGGACACATATAATTATTTAATTTAAAGAAGAGTTAAAAGAGTTGAAATAAATGTTTAATAACAAAAACATTTTTAATATAAAGTTATATATAAGATAAATTCGACAATAAATATTCATTAGAAATATAAAAATATTTAATACATAATGGTATTTTATTTATAATTTTTAGACATTAAATAATTTAATTTATTTATGACACAATGATGATGCAGTAATTACCTTGTTATTGAAATATTAACATAATTGATATTATAAATTACCAAATAAATTTAATTTGAGACTTTTTATGAATTAGACTAATTTTATAGGTTAATCTGACATGTTATTATTGATTAAATTACCTTTTTTCGAACTAATCATGATTTTATGATTTTTACAAAAATCAATTACCAAATAGTGTCAAAATTGACATAAAATAGTTTTTTTTAAAATATTATATAATTAATTATTATTCTATTCATAAAAATATAAGGTTCGGCCAAATGACATATATAAGGATATATATATTAATAATTAACCACTTGGGGTTCGTTTTTCTTGTTATATTATGTTTATTAACCATATAGTGTAAGAAAACAAGAAGACAAGGTAAAAGGTAAATTATTTAACATAGAAATATATCTAAATGATAAGGTTAAAATAGTAACCTAAACTTTTCTAAAACCTATTGGTTGAGATTATTTCGACCCTTCCCCACATTGTCTTCAAAATAAATCAATTTGGAGCTATTATAAATCGAATATGACTTTATTATAGAATAATATTTTATGTTTTTCTTAAGGTGCCCCTCTCCTCCCTTATAAAAGGGCACCTCATCCCTCTCCTCTTTACACAATTTTGAGCCTTCTAGCCCAACCAATCCCTATCCATTTCCCTTATCAACATCCCTATAAACATAATAGATTTTCTGGTTATCTTCAAAGACCAACTTTAGTGCCCTAAGAGGAGGTTTAGAAGAGGCGCGTTAAAGAAGAGGAAATATCCTTTACCAATTCTTTCAAATTATTTTCTTCTTATACTTCTTCTTATTCTTTTTGTTTCATAATTAAGTAATAACATAAGTATCACTAATATACTGATATGTTCTTTTAAATATGAAACAACCCTATTTCACCCTCTATCCATCCTATGAAAAACAAAATCACTACGCGTGCGTACGTACGGAATACCATCTACACGCTGTGGTGTAATCTGTTTTTGCAACACCACCTTACATGGACGGGTATAATGGTGTAAAGAATAACTATATATGGTTATTATGAAATTATAATAATTTTGATATATTCTATCATTAAATTCAATACAATTCCATAGACATTGGAATGATCTCATCGATCGTGCGTACTTACGGCCTACCGTCTCCATGATGTGATGCGACTCGTTCTATATGATCTTCATTGAATAATAATTATATAAATGAATTGAAAGAATAAATATGATATATGTTATAATAATACCATTCTGTAAATGATGTATCTATAACCTAAAATGAATAATAAGAATTTATTCGACAAAACACGCATAAGAACATAAAGCAATGAACACCCGAATAACAAGAAGCAATGCAATATTACTAATAAGAATATAATAATATGACGATATATGATATCATAACAATGATTATGATTCTTTAATAAGTAAATGAAATTATTTAATTCATTATACAAGAGTTTTGGATAAGTACGAAGCATATCAGACCTAAGGTAAGGGAAAATCTCACAATCTCATTATTATCCGAGATTGTTTATACTACAAAATTTACTAGGGGAATATTTATCATCCAAATCCATGTTTCCTAAATATGTAATATTATTTCTATCCTCCTACAATTTTTTAAATCCAATTTTACCCATTGGGGAGTTTTTAGTAAAATATATGAATGGAATCTTTTGTCATTTCTTTAGTACGAGGTACTTTTTGACTTTTCCGGCCAAAGTATGAGAAGAATGTTTTTTTAACTTCTACAGCATGAATGGATTTTTATGATTTCATAGAACATTATTTCCATGAATCTTACTTTAAAAAATTTTCATGTTTATTTTTAATCAACTTCTTTTAGTTTAAAATTTTATGACATGTTAAGAAAGGAAAAATGTTTTTGAAGTAGAAAGGATATTTTCCTCAAGAATGGTGTTCAGGTGTTTTATCAAAATTATTTTCCATCTAAGATAATATAGGGTTATATTTCTATCCCTATTTATACATTTATTTGATTATGTTATGATGGAATTATTTTTATGATGTCTTTTTATCTTATATTAATTATGTTATGATGGAATGATGTTTAAGAATTTCATTTTTATTACATGGGTTATGCTATGATTTATGATTTTGTGGCACACAAAATAATGGTTTCATTAGGAGATGGGTGGGACCTATATCTCCCTCCAATGCATTGGATAGAGATTTATATCCCATGAGATAGACATGGTTGAAACGGCAGGTTAATCCAGTTCAGTGATACAGGACTGAAACGAGGAGTGAACTCGGTTCAGAAATGGACTTTGTCCACTAAGATAGTCTTGGAAATGAGTCTTGACTACTAAGAAATGATTATAAATGATTATGTCTGTATTCCAAAAAATTTCATGTTTTATGTTATGATTATTGGGATTACATTTCACTACCATGATTTATTCCATGTTATGATATTATGATCTCTATTATAGGTTAATATTTTCAAAATGTTATGTTCTTATGAATATGATATGATTGATATTTCCTTTTTTTACCCTTACTGAGCATTTGAGCTCACCCATTTGTATGTTTTATTTTCCCCAGGTCAGGAAGAAGGGTATTAAGTAAAATATGCCAAAAGAGACTGTAGATATGATAAAATAAAATGGAGACCGTGTAGATGATTTATGAACCATTTTTTTATGTTTCCCAGTTTCTAAAGACATTATACCTATATGGTCCTTTCATGTTTTTGTTATATGTTTTAATAAGTGTGCTTTAATTTTGAAGTAATAACAATGTATGTAATATATGGGTCGTTATACTTGGTATCAGAGGAAAGGTATAGTCAACCTTTGGAAACTAGAATCTGAAAGCCTTAGTAAGAACCCTAAGGATATGTCTAAGCATAGAACAAAATCATAGTGTTTTAGAAATGGCCATGAGTAAGCTATGATAAGACCTAAAGTGTGAAATTTTGTTACAGATTATGTTGTTTTCCTATTATAATTAGTGTTTCTCACACTATAATTATTGGTTTTAGTCAATGGATGTAACCCAAAAGAACTATGTTAATACGGAATGCAATGGGCAATGAAATGATTGCCCTCCGGAGCAACCAAGAGTTATGGGAGCTAGAATGAAAAATATTGTTTCCATTATCACACAACATTCTCAAGCTATGAATCATTCCGAACTTCCAAATTAGCAATGGAAAGAGCAACATTATGATTCATCCTTCATGAGGAAGCATCCACCCTCATTCAGTGGGACGACTGATCCATTAGTGGAGGAAAAATGGATCAATACTACTAAAAAGATATTTTAATTTCTACAATGTTTTGAACACGATAATGTCATCTTAGCAGTATATCGTTTGGAAGGTGATGATGATCAATGGTGGAATCTTATCAAGAATACAAGTCCCCAAGTGTAAATTGAATCCATAGAATGGGATGAGTTTATGAACTTGTTTTTCAATAAGTACTTCCCTCATATTCTTCGAATAAAGATGGAGAAGGAGTTTCTTGAACTAAAGCAAAAGGATGATGAATTTGTTGGTACCTATAAAGAAAATTTTACAAGACTTTCAAGGTATGCTTCCATAATTATTATCCAACCTGAGAGTATGATCGATCGAATTTTTAGTGGCTTAAAACCATGTCTTTGATCGGTGTTATCCATAATGGACTTCAATAGTTTCGAGGAAATTGTTCAATTTGCTCTCAAGGTTGAGATGGTGATTGGAGTAACCCATCAGTCATATGGGTTTGATAAAAAGAGGAAAATGGAATTCAAAGGGAAATCTAAAGACCACAAAGAAAAGGAGATATGTTTTCCCTTATGCTCAAAGTGTGGAAAGAAACCTTAGGGGAATTTTCTTAAAGGGACAAGTAAATGTTTCAAATGTGGAAAATAAGGTCATCTGGATTTTGAATGTCATAATGACGGGAAAAATATGTCTAGTGATGAAAACAAATAAAAGGCTACACATAATGCACCTCCTACACTTCAATGATACATGTTCAAGTAAATGGGGCATTATGCTAATAAATGCTCTAATCCAAGGGTTGTTGATGATGATCGAAGTCAAAAACAATTTAAGGCCCATGAAAAAGAAATTTCACATCCAATTTCTATCGGCGATGTGGAGTACAATAACGAAATGGTGAAATGAATAGTTTCCATCTACTCTAAAGTAGAAAATGTTTTATGTGATTCTGGATCCACCCACTCTTTTATTTCTGACGAATTTTCTAAGGGTATCTCTATATTACCTCAACATTTAGATTTTGAGTTAGCTGTGACAACCCCTAATGTAACAACAATCACGTCAAATGTTTACAATTCTTTTCTGATTGAAGTTTGTGCGAACGTGCTTCCTTAAAATCTTTTGATCCTTCCTATTGTGGAATTTTATGTGATTCATGGCATGGATTGGATTTCTTTATATGGAGCTCATATCAATTTCCAAATAAGGGATGTCACATTTCATATTCCTGATCAATCAACGATCATCTATCGATGCAACGATGAATATAACCTTCCAGTGGAAATTTCTTTCATATTATGGGTCTTGATCCCAATATATGAAGTTTATTTATCTCAAATGGTTGGAGAGAAACTCATGATTAAGAATATGCCCATTGTATGGTATTTTGATGATGTCTTTCTAGATGAATTTCCAGGACTTCCACCAAATCGTGGAGTATAGTTTTCAATAGAACTCATAATGGGTGCTATTCCCATTTCAAAGACACCTTATAGAATGGCCCCAATTGAGTTGCAGGAAATGAAGAAGCAACACCATGATAAACTTGATAAGGGATTAATATGCCCTAGTGCATCACCTTGGGGAGCACCTGTTCTGTTTTTTAAAAAGAAAGATGGATCAATGAGACTCTTCATTGATTATCGAGAACTTATCAAGATCACTATCAAGAACAAATATCCTCTCCCATGCATTGATGACTTATTTGATCAACTACACAAAGCTCAATACATTACGAAGATTGATCTTCATTGAGGGTAACATCAATTAAGGGTAAAAAGGGAGGATATACCAAATACGGCTTTCTGTTCATGGCATGGACAATATGAATTTATAGTGATGCCATTTAGTCTTCCTAATTACCCTTCTATCTTCATGGATCTAGTGAATAGAGTCTTTAGAGACTATCTTTATCAGATTTTTGTATTCTTTATAGACGATATTCTTGTGTATTCAAAGAGCAAGGAAGAACATGAAGATCATTTGAGAATTGTATTAAAGACATTAAGAAAGGAGATTCTTTTTCCAAATTTACCAAGTGTGAATTTTGGCATCAAAAGGGTTCAATTCTGGGTCACATAATCTCAAAAGAGGGGATATCCGTGGATCCAGAAAAAACAGAGGTTATTAAATGTTGGTCGATACCAACAATAGTAACTGAGATCTGATGTTTTCTTGGATTAAATGGACATTATCGACATTTTGTGAAAAAAAAATCACGATTATCTAATCCACTCACTAGGTTGACTCGAAAAGGAGTCAAGTTCGTTTTGATGGAGGAGTGTGAAGAGAATTTCAAGGAGTTAAAAAAATATTATCTAGTACACATGTGCTCACACTACCTTGTAGTTGAGAAACGTTTTTTCTCTACAGTGATGAATCCAAGAAGTTATTGGGGTTTCTTCTCATGCAAAACAATGTGGTGATAGCTTATGCCTCATCACAATTGTAAATACATGAAAAAATTACCCAACTCATGATTTGGAGTTAGCTATAGTAATATTTTCATTAAAGATTTGGAGGCATTATCTTTATGGTGAATGGTGTGATATTTATACTGGTCATAAAAGTTTAAAGTATATTTTCACACAAAAGGAGATGAATATGCACCAACGAATATGGTTGGAGCTGATTAAAGATTATGACTGCTCAATTCATTATCACCCTGGGAAAGCAAACAAGGTGGCAGAAGAATTAAGTCGTGAAGACCATGCTAGCTTATCCATGATGAGGATCACAAAAGATCAAATATTTATGTATTTAAAAAGGATGGATCTTGGAATTATAGTGGAAGGGGGAAATCTAATCTTTCTCAAATGAATGCCCAACCATATATACATGTACTGATAAAAGAGGCACAGAAAGAAGATGTGGAGTTACAAAAGAAGGTGATAAATGTTCCTGAATTCCACATTGATTGTGATGAAATAATAAGGTTCAGGAATCGGGTTTGTGTTCCTCCCACCCAAGAATTAATGAAGGAAATATTGGATGAAGCTCATAGTTCTTCATTCTCTATTCACCCTGGAAGCACGAATATGTATAGGTACCTTAAAGGGTACTTCTGGTGGGATGGCATGAAAAGAGATGTTGCTAAATATGTCTCTTGATGCTTGGTTTGTCCACAAGTTAAAGTTGAGAGACAGAAGTCTAAGGGGATGTTACAACCATTACCTATACCAGAGTGGAAATTGGAAAACATCACTATGGACTTTGTCACTGGACTTCCTAAAACATCCAAAGGAAATAATGCTATATGGGTTATAGTTGATCGTCATACGAAGTCGGCAAACTTCATTGCTATTAGAGAAGATTTTTCTCTTGTTCAGCTTTCCAGTATATATATAAAGGAAGTGGTAAGATTTCATGGAGTACCACTTTCCATTATAACTGATTAGGATCCGAGGATTACCTCGAAGTTTTGGTGAAGTCTTTAGAATACTCTAGATACAGAGTTGAGTTTCAGCACTGCTTATCATCCTCAGACAGACGGTCAGTCTGAGAGGAAAAATCAAACTCTAGAAGAAATGTTGAGAGATTTCTCTATGGATTTCAAAGGTGGTTGCGATCAACACCTACCTCTGGTGTAATTTTCATATAATAATAGCTTTCACTCCAGTATTCATATGTCTCTTTATGAATCTCTCTATGGAAAGAAATGCATAACTCCATCTTGTTGAGATGATGTTGGGGAAAGAAAGCTATTAGGACCTGATCTTGTTAATGAGATGGAAGAAAAGGTCAGATCTATTCAATAACACATAAGATCAGCTCAGAGTTGACAAAAAATTTATGCTGACATCCGAAGAAAAGACCTAGATTTTGAAGTGGGTGATAAAGTGTTCTTACGAATATCTCCAAGGAAAGGGGTAATGAGATTTGGAAAGAAGGGAAAGCTAAGCCCTTGGTATATTGGTCATTTCAAAAATACTAGACCGCATTGGGAAGGTAGCTTACCAATTGGCGCTTCCACCAAATATCTCTCATGTTCATGATGTGTTCCATGAATCTCTCCTAAGAAAGTACATACTTGATCCTTCACATGTACTCAGCTCAGAAGTTGTACCGCTGGAGTAAGATCTTTCTTATGAATAACAGGTGATAGAGATTCTGGATCATAGTGAAAAAGTCATATGGAACAAGACCACTCGCTTGGTGAAAGTTTTATAGAGGAACCACCAATTAGAATATGCTACATGGGAACTTGAGGATATGACAGGGGAGAGGTATCCTCATCTGTTTGTTACAAAGTGACGAATTTTGAAGGAAAAATTCATTTTTAGGGGGGGTAGAATGTATCACCCGAGATTTTGTGAGAAATATTTTGTTTTTATGTATTATGTTATATGAATCACTAAAGGAATCTTTCACCACACACAACATTGTCCTGGCTTGCATTACACTCAAGAGCAACCTTCCTCGATATCTTGTATTGTATACAATACGGAGTTTCACTAAACAATGATATGTTATTAAAATATTATACAAACTAGCTGTTTTGAATATTAATACCCACTTTTTGAAATTTTATAAATTTTATCTTTCAAAATGGACTTCATTTTTGGTTTCACAATATCGAAATTAGCCTAGGGTGAAATTTTTGTTATTTTTTCTGAAATCATTCAATTTTTGATGAATAGTGAAAACACTAAGTTATTGGTTAAAACTGACATTTTATTTTAATAATAATTTATTTTAATTAAATTTATTTTTGGTAAAAATTGATATATAATATCTATATGAGTTCAATGTATTTCATTGGAGTCATTTTATAATAATATAGAGATATAAAAATTTTATTGAACTTTTTGACCGTCTTTTACCCACCTCCTAGGAGCATTTGCAATTGTACAAAAAACATAATTTTACTGCTTCTGTGAGTTGAAATAATAAAATATGAGAGACATGGTTAATATCATGGAGTAAAATTTGGTTCAATAATATAAAAATAATTTTGGGTGAATAGTAACATTTTACTTTTATTTACCATGGTTAAAAGTAAATAGGGAAATTAAGGGTAAAATTGATATTATTATTACCCTAACACATGTCCTAATTCTATTTGATAAGTTTAATTCTACCATAAACAAACTTAGGAATAAAATATTACCCTTTAGTTCCACTTGGTTTAGATTAGGACACTTAATATTATTTAATTTAAAGAAGAGTTAACAGAGTTAAAATTAATGTTTAATAACTAAAACATTTTTAATATAGGGTTATACATAAGATAAATTAGACTATAAATATTCATTAGAAATATAAAAATATTTTATACATAATGGTATTTTATTTATAATTTTTATACATTAAATAATTTAATTTATTTATGACACAATGATGATGCAGTAATTACCTTATTAATGAAATATTAACATAGTTGATATTATAAATACCCAAATAAATGTAATTTGATAGTTTTTATGTATTACACTAACTTATAGGTTAAAATTTAATGTTATTATTGATTTAATTAACTTTTTTAGAACTAATCATGCTGTTATGATTTTCACAAAAATCAATTTCTAAATAGTGTCAAAATTGACATAAAATAGTTTTTAAAACAAATATTATACTATTAATTTTTATTATATAACTAAAAATATAATTTTCGGCCAAATGAATTATATTAAGCTATATATATTAATAATGAACCACTTGGGGTTCGTTTGTCTTTTTATAGTAACATTATTAACCATATAGTGTAAGAAAACAAGAAGACACGGTAAAAGTTAAATTATTTAACTTAGAGTTAAATCTAAAAGATAAGGTTAATATAGTAACCTAAACTTGTGTAAAACCTATTGGTTGAGAGGATTTAGACCCATCCCCACTTTATATTCTAAATAAATCAATTTTGAGCTATTATAAACCGAATATGACTTTATTATAAAATAATATTTTAATTTTTTCCTGTGGTGCCCCTCTCCTCCCTTATAATAGGGAACCTATCCCCTCTTCTCTTTACACAATTTTGAGCTTTAATTCTCTCCAACCCCTACCCATTTCCCTTATCAACATCCCTAGAAACATAATAGAGGTTATTTATTTCTTCAAAGACAAACTTTAGTGCCCTAAGAGGAGGTTTAGAAGAGGCGCGTCAAAGAAGAGGTAATATCCTTTACCAATACTTTCAAATTCATTTCATCTTCTACTTCTTCTCCTTATTTTTGTTTCATAATAAAGTAATAACATCAGTATCACTAATATAATTATATTTTATTATAAATACAAAACAACTCTATTTAACCTTCTATCCATCCTATGAAAAACAAAATCATCGCGCGTGCATACGTACAGAATACTGTCTCCACGATGTGGTTTAATCTGTTTTTCCAACACCACCTTAAATTGATTGGTATAATGGTGTAAATAATAACTATATATGGTTATTATGACTTGATAATAATTTTGATATGTTCTATCATTCAATTCAATATAATTCCACAAACATGGGAATGATATCATCGCTCGTGTGTACATACGGCCTACCGTCTCCACGATGTGATGTGACTCGTTCTACATGATCTTCTTTGAATAATTATTATATAAATGAATTTAATGAATAAATATGATATATATTATACTAATACTATTCTTTAAATGATTTATCTATAACCAAATAATAATAATAATAATTTATTCAACAAAACACGCATAAGAACAAAAAGCAATGAACACCCGAATAACAAGTAGCAATTAAATATTACTAATAAAAAGATAAGAATATGACCATATATGATATCATAACAATGAATACAATTCTTTAATAAGTCAATGACATTATTTGTATCATTATACAGGAGTTTCAGATACGTACGAAGCATATCGGACCTTATGTAAGGGAAAATCTTGCAATCTCATTTTTATCCGAGATTGTTTATACATCAGAATTTACTAAGGGAATATTTATCATCCACATCCTTGTTTCCATAATATGTAATATTATTTCTATCCTTATACAATTTTTTAAATACAATTTTACCCATTCGTGAGTTTTTAGTAAAAGATATGAAAGAAATCTTTTGTCGTTTTTTTAGTACGAGATACATTTTGACTTTTCCGGCCAAAGTATGAGAAGAATGATTTTTTAACTTATACAGCACGAATAGATTTTTATGATTTCATAGGACATAATTTCCATGAAGCTTAATTTACATGTTTTCATGTCTATTTTAAATCTAATTCTTTTAGTATAACATTGAATGACATGTTAAGAAAGGAAAAATGTTTTTGAAGTAGAAAGGATATTTTACTCAAGAATGGTGTTCAGGTATTTTATCCAAATTATTTTCCATCTAAGATAATATAGGGTTCTATTTATATCTCTTTTTCTACATTTATTTGATTATGTTATGATGGAATTATTTTTATGATGTCCTTTTATCTTATATGGATTATGTTATGATGGCATAATGTTGAAGAGTCCCATTTTTATTACATGGGCTATGCTATGATTTATGATTTTGTGGCACATATAAGAATGGTTTCATTATGAGATGGGTGGGACCTATATCTCCCTCCAATGAATTGGGTAATGATTTATATCTCATGAGTTAGACATGGATGGAACGACAGGTTAATCCAGTTCAGTGATACAGGAATGAAACAAGGAGTGAACTCGGTTCAGAAATGGACATTGTCCGGTAGGATAGTATTGGAAATGAGTATTGACTACTAAGAAATGATTCTTTATGATTATGTGTGTATGCCACAAGGTTTCATGTTTTATATTATGATTATTGGGATTATATTTCACTAAAATGATTTATTCCATGTTATGATATTATGATCTCTTTTGCAGGTTAAAATTTTCAAAATGTTATGTTTTTATGAATATGATATGATTGATATTTCCTTTGTTTACCCTTACTGAGCATTTGAGTTCACCCTTTTGTATGTTTTCTTTTCCCCATGTCAGTAACAAGGGTATTAAGTAAGATATTCCAAAATTGACTCTAGATATGATAAAATAAAAGGGAGACAGTGTAGAAAATTTATGAACCAGTTGTTTATGTTTCCTAGTTTTTAAAGACACTATACCTATATGGACCTTTCATGGTTTTGTTATATGTTGTAATAAGTGTGCTTAAATTTTGAGTTAAAAACAATTTATGTAATTTATTTTTCATGATAGTGTTTTCGTAGATAATATAATAGTCATGGATGATGATGTTCATCATATCATCTATTCTCTTGCTGGCCAACTCATCAGTTGATCCAATTCTTTTGGGATCCATTGAATCTGCGCAAAGACCAAACAGAAGAACCTTAAGTAAGTTTGTTTTGTGAAATAATGATGAATAAAATCAATAAAATAGAAATGGAATTAAGGCGCATAATTCCAAACATAGAGTGCAAGTCAATATGGTAGTGCAATATTTTCCGCCCTAGTCATGGCGTGCAAGTCAAATACCTTCTGCAGAAGCACGAAAAAATCCATAAAAGAAATTCTCCAAAAAACGGAGCACCTGGGCGATGAGAGCTCAAGATCCTGGAAGCTCAAAGAGTTCGTGAAAGAGTGAGCCTATATATATAGGTGATCCAGACCACCTGTGCGTCATTCATGCACGCCCCAGCATCTACACAATGAACATACATGCCACAGAAACCTGGTTCTTCGTCATTACCTCAGAGCCAGATCCTCTTTCTTTTTCCGATCCAACTATGATGGGGGACTTTTGTTGATGCTCCTTTCCGTCACAAAGTCCAATGAATGGAAAAGAGGAATACCTTAAGCACAAAGAGGGTCACCCATTGAATAACATAAAAAATTGAAAAAGGCAGGGACTTGGAACCCATTAAGAGGGAGTCTTGGAAGTTTTATGCGCGCCGTGCAAGTCACCTGCGCGCCACCTATGGGTAGCGAAAGTCACATGCGCACCCTATTCTTTATTTCACCCAAGGTTCCCGGTGGCCTATAAATAGCCCCAATGGGCCCCCCATTTCAGGGACGAATTTTCCAAAACTAATATTCAATCTCTGGTTTCCCAAGTCTTCAACTCAACTCTTCTGAAAGCTTATAAGGTAACTTTTTACCTAGAATGGAAGACTTGAAGGAGTGGGATATGTCTGATGTGTTTATGATTCATCAACACTTGCACGCCTAATTGTACAGACCTCCATAAAAGTGGAAACATTTCTGCACCTCCCCACCCTTTCAATGAAACTTGTGCACCTCCCTTTTGGAAACATCTAAAGATAATTCTAAAGGATTGAGTTAAGTCTCGCCCATGTATTACCCTATAGATTCTTCGTCGCCCAGGTGAACCCATGTCACGCAAGTACACTTGCGCGACCAACACTTGCGTACCAAATGATTTTCACTGCCATACTCGTGCACTAACTTTTTTGTGTGCCTCTCTCATGTTCACCTCTCCTCTTCAAGATATTAGCCCTCTAACACCTTTTAAAATCCATTTATTTCATGGTTCCTTTGTTGACTTCCTTATCTGAAAGGAATTATGTGATAACCTCTTCCAAAACCTCGTGACATACAAGCATTATGTGTCCTAGGTTAGTGGATTTCTTATATAACATCATCCTTTAATATGAGAAGATATTTTTATTGTGTGCCTCCTTCTGAGGAGTAAACCACAAGTTAGAAGTCCCCTTAACCTGGGCCTCCTTCTCAAGAGTATGTCCCAGTCATAGTATCCTTAAACATTGGACATCCTCCTGAGTAGTAATCCCCAATATTAATATCTTTTGATTTGGGCTTCCTTCTCAAGAATAAACCCCAATCATTAGTCCCTCTTATGTTGGGCTTCCTTTTCAGGTGTAAGCACTGGGTGAAAACTCCAAATCTCCAAAAAGTACAAGTACCTTTATAGACCCTGCTCTTAGGCTTCTTTCTTAATTCCTGCTCTTCATCTACTTGGGTCGTCATACATACGTAATCCCCACATCATTTCTCATGATTGTGTCTTTTGTGGCACCATTTTCAAGTTCACTGATACCTCTTTTTTCTCACACAGAGTATGACTCACATGAGCTTAGAGTGTAAAAATAATCACAAAATTTCTTTTTGGTCCATTAAACATGTATAAACCTCAGATTTCATTACCCAAACTATGTGGACTTTGATTTCTACCTTAAAAGTAGAGTACATATGAATGCATTTATAAGGCCCAATCCCATATTTCATTAATTCTTTTCCGTCCCGTATGACGTTAAACCATATCATTCTCATCACACTACATGGGTTCTAATTCCTTTTTAACAAGGATACTTAGGTAGCCCATCTACGGGTATGATCCCAACTCTGAAATAATATTTGTGTTTCTGAACGATAATAAACTTAAAGTTCCCCACTGAGTGACTTTAAAACCAATACGGTTATCATAATGACCAAGATATTTCTAAATAAGGTATTGAAGGATACCATTGACTAAGAATCTCTAATACATATGGATGATTCTCCATCGATGAAGAACCTCAAATACATATAAAAGATTCTCTAAATACCATACATATCAATCATTTTTTGCTAAATCTAAAGGAAAAATTATTTTCATACATGGTGAAATAACAATGATTCACGAACAAAACTTAAATCTATGAGAGAATCCCGATGTAGGCAATAATTCCCCCCAAAAAGGCGTGATGAGACTGACCACCCATCCTCTCAACCAATGCAAATTCTAAAGCCTCATCGGTCCATAACTAAGGAGTACCTACCTTTATAAAGTAGGTCCAAATGGATATAGAATCATTGGATGTTTCCGGTTCTATGAATAAACCCATTAGAAACCGATTGGAAAGTTTTAACCTTAAATAAACAAGGTCATCTCCATTTCCAGAACAAACACACCATCATCACATAGTGAATAATGATCCATAATGAATTATGTTCACTCCTAGGCTTATTTTAATCCCTAGAATAGGTTCACTCCCCATACTCTATCATATTATCTCATGATATGTTAATATTTACCAATTATATTAGAGTTCATTAAAATACCCACCTGTCACATAATGAGAAGCATATATTTGTGTGTCATAAGATCAAAGAAACATTTATCAATATATCATAGAAAAACCCATAGAAATGAAATAGGATTCATAATGTTTTTATCATGACATAAAAATAATTCATATAGATAAAGAACAGAGATGGTATTATTAGATTATATCCCTAGTGAATAATTAGAAAATTTAAAGAATGGTGACATGGATGAAAAATACTTTTTGAAGAGAATTTGAACATTTCTTAAAAAAACTAGAAAAATATCATTTTCAATCGGTAATAGTAAGAAAATTTATAGAATATTAATAAAAATATATTAATTTAAAATAACCATGGAAACTTGAAAAGGTAGTTTCAAATCAATTAATGTTCATAATGGCTAGAAAATCTATTTTTGCGGTAAATGTTACACAAATTATTTCTTCCACTTTTTTTTGTAAAAAGTCAAAAACAACATTTTTAGAAAACATTGTAAAAAATATTTTTAATACATTGAAAATAAATCCAAATAAGGTTTAAAATGGATTAAAATAATAATTTGATCACAAAAAATGAAATTCCTAAAATCATTTTAAATAACATTGACATGGGATAAAAATTTTGTCGACCAAAGCAGAAATAGAGTCGGCTTTTCTTAAAAATATTTTCTCGATCATTTTATGAACCAAAGATAAGTGAATGAATGAAAAACATGAAAATCCGATAAATAAATAGGTAATAATAAAATATATATGGTTTATGATATAAATATATTATAATTTCCTTAATGGATATTTGCTTATAATCAACCTTAATTATTAATGACATTCTAACATAAACCCTTTTCTCATGTCCTGAATTTCTTCGTATGAACTCTTAATCTCCTGTAAAATAAATTTAGTCTTATTATAAATCTACACCCAAAAAAATATTTATATATAAATTACTATGTAATTTTTTTATAATTTCTTATTAACCTTTTTTAATAATTCTTCATCAAATTGAACATTTAAGTGAGAACTAGTCTATTTTCCATGCATGTTTCAGTTTGACGGTTCTGGTCCTTGAAAAATGGTTATGGATTAATCATATAAAAAATATTAATAATTTTATAACTATAATATTTATTCATTATATATACTTTTATAACCAATCATATTAATTGGTGATGAAAAATGAATTACATCACTTTATAGAGATGGTAGTTCGTACGTACGCACAAGTGATGTTTCTACTATTCAATGGATAGAATGAAAGAGAAGTAAATAATAATACACCTTTATATAATCATAATTATTTAATAAATATAATTTATAGAAATTAAATCTATCCTTATTACCATCCATGTAAATAGGAAATTAAAAAGTAATCACTTTCTTCATTAAGGTGGTAATCCATTATTACGCACAATCAACGTTATCATTTTACAATAGATCAGAAATACGTGTTAAATGGTTGCACAATTAACATAAAACTATTTTATTATATTAATTATACCGATTCTACTATGTTAAAATGTTTATAGAATATTTGTAGGAGTTCAATGAAGAATGAAACTCAAAATAGATCGATTATCTCTTCTTTGAGGGACCTCATTTTTCTTACACTTTAAGACTTCAAAGGATGGTATTTTGGGAAGAATATAATCTCTAAGATGTGATAAAAAAGTTATGAAGTTTTTTGGGGAGGTATTTTCCAAGATATATGAATCCAAATGTGTGAATTATTGAGGGGGGAGAGGAACTCCTTTTATAAGTGAGGTTGGTGGAAAACATGTATATATAAAAAACATTAAAATATCATAAAGTCAAATTCAAGTGAAAGTAGAAATAAGTGGCTAAATGTTTGAATATAAGATAATTTAAGGTTAAAATATATTCAAAAAATAAATTTTATCCAATTTTAGGTGATATTTTAAATCGTATCATCTAGTTTAACCCACTCATTAACCATTTTCAACCACAAATGTGGTATTTTTTTTACCATAGTTAATATTCATTATAACCAAAATTGAAACTGAAATCACAAAACAATTAGAACATTATGATTCCAAATATAGAAATAATTTTATCAAACTCAATTTCTATATGTTTTAAAAATTTATTTTAAAATAATCGTTCAAAATTTAATTAAAACTGTATTTATAAAAATGCATTTTCAAGCATAAATCGAATTTATTCTTATCTCATGCCAAGTAAAAACCATAAAATTATTATTCATTAATTTGATGGTATATATTATCTAAAAATTCCTTTAAATTAATTCATAAATAGTGATTAATTTAATTTATTAAGATAAAAATACATTTCCCATAGAAAAGATGTTTTCCCAAAAAAACATCTATTTTTTAACTTTAAATGATTTTATTTTCATTTATAACCAATTGATAACAAATGTATTAAATTTCTACATTTGTAAACATTAATTTTTCATTAGTTTAATATTATTAATTACTTCCTAAATAAATAATATATGATAAAAATAATTCTCATAAACAAAATATTTCAGAACAGTTCTTTTACATTAATAGTATTTTCTAAATGAATTAAAAATTATTTTCAAAAATTATATCTCAATTAAATACCATATAATGTACTTAATTTTATTGTGTTTAATAATTATGAACATAAGTTTAGTTTTATGTGTTCCAAAATCTATCACACTCATTTATTTATTAAAGATTAATATATTTAGAAATCTTTGGGAATTACACATGTGATAATGGGCCTCAATCGAAAACACCTCAAAAATTCATGTTGTGATATCCCCTACCTCCCACCCAAATATCATGGTAAAAATTAACTCAACTACATGAATAAAATAAAGGTCCCAATATAATAGTATCACTATATATAAAAACATTAAAAAGGTATAATAATGAAATCATCCATTCATGGATTCACACCATGGTAGTTAAGACCATGTTGTAATAGCCAATCACATAACATTAAAAAACTCAGGAATACCATACATGCTATAACTGAATATTACTAAGAAATAAGGGGATAATACATTAGAGTTATCTTATATATTTTTATTTTCCAAATCCTTATATAGGAGTAACAACAGACATACACACAATGACCAAAACCAAATACACCACAACTAGAATTACGCCTCAAGACAACACGGTACCAAAATCTCAAGGATTACGACCCCATACTACAACACAAGATCCCCTAAATGACTCAAAACATGCATAATAACACACCCTATAGTCTAAATACCAAATCATATAACCAAGTCATCATATTGAGACACCCATGTCCATGTTGTGGAACTTATCTACAAGATTAAATTACATATTAAGTAAGAACACCTTTAATATATCCTACTCCTGACACTTTCAAAACCCAAAATAAGTAAAATAAGGATATCAGGAGGTTCGGTTAATTATATTAAATTCCTCCCAAATGATTTTCATCCTTACAAATCAAAACCAAATCCATAAGAAAATGAAAACCCACTTATTCCAATCACTTTTTGAGATATACCTCTCAAAAAAAAATTAACACCACTACTATAACACAATGTAGGATAGGAAAACAATTATCTATAAACTATCAATAAATCAATATTTCTAAAAAATCATTAGATTCAAAATATCCCTAGAACTAAGAATGCATCTATGATTTACACTTCTACATACATTCCTCAAACACACCATGTTACATCATCCTCAACATCTAACTCTCCCCAATCATGAAATGGGGGTCATCATGAAGATATCAATTAATCTATGACACATGGAAAAATCATGGATCGAATAAAACTATAGAATAATCAATGAAAAATAAACCACCACACCAATGCACTCCAACACCTCCAAAGGAATAGTGAAAAAAGGTGAAACATTACACCTTCAGCCATTCCTCTAGTTACCAAAATGAGTAGAAACTAAGAGGAATACATTATCTTAATCATTTAACTCCAAAGATCACACATTCCTATCAATATTGGACTTATCATGTTCTTTTGTCTCCTTAAAATTCACTTGAATCATCTGCACCTTCTAGACCATTCTCTATAGCACATTTAGTCTGAAGACCACCGACTCTCCAACCTGGGTGAAGTACAATAGAGATTTGTAAGGTCACCCACAAAATTCATAATATGGTTCCATTTCAATGGAATAGAAAAAATATTAATTTAAAAAAACTCAAAAAAGCCACATTCATTACTAATGATCCACCAAAATCGAAAATACATGAATCCAACAAATCCTTTAGCATTCATATGATCAACTACATCACACCATTCATATTTTGATAGCTAGTTGTGCTAATGCATAACGGGTAGACACAAGAATTCTAGAGACCTACAATGACTTGTGAGGTAAAACAAAGATCCTGATCATAGATGTTGACCATCATAACCCCCTAATACTTTATTATCTCATCTACATACCGCTATTCAAAAACATCCACAACACCCAACTCCTTAATCAATAAGAAATGATCCAACTTCTTTAGTCAATCCATAGTCACCTGAATAATGTCACGCCCTCCTTGAGCCCAAGCTAAACTAGTAAAAAAATATATGAAAATATCCTCTCACTTAAACATAGGTACATCCAATGGCAATAAAACACCTCCTCGAACCTGATACTCTAACTTTACTCAATGACAGACCAAACGACATGAAATTAACACCACTATAGATATTTTCATCCCCAACCACCAGAAATCACTCCTTATGTCATGATACATCTTGGAAATACTAGGATTCCCTTGTAGGGGTGATATATGAAACATAAGAAGAACCTTATCACACATCATCAATGGAACTAACAAACTTCTTCAATACAACACATGAGGTTATTCATCCTTTGACCATCCCTCAAGAGAATCTCAATGAGAGACGTTATCTCGTAATAGATTCACCTTTGAGTCACCCCAATGGTACTCTTCTAACTTCTACAACAAGGAAAATTTCATTATCATCTGTTATGGGAAACCTCTACCACTATACTCTTCCACATCAATATGAATTCATAAAATCATATCCATCACTCTCTATGAATCATAAAACATAGGGAAAACATCTCCTCATGAATTCATACTCAGTGCATAACCAACTACATTACCATTCCATAGGATGTAAAATATCTCAATGTAATGGTCTTACAAGTAGTCCATCCACCTCTACTAATAATGATTCAAATCCCACTATGAGAAGATATATCTAAATACAATGTGGTCTGTGAAGATCATAAAATGTTCACTAATGAGGTAACATCGTCGCATCTTTAAATAAAAAACATGTACTTAAAAATATTAACATATAGTTTATGGTGCTGAAGGACTTATAAAATAATCATAATATGCTCATCATAATCCTCTTATGAATTCGAGTATATGAGAATTTCATTGATGAACATTTCCATGGACTGATTTAGGAACTCATGAAACCTATAGTTCATGAGTCCATTGAAAATAGTTGGGGAATTAATGACATTGAATGATATAATTATAAAATACAAGTGTCAATAATGATATATGAAAGGATTTTTTGGCATATCCTATTCTTTCACCCAAATTTGATGATATCCAGACCATAGGTCAATATTCCAAAACTAGTAGGATCTCTTCAACAAATTGAATAAATCATCAATTATTAGATGGGGAATAAAATTATTTATTGTCATCATATTCAATCATTGGTAGTTTATGAACAACCTCGGAACACTATCTGTATTATTGTAAAACAACACTTGATCACCCCACAACAACACATTGGGCCATATAAAACCATTAAAATCTAATCATAGATCTAGATCACCAAATCACACAACATAGAAGGTGACCTCCAATTAGAATCCATCAAAATAAAAGAGTCTCTAAGATGAAACTCTATCCTGAAATACATATCATGTTGAGGGGGTAACATCACAAACTATTTAGAAAAAAACATTAGTGAACTCCTCGAAAACCCTAGGAAACTCTACCATGTACATTGTCAATAAACCTATGGAAAACACTTATAACTAATAAAAAAGGATCTGAATGTCTATGAACTATCTGATTATCTCACTCACCAAAAAACATTGTGAGTCAACCTCCCACACCATAGAACACAACTCTCTTATTAATGAAAAAAATGAAAACCTACACATAATGAAACCAATCCCTGTTAAGGATGACATTATATGGTTTCACCTACAATAAGAAGAAATAGTCTGATGACTACTGTTAAACTATCATTAGCTTAAAACCCAAGCACACATAAAGTAAACTAAACTAAACTTCCACTGGAATAGTCAACTCCAGGGGCACTTAAATCCTCTCCACCTTGTGTCCTAAGGAAAGAATCAAGGTTGGTGTAATATAATAACATGAAACTCTTTAATTAAAGAGAAAAATATATGGTAGAATATAAAAATATGGCACCTCAAATGATCTATGTCCCTCAAGATATATGAATATCCTTGGGGTGGAACTAACCACACCCCACTCCTCTGCCTTGTTGGGCCTATTGATTACCACCTCCACAGCCACACTCATGCCTATATAACTAAAGATAGAGGACATCATGGGGTTTTACTATTTGTGATCAATCTCCCCTCATCTATCTAAAATCTTATAGACCCTGCTACTGATAAATCCTAGGAGTAAACTATTATTGAAGTTGAACATGTAACTATCCACCTACGAAGAATGGTTGGGAACTAAAATCACCGATGTACATGAACTCCATGTGAAAACAAATATTAATGGTGATCGTTGTGGATGTACATGAACTATCAGTTCTAGAATAATTTGAGGAAGACTATTGAGACCCAATCCATACCAGTTTGAACCTTAACTATTATGACATCTGAGGCCCTCCATATAAATCTCTACTCCATAGGAATTTCTGATGATTACCCCTATAAGGAAATCATAACTGTGTTTCCTCTAGATCACCACTGACTTCTTTAAGACCTCTAGATACATTGGAATCATAAATGGAATTACTGTGTACTGAATTGATGGACACAGTGTGTCCTTAATATTACTCATTTTTTCCTCTTCATCAAGAAAATAATTAAGGGTGATGTATAGAAGATCCATGAATTGAATACAAATCTCTCACACACTCAGGCTCCCATACAAGTGGGATAGAAACTCTCTCTTCTTCTTCACCCTGATCATTGATGAAAGGAACTCTAATCACAACTTATTTGGAAAATCATCCCATGAAATATTTTTCTCCTTAGACTCTCTAAGAAATAGAATTCACCACTATAATATGGATCATATCTTCTATCTAAATACAAATTAGACCCAATTCTATATTTTATCATGGATCAAACTAAAAACGATATCTTACTTCTTCAAAAAGATATTCATCTTTAGATCATGAACAATCCCCTCATACATTTTCAAACATAGATGCTAGAACATTCACAACTACCTCCTCTATGTCTCACCCTCCACAGTTAGGTCTTCCTTCCAATGGTCAGCTAGATCATCATATTACACAATTCAAATATGTCCCAAAAATATACAATGTCCAACAACCATATCTATATTCCAAAAAGTAAATTTGAATCCTATTATCCTGAAATTTATTAAGTCTCATTTAATTAAATTAATTTTATCTTCCCCAATATCACCCTAATTCAAACAAAAAAGAAAATAACATGATTTAAATACCTCTCATATGTCATTACCCTACAATATATATTTTATTATCTAGGGGATTTAGCAGGATTATGGTCCTTGCAATAGATTATAGGGGGGATGATAGCCCTACAGGAATCATTAATTCTCTCCAGGTTACCAAATTTAGATTTTTAAAAACATGAATGAAACAAAACACTAAACTATAGGGTAGTATAGTATATGTAAGTATGAGGTCGAACCCACAAAGATAGGGTTGGAGAATATATTAATTAAATAAGATAAACCTATTATAATTTTAAAAATCTAAACTACTGAGCATTGGATTATTGTTGATTGTGGGAGAAGATAATATAAAACGGGTTCCTGGTAGAAATGATTCCAGGTTCATGGGATGATAATGTATAATATAATAAATTAGATATCATGAAGTCATCAGAATTGGGTCTTAGTGAGTTCAATGGCCATGATAAACACTCTTCATCCAATGTTCCCCTTTTCTCATGTTCAGGAACATCGTATTACAAAGGATGGATAACCTGAGACCTTATTTAAACATAGGGATGAAAAGAACCAATGGTCATGGTGGAATTATAGTCCCTAGATCACATATTAAACTGATGTATTCAATCTACGAAATTGACATGTGAAAAGAAATAAAATGAAACCAATATTGAACCTCTCTCACAATGGTCATGTCAGAAAAATTAAGAAAGTGGATATAATTGAAGATCAAATATGAAATCCCAACATGAATAACATTAATTATAAAATAACTTAATTTTAATTTCCATTCATTATGCATGCACCACCATAAAGAAATAACACACTCATTCTAGACATGGGCAGGTGTATAAAAATAAATAATTAATAATCCTACAGAAGTGGTGAAGCAGGTGGTGAACATTCTCCACAGACATCTGGTGGTGGTGCTTTGTCCAAAAGATGCTCCATATGGTGCATCCAATGGATCTATTTATAGGAAATCTATGGGATCTTTCGGACCTCTATCACGGTGTGTACTAAAGGTACATGTTGTGTACCCTCGGTCTGTATTCATTCCATGTTTGTGTGAGCCTTCTGTGTATTGCGTTCATTAATTCGATGTTTGACCATCATCACGTCATGTATGTTGAGCTTCATAACGTGTATTTTCTCAGTGTTCAGTTGTCAAAAATCACACCAAAATATTCATCAAAATTTGTTCCAAAAAGAATCATGTTGTGTATTGAGGTTAGACAACGTGTACATGTTATTCACAACATGACATCATATCATGACTTTCTATAGAGGTGGGCTACTATCTGATGAATTCATGACGTGTAGGTGAGGTACACGTTGTGTAGTGGTGTTTCTCCAGAATCCCCAGCTTTGTTCTTTCTAAAACATTTGGTGTTGCGCTGCGAGCAAGGCTCATAGTGTGATGTGCCTTTAAGATCAATTTTCTCCCCTTTTTCATCCTTTTTCAAATTTTCATTGAATCCTACGATAAAATACAAAAACAAATCAAATAACTCAAAAATTGTAAGGATTTATCATTTAAGTACAAAAAAACTATTTATTAAAACACCCAAAAATATATGCATGAAATACAGTTATCAAATCCCTAACATTTGACTTCATCCTTGTCCTCAAGGATGGAATATCAACATACAACAAAGTATTTTAACCTTTCCATGATTTAAATTAAATTTCCATAAAAGAAATTAATCATATAGAAAAAAAATATTCAAGCATAACATAGAAACATTTATCAACGCAACATTTTTCAAAAGAATAAGCTAACCAAGCATTTTACTTTTCTTATTTTTGAAATATTAATTCCTTTTCAGTCATCCATTTTCATTTTTCAATTCATTATAAAAATTCATGCCACTTTCAATTTACCTCAATTGAATTTTTTCACTCATCATCAGGTTACAAATGTAAATATCATTCAACACATACCTATAGAACATGTAACATACCATATTCTTGCAATACATCTATGATATCCACTATATAAAGAAAAAGTCACAATTAATCACAAAGGATTAATCATTTAGGATCAACTAACTTTGAGGCATCAGGGTGGGTAGGTAAATTATTTAAATAGTAAGTCTCATAAATGATGTTTGACTCTATTGTAATTTTCATGATAAAAAATATAATCTCAATAATTTTATCCCTTTTCCAATGTCACCTCTATATTCCCCCCAAAATGCTCAATTTGGGCTCATGATACATGTAATCATAAGGAATGAATCAACCTCTCTTTTTATTTTTTTCCTTTTTTTCTTTTTTCAATGTTATTCTCTGGAATAATATCACATACATCACCTAACCACATACAATCAACAAATTCATCAGTCTGGAAAATAGTGATTTTTGATCCTCCAAAGACACAACCCAGTTATTATTACTTTTCAATTTTTTTAAAAAGTGTTTTCGTAAGGGAGGTGAATAATGAAATACAATTAATGATACATGGTCTCCCCCCATATCATAACAAACCCCACCTAGAAAAATATCCAAAATAATGTATATCCTGGTAAACCCAATAAATTTCCTTCCTAGGACTTATCCTTTCAAATATCATGGAAACCATTTAGAGATTGGAAGGAATGAAAAACAAGATTTTATCATAAATCAATTTTTAAAAATTCAATTGATGGATTCTACAAGATTAAAAAAGATTAATGCATGGTGGGTATCAGGATAAGGGATAACAAAAATAAATCCCCAATAATTTTAAAAGTGATTCTAATCAATAATAGCTTTGATAAGATGCAGTGTATGTTCTAGAAGAAAAAATACTAGAGTTTCTCAAGAAATATACTATATAATGAATAGGAATATATTGGTTTTGTGGATATCTCGGGAATGCGATGAATATTTGGGGAAATTACTCATGGAAATGAATACGAATAATTAAATCAATTAATGAAAACATAAGAAATTCTAAACATGGAAAAATATAATAAATATTTCATCTACAATGATTAACATGCTCCTCTAAATCATGATTTATCAAATACTAATCCACATACTTATCTCAACAAATTATTTTCCACATTTTTCACAGTAAAATTTATTAACAAAGAAATTTAAAATTTAGGGCATGATAAACATCCTATGCATCTCTGTGTCTCTAGTTCATTGGAGTAAATGTTGAATCAAATACTGTGCATGAAATTTATAATTAATTCTCTAAAACAATTTCAATGTTGGGAATACAATAGAAAAATAAATAATTTAAATTCTTACTACCCTTGAAAAATTATTCTTTGAATTTGACTAAGTATTTATTTCCATATAATTTTCTTTTACATTCCACTTCTTCTGGTTCCTTTAATGGACCTAAAAAACAAAAATCTATTAAATGTGTGGGCCCTTGAAATGAAGCTAAAAAATTGTATGGGGGTGGAAATTAAATCCTAATATAAAATTAAATTATATTAAAGTAATAAATCTAAAATTCTATAAGGTGATAAAAAATCGAGTTGACTCCTAGAAACAAAACTTTTTAAATAGTCGTTTAGCTCGACCATACCTAGGATAGCTTATTGGAGGGTGATATAGTGATAACCATCTCTTGTTTACCCAATCATGACATTGTTGTCCTCACATCTGAGCTTAAAAGTTCCTCAATGGAATTGGCATGGATCTCAAAGGTTGTGATCAAAGTCTGAGTAGTATGAGTATTGCTAACAGAATCTCCACATTTGTCCAGACCTAGTAAAATTCATCTTTTTCTATTACTGGTTGCATGTGTTACCTTTCTTTAATGATTACTTCAGGATCTGCAACAATATCTTCATTTACTTCTTTTGTGGTTTCTTCTTCTTATTCCATTGTGTAGTTAACATAGGGTGGAACTTATTCATTTTATTCCTCTTCATGCGGTAGACTCGTACATTTTAGAAAATATTTCATATATGTGGCGATCATCATCTCCTCCTACTCTTATTTATCATTTTAATTATATTCTTCTTCAATTTCATCTTCTTGCTACTAACATTTCCTGGGTGTTTCAGACCATTCATGTTCTGTAGTAAGGTCACCCTCTTCATCTTCTTCTAAGACTACAAAATCAAATGAATCATGATTAGCATAAATATAAGCATCAATGGTGATACTTAACTATGCTTCATTGTCCATGATTCATTGTTCATGCTGCTCCTTGTAGAATTTCATCCTTATGCTATGGCTTTTTGTTAAATCAGCACTTGGGTACAGTTGTGGGAACTCATATGGTTGACTTATTATTTCTTTAATATTGATGAGTCATTGCTCCATGTCATCCAATATGTCAGTGAACCTCTCCTTGGTAATTATTCTGCTCTACATTCTTTCCATCGCAACTAAAAACACCAAGTTCCTTAAAAAGTAACAAAAATTATAATAAAAAATCTATGATAAAATGAGTAAACAAAATATATGGGAAAATATTTTTTCTAAATTATCCAACTAATAAATTCTCTGAATCTATCCCAGGTAATGGCGCCATGAATTTTATAGCCCTACGGGTGTCATTAACTCCCGTAAGGTTACCATATTTAGAATTTTAAAATCACAAATCAAACAGACCAATAAACAATAGGGTAGTATAGGATATGCAAGTCTGAGGTCTAACCCACCGAGAGAAGTTTGGATAAAAGATTAATTAAATAAGATAAATCTATGCTAATTTTAAAAAAATCTAAACTACTGATCATTGTATTGTTGTAGAATGGTGGAGAAGAAAATATAAAATGGTATAAAAGAACCATTTAATCTAGGATCATGGGATGAAAATGTATAAGATAATTAATTAACAATCATACAGTCATCAGAATCAGGTCTTAGTGAGTTCAATGGTCATGAATAATTCTCTCCATCCAATTTTCTTCTTTATTTATGGTTAGGTACTTCGTATTACAAAGGATTGGTAACCCAAAAACATATTTAAACATAAGTATGGACAAAACAAATGTTCATGGTGGAATTCTATCCCCTTGATCACATATTAAAAAAATCTATTCAACCTTGGAAATTATCATGCACAGAGAAAGAAAATCAACACAATCTCGAACCCCTCTCCCTATTGTCATGAAAGATGAATTAAAAAACAAGATTGAATTGAAGAGAAAATATGATATCCCAACATGAATTGCATTAGTTATACAATACATTACATTCAATACCCTTTCATCATGAATGTGCCAATATAAATAAATCACCTTCTTATGCTAACCTTGAACGGGTGTATAATAATAAATAAATAATAATCCTATAGAAGTGCCGAAGTAGGTTGTGTTCCTTTTCCACTAGCGTTTGGTGGTGGTGCTATGTCCAGAAGATTCCCCATGTGGTGCAACCAGGGTCTCTATTTATAGGCTCTAGATGGGATCTTCCTGACCTATATCATGATGTGTACTGAAGTTACACGTTGTGTACCCTCGGTCTACATTGCCTCCATGTCCGCCTGAGATTTTCGCATATCATGTTCATTAATTTGATGTTTGACTGTCATCACATTTCGTATGGGGGTTTCATGATGTGTACTTTCTTGGTCTTCAGTTGTTATAGATCTCATCTAAATATTTTCCAAAATCTGTGCCGAAAATATTCATGTCGTGTACTGAGGTTACACGATGTGTGTTTGTCATTCACAACAAGTCTTCATGTCATGAATTTCTCTGGAGGTGTCCTACAATCCGTTGAAGTCATGGCATGTAAGAGTGTTACACATCATGTAATGGTGTTTCTCCAAAATATCATGCTACATTTTTCCTAAAATATTTGGTGTTGTGCCATGAGCAAGGCTCATGGATCGATGTGTCTTTAAGCTCAATTTTCCTCCGTTTTTCTTCCTTTTTCCAATATTCATTAACTCCTTCTAGAAAATAGAAAACAACTCAAATCACTCAAAAATTGGAAAGATTTGTCATTTATGTAGAAAATTTATTTTTATTAAAACACCTTAAAATACATTAATTAAAAACACTTATTAGGGGCCTAATCACCTATGTCCTTGTCGGTCTCTATTACAATAACACACACATGGTTTGACTAATATGTTTCCCTTGAAAACCCATGAAATCATCACCAGTGACTGACTCCAAAAAACTTCTTAACTCTCAATCATAGCATTGATACCATTTTTTAGGACCTTTCCCCACTGGGAACCACTAATAGACCAATAGTGAAGACAATTGTGACTCTCAAATATCGCCTCAAATAGGCCATGAGTTTCGGACTAGCACCAAGGGTATACAGAAAAAAATGAGATACATTTCCCACATAAACTTAGGAACATATAAATAAACCCCTAAACAAATATATAATATTAAATAAAAACCAATATCCCAAAATTTATGTAAATTTTAGGAACAAACAAATCTCCAAAATAAAATACCATAAACAAAAAACTCATGTGATAATGATCTCGACAACATCTCCATGATTCAAGCCACTAATGTCCATATCGGTCACTGAGAACCTCCTAAAAATATGAAAGAAAAAATATATTTTTTATAGGGGTGATCATACATATATACTCAATGGGATCATACTCAAGAATTCTCATGCAAATTTGAAGGAAGTATTCTAATACCTTGAACCAACAAGATTATATACTAGGTCAACAATCACCTATCCTAAAAAAGTACCACTTTTTTTAAATCTTATCCACATTTAATAACATAGTTTTAAATGAATATAATAAAAATGCTACCCCACAACTGCTTCTACATCATTTTCTCTCTCTCCCTCCCTAATGAGAAAACTTTTAGTGCTCTCATCCCTTGTATAGTTTCACCATCATACATCATATCACATATCAAAAATATCCACATAATTATCATCATCTTCATCACTATATATCTACAACCACATACAACTAAACAACCATGATTACATATACACAACCATACATTACATTCACTTTATATTAGTATATTGTAAACGTGAAGTAAATTAAATTTGTTCCCATATCTTCCATACACAATCCCTACCATATAACACATCCACTTTCATGTCATTTTCTCATTATCATCATTTCATATTTTCTCACTGTAACCTCTATCCATCACATATCATGATTCAGAACCTCGATCTATTATAGAAGAGAGAATGGGGAATATAAGGTAGTGATCTAACCATTCCCTCACTGACAAAGATGTTGTGCAAAAAACTCAAAACCCAAAACATTTTCAAGTCGGTAAGGTTATCCAAATTGGTTGGGTCACATAAGAACTCATAATGAAATGAAACATATAACCTAGCCACACACAAACCCAACCCAAGAATTCATAACAAAAAAATACTATTATGACCCATAATTGTCACCATATCATCACTGCTACATGACCAGCTCCATACATCTTCACAAAATATCCATAATAACATTAATAATTTCGGATTTAATAATCTCAATTATCTATTTCTGGATTTAACATTTTACCAGCCACAGTACATTAATTATTCAATTCATTAATCCATTTTTAATGTCAAATCTTTCACTAGGCATCACCCATGTTTATCCCAACCATTATGCATTCATTTCAATCATTTAATATTCATTAACAGCCCAATTCTCATTAAATTATAACCCACTAAACATTTTCATATTTTATATTACCAATGATATTCCAAACCACCATGAAACTATATCATAACCCACATCATCTACCACTCATAGACGCATCTAATGTCATACTAGGACAATCCAACAACCACCAAAAACCTACTTTATTCCCCTATAACTATCCATTCCAACCATATCAACACATCAACCCATCCATTACCACTGTAACATTACCACACCACGTCCTCCAAACCAGCTAAAATGGCTAACCGACACATGTTTAACCATTTAAGGAAAGGCTCCATATATGGAAATCATAGTAGCAATTTGTTGAAATGTCTTTTATTAATTTGTATCTCATATTAATTCAATATTCCAAGCTCAACCATCATCATCATAAGTTTTAGATTTCCACATAGATGGTTCATTTACATCTTTAAGTAATTAACCCATTATGCAAGGTGATTCCAAGACATCAATAGTAGTAGGCCATATACATATCATAGTGGTGAAAAAACACTCATATGAATGATCCAACAGAGATAATCATAATAAATATCACTAAATCATATAAAACCCATGTTAATTATACATCTCCCTTAATTTTCATTAGTCCAATTCATTATCTTTTTTGGTTTAATCCTTACCATCCACCATGAGAAATAAAAAACATGTTACTTCCATAATTTTCATCAAATAAAAGAAGAATTCTCGAATCCCCAACCTCAATCAAACCTTTCAAAATTTATAGGCAAGAACAAGCAGAATGAGATGATCACAAATCTATGAACACCTGAGAAAAAACATACCAACCTAGATCACACATAACCTCCATTAATACCTCAAACCAAGGCCAAAAAATCCAATGTCGGACTACTATCACAACCACTCTGATCAAGAAGGATAAAGAGGTAAGAAAGGAGGGACATGGAACTCATCATAAAGAATAAATTGATTGATCTCTTAATGTTTGGGATCATATCCAATAAAAGGGAGATCAAATATCTCTTAGGATACACCTCTGGTCAGCTATTGATTATTTAAAAACAATTTAATCTTGGGGATTTTGAATTGTCTTCTAAATTTATACCAGTATTGGAATTTTAAATAATAATGATGTGACAGGTGATAATCACACTATAATGGGGATAAACTAAACGCACCTTTTAAAATCATTCCATTATCTCCCATTTCTCACCTTTGAATAACATATTCAAAGATTCCTTAACTCTATGTATCCAACAATGTTCATGACATAATAGAATCACCATCGTGAAATGATACTCAAAAAGGCAGAACCACGATATCTTCTACTCAGGACATCACACCATGACATCCATTACTATACCAGAATGATTACTCTGATAACATTAAATAAACACCCAATGTTCTTTCACACCATGAAAATTCTCCTTGTGCAGCAAGGGGATCATATATATGGGATATCTAATATTTAAGGAATTTCAAAAACTACATGTTAAAGTAACTGCACATATTCATGTAGTGGATAACAATAACCATGCTTCAACCAAATTTCCTCCTCAAAATAGTGCAGCACCAAAAACTCACAACTTAAACCCCCTTTCTACAACCAAGAACGATGTTATCACTCAACACTCATGATGTGACACATCAAAAAAAAAGAAATAAATTGTATTCTAGCCAACTCTTCATGGCGAAATACCCATGTCCATGTTGTTATGATTTTCTCCCTGATAAAATCACAGTGTTAGTAACACCTCCCTCCCTCCAACCTTCTCCTAATACCTCAAACACCTAAAAATGTGATGTAATAGTTTAGTAGGGTTTGGTCCATTGCATAAAATACATAAATGAGATAATTCATGTTGCATTTCACAGATCAAGATGCATCCAATATAACAGGTCTCATTTACCACCAATTTGAAAACATTGTATAACTAAATGTAAACAATCACATCCTACGCTAACAATACATCACAATCTATACTTTTATGATGTTTCTAGATTAGTTATAAATTTTGGACAACAAGTACCAAGATATTTATTATGAAAATAATGTCTTAAACCAACAGAATAGTGTAGTTCTAATAGGATAATGAATTGTAATAAATAGTATAACCATTTTCGCAAACCATCATCTAATGCATAGAAAATAGGGTACAATTTCTAATAGTTACAAGAAATATCCCAAAATCTACCTTTACATAATTTAAAATTTACATTAAATCCTAATAAGAACCATCAAAAATCAGATAGAACCACAATAATCACATGAAATAATAATAATAATCTAAAAACATAATAATTACTAAAAAAATACAAATATTCAAAACCATAATTATTACTCAAAATCATAATAATTAGTTAGAAAAAAGTATTTTTGGGAGGGGCAGCGGCAACGTCTCTCTACTCTCTCAACAACAGGGTTTCTCTAAAAGATCCTCAGGTAGGTGATCAATTGTAATTGTTTATATGGTGATGTCTCCCTAGATCTTTACTATGCATTATAGATTGGTTCACCCCCTTAATTTTTCATATCTCTATCTTAATTTAATTCCTTTTGGTTTCATTACCCATTTTTTGGATACCCTAGTACTCATGTCCAAGTGGATCCTAGCCTAAAGATGTGTTTGTGATTTTTGGTTGTTCTGGTATCCTATTTTGCTGATTCTTCAAGGTCTATTTGGTATATATTCTATCCCTAATTGGGGTTTATAGGATAGGTTTCATCGGGCCATAAGTTATGAATATACTCTGGTGGGTCGTTGGCTTCATAAGTGTTTGATGGTAATAATTTCTGATTGGTTTCTCTTGTCTTATAACGGTTTCCCGGAGTTTCGGTGGTTTTTAATGTTGTTCGGTATCATATAGATGGTTGAAGATTTGGGTTTTAGATTTATATTTTGCTTCTTTAGAAGGCTCTGTTAGTCCCATCTTCAGTTTTAGTGATGGTCCTATTTCTTCTCTTGTTTCACCTAATATCTTTATCTCAGTATTTTAGTTTTTTTATTTCCAATATGCTTCTAGGGATGTTCTGAGACAGATGTTAATTGATGTTTCATTAAAAAGATGTCAAAATAGTGGATTTCCCCAAACATTTATTTTTCTTATGATGGTTTTTTCGACACCATTATGGTGGAAGGTGGTATTTCATATTTTCCTAGGCCTGAGATGGCTTTGGACTGCGTTTTCATTTTTCTTTCTAAGTTATCTTTTGGATTTTAGGGGTGATTCTAGAATTCATGATCATGTTATTGGTAAAATATTTTCTTGTGATGCCATGAATTTTTTAGTGTTGGTGTAATTAGGAAAGCATGGATCATAGTGGAGAGAGATCCAAGTAAATTTAAAATTTTGGAAATTAGATAAACGGAAAGGCATAATAGATATTTTTTATGAAGTATAAATGAAGGATTTGTAGATGGAATGATTAGCACAAAATTCTTGGTGTTCAATTTCAATATTTATGTAAATGGAGGGATTTTGGTGATCTTCAATAGTAGCCACCAAAACCCTGGTTCGAGAACACTATATTTCTAGTGGGTTTGTTAGCGGCACTCTATCACTTCCCATACCAATAAAATCATAATTTTTGGCCACCAATAGATTAGTGGCCTCACGGGGTCTCTAATAAGACCCATTTGTAGGTTCTGGGCAAATCAGAAGCATGGTTTGGCCGGTACACAACCTTAATTATTCCTTTGATCAATGATTACTTTGGGATCAATACGATGATGAATGCCAGTCTCCACAAAATAGAATCAATGATTTAGATATAGAATTAAGAGGTCCGAATCCTTTTGACATGATCTTTCACATCATGTTTATACTTAATTTAATTAATTTCCTACAAAAAATAATACCTAGATCTTCGGTATTTCCTTCGTTGATGATGTTGATCATCCATAATGAGCCTTTCAGATAATATTGTTGCACTTCCAAGCATCCAAATGAGAATCCCTCTAAACATGATATGCACATGCTCTGATGGCATCAAACCGACATCACTCGTTCTCCGGGTGCTAGTGTGGTGAAGTGAGAGTCTGGTTTCATTTTTTCATGATGTATTCTTATTTGTCCTTGAATAACATCTAACGTTCTTAAGATGGGTGGGAAGATGATTCCAGAGATCAATGGTTTAGCTCAACAATTCACAATTCACCAGGTTTGGGGTTTGGTACATGGCTCAATAGATGTAAGTGTCTATTTATTGATATGAGGCTTCAGTTAGAATATTTAATTTCATAAAAACAATTAAATACATTCATAACCTTAATGAAGACTCATGATATTAATAATAGTACCGCATCATTATTTATGGTTCACCAACTTGCACAAAACAGAATTATGAACAAAATTATGCATCACAAATTAATGGAAACACTATTTTAATTTGTGCCAACTAGTTAAATAATTATTTATCTTCTTACGATCATTTATTTTACAACTGGACCATCCATGGTCTGCTCAAACTCCACTTCCATTTATTGAACACCCGAATAAATAAATAAAAAATTTATTCTTATGAATACATATTTTATTTACAAACTATAAAATTAAAATTTATTAAATATTCAAAAAAATAAATATAAATATATTACCCACAATCAGGAGAATAAATATTTATTTAATATATGAAATCATTTTATCTTTAATAAAATTCTTCCACTTTCTTTAGAATAATATTTATTAATTAAATTCAAATAGAATTTAACTGATACCACTAGAAACACTTAGTATGTGACCCTCTAGAATTCTTTCTCTTTGGAATTAGGTGGGCTTGCCTAAAGTCTAAGAGTAATTTCTTTCAACGAGTCAAGGAACACAAGATAAATAACATAAAGTCACAATAATGACATCCACATAGGAATAGTCAATGTGTCATATAATTCCTTTTTCACAATATCTCATCTAGAAGGTTTTATGATCGTGTCATCAACTTTTATGCTTGTTGCGTCATTCTTTGACTACCTTAAATAAACTCATTATTTCACCATGGACATGGAATTTTGTGTTATTGTTCAATTTCAATCAAAGGGCCAAGATATCAACTTCCCTAAATGGATGTGACAAATCATTCCTTAGATTATCCAATAATAACATGCCACTCGTGATGCACCAAACATATCCTACTTCCCTCCAAATATTTGCGTAACGGTTTTTGGTAGTAAATAAAAGTGTGCTATTCAATACATGCATTAATTATAATCTTAATGTTTAAGGATCATTACACATGATCGTAGATAGAAATATCTGATGACACCAAAACATGCAGAATTCCTACTGGCGGGTCAATTCACATAATCTTCTTTCATGGAGATTGCCAAGTTTGAACTTCATAAGAGGAATTCTCATCTACTTACAGGTACTCACACCTGATGGTATTCATGCTATGTGTCCCATCATAGTATTTCATCCAACCGTAGTACTATAATTAGGAATATTGTTTGATCATTTCAAAGTTCTAATCATAGCAGGGAACTAGCATGACCTTATAAATGAAACAAATAATGCATGACATTATTACATCATAGTCATACAGAACAATGAACAATATTTATTAACATGTTGAATATTTAAAAACATTAAATTTCCATGTATTCAATGTACACACAATTGGTTTTTGGAAACCAAATCTTAAATACACCCACTTTGACTATTGCCTCCTCCCTATGACATTCATTCTAGTAGTCCTCACATGTTGATCATGTTTCCGTTGAGTCAAGGCTTTAGTCATGTGTTTTGCCATGTTCTATTCTATAGAAATACTGCTCACTGCAACTTCACATCTCTAAGAAAAATCCCTCAAGAGATGATACTTCCTAACAATGTGCTTCATTTTTTATGTGTCCTTGTCACTTTTTAAAGAGCCACCATTGTAGATTTATCATAGTATAGTGTGGTGAGATATTTACTACTATATATCACATCCAGTTCCTGGATGAAGCTTCACATCCAAACTGCTTCTATAGCTCCCTCAAAAGCTGTGATATACTCAAAATCTGCTGTAGAATCGGTGACCACACTCTTCATTGAGCTCTTTGGACTTACTGCAACTCCATTCAAAGTGAAGATGTATCTCGTTTGGGACTTCATGTCATATTGAGCAGTCTGGAAACTAGAATCTTCATATCCTATGATGACTAGTATCTCATTTCCTCCATAAGCTAGGAACATATCCTTAGTACGCCTCAGATACTTTAGGATAGTCTTGACTACCATCAAATGGCAGTCACCTGGGTCTGCTTTATATCCCCCTACCACACTCAATGCGTAGGCGACATCCAACCTAGTACATAACATGACATACATGACTGACCCAATAACAGATGTGTATGTAATCCTTTGCATTATCATTCTTTCTTCATGTGTATGAGGATAGATTGTTTTTGGGAAATATGAATACCATGTGACACTATCAACAATCCCCTCTAGGACTATTCCATACTAAATAAATTCATTGTCTTATCAAAGTATGTACTTTGACATAGGGCCAAAAATATCATGGATCTATCATGACGGATATTGATCCCAATAATATATACTACCTCGCAAAAGTTCTTCAGGGAGAAGAATTTATTGAACCATGCCTTAACAGACAATAATACTAGTATCTTGTTTCCAATAAGTAATATGTCATCAATATATACTATTTATAAACTGAATCCACACCCACCGAACCGTTTATAGGCACAAAGCTCCCATTCATTCTTGATAAAACCAAATTTCATTATGGCTTCATCAAAATGAATGTTCCCTAACCTCGATGCTTTCTTTAATCCATAAAGTTGTTTTTTTCAATTTTCATACCTTATTTTCATCCTTTGGAGTCATAAACCCTTCAGGTTGTGTCATTTAGACAACTTCCGGAAGGTTCCCATTAAGGAAGGCTATTTTGACATCCATTTTCCAAATCTCATAGTCCTGGTAAGAGATAATGACCAATAGTATTCTGATGGATTTCACCATTGCAACTGGTGAAATTGTTTTTTCGTAGTCAATGCCTTGATGCTCTTCGAACCCTTTTGCAACTAGTCATGCCTCATGGGTACTGAAATGTCCTTCCACGTCATGTTTATTCTTGAAAACCCATTTTCAAACAACATTCTTTAAATATACTATAAAATATACCAAAATATAGACTTGGTTTTGGTACATGGAATCCATTTCAAAATTCATGGCTTCTTGAAACTTGGTAACATCTATGCCACATACTACTTAATTGTATGTTAGAGGATCATTATTATCAAATAATAATGATTCACCATCTTTGGTAACTAGAAACCCATACAATTCCAGTTCTATAACCTCTCTTGTTCTCCTACACGGTTCTTGTGTCTCTTGAACACTTCTTTCTTCCACGGGGCTTTGTGGAATCTACTCCTGTACTGACTCTTGTGTACCTTAAGCCTCAAATTCATCGAAGTCTATCTTGCTCCCACTATCTCTATTGATGATGTGCTCCCTATCCAGGAATATGGTGTGTCTATCTACTATAACCTTTTTATCTGAGAGGTTGTATAAGTAATATCCCCTTGTTTTTTGGGGCTATCCCATAAAGCTAAAAATCGTTCCTCATGGTGAAAGTTCATTAACTAAAGAGGCCTTAACAAACACATTTCTTCCCCAAAATGTATATTTGATAACAGGTATTTAATTACACTCTAGAAATCTTATGGAATACCATTAATCAATTTAGTCCGTACTTGGTTTAGTATGTGCGCCACTGTTTGTGACGCATATCCCCAAAAGGATAATGTAAAACTCGCATGAATCATCATTGAGCTCACCATGGACAATATGGTGTGGTCCCTCCTTTCTCTAAAACCATCCCACTAGGGAATGTAAGGAGGAGTGAGTTGGGATAGGATCCCAAACTCCTGTAAGTAATCAATGAAGTATTGATTAAGATATTCTCCACCTCGGTCTGAGAATAGTTCCGTAATTTTCTTACCAAACTAGTTCTCAACATCATTCGTGTATTCTTTGAACAAATAAAGTGAATCAGACTTATATCTCATTAAGTAGATATATCCATATCAATTAAAATCCTCATTAGAAGTTATGATGTATGAGTACACTCCCCTTCTTCAACTGAAAATGGTTCACACACATAGGTATTAACCAATTCAAAAAGTTTTTTTAGCCCTTTCACCATTCCCACTAAATGGGGCTTCGGCCATTTTTCATTATAAACATGAATGACATGTGCCAAGTGGTTTTAGATCAAAAGAATCAAAATATCCATCTTGATGTAACTTTAAAAAGCATTTCTTGTATACATGACCTAGTCAGTGATGCCAAAGTTGGGGTGGTTTGAGTCATGTGAACTATCTTTGTTATCGATTTCCATTACATGGAATGTGTAATCCAAAATGTAAATACCATTATATAAATGGTCCCTAACTAATGAAATAATATCTTTGTAAAAGAAGAAAAATCTAGTTGTATCTAATATGGATACAGAAATAATGTTTTTACTAACAGAAAACACATAATAACCCTTTAACACCAAGATCCTCCTAGTTAGTAATGTGAGGTGTTAGTCCCTGATAGTTATAACAGCAAGTCCGCTTATGTTGGCTACGTGCAGATCTACCCCTCCCCCCTGATTCAATCATCTTAAATCTACTTAGTTCCAGTATTTGGATATATATGTGAGCACCACAAGCTGTATCTAATAACCAATTTGTAGAAACATATAGATTGCAATCAATAACAAATAAACTTGAATCTTCACCTTACGTCTTAGCTTGGGTGCAGTTCTTCTTCTAGTGGATTTTCTTTCCACATGAAAAACTAACAGTCTCCTATTCCCTTGCCCCCCATTTGATCTTACTTTTCTTGGAAGACCGTAAATAAGCTTTGGGAATAAATCTCTTCACCTTATTTTTTCTTTTATTCACCATAAGGATAGAATGATTTTAACGCATCATTTCTATTTCCACGTGGTGAATGAGGATAAGAAGATCAGATACAAACACATCAATTTAGATCATATTGAAATTAACAACATAGTTGGAGATGCTCTAGTGTAGTGCTGCAAGAATGAGATTAGTGCCCAATTATTTGAGGAGTTTAAGACATAGAACCACGAGGTACTCAATTTATCCAATGATATTGACTACATGTGGCCCAGCTAGGGCACCCACTCCATGTTTATATTGAATTAAGGCATTTTAGATCTCAAACCTTTCTTGTCTTCCACTCTCCTGGTAAAGACCAGAGAGGTTCTTGATCATGTAATAAGAAACCATGTTTTCATGAGACATTATGATATCACTAGAAATTGATGATAGAATCAAAAATTGAATGTTAACCTCATTGTTCCTAAGTTTCTCATAGACCGAGGTATCCTCATCACTCACCTCATTGGAAGGCAGATCAGGTAATGCTGACTCTAACACGTAAGACTTCCGTTCATGGCATAGGATAACCTGGGGAAGTCTAAACCCTTCCTAGAAGTTATTTTCGGCGAGGATGTTGTCTTTATCCAGAATTGATAATATGGATAGTGTGGTTTATGATCTTGTCATTCTTATTCTACAATTAAAAGAGCATATCTATTAGTACATTATTGATTTTTATGAGAAATAATACATTAATTTTATTAAGTCTCCCACTATTTTATCAAGTCCTAATGACCCTCGCCATTTGAACTCAAAATATTCAGTTTTCATGAAATACTAGTGGAAAGTACCCATATTCACATTCACAAAACCCCAACAAGGGTTGTTAAAGATATTTGAAGGTATTTAGGTAGGCATGTATTTTCCAACTGTGGGCTTGAAGCTCCTTGATCTGTTGAGTGGAATCCCCAATCCTGAAATCCTGACTATGGATTTCCTCAACTATTGCCTCCAATATTACACCATGTATAGAAAGGGATACTCCTCCTGATGTAATATGGTTATGTAAATCAGAAACCTTTAATAATGTCTTCCTTTATAAAATTATGTGTCCCAACAAGGGTTGGTCAAACACATTGTTTTATTGGGGTTTTCCCTTAATCATGTAATAGAAGGGTTGATCTAAATTAATATTTTATTTGAGATATTATTATTTCTTATGCATGATTTTCTTATTATCATTATGAAATGATTAGTAACATTAATTTGAACTTACGTAATTGATTAACCATGTACTGATGATCATTATGCAAATTATAGGTTTATTTTTGTTCCATATTGCATGCTACTTTAATACATTAATTATGTGATCACGACGAAGGATCTATAATGATAAACCATGAAATTGAAAGAAATAAAATAATTAAAATGGAATGTTCATGAGATCTTATATCGGTTATTTTATCTACTGGTTGATAAACTAACCCTAACCTAGGGGGAAACACCTTGAACCTTTTGTGTTCGTGTTTACAACTTTCCACATGTCCACCTATATATTTCTTGATATTGGTTTCATCTCTTCTATGTCAAGAACTACAACCTCCTTCTTGTGAGTTCCATCCATTAAATATGCTTTTAAAGGCATATGTAGGTGAGGGGTTAAAGAGAAGTTTAAATTAAACAAATGATGGGAATGTATGCCCTATATATTAATGAGGATATAAGGATTGCATGCTAACAATTAGTTTAATCAAAAAATTAAAATGAAACCAATTACATACAAAGGTCTTGTTATAGCTCATGATCACCCACATAGGAGTAATGAGTTACTAATTTAATAAAAATAGTTTTAAATTATTTAATAATTTTTATTAAGATAAATTGTGTTCCAATCGATTAATTATTATCTTTAATTAATAAATAATTTTATCTTAATCCATTTTCTGAATTTCCTTGAGATTCACATCCATCATAATTTTAAACAAATAAATTAAATTAAACTTATGTTTGTATATATCTAGTACCTTTGAGGAAACTCAGTGAATTCCCATTAATAACTACCTAATGAGTTTTTTGAGTTTTACATGGTCATTCTGTATTTTCTTCACCTATGATTATGAACATCCTGAATGACTCTTTCAGATTATATTTTTTCCCGTTCAAGGATCCCCACTAGAATCCCTCTAGTGGTGATCCACACATGCTCTGATGGTCTTTGATCAACACCACTCATTCTCCTACTGCTAGCGCATCAAATTGAGTGTCTTGTGTTGGTCATTCTTGATCGGTTACTCTTCACCCTTAAAGAATGTATCTAGTTCTAAAGAGGGGTTGGAAGAAAATTCAAGACATAAATTATTTAGATCAAAAATTCTTAATTCACTGGGTGTGCGGTTCGGTACAAGCCACAGTAGATGTATGTGTCTATTTATTAACATGAGGCTTCAGTTAAAATATTTAATTTCACAACATCAATTAAACACATTCATAACCATATAGAAAACCCATTTTATTAATAATAATTATGCATCATTATTTATGGTCCGCCAACGTGTGAAAAACAGAATTGCAAATACATTTCTCCATCCTAAAATAATATCATCATTATTTTAAAATGTTCCAACTCGATAAATAATTATTTATCATCCTGCGAATAATCATTTTACTACTAGACCAGCCTTGGTATGCTCGAACTCCACTTCCATTTATTGAACACCCAAATAAATAAATAAATAATTTATTCTCATAAAAGATATTATATTTACAAACTCGTAAATAAATATTTATTAAATATTCATTAAATTATTTTAATATATTTTACACACAATCCAGTGAAAAAATATTTATTTAATTTCTAAAATCATTTTAACTTGAATACAATTATTCAAATATCTTGAGAATAATATTTATTGATTAAATTAAAATATAATTTAACCAAGACCATGGGAAACACTTAATGTGTGACCCTCTATGATTCTTTCTCCTTAGCATTATGATGGAATTCATAAAGTTCAAGAGTAATTTCTAGAAACGGGTCAAGGAACCCAAGGTAAGGAACATAAACTTGAAACAATAGAATCCACATACAAATGCTCAGAGTGTAATATAATCTGGTTTTCGCAATATCTCATCAAGCATGTTTTATGATAGTTTAATCAACATTTATGCTTGATACATCATTCTTTGGATATCTAAAATAACCCCATCGTTACACCATGGCCTGAGAATTTCACGCGATGGTTATATTTAAATAAAAGGGTAGAGATATCAATATCCATAAATGGAAGATTCCAATCCTTCCTCGACTTATCCATTAATAACATTCCACTTCAGAAGCACCAAACGTAGCCTACGTCCCGTCTACTGTCCGCATGACCGTTTTCGTCAGTAAATCGAAGTGTGTGAGTCGTGACACGCATTAATGATAACCTTAAAGTCTAATGATCATTACACAGGCTCACAGATAGAAATATCTGATGACCCCAAAACATGCTGAATTCCAACGGGCGGGTCAGATCTCATAATCTCCTATCTTGAAGATTAAAAGTTTGAACTTCATGAGAGGAAGTCTCATTGTTTTACAAGTATTCACACCTGACGGTCTGAATTCTATGTGTCCTATCATAGTATTTCATCAAACTGTAGAACTATATTTGAGAATATTGTTCTATAATTTCAAGGTTCATATCATAACAGAGAACTTCCATAACCTTATTAATGTAACAAATACTCTAGGACATTATTACATCATAGTCATATAGAATAATGAAAAATTTGTAATAAGAAGTTGAATATTTAAATACATTAATTATCCAAGTATTCAAAGTACAACCAGTTCATTCTTGGACACCAAATCTTACAAACTCCCACTTTGAATAGAGTGAGCTACCTACAATATTCAGTCTAGTAGAAAAAACATGGTGATATGGTTTCTACTGAGTCAAGGCATTAGTCAAGGGTTCCACCATGATATCTTCTATGGAAATGCTGAACACTGCAACTTCACCTCTTTAAGAAAAATCCCTCAAGATATGATACATTTGAATTCTGTGCTTCGTCCAATGATGTGACCTTGAAGCTTTTCTGTGAGCCACCATTGTAGTATTATCACATTACAATGTGATGAGAAAATTACTACTAGGTATCACATCTCGCTTTTGGATAAAGATTCACATCCAGACTTCTTCTTTAGCTACATTAGAGGTAGTGATATACTTGGACAATGCTGTAAAATATAATACCACACTCTTCATTGAGCTATTCGAACTCACTACACCTCCATTCAATGTGATGATGTATCCCATTTGTGACTTTATGTATTCTTGATCAGTTTGGAAACTGGTATCTTTATATCCTCCAATTACTAGATTCTCATCTCCTCCAAAAACCAGAAACATATCCTTAGTATGCCATAGAAACTTTCTGATAGTCTTAACATCCATTAAATGGAAGTCACCTAGGTCATCTTGATTTGTGCCTACCGCAGTCAATGTGTAGGCGACATAAAACCTTATACATAGCATGAAATACATGGCCGAACCAATCGTTGATGTATACAGAATCCTTGCCATTATCTGTCTTTCCTTATGTGTCTGATGACACATTTTTTTGGAAATCTAAATTCCATGTGACACTGGAAACAATCCACTCATGGATTCATCCATACTTTATCTTTTCAATATCATATCAATGTATGTACTTTGTCTTAGGCCCAACAATATCTTCGATCTATCATGATGGATCTTGATCCAAATAATATACACTGCATTTCCCATGTCCTTCATGTAGAATCATGGATTCAACCATTCCTTAATAGATTGTAATACTAGTATCTTGTTTCCAATAAGTAATATGGAATCAACATATACTATTAGGAAAAGACTGCACTCCCAACAGACCATTTGTAGACACAAATCTCACATTCATTCTTAATAAATAATTTTTTTTATTGATTCATCAAAATGAATTTTCCATGACCTAGATGCATATTTTAATCCATAAATGGATTTTTGAAATTTTCATCCTTTATTAGCATCCTTTCGATTCAAAAACCCTTATATTTGTGTCATGTAGACATATTCTTGAAGGTTCCTTCTAAGGAAGGTTATTTTCACATCCATTTTCGAAATATCATTTTCATGGTAAGTGACAATGACTAATAGAATTCTGATGGATTTAAACATTGAGAATAGTGAAAATGTATCATCTTAGTAAATGAATTGACGTTGTTTGAACCCTTCTACTACCATTCATGCATTATAGATACTGAATTGTCCTTTCGTGTCTAGTTTCTTACTTAATACCCATTTACAACCACCAAGCTTTACATCAACTGGGCGATCTCCCCAAATCCAAACATGGTTTTAGTACATGGAATCCATTTCAAAATTTATGGCTTTATACCACATGGAAACATCTATGCCACTTACTGCTTCCTTGTAGGTTGGAGGATCATAATTATCTACTAATAATGATTCACCATCCTCGTTAACTGGAAAACCATACCGTTCCAGTTCAATATCCTCTCTTGTACCCTTACACTATTCTTGTGTCTTTCGAACTGTTCTTTCTTCCATAGGGCTTGGTGGAATATGCTTTTGTATGAACTCTTGTGTACCTGGAACCTCAACATCGTTGAATTCTATCTCACTCCCACAATCTCCTTTTAAGATGAGCTCCCTCTCAGGGAATATTTCATGTAATTCCACTATAACCTTTTTTTCTGAGGAGTTGTATAGGTAATATCCACCTTTTCCTTTCGATATCCTTTTATGGTACACTTCATTCCTCGAGGTGCATGTTTGTTGCATGAAGAGGAATTAAAAAATGCATCACTTCCCCACACATATAAATTCGATAACATGTTTTTCCTTCCACTCCAGAACTCGTAAAAAATACTATTTATCGATTTATTTGATATATGGTTTAGTATGTGTGTCGTAGTATGTAATGTATATCCCCAGAAGGATAATGGAAGACTCTCATGACTCATCATTGATCACACCATGTCCAATAGGGTGTGGTTCCTACTTTCTCTCACACCATTCTACTGGGACGTGTCAGGAGGACTGAGTTGGGATAGGATCTCAAACTCATCTAAGTAATCAATGAAGTCTTGATTAAGATCTTCTCCACCTCATTTTGAGCGGAGATTCTTAATTTTCATACCATGTTTGTTCTCAAATCCATTCTTGAATTCTTTGAACTTCTCAAAATAATTTGACTTAAACCTCATTAAGTATATATATCCATATCTAATAAAATAATTAGTAAAAGATATGATTTATGTGTACCCTCCCCTTGCTTCAACTGGAAATGATCACAAACATCGGTATGAACCAATTCAGGAAATTCTATATCCCTCTCACCTATCCCACTAAATAGGGCTTTGGTCATTTTACCTTATAAACATGCATGACTAACACAAAGGGGTTTTTCTTCAAAAGAATATAAATATCCATCATGATGTAACATTATCATGTGTTTCTAATTTACATGACCAAGTCAGTGATGCCAACGTTGGGTTTGGTGTGAGTCATGTTATTTGTCCTTGTTATCGATTTTCTTGACTTGGTTTGTGAAATCCCACATGTAAAGACCATTGTATAAATGTGCCCTAACAAAAAATGATATCTTTGTAAAAAATAAAAATTCAATTCCAAACATGAAAAAAATACATCTGTATCAAATCCGGATACAAAAATAATGTTTTTAGTAACAGACGACACATAATAACCCTTTAACACCAAGATATTATCTGTTGGCAACATGAGGTAGTAGTCGCTGTAAGCTACAGTAGTATGTCTAGCTCTGTTATTTTCATGTAGATCTACCTCCCCTCAGTGAATAATCATGAATCTATGTGTTTACTATATTAGGAATCATATTTGAGAACCAGAAGCTGTATCTAATAACCAATTTGTAGAAACAGATAGATTTCATTTGATAATAAATGCACTTGACGCTTCCCCTTACTTCTTCAGATGAGGGTAGTTCTTCTTCTAGTGGAATTTCTTTCCACTTGTAAAAAAAACTCATGTTCCCTTACCGCCCCTTCGATAATTATTTTCACGGAAGACCATGAAGAATCTTTGGGCATAATGATATTCTCATTCCCTTTCCTTCTATTCACTATACAGACTGAAGGCTTTCCATGTTTCATATCTTTTCCCACTTAGAGAATGAGGATAAGATGATCATATAGAGACTTCTCAATGTTTTTCATGTTGAAATTGACAACAAAGTTGGAGAAGCTTTCAGGGATTGATGAGAGAATGATATCAGTGCCAATTTCTTCAGGGATTTTAAACCCTAAAACCTCTAGGGGCTCAATATAGCTAATTTTCTTGACTACATGAGGCCCATTTGAGGAACCCTCTCCATGTTTACACTAAATGAGTTCCATGGAGATCTCAAATCGTTCATGTATTAGTCTCTCCTTGTAAATTCCACAAAGGTGCTCGAGCATGCTATAAGCATCCATGTTTTTATGAGACTTCATGAGCTCACTAGAAATTGATGATAAAATCAAAAATTGAATGTCCACTACATCATTCATATGTTTCCCATAGACCAGGAAATCCCCATCACTCACCTCTTAATAAAGAAGATCATGTAATGATGACTCTAAAAGGTAAGACTTCTATTCATGGTATAGGATAACCTAATGACGTCTAAACCATTCCTAGAAGTTACTGCTGGTGAGGATATTTTCCTTATCTATAATAGATCACAGGTATTGTGGTTTATGAGCTATCCATTTTTATTCTATAATTAAAAGAGCATATCATTATTAATTTCTTGATTTTTATGAGAAATAATATATTAATTTTACTATGTATCCCACTATTTTATCAAGACCCAATGACCCTCACCATTGTACTTGGAATGTCTAGTTTTAATGAAATACTAATGTCCAGGATCTATATTCCCCATCGCATAACCCCAAATTGGTTGGTCAAGATATTTGAAGGTATTTGAGTGGGTAGGTATTTTCCAAACTGTGGGCTTGCAACTCCTTGATCTGTTGAGTGGACTCCCCAATCATGAAATCCTGAAATTGGATTTCCTCACCTCTTGCCTCCAATATTAAACCAAGTCTAGAAAGGGCTACACATCTTGATATAATATGGTTATATAAACCTAAAACCTTTCATAAGGTCTTTCTTTATAAAATTATGTATCCCATCAAGGGTTGGTCAAACACATAGTTTTATTGAGTTTTTTCCTTAATCATGTAATAGAAGACTTTATCTGATATAATATTGTATTTCAGGGAATTTTGTCTCATATGTGTGATTTTCTTATTATCAATATCACATGCTTGTTAATATTAACTGGAACTTACTTAATTGATTAACCATGTATTGAAAATATTTACGCATAAGCCTGGTTTATTTCGGTTCCATCTTCCATGCTTGCTGAATACATTGATTATGTGATCGCGACCACACATGTATAATGATACACCATGAAAATAATAGAAATAAAATAAATCCAAGGGAGTGAACATGATATTTTCTATATTTTATTTTATCTAGCTATTGATAAAAAAACCTTATCCTAGGAGATAAAAACCATGAACCTTTTGGGTTCGTTTTTATAGCTATCCACCTGTCCACCTATGTATCTCTTGGGATTGGTTTCGCCTCACCTCTATCTTGAACTTCCCCCTCTATCATGGGGGTTCCATCCATTACTTATTCTTTTAAAATCACACGTAGGTGAGGGGTAAAAGGTGGGTTTAAATAAAAGAAACCCTGGGCACCTGTTCCCTATATATTAATGAGGAGATATGTCTCTCATGGTAACAATTAATTCAACAAATAAATTAAAACAAAACCAATCATATACAAAGGCCTTGGTCTAGGTAAGGATCACCCACATACATTCAATGAGATACGCATTTAATAAAAATAGTTTTAAATTCATTAATCATTCTTAAATAGATAAATTGTGTTCTAATTGATTTATTATTATCTTCAATTAATCAGTCATTTTATCTTAATACATTTTCTAAATTTCTTGGGGATTCTCATCCATAATAATTTTAAACAAATAAATTCATTTAAAATTATCTTTGTATGTAACATGTTCCTTGGAGGCAACTCGGTGAGTTCCTATCCATGACTACCCAGTGAGTAGAAATGAACATTACATAGATATTAAATTAAACACATATACATAAAACACCTATTACGTGTTGTGCCTCATCTTTTCGCCTACACCATGGTACAAATATCAAGGGTTTGTATAATATGATAATAAATTTTAATATATCTATTTAATTTTTATGAGTACACAACCTATATTTCTAGCTACATGTTTTGAACTATCATTCAACATCTATATGAAAAACACACCCATAGATACATCGTGTAAACGTACTTCATAAATCATCGGAGTACATGGCGTGTCCATTGGGCCACACGCCTTGCAGTATATGAGTTTCACGATATCCAACAGGGAATGCTATGTACGAGGTAGACAGTCCAACCCTAACCCAAATTGACTACATGTCGTGTCCAGTGGGCCACACGACATGTAATCTGAAAATTGTGGTCCACCTATTGCTATTCATCACCCAGAGTTTTTAAGACTTAGGAAAATTCTAATGACAAGAGTTGGTTTGGTGGACCAGTCTCGATGCATTGGACCTTGATACAAAGATTGGGAATCCAACTAAACATAGTGTATTCTGGTGTTGTATGGCCACGAAACTTTGGCACTTCCGAATGAAATCCTATGTTTCAATTTATTCAAAATTAAAAGAAATTACTATTTTTGTAAGGTCAATGAGAAACAAAAAGAGGGAGAATAGATCTCAGAATCTAGATTACAAGAATGACTATCACTGAATTGAGAAACAAAATTATTAAACCTCAAATCATTAAAAAATTATTTAAATATATATAGACTATGATGTAACCGCTCTAATACCACTTGTAGGTTCCAAGCATAGTGGAAACACGGATGAGCCAACACCCAAATTTAATTTTTACCATGATCAATGATTATTCTAGGATCAATAAAATGATGAATTCCAGCCTCCACATAATAGAATCAAAGATTTAGATAAATATGGAATAGGCATGAAACCTTTCTAGAGGATATTGCATATCATATTTAAAATTAATTTAATTAAATTAAAATACAAAATAATACATGGATCTTCAATATTTTCTTCGTCGATGATGTTGATCATCTGGAATGACCCTTTGGGATTGTCTTGTTGCTCTTTCAAGGATCCAAACTAGAATCCCTCTATCGGTGATCCATATAGGCTTCGATGACCTCCAATTGACACCACTCGTTCTCTGCGTGCTAGTGCGGTGAAGAGAGTGTCTTGTGTCGGTCATTCTTGATTGCTTTTCTTTGGCATTGAAAAATTTATCTTGTTGTTGAGAGGGGTTGGAAGAAAATTCAAGAGAGAAATTGTTTGGAACAACAATTCTCAATTCACCTGGTGTACCTTTCAGTACATTCCACTATAGACATATGTGTATATTTTTGAACATGAGGATTCATTAAAATATTTAATTGTGTAACAAAAATTAAATATATTCATAACCTTATATAAAACCAATGCTATTAATAACAATACTGTGTGATTATTTATGGTGCACAAACTTGTGAAAAATGAAATTGTAAATAAAATTCCACATTAAAAAATAATAAAAGCATTTTTCTAAATTGTGCCAACTAGTTAAATAATAATTATCATCTTTCAAATAATTTAATTGCTACTGGACCGGCCATGGTATTCCCATACTCCACTTCCATTTATTGAACACCTGGATAAATAAAAAAATAAATAATTCTCTTAAATAAATATTTTATTTACAAACTAGTAATTATATATTTATTAAATATTCAATATAAAAAATAAATATATTTTTCCAAAAATATGGTGAATAATTTTTTATTTAATTTATGCATTTGTTTTAACTTGAATAATATTATTCCAATATATTTAGAATAATATTTATTAATTAAATTCAAATATTATTTAACCAAGACTACCAAAAACACATAGTGTGTGACCCTATAGGATTCTTTCTTATTAGAATTCGGTTGGATTGCTTAAAGTCCAAGTGTACTATCTAGCAATGGGTCAAGGAAACTAGGAAAAATTAATTAAAGTCCCAACAATGACATCAACATATGAATGCTCACTGTGTAATATAATACCTTTATCAATCATGTTTTATGATAATGTCATCAATTTTTATGATAGATACTTCATTCTTTGACTACCTAAAATAAAATCATCATTACACCATGGCCATGAAATTTCATGAAAATGATCTATTTCATCCAAAGGGATGAGATATCAACATTAATAAATGGAAGGGACAAATCCTTCATCAACATATCCATTAATAACATGCCACTTGTGACAAACCAAATGTACCATACTTCCCGCCAACTATCTGCATGACATTTTTCATTTGAAAATCAATGGGTTCCTGTCATTACATGTATTAATGATAATATTAAATTCTATGGTTCATTACACATGCTTGAAGATAGAAATATCCAACAACACTAAACCATGCGGAATTCCAATTGGCGTGTTTGTTATCATAATATCATGTTTAGAGAATACTACATGCCAACTTCATGAGATGAATTCTCATCTACTTACGAGTAATCAAACCTGATGATATGCATGCTATGTGTCCCATCATTGTATATCATCCAACCATAGTAAAATATTTAGGAATATTGTTATAGAATTTCAAGGTTCTCCTCATATCCGGTAACTTCCATGACCTTATCAATGCAACAAATACTCTAGGACATTATTACATCGTAGTCCTGAAGAACAACGAACAGTATATAATAAGATGTTTAATATATAAATAGATTAAATATCCACGTAACTAAAGTACAACCAGTTGGTTATAAGACACCAAATCTTACACCATTAAGCTTATAGTGGAAGCTCTCCCCCATATTTTTAAATGGTGAAAGTTTCGGTATTTTGGGAGGGTTTTTCATATAAAAAACTCCCCCTCTTATCATTGGTTAGATAGAGAAAAAAGATGGAATATTTCTGATACATCATAAATTCTCTCCCCTTATTCTTATTAAAAATTCTCATCTATAATTGGATTGAAGAGAAATTTATGGAGTTGGTATTCCCTAGTGAAAAATATGGAAACACACCCACCAATTTCTTGTTTTCATCACCATTCAATGGAGATCTCTTTTAAATCCCTAAATTGGTATTTGTTGTCTCGTTTCATGATTAATCTATATAGAGGAAAAAATGTGTGATGCAATTTGAGGGGTAAACTATTATAGTTCAAGGTACGAGATCACAAATTCATTATGTTATTGTTTATGTATTTATTATAAAATGTTGTATGTAGACATGGGTGGTGTGGGTATAGAGACACAAATGGGAATTAAGAGGGTTTAAAATTTCATGAAACAAAAGGTATAGAATATTAGGACAATTATAAACGTTTTACACATGGTTTGATGTTTTTGGGATCTCTCGGTGACAGTAACCTCATAACATTGTGACCTAAGGCATGAATTGTGTGATAGACTCCAAATAGATGTTTGAGCATGAGATAAAAATATAATGGGCCAATTATAGCCTCTAGTAATTGAATTAAAAGAGCTAGGGAGTGTAGAATAATATTTTATAGCTTGGTGATTGGTTTTAATTTTGAGTTGTGGTTGGTAAATGGGATTAGGAATTGTTACAGGACCACGTGTTTTAACATGGAGGTGAATTGAAAGTGTGTAAATGGATGTATTTTTGGAAACCTTGAAAAACTAAATGTGAACAATAGAAATAGTATACAAAGAGTAAAATTATTGTGTTAACATCCCAAACAATAGTTTTATTAAGGGGATTAACATACGAATGGGAAGTGTAGAGGGATTTATGGTGTGGGATTGAGTATATTCATAAGTAAATGATCAAGATAACATGTTAAGGATAGGATGATTAATTAATTTTAAATGTATCTTGATTTTATAGATAATGTTTAGAATGAAAATTCTTGGATGTTAACCCCTATGATCATTTGATAGATGACCATTGGGTGAGATTTTATATGTTTAGAATAACCAACCCTTGACCTTAGTGTATTGTGTTATGTGATATACAGATATATGGTTGTTTTCTAAGGGATGTGGTGGGTACATCATAATATGTACTGTATGGGATGTGATGATTATTAGTTAAGAGGTAGGATGTTTGACTTTGTGAAACTATATGTTTATTTATGCTTGTCTTGAATTTTGATATCTTATGTTACTATAACTATGGCAGGTTCTATTCTGAGGTACACTATCATGTGGATTCTGATATAGGGTTAGCTCATGTGTCGTGTCACCCTATAGTGCAGATTATGCCAAGGGGGTCGACCTGTGTGTTTTGGATCCTTGTGTGAATTATGAGAAGGGGGTTGGTTTATGTGTTGGAGTACTCTATGATGTGATGTTTTTATGACTAGGATAAAGACTCTTGTTATGGTAAACCACAGTGTGGATGTTATAATTAATGGTGCGAGAAACAAACATGCAGCTTAACAGAAAGTGTCAAGCATCGTGTTGGAATCGTCGTGTCCTGATAAATAGAATATGACTCAACTTAGGTATTTATATGATGAGTGTTACAATTTTTTATATGATCATAATGGAATAGTATTATTTAAATGGACTAATTGTGGATAATTTTATGTGTATGTAAAAAGATACCTTTGGTGATTGTTTATTACAACAGGAAAAAAAATTATCACTGGAGTTATTAAGATCGAATGCAAATCCATCGAAAATAGTTTAGGACCGCTTTCATGTACTATGGACACCACACATATTTACGATGAAATTTAATATTTCCATCATTATATGTTAAAATTTTTATGGATTAAACAATCTATAAGAATTACTTATTATATAATTTTAAAAAATGGTGGTGTGTTATTTATGATAAACTATATCTATTGGGAATAGTTTTTGAAAAATATAGGAGTTAAAAATGGTGGTTACCATTCATGATGGATATGTTACTCAGGGAATATAACTATTTTCGTCATAATTGTCTGTTAAAAATAATCTCATCGATAAATATGTAATAAATGTTATACTATTAGAGATTGTGATCCCCTTATCTGTAATGTCCATCATATAAAATTTAATTATAAATTTGCATGTTCCCATTCCTTTTTAGTCCCAATAACATTAAAAATCCATATCGTCTAAAAAATGACCCTATGGTTTATATCATGCACTAATGATCCAAATTTAGTTTTTTTGTTCAATAAGGAGGTATTTTTCTAATCTTTTATTTTTAAAAGTTATTAGTTTTTTATTGTTTTTTTATTTGACTATTTGTATATATTTATTATATAATTAGTCTACTTTTAATAGTTTAATTAAATAGGTTCTTTAAGTTTTTATTTTTTTCTGTTTATTTACTTAATTAGTTTATTTAATGTAAAAATAATAATAAATTATGAAAATAAAAAAATATTATATTTGAAAACATTTAAATTAATATTAATAAATAATAAATAGTAATACCATATTAAATTATTAGATAATAGTTAAAATTAATAATGTTGACAATGTTACGATAAATAATAAAAAATTATTAAAAATTATTAAAAATTATTTATGTAAGAAAACTATTGAAAAAATTAGTAATGAACAATGTTTGCATAAAAGAAACTCATTATAGAAAAAGTAAAATTTAAATTTATAGAATTGTAGAATAAATAATTTCATTATATTATATGGGAATAAATTTATAACAATGATTAAATATAATTTGTTTGATATTGGTTGAGGGATGTGCATTCATCCATTTCCCTGTGATACTGACATTAAGTATACAATTTATATTCCATTAAACCAACCTATTATTATATAAAATAAAGCTTATTATGTTTATTAAAAAAATATTGTGCGTCTATGATATATATAAAAAATTAATAAAGGGTAATAAAAATAAAATCTCATGAAAATAAATTTAATTAAAATGATAATGGTTCTGCATAGTTGAAATATATTTTAACTTTTCAAGTGACATCCCTGAATACATCTCTTACTTGAATAGTGATGTTCCAAAGGACCGAAGAACAATTGTGGAGTTGAATCAATTTTTTCCTTTTTTCATATTTCGAAAATAAGGAACATAACCCCAATAACTTGTTAAAAGTTTCTTATCAACTTTTAAAAAAATAAAATACTTGAAGAAATATTAAATTAAACCTGAAATGCATGATTTAAATTGTTCAACCTCAGTGTGAGAACATACATTCTTACCATAGTCCTTGGGTCTATCGAAATCCATTATTATGAAGAGGTGAATACATCTTGTGTGAACTCCCATCATACACCTTCTATATCCACATAAAATTGATTATACAGAACCCATTAGTTTACAAGTTTTTTCTTACCAAAAAAAATCTAAGCCACAACAACATTAATGTTACTTAGTTCAAACTACTTCACCAAAAGTCTCTCCAGGATTATTGTGTCTGATCTGCCTCTGTCTGATCTGCCTGCATCTAGTAGTCTCAAGGTAAGATCCTTTTTATTTAATATTCTCTTCTCAAACAACATCTTACGACTCTGGCGATACCCATAGTCTGATTATCTCTGTCCGATAATCTAAAATTGACTCAGTCTGATCATCAAATTGAAAAAATATGTTTGGAAACTCTTCTTCAAGTCAAAATAACTTTGGTTGACATAGTCGCTTCAGAAACCAATTCAATAGAGTATATGTGACAACTGGGTCACAGTGACAGCACAACCACCCCGCCTTAACATGGCTATCGGGTCCTGGCCCACTAAGTACCACCAATTGCCCCGTAGACACGTGAGGCCCACCCTAGGGTCCACCCACATTCTTGAATGGGTCATCTGACTAATGATTTTCCCCACAGGCCAACACATGTCCTTTCTAATATGCTTTGTCCTCACTCAGACACACATCCTGGGAAACTTCCCAGAAGGTCACCAATCCTGATCACTACTCGAGGCCAAACATGATTAATTATGGAGTTCTAATCAGGTAGACTCTCGAAAAGGAAGGTGTACCTTGTTGACATGAGTCATATCATTTAGTCATTTAACCCTTTATCATTTGGGGATGTTACAATCACCCCCCTTTAGAGCACAACGCCCTCGTTGTGGGCCCTACATCTCAACCCAAGCAGTGCACCACACTTATGGTTGTGTACCACCTCTGATACCAAATGTGACAACCGGGTCCCAGTGACAGCACAGCCACCATGTCTTAACATGGTCGTCGGGTCCTGGCCCACTAGGTACCACCAGTTGCCCCGCAGACACGTGGGACCCACACTAGGATCCACCCACATGCCTGAACGGGTCATCTGACTATTGATTTTCCCCACAGGCCAACACATGTCCTTTCCAGTGTGCTTTGTCCTCACTCACACACACACCCTGGGAAACTTCCCAGAAGGTCACCCATCCTGATCACTACTCCAGGCCATGCATGCTTAACTATGGAGTTCTAATCAGGTAGACTCCCGAAAAGGAAGGTGTACCTTGTTGACATGAGTCATATCATTTAGTCATTTAACCCTTTATCATTTGGGGATGTTATAGTATAATCATTTACTAATGAGTTAATAGTGTAAAGTACCACTTTACTTTTCTCATCTATTTATAAGTACTCCAGAAATAGTAAATATGTGAAACTGAAATCTTTTTTCCCGCTCACCTGAATTTCAAATCCCTGAATTACACTCACATTTGAACTTCATCTTTGACCATTTCAAACCTTATCATCTTCTTCGGTTCCTTCTTGAAAATTCTTGAATATTTCACCCAACTTCCAAGTCTTTGAATTTCAATCATATTTGAAATTCATCCTTGACCATTTAAAGCATTCACCTATCTTTTGGTGTTTTCTCAAATCCTTTTAAATATTTACAACTCTTCTCGAAATTCAAAACATTTTTTTGGAAATGATAGTTTGGAAAATCACAGTCTGGAAATTTCTTCATCATTATGATTATATTTACTCAATTGAAATATTAAAAAAGAATTTTATACTATGAGTTTCTTGACCAAATATTAAAAATAACCTATTTTTATCTTAACCCTTCAAAAAAAACATCGTGAACTTCTAAAAAAATATATGATTGTTTTCTCTGATGCACAAGGAAAATTTAAAATGGTTGACTAAATTGTTTCAACATCTAAAGAATTTAGAAAACTGGAATGACTACCAGGTAAAAAATTCAACTTTTAAAACATTTTTATTTTTCCAAATACTTTGAATTCTTCTACTTCTTTCTTCACAAATCATCAACAACTATCTTTATTCGATCAAGATGTGTCTGATGGAACTTCACATCTGTTGACTTATTAGTATCAAAACTCATTTGATGGATCAGTGTCATCTACTCATCCGATGGATCAATGCATGATACCTTAGATCACAAAATCTCTTTTTATGCTCTGTAATTGCCTCATATACGACCAAATCAGTCAGATAGAAAACTCAAACTCTTCTAATAACATCAATTTCTCATCAACTTATGTGGTGAATGATATTGATACTTCTTCATATTATTGATTTAAATCAAATATGATCTCATCCATTTTCCTTACTCAAAAAATTAAAATACGATATCTTTAACCTCTTTAAATGTATTTCACATGTAGAACAACATAACCATTCAAAACCAAGAAACCACAAAGTCAGTTTGATTCATGTTAGATCAGGTGTGTATGATGCCATGCATCTGATTCACCATGCCTGATCAAAAAAAATTCATTTCTTCAAATGTTAGCTGATACAAACTAATGTTCTGATAACATCTGTATCAAGGGATTTTGAATCTGATGATCTGTATCTAGAGAATTTCAACATTGGAAACTCCAGAGATTCACATATCTCTTTTCTACTTCTAACTTGAGCTAGTAAAATGACTTCTTCTTGATGTTTTAGGGACATTAAAGAACAACAAAGCATCTTATGACTTGGTTTGTAATGGTCTAAAACTTCTCATTAAAAACATTCAATCTAAATCCATTTCAACAACTTTTGACATTTTTTATTTTAAAAACAACTAACTAAATAACTTATTTTTCAGATTCATTTCATCAATGTTCAAACTCATACTTTCTCATGTTTGATGAGCTGATTCTGAGGGAGAATTTGATCCCCTACTTTTAAAATCACTTTATTTTACTGGATTCTCATAAACTTCACAAAAAACAATTTATAAACTTTTGACAACTCTTATTTCAACTGATTTCAAAAAACCATACTTTTATAAAGAATTCTGTTGTCAACAATAACAAATTCTTGAAAATCATTAAACATGATTTTCAATATCCACCTTTGTATTTGGTGAAAACTCTTGTTAACAACTTTTTAACTCAATATTTTAAATACTCATATCTTTTCACCACTCGTTTTTGTAATCAAATCCCATTTTTTACTTTTACGAAAACAGAACATTTCTCAAAAGAGAGTGTCTTAACACCACATTACTAGAGAAAGTAATGATTTCAGAGGAATTCCATCACTCAATGACAAGAAAAGTTTCCACCATGTTAAGATAAACTCCCCATCACGTTTATCTATTCTTACCACTCTTTTTTCACTCCCCCATTTTATGATAATCAAAACTTCATATTCAATTATGTAAGAAAAATACGTATTTCCCTATTATAGGCTAAAGCTGTAAAAATTATCCCCTTCTTCAACATAATACAAAGAATGGTGGAGGTGTTCCTTAAGTTGATTTGGAAGTCATTGGTTGAGGATGAACATGATGTTATAGCCTCAATTCCATAAATCTATCTTGGGACATTACTTTTGTGAATATATAAGTAATTTGATATTTATTTGAAATGTATTCCAGAAAATCTTTTCCACCAAAAATATCTCTTTTGTTTAGTGAAACTAAATATCAACATGTTTTGATCTATAATGTTGGACAAGATTTTTAGAAAGATCAATCACACTCTTATTAACCCAAAGTATCTTCAATATTTTTAAAACATCAACTTTCAAATATTCCAACTAAACATTCATCCGCAAAATTTGAGTACAAGACTGTGTAGCAACAAAATATTCTCATTCAGATGTTCTGAAGAGTACAAAACTTAGTTTCGTACTATGCCAACTCCCACAACATTCTCCTATGAAAAAAATTTTCCAAGATTTTGAATTTTTTTCATTGTAATCTCCAGCACAATCAACATCTGTATAACCATGAAAGTTCATTAAGAAAATTCATTTATATAAAATATAATTTGAAGTTGTTTATTTAACATATCATAGAATTCTCTTTTCTATCATCAAGATGAAATTCTTCTAGATCACTTTTGTATTAGACACGGAAAGTCACAACATAAAAAATATGAGGTCTTGAGGGGGTGAGATAAAGAATACACCCTATCATCATTCAAAAATATTTCTAATTCACACCATTTTTCAGTTTTATTTTTACTCAACATTTTTCTCAGAAAAATAATTGATGAAACTTATTTGGATTATGCCATAATAAATTTTTTTAACAATTCTCTAGCATAATTTTCGTAATAATGAAAATTTTATTTTCCCTTTTGTTGAACTTTTAATCCACAGAAGAATGTTAATTCTCACAACATTGATATCTCAAAATTATTCTTCATTTCCTCAGATATTTTTTAAAAACATTTTATTTACCCCAAGAAAAAAATTATATCATCAACATAAACAATTGCACCGAAGGTGTGAGATTGAATCAATTTCACATATAAGTTGTTAGCAACTTTTCCTTTAGAAAAATTAATCATTCTGAAAAAAATTATAAAGTTATGAATTGGAAGTAGGCGGGGCTTGTTTCAACCTATACAAGGATTTAATAAATTTAAAAACCTTGAACCCATCATTATTAAGTACAAACCCAAAAAAATTATCAATGTATATTTTTTATTCAATATCACTATTTAGAAAAGACGACTGTATATCAATCTGATAAACTTTTTTATTTCGATGTACAAAAAATGTTATAAACATTTTGATAGTTTCTAATCTTCCTAAAGGGGCATAGGATTCTTCAAAATCGACACATTCTACCTATGTATAGCCTTTAAAAACAAGTCTTGATTTTTTTCTTAAAATATCTCCATGTTAATTCATCTTGTTTTATACACCCATTTTTTTCATGAAAAGTTTTATTTTCTAGACATGACACAGGTTCCCATATGATTTTTTATCAATCTAATCCAATTATCCATTCATTCCATAACCCCATTATTTGTGCTAAAATGCTTTTGAAATTGATTATAGGTCAACATGTGATATGAGTGATGTCTGATTTAATAATATAAACAAATTTCTTTTCTGAATTGGAGAATTTTTATTCCAAAAAATATTTTTGGTTTCAAAATGTTTTTGGAAAGGGTAAAATTTTAAATTTTCTATTCCATATTCCCTTTCCTCATCACACTATTCTACTAAATTGTGATAAGTATGTTTTGTATCACTTTAAATTTCATTGGAGATCTTCAGTTTCTATTCCTTAACATTTTCATCATTCTTTGTTAAAAAATACATATTTTTAATAACGTTCAAATAATTTTAGTCAATCACCTTTTGTAAATGTTTATTCCAAAATCCGTATGTTATTCCACTGGGTGAATATCATATGAAAATTCCTTCTTCATCTTCACATCAAAATTTTCATGATCTGGATTTTTTCTTTTCAGAAAACGTGGAGTTTAAAAAATTTAAATTACATCAATGATGTTTTTTATTATACCATATTTAAAAATAATTCATGTTGGATTTCAGCCTTAGAAAAAATCTATTTTTCACATGATCAGAATGACTCACATCATCCCTTTATAAGAACTTTGAAAGTTTGTATTCTGCTAACATGCTTTTTCCCATTCCCACTAAATATTTTTTTCCGTTATGCAACTCCATTTTGATGAGGTGTGTATGAAGAACTATACTGATGTTTAAATATATGTTTCCTAAAATATGATTTGAAGTAATTTCATATATATTCTTTTCTATTATAAGTTCTCTCTCGAAGAAACCCACGTCATCCCTGAACCGGTTACCCGATCTTGCCCACGACAAGGCCCGAGTGGCCTTTTTGACCATGATAGGCTTTAAACTAGTGTTGAACATCATGAAAAACTCAATTGGGAATGATTTATCCATTTAATAAAGAAAAAATTAATAAATATAAACTGAATAATAAAAATAAACACTAACAGCGAACAGAAACAAGACTGGATATACCCATATGTGTCATTGTGGGTCACCAACAACCACCGAACCAACGCCCCTCCATGGAGATTGAGATTGAGCATGAAGCTCCCTGAAAAGAAAAAAACAATGATAGAGATATTGGAATGTGTATCAAAACACAGTATGCACAACCAAATAATCTACTCCCTATGCCTAGATGTTATTAAAAAAACTAAGTCATGCTAGCATAAAATGCATATATTTAAAATTAGGTTTTCATTTCCTTAAACATAGGTAATAAAAAAATAATTTTCAAAAGAATCATTTACCCATCCATTTTCCAAAACACTTTCTAATGAATGAAATATTTTCCAATATATCATTTTATAATAAAGAAACATACATTGAAGGAAAATAATTCAATTAAAAATAAGTAGTGGGAAACAATGTAATGTAAATAAGTGTTGATATAAGAATTACCAGTTGAGACATAACATTTGATATAATTTTGTTAAAATATCACTAAATGAGGAAAATTGGAATACATGTGAAACAGTTATCATGAGATATACCTAGAAACCTAATAATGAGACCCTAGATGTACTCAGTTTGGAATCCATCTATCGACCCATCCATGTGATCCAATGTCAATAACCTACTTGACTGATTTCAACTAGTCTCACCGGTGGGACAACCCACATAAATGATCCATGGGGATCAATTCCATATAATCATGACTAAATATCATATGTATCTTGACACTCACTACAATACCTAGGATTTCATGTCTATAAAAAATGTGGGAGGTGAGGAAGCAATCATGAACACAAGGAAATCCACCATACATGCTAAGACCCTCCTCCTGACACTATCCATGTGAATTCTGGCTTGAATGGAGAGTGTCTATGTAGGTTAACTATTTTCATGAAAACATTCAACAGTACCAATTTGGTATTTTCAGTTGAAAACAAACTTTTACCATTTGAAGACCATTTTTGGAACTCTTTGGAAAATTAATATGGCATTATACTTTTAATTAAAACCCCATATGAAGGGGCATAACATCTTTGATATTTTCAAACATGAATAAATAAAATATTTTAGATGTTAAATAAAAAACTTTTGTGCTTTACCATTGAAAATAGATTTTTTTGAAACCCGATTCATCATAGAAAACCCGTGGCCAAAGCATAAAAAATGGAAATAAAAAAGTGTAAATTTCATCTATTAAAATCATTTTTAATATATTACATACTTTATAAATTTATAAAAACATCCAATATAGCGTGTAATCAATTATAGTATCCAAATCAATATCTTGGACATGTGAAACCTACCTCAAAACAAGCATTTTTTTGACACTGGTATCCCAAACCAGGTTCCCGCTTACATGCATATACACAATCATATATATATATATACATATGTATGTATGTATATGTATGTACCCTTTGTCCCAATCTACATATTTTCAACACCATGAAGATATATATACAAGCAGGATATATATATAATTATATTATTATATATGTATACGCATGAATGTCGTCTCTAAAGGGCCGTGAGATACCCTAAATAATAAAAATATGACTAATACTTATATAATCCCTACTTAAAATTGGGAAAAATAATTATAATGGGATAAACCCTACTTCAAACTAAAATTGAACAAACCGACTTCAGTGGTCATGGAAAAAACCATCCTCAACATAACCATTGCACCCTAAACATCATGAATCGATGAAAAAACACACAAAATGTAACACCCCAAGCTTCTACGGTACGCTTCTCTTTGAATAATGTGATAGCGTGTGTTGTACGCAACACCGAGTTCTAACACACCATAACCAATCAAACTAGCCATTATGAATAGTAATACCTACTTTTTGAAAATATATATATTTTATATTTCAAAATGGACTTCATATTTGGATTCGGAATATTGAATTTATCATAAGGTGAAATTTTGGTACTTTTTGGATAACTTTAATATCTTGATGAATACTGAAAGTTTCTAAACTTTAATTAAAAACAACTTTTTTAATCGAAATAATTTATATTGATAAATTATGAATTTGAGTGGTTTTAAAGTATATTTAGAATATATTTTTACCATTTAATATAATGCTGGTCATTGGACATAATTTTACAATTAAACCGGACATAAACAAGTGTCAATCTTTTGATAGTTATTATCTCTTAAAAACACGCTTTTTCTTTTGACAATGGGAATTAATTTTAAATTAATTTCTGCCACTTCTGTGTTTTGAATTTGGAAAAATTGATTCCATATTTGGAATCAGGATGTTAAAATTGTGTAAATAGGTAACTTTTATTTTTAGACATTTTGAATAATTACTTCGGTTAATATTTTATTTACCTTGGTTAAGGGTAAATCCGGTAAATAAGGGTTAAAACATATAATATTATAATAATAACAAATTACCCTAAAACATGTCCTAGCCTCATTAGTTGATACATGTTCGACCATAGGAATCTTTGGGTCGATTTTAGGACCCCATGGAGCCACTTGTAGGTGATAGGGACACTTAATTTTAATTAAGTTAAAATGAATACAAAAATGATGCAAGCATTTATCTTTTAGAAAAACAATTTTTACATAGGGTTATATATGTTGGGTTTTAGACTATAAATATTCATTAGAAATCTAAAAAGATTTACTAAATAATTATATTTTAATTATAATTTTTAGACTTTAAATAATTTAATTTATTTATGACACAATGATGATGCAGTAATTACCATAATAGTGACAAATTAAAATAAAGGATATTATAAATTCCCAAATAAATATAATTTGAGACTTTTAATGAATTAAAATAATTTTCTAGGATAATATGACATATTATTATTGATTTAATTAATTGTTTTCGAAGTAATCATTTTATTATGAGTTTCACAAAAATCAACTATTGAATAGTGTCAAAATTGATCTAAAAGAGTTTTTAAAACAAATATTATATTATTAATTGATATTAAATTCCTAAAAATATAAGGTTCGGCCAAGAGACTTATATAATGATATTTGTATCATTAATAGACCACTTAGGGGTCTCTTGGATGTATATAGTAAGTATATTAACCATATAATATAAAAATACAAAGAGACGTTGTAAAAGTGAAACTAATTAAATAAGCGTTAATACTTAAAGATAAGGTTAATATAGTATCCCAAACCTGTCTAAATTCTATTAGTTTAATGGGTTTCTACCTATACCCACCTGAAAATTTAAATAATCAACTTTTGAGCCATTAGAAACCAAATATGAATTTATTATAAATTAATATTTCTAGCTTTTCCAAAGGTGCCCCTCACCCCTCTTATAAAAGGGCACTCCTCCTTCTCATTTCATCACACCTTCAAAGCCTTTTGGTTCATCCCAAATCTTCCCAAATACTCTCCCAACATCCCTCACTACAACCTAGTGGCCTTAGTTTTATCATAAATCCAATATAAGGATCCCTTTTGATCAAATCAAAAGGAAGAACCCGAAGAAGAGGTAATGATTTCACCACCCTTTTCCAAGTTCCTTTCTTCTTCCACTTCATCTTCCTTTGTTGTTACCATTCTAAAATAATAACTCCAGTATCATATATATAATGTTATGTTATTATAAATATTGTACATTCATATTCAGTATTCTATCCACCCTTTGAATGACATGTCACCATACGTGCGTACGTACGGCTTACCGTCTCCACGTCATGGTTTAATTATTATTCAATATAATATTATTTGGATGGGTATAACAATGATGTGTAACTCATGTAAATAATAAATATAACATATTAATGATTCTGTATATATGATATACCATCCATTTATTTATTATTTTAATATCAAAATAATGATATTGTCGCTCGTGCGTACGTACGGACTACCGTCTCCACGAACGCGATGAGATTCATTCTCCATCGTATCCATTCAAGTATAATTATCATTTAATGATTTGAAAATGATGTTTAAGGACTTTATATCATTCTGTATATGAATAATATACAACCTATCCATTACAAACATGGCTTACGTACCAAAACATATAAAATAAAACGAGTAAGTTAACACCTGAAACAACGATAATACTAAGATATTATTTACAAATCAATGTTAAAAGATCATATATGATATCGTAATAATGTATATGATTCTTGTATAATTTAATAACAATTATTTCACCATTATATAGGAGGTTATCCTACCCCCACCAAGGAGAAGTACAAGGTAATGGTTATTTCACAATCTCTTCATTATCTGAGGTTGTTTATACGTAATAATCTACTGGGATCTCTTTATCATCCACATCCATGTTTCTTAAAAATGTATTTCAAAACATTTTTACTATTTAAAAGAATATGGGTTAAATTAATTTATACCCTTGTTTTACTTTTTATAAGTGGTTTATAAAGTAATCTTTCCTTCGTTTTCCAAACAAGGTTCTTTTTAACCTTTTCGACAGAATTAAGGTAAGAATGTTTTTTTAACTTATACGGCGGGTGCAGTTATTTTCCACCATTATAAAATCATCGAAGCTTAACTCACAAGCTTATAAGAATATTTTCAATGAAAATTTTTTATTTTATAAATATATGAATCTTAAATGATTTCAAAATAGAACGAGATATTTCTCTAAAAAGATTTTTGATTTCATCTATGTCAACATCCTTTGATGGATTTTACGCTTATTTGAAGTTGATTTATTATGATACAAAACTTCTATATTGTATTGAAGGTTTTGTGATATGTTTGACTGTGGATGTGCTATTTTTATACCATTCATAGTTTATGGTGAAAGTATTTACATTTCATATGCTAGTTTTAATACGAATGTTTATGTTATGTTTAAACCTTTTCATATGGGAATGCATTGGACTTAATATGTGACGGGTAGAGCCCTCTATAGCTCCTCGATGAATCGGTAGGTCTCAGGAGACAAACTAGTGTCTTGGAACAAGGCCTTGGCCAAATATTATTTGTAGTCTTGGCACGAGACCTTGGCTATGTGGTTATGATAGTCTGGAATTATGCATTCCATCGTTATGAAAGTGGTTATTGATATTGCATGTGATTATTCGATTAGTAGAATATCCATGTGAATAAGTAAATGGAATTATTTAATTTTATTTTTTCCATATTATGTTTAAGTTCAAGTTTAAAAGGCTTTTGTTTTAGTTATAAATTGCCTTAAATGTTTATTCTTATTTAAGAAAGTTTCCGCTATATTGTTATCCTTACTGGGAATTTGAGCTCACCCCTTTTCTATGTTTTATTTTTCCCAAGAAGTGAAGAAGTAAATTATGAATGAACTACAGGGATATTATGAGGGGATAATAGTGTGGATTATGGAGACAATATGTTGTTGTAGTAGTTTTTCACTTCATGATGTAATGTAAAACATTATGAATATATCTAGTGTTTCCAAGGCTACTAAACCAATCGGTATTTTGAGACTTGATCTTTCTTGTGATCATGCCAATGTTATGTAATAATGCACCAACTCTGGGTAACTGGGGTCGGGGCGTTACAGTTGGTATCAGAGGAAGCTTAGTACAAACCTTGGAAGCTAGATTTAGATAAACTATGGTTAGAGAATGTAGACCTAAGATGAACTTTGAGGATTAGTATAGAAGAACTTCCTAGAATTTTGGTATTGTAGAGATTTTGTGAGTTTCCAGAGCAATACATCCCTATATGGATACGAGTAGGTAGAGGCTGCTCTGGCACAGATGTACCTAGGGGTAAAACCCAAAAACACCGCTTTGAGCTAGACTCGAACGGGAACTGGTGCACGACAACAGGCCTTGTTGCACTCTTGGTTACGACACTCCCAGGGGATATGCTTAGGATAACACTCATTTTCATTACAAATTATTATGAAGGGTTTATTAGTATATACTTCCTCAATGAAAACATTCCTATGATTATGGATTATATCCATAAATAGTTCAATTTATGTTAAGTGTTTTATAAGTATGGGATTATGTATTTTGATTCACAAACTGATCTAGTTTATGCCATTGTTTATAAATGGTGCCTAGTGGAGAAAATGGAAAACTATATCAATGCACGCACTCCATATAGGTATTTCCCTCCTGCTCAAGATAATTATAATGGAGCTGGTGATGCAACTGGTGCAGATCAAATAATCACCACACTGGGACAACTCACTCAGGTTATGAATAATAACCTTACCCGTATGGAGCACCCTGATCCGCAGCGTGGAGGATCAATGTTAGATCGATTCATGAGGTAACAACCACCAATGTTCAATGGGAGTACAAATCCCTTAGTAGCTGAGCAATGGATATTTTCCCTAGAGGAAATATTTCAGGCTTTGGGGAGTAGTGAAAGAGAAAAAGTTATCATGGCAGTTTACCGACTCACTGGAGATGTTGATCAATGGTGGTCATTGATTCAAAATATGAAGGAAGATGTTGAAGTATCAAATATGGAATGGAGGGAGTTCAAATATCTGTTTTTAGAAAAATACTTTCCTCGCGACCACCGAGAAGATATGGAAAGGCAGTTCCTGAGTCTAAGACAAAAGGAGGATGAGAATGTAGCAAAGTATGATGATAACTTTACAAGGTTAGCAAGGTATGATGGAGATTATATACGTAACCCAAGAAGTAAGATTGATCATTTCTTTGATGGGGTAAAACCATTTCTTCGTCGAGCATTAGTCTGAAAATAATTTTCATCGTACAAAGACATTGTCTCATGTGCTATCAAGACCGAAAAGGAATTCTCTATGTCTTATGACTTTAAAGCAAAGCAAGTTAAGAAGAGACATGCTGATCAATCTGGGAATGGAAATAAGGGGAAGAAGGGAAAGGTTGAATATCCATCATGTGGTAAATGTTGGAAGAAACACTCCGGTACTTGCTTGAAGGGAACATGAGTCTGTTACAAGTGTGGTGAAAAAGGCCACCAAGCTTGTGATTGCAAGGGGAAGAAGGAAGCTACCAATGTTCAGTGCTAAAATTGCATGGAGATGGGGTATTATGCAAATGAATGCCCTAAGCATCAAGAGAACTTACCTCAGAAAAGGGCAAGGGATCAAGGCCATGCTTATGCTATCACTACTGCTGAGGTAGAAGCTCCGAAAGACGTGGTGGCATGTAATTTAATGGTTTCCTCAAGTTTAGCAAATTCATTATTTGATTCTGGATCATTTCATTGTTTCATATCTTCCTAGTTTTCTATGAAAATTATATATTTACAATTTGATTTAACAAGAGAGTTGTCAGTTAAAACTCCTAAGGGAAGTGTCCTTGCAACAATGTTTTGTGAATCAGTCGCCATCAGAGCACATAAATGTTCTTTATCTGTTGATCTCATCGTCATACCTATGATTGAGTTTGATATAATCCTCGATATGGACTGGCTTTCAGACTATGGTGCGAAGATTTATTGTAAGAAGAAAGAGGTTACGATTCTTGATGATGATGATGATAAGGAACACATTATCTTTAGAGAAGAATTGTCACCACCTAATTCTTATTTAGAACCACCCCCAGTAGCTCAAGTAAATTCAATTATTGGGGGGGGAAGAGAATGAAATAACAATGGGTGAGGAAAGGAACGTTCAAATAGAGGATGTACCTATTGTGAAAGAATATGTAGATGTATCTCCGGAAGATTTACCTGGACATCCTCCAGAACGAGATGTTGAGTTTTCCATTGATTTAATTCCTGGATCAAGGACTATATCAAAGACCGCTTATAGAATGGCCACTATAGAATTAGTTGAACTAAAGAAACAAATAGAGGAATTGAGTAATAAGGGATTTATTCTCCCTAGTGTTTCTCCATGGGGATCCCCTGTTCTTTTTGTTAAAAATAAAGACGGATCTATGAGGTTATGTATCGACTACAGGGAGATCAATGCTATAACAATAAAGAACAAGTATCCCCTACCACGTATTGATGATTTATTTGACCAACTGCATGGAGCTCAATACTTTTCAATGATTGAACTTCGATCTGGATACCATAAGTTGTGTGTGAAGAAGGAAGACATTCCGAAGACAGCATTTCGAACCAGGTATGGGAATTACGAGTTTACTGTAATGCCTTTTGGATTGACTAATGCACCCTCTGTATTCATGGATCTGATGAATAGAGTTTTCGAGGAGTATCTCAGTGAATTTTTGGTGGTACTTATTGATGATATCTTAGTATAATCCAAAAGCTACGAAGATCATGAAAATCACTTTCGTATTATCTTGAAGACTCTGAGAAGGCATGAATTATATGGGAAGATAAGCAAGTGTGAATTCTGGCTTCAGGAGATTTCTTTTCTTGGCCATATTGTCTCTAAATATGGAATCTCTGTTGATCCTTCTAAGAATAAGGCAATCCAAGAATGGCCAGCACCGACGAGTATAACTGAGGTACGTAGTTTTATTGGTTTAGCAGGTTATTATCGACCTTTCGTCCAGAATTTTGCCCAATTGGCTAACCCATTAACGAAGCTCACATGTAAAGGGGAAAAATTGGTTTGGACAAAAGAGTGTGAAGAATGTTTCGAATAACTGAAGAGAAGATTAGTCAATGCTCCTATATTGACTCTACCATCGGGGAATGATGGGTTCGTTATTTATAGTGATGCATCGAAGAAAAGACTTGGTTGTGTCCTTATGTAGAATGATAAGGTTATTTCCTATGCATCAAGACAGTTGAAAATTCATGAACAAAACAATCCTACTCATGATCTCGAGTTATCAGCTGTGATATTTTCTTTGAAGATATGGAGGAACTACCTCTATGGTGAAAAATGTGAGATTTATACTGATCACAAGAGTTTGAAGTATATTTTCTCACAAAAAGAACTCAACATGAGGCAAAGGAGATGGCTTGAATTGCTCAAGGATTATGATTGTATGATACACTACCACCCGGGGAAGGCAAACAAGGTGGCAGATGCTTTGAGAAGAAAAGATCATGGAGTTTTGAACAACATGAGAATTGAAAGGGATCCAATTTTCATGGATCTAGTGAAGATGTACATGGGAATAACCAGGGAACGAGAAACATCAATGCATTTTCAAATGGTTGCCAAACCATCTTTACTAGAAAGAATTAAGAGTTCTCAGACAGATGATGAAGAATTTAAAAAGAAGATTAAAGCTGTGAATGATGGGAGACTGAGAGACTTTGTATATGAAGATGGAATTTTGAAATTCGGGAAGAGACTTTGTGTTCCTGATATACCTGATCTAAAAAGGGAATTACTGGATGATGCTCATAGTTCCAATTTCTCTATACACCCTTGGAGCACCAAAATGTATAGAGATTTGAAGGAACATTTTTGGTGGGACAATATGAAGAGGGATATTTCTGATTTTGTTTCAAGATGTATGGTTTGTCAACAAGTGAAAGCCGGAAGGCAACACCCTAGCGGAGTCATGCAACCTTTTCCCATACCGGAGTGGAAATGGGACAATATTATGATGGACATTGTCATGGGGCTACCAAAGACTCCTAGAAGGAATGATGCAATATGGGTTATTGTTGATCGTCTTACCAAGTCAACACATTTTCTTGCTATAAGAGAAGATCTACCACTGGAACATTTTCCAATACTATATATTAATGAAGTTGTGAGACTTCATGGAATACCCCTATCGATTGTTTCAAATCGTGATCCTCATTTTACTTCAAGATTCTGGAAAAGTCTTCAGAAATCCCTGGATACTGAACTTCATTTGAGCACTGCCTACCACCCTCAGACAGACAGACAATCAGAATGGAATATTCAAACCTTATAAGACATGTTGAGATGCTTCTCACTTGACATTCAGGGTATGTGGGATCAATATTTACCTTTGGTAGAATTTTCCTATAACAATAGCTTCCATTCGAGTATTCCGATGGCACCATATGAAGCGTTATACGGAAAGAGATGTCGTACACCAACCTTTTGGGATGACATTGGTGAAAGAAAATTTGTAGGTGTAGAACTACTGGAGGAAACATTGGAAATGGTGAAGGTAATCCAAAATCACATCAAAGCAGCTCAAAGTAGGCATAAGAGCTATTCCGATAATCGAAGGAAGGATTTGGAATTTCAAGTCGGAGATCAGGTTTTCCTGAAGGTATATCCATGGAAGGGAGTCATACGTTTTGGCAAGAAAGGTAAATTGAGTCCCAGGTACATCAGACCTTTCGAAATTCTAGAACGAATTAGGGCTGTAACTTACCGATTGGCAATGCCACCAAGTCTCTCCAAAGTTCACGATGTGTTCCACGTATCTCGGTTGAGGAAATACATGCCTGACCCAACGCATGTACTCACTTACGAGGAATTAGAACTGGAACCCGATCTGTCTTATTGAGAAGAACCCGCCCGGATTCTTGATATGAGAGAACAAGTACTGAGAAACCAGACGACGCGTCTGGTAAAAGTTTTGTGGAGAAACCATAAGATGGAAAAGGAACCATGGGAACCTGAGGAACTTATGATGAAGAACCACCCGATTCTTTTCATGTGATAAGTATTCTAGAAATTTCAAGGATGAAATTATTTGAAGGAGGGGAGAATGTAACACCCCAAGCTTCTACGGTACTCTTCTCATTGAATAATGTGATAGCGTGTGTTGTACGCAACACCGAGTTCTAACACACCATAACCAATCAAACTAGCCATTATGAATAGTAATACATACGTTTTGAAATTATATATATTTTATATTTCAAAATGGACTTCATTTTTGGATTTGGAATAGTGAATTTAGCCTAAGGGGAAATTTTGGTACTTTTCGGATAACTTTAATATTTTGATGAATAGTGAAAATTACTAAATTTTAATTAAAAACAACTTTTTTAATCAAAATAATTTATATTGATAAATTATGAATTTGAGTGTTTTTAAAGTATATTTAGAATATATTTTTACCATCTAATATAATTTTGCTCATTGGACATAATTTTACAATTAAACCGGACATAAACAAGTGTCAATCTTTTGATAGTTATTATCTCTTAAAAACAAGCTTTTTGTTTTAACAACGGGAATTTATTTTAAATTAATTTCTGCCACTTCTATGTTTTGAATTTGGAAAAATGGATTACATATTTGGAATTAGAATGTTCAAATTGTGTAAATAGGTAACTTTTATTTTTAGACATTTTGAATAATTACTTCGGTAAATATTTTATTTACCTTGGTTAAGGGTAAATCCGGTAAATAAAAGTTAAAAAAATAATATTATAATAATAAAAAAAAATTACCCTAAAACGTGTCCTAGCCTCATTGGTTGATAGATGTTCGACCATAGGCATATTTTGGTCGATTTTGGGACCCCATGGAGCCACTTGTAGGTGATAGGGACACTTAATTTTAATTAAGTTAAAATGAATACAAAAATGACAAAAGCATTTATCTTTTAGAAAAACAATTTTTACATAGGGTTATATATGTTGGATTTTAGACTGTAAATATTCATTATAAAGATAAAAAGATTTCCTACATAATGATATTTTATTTATAATTTTTAGACTTTAAATAATTTAATTTATTTATGACACAATGATGATGCAGTAATTACCATAATAGTGAAAAATTAAAATAATGGATATTATAAATACCCAAATAAATATAATTTGAGACTTTTAATGAATTAAAATAATTTTCTAGAATAATATGACATATTAGTATTGATTTAATTAATTTTATTCGAAGTAATCATTCTGTTATGAGTTTCACAAAAATCAGCTATTGAATAGTGTAAAAATTGACAAAAAAGAGTTTATAAAACAAATATTATATTATTAATTGATATTAAATTCCTAAAAATCTAAGGTTCGGCCAAGAGACTTATATCATGATATTCGTATCATTAATTGACCACTTAGGGGTCTCTTGGATGTATACAGTTAGTATATTAACCATATAATATAAAAATACAAAGAGACATTGTAAAAGTGAAACTAATTAACCAAGAGTTAATACTTAAAGACAAGGTTAATATAGTAACCCAAACCTGTCTAAATTCTATTTGTTTAATTTTTTTCGACCTATCCACACCTTAACTTTTAATTAATAATCTTTTGAGCCACTAGAAATAAAATATGAATTTATTATAAATTAATAATTCTAGCTTTTCCAAAGGTTCCCCTCACCCCTTTTATAAAAGGCACTCCTCCTTCTCATTTCTCCACACCATCAAAGCCTTTTGGTTCGGCAAAAATCTTCCCAAATACTCTCCCAAAATCCTTCACTACAATCTAGAGGCCTTAGTTTGATCATAATGCCAATCTAAGGACCCATTTTGATCAAATCAAAAGGAAAAACCGAAGAAGAGGTAATGATTTCACCACCCTTTTCCAAGTTCCTTTCTTCTTCCACTTCTTCTTCCTTTGTTGTTACCATTCTAAAATAATAACTCCAGTATCATATATATACTGTGATATTATTATAAATATGGTACAAACATATTCAGTATTCTATCCACCCTTTGAATAACATGTCACCATACGTGCGTACGTACGGCTTACCGTCTCCACGTCGTGGTTTAATTGTTATTCAATATATTATTATTTGGATAGGTATAATAATGATGTGTAACTCATGTAAATAATAAATATAACATGTTAACTATTCTTATATATGATATACCATCCATTTTTATATTATTTTAATATCAAAAGAATGATATTGTCACTCGTGCGTACGTACGGACTACTGTCTCCACGAACGCGATGAGATTTATTCTCCATCGTATCCATTCAAGTATAATTATAATTTAATGATTTAAAAATGATGTTTAAGTACTTGATATCATTCTGTATATGAATAATATACAACCTATCCATTACAAACATGACTTACTTGACAAAACATATAATATAAAATGAGTAAGTTAACACCCGAAACAACGATAATACTAAGATATTATTTACAAATCAATGTTAAAAGATCATATATGATATCATATTAATGTTTATGATTCTTGTATAATTTAATAAAAATTATTTCACCATTATACATGAGGTTAACCTACCCCAACCAAGGAAAAGTACAACGTAAGGGTTATTTCACAATCTATTCATTATCCGAGGTTGTTTATACGTAATAATCTACTAGGATCTCTTTATCATCCACATCCATGTTTCTTAAAAATGAATTTCAAAACATTTTTACTATTTAAAAGAATATGGGTTAATGTAATTTATACCCTTTTTTGACTTTTTATAAGTTGTTTATAAAGGAATCTTTTTGTTGTTTTCCAAACAAGGTTCTTTTAAACCTTTTCGAAAGAATTAAGGTAAGAATGTTTTTTTAACTTATACGGCGGGTGCGGTTATTTTCCACCTTTATAAAATCATAGAAGCTTCACTTACAAGATTATAAGAATATTTTCAAAGAAAATGTTTTATTTTATAAATATATGAATCTTAAATGATTTCAAAATAGAAAGATATATTTCTCTAAAAATAGTTTTGATTTCATCTATGTCAACATCCTTTGATGGATTTTACTTTTATTTGAAGTTTATTTATTATGATACAAAACTTCAATATTGTATTGAAGGTTTTGTGATATGTTTGACTGTGGATGTTCTATTTTTATACCATTCATAGTTTATGGTGAATGTATTGACATTTCGTATGCTAGTTTTAATACGAATGTTTATGTTATGTTTAAACCTTTTCATATGGGAATGCATTAGACTTAATATGTGACGGGTGGAGCCCGTTATAGCTCCTCGATGCATCAGTAGGTCTCCTGAGACAAACTAGTGTCTTGGCACAAGGCCTTGGAAAAATATTATTTGTAGTCTTGGCATGAGGCCTTGTCTATGTGGTTATGATAGTCTGGCATTATGCATTCCATCGTTATGAAAGTGGTTATTGATATTGCATGTGATTATTCGATTAGTAGAATATCCATGTGAATAAGTAAATGGAATTATTTCATTTTATTTTTTCCATATTATGTTTAAGTTCAAGTTTAAAAGGATTTTTTTGCTATACATTGCCTTAAATGTTTATTCTTATTTATGAAAGTTTCCGCTATATTGTTATCCTTACTGGGCATTTGAGCTCACCCCTTTTCTATGTCTTATTTTTCCCAGGAAGTGAAGAAATAAATTATGAATGACCTGCAGGGATATTATGAGGGGATAATAGTGTGGATTATGGATACAATATGTTTTTGTTGTAGTTTTTCACTTCATGATGTAATTTAAAACTTTATGAATATATCTAGTGTTTCCAAGGCTACTAAACCAATCGGTCTTTCGAGATTTGATCTTTCTTGTCATCATGCCAATGTTATGTAATAATGCACCGACTCTGGGTAAATGGGGTCGGGGAGTTACACAAAAACTAGGTTAGGGTATACCCAAGGCACACACATCATCCATAACAGATAGAAACCATGAAATAGAGAAAGAAAAAGGAATATGAGAGGATAAGAAACTCACTAGAGTTGATTTCATAAATAATCCGCTTGAAAATGGATACTAGAGGGGGAGGGGAGGAGGTAGTAGCACTTGGGGAAGCCCCTTTGGGCATGGGTAGAGCAAAATTAGGGGAAGGGGGGTTTGTGTGAAGGTATGGGAGGGAGGAGAAGGTATTAGATAATAATAATAATAATAATAATAATAATAAAATAATAATAATAATAATAGAAAATAATAACATTAACAATAACAATAATAAAACATTTTTTCCAACTTTAATGGTTTGGTCACAAACTTTAAACTTTTGTGCCAACCATGAGGCCCTCTCTGGGATTCTAGACCCCCTGCATGGGCAGAACACACAGTTATGGAAACTGTGCTCCTACCATGTTTCTTTCTTTACTAGAAACTGCAGATGCACCTGCATGGTTTGTGCATGGTTTCTACTAACCTTGTGCCAATCGTGCGCCCAAGATAAAAAACCCAAAAGTTGTAATTCAAAAATCATTTCGGCCTAAAACACAAAAATGAGGATAAATGTAATTAACTAAATAATTATAATTGATAATTTGGGGTCGGGGTGTGACAATTCTCCCCACTATGACACATTCTTCTCATAGAAAGTCCCAAATATTTATTTGGTCAAGCCTTTAGGAAAAATTAAACCGCAACACATGATGATGTTTCAGAATCCTGAAGACCAAGAGATAATAACCACACTTCTTTTGAAACTATGAGTCGCAAAATAGACAAAAGAGTCATTAAAAAAACCTACACTAAAAGGGAAAATGATCAAGACTGAAGAAAATTAACCATCTTATAAAATACCCAACATAATAGACTCAAACCTTTATAAACAGTCTCAAAACATTGAACACCATGACCCCTAACATAAAAATCACCATGAAAACCCACCACGATCAGTTTTGGATCCCCATGAGTTTCTGTCACATGACATGTCTTCCAAGACATAAAAAAACACTATGGTTGGGGTTTGGTAAGTTAGAATCAAATAATCACATAGGAAACTAGAATTAAAAATTCCCAAGAAGAAAATAACAAGGACTAGAGAGCTAAGATCGACCTGAGCTCACCGAGGGTATTGTCCCTACCATTTTAGAACCCTGATCAAACACTTTATGACAAATCCAAAGAAACCAATAAATATAGGAATAACCCAAACACCTGAGTGGAATGTTAATTTTCTATGTCACACCTGACTAGCTTAAAAGAAGACATCAACAAGACCCATAGTGGGTCACCCCACCAATTAAAATTCAACTAGCACAGGACAAGCACCAAATCGATAAGTACCCAACTAAGAAAACTCAAGCCGATCTCTAAACCAAAAATGTAATTCATAATTTCCAAAAGGCACATGAATCATTAGAATAATAAAATATAATGAATCGTCCCAAAAATATTACATGAATCCCAAAGAATGAGTCCATGAAAACCTCTTAAAACAAATTGAGGTCCAAAATCAAATAACTACTACAAAAAAAACTCATGTGTCATTATCCCCAATTTTGGAGATGATAAGTTGGAAAAAAATGCCTCACAACTAGTAATTCCCTGACTATGTAAAAAGTTTCACCCTGAGACCTATGGATGATGCCCTAAGGTCTTGAAGCATTTATTTCCCCATAGTCAGGGATTGATAACCTCTAACAGAGGTATCCTCTTTTGGAAACATATCATAGAAAAATTATCCATTACCACACCATCTAAATTACTTTATAAGATAATGGAAAACATAATAGTGTATGAACATACAAAATTGAAATTAAACGAGAAGGTGGTATGATTAATGAGAATTAATCAATGAAAAATAGATTCTTTTTAAGATAAATACCCCATAGAAAGGTAGGTTATTTCAACAGATCACTCGACTCTATTTCTGGAGAAAATGAAACTAGATCCTTAAAGTGGTCAACCTACTCCTTAACTATTTATCGTCCATGTGGAACACCCATGATATCATCCATCCTGAAACCCCAAATGATCCTCAACCACCTTGGTAAATAGAAAACAATTAACAGGAACTTAACCCCACCACACCAATAGGATTTTGGGAAAAACAAACAATCATAAAGGACACCTTGGAAACCTTTGGTCATTTCTAGGTAGTATACTTTGAATGACATAAAAATTCCCAACCAAATATACATAAAACCAAAACACATCCAAATAACATTTCAAACCAAACACTAACCTCATAAACCAACACATCACGAATCCAATCCAAAATCCAAATAAAATATCAAAAAAACTAAACAAAAAAACCATAAAAACTATCCAAGAACCCTCTTTTAAAGACCAAAATTTCCAAAACCATCCCAAGAACCATAAACCATTTCAAAACCCACTCTCCTTTTTATTTCATCTTGGGCTAAAATCATTCCAACACACCCAAAAAACTAATACAAAAATTCAAAAAAGTAAATTTCTAAAACTCATTAGAAAACATAAAAAAATAACTTTGTAACTTATCAAAACAATGAAATCCACCGCTTTTAAAACCATTTTTAGAAAAAATAACAGGCCATACAAACTGAACACTTACTAATAGTAGTTCACGAGGACTCAAAAATATATACATGCATGTTATAGCCCAAGAACCCATCCACACATACCATATACCATCCATTCACCACATACATACATCGATATACATATATTTAAGTACTCATAGGAATACCAAGGGCTGAATAAAATAAACAATATCACTTTCCAAACCACTTTAAACTACCCCAACCAATTTTGAAACCACCTGTTATTGTTTGAATTTTTTCTTCAAATCCATGTTCATTTTTCAATTTCACATCTTAAAAAACCATTCAAAACACCAAATAAATTTTATAAAATGATTTAATTTCCAAAACAACCCATTTCGTTTTCATACTACACAAGGTTTTCATTTTGGAAAACATGATATGATAAACCAACTTCCATTTTCAAGATCCAAAAGAAACACCCCCAAATAAACTCAAAAAAATACCCAAAAAAATTAAAATAAACCTAATACATGATAAAAAATCCCAAAAAATCAGTGGAAACCCACTACACACGGAATGACCTCATAGTTTGGTAGGTCGTACGCTAATTGGGTGAGTACATTGGAGGTCATCTGGGGTAGTTTCATAGTCTCCTCATGGTTTTCCATATCGTGCACAACAATTATTTACCCTACGAATCCGAACCACAATAACCACCAAATACTCAAAACCAAATATGAATGAAAATAAAACCAAAGGCCTCAAAAACACCAGATAAAAATGATCGAATTTTGAGGCAAGATCACCCTAGACCACCCTAGAGATTCAAGTTTCTGTATGAATAGGTGGTGATCAAGAACCTATATACAACTGACCAATTAAATTATGACAATCCTAGCTCCAAAGTTCCAGAACTCTCAAAATAACATAGGATATTTGATATCATACCATTTTTTCATGAACCAACCTGGGTTGACCATGAACTGTTCACCCAAGTCGGCCTACAGTAAGTCCCGAGATGAATTCATGATCCTCCTAGGTAGGAAATAAGTGTCGAGAATCAATAATAACTAAATTGGGAAGTATTTAGCCCATGAATAGCAGAAAAATTAAAAAATTTAAACTGAACAATAAAGAAAACTCTAGTAGTTAAAGGAAAAAAAATCTACATACCCTTATGTGACCCCACGAGTCACCACCAACCACTGAACCCATGTCGCTCCATAGAGACTAAGAGCAATATTAATGTTGTAACAAAATATAAAAATATATATAGAGATATAAGTTTGACTGTTTATAAAAAATTAGGCATGCCTGAAAAAATTACTTCCTATGTCTATCCTATAAGGAGAAAACAATGTTATACTTGTTTAAAATACATTTATTTAAAATAAGATTTTCATTTCCTTAAAAACAAGTAGTAAGCTAATAATTTTCAAAAGAACCATTTTCCTATAAATTTTATAAAATTTTTTCCAAATAATGAAATATTTTCCAATAAATCATTTTACAAAGAAGAAACATACAGTGAAAGATAATATTTCAGTGAAAAAATATGTAGTGAAAAAATAGAGTACAAGTAAATAACTGCAGATACTAGAATTCCTACTAGAAACATAACAATAGAAATGATTTTATTAAAACTTCAAAAAATGATGGAAAGTAGAATACATGTGAAATAGTTATCATGGGATATACCTAGACGCAATTTGAAGAGATCCTAGATATATTCAGTTTGGAATCCATCTGCTGACCTATCAATGAAATCCAATGTCAATAACCAAGCCAACTTCTATCAACTAGACTCATCAGTGACACGACCCACATAGCTACTATAATAGCCCATGCTCGCCCAATTTGTTAACATTCCAATTTTGGTTGTTGGAGGCGTTCAAGAGAGGTTTATAAAATTTTAGAGAAGTTCAGTTGAAAAAATATAGAAGAAGGTGGATGACATGTTGTGTAACTATATTTCATGATGTGATGTTTTCTTTCACAACTTGTCTAGGCTGGCTCACAACATGAAACATTTTGGGGTCATAAAAATAAAATAAATCAAAAGGTGACAGATTTTTCAGCAGATTTTGATCATGGGGCATTACATGGTGTGAAAGGGTATTACACATTGTTTAAAACCCCGATACTGTAATGTTTTAACCATTTTTCCGGCCGCTTGGGTTATCAAACCCTACTACTATATTGATACACCTAGAAACCTAGGCGAACCAGTGACCCCACTAATATCTATTGGTTTACTTTATCAAGGAACAATTCTAATCTTATATCTTTCAATTCTTATTGATATTTCTTCAATATAAGGGGAATTCTTCCACATTTGTACAATTTTTCAATTAAGGTCATATGTTCCTCTCATTATTCTTTCCATGTGATGAAGTATGTTCTTCCTTGATTTTAATTTGATCTCCTTTGGTTTTTGTTGGTGTGGTGGTCCCGCTTCACCCCCAAGTGGATGCAGATCTTTCAGGAGAGGAAATTGGAGGACTGTTCCCTGATATGTTTCCGTGCGAAGAACATTGACACCCTTTTGAGGTAGGATTTTAATTTTTTCCCTTCAATTTGGAATCATGGGGGATGGATTTACTTTTTCTCACCTATGGATCATGGTTGTCCCAGGATAGTCATGGATAAGAATTTTTTGAATGAAATTTACAAGAGTATGGGGATTCGTTTTTCATACCTTGCAATTTTGATAATATAATTGTGAGTTTGAATTATACAGTCTTGATGACCCATTGAAAATCATGGTTGTTAGGGGGCCTTATTTTCACACTAAATGGGTTTCATGTTTTTTGGAACATTTTGAACACTTATATATAGAAATTGGTTAATCAATAAAATATGAATAATGAATCAATGTCCTAACATCATGCATTTTCTGTGATAACCCCTGAATTAACAAGTATAATTAAATAAGGGATGCCTTTAAAATTTGGAATTATGTTATGCCTTGGTGCATGGGATGTTTTGATGTGTGGGTTTTCTCTAGTATGTGTTGTGGCATGTTTATGGGCATGGTGGTGCGCTATGTGTTGGAATTGGTGGTGTAATGAATGTACTTGTAGATATTACATAAACTGTAACATGTAATGGATTCTCAGGATGAAGGATTGATTGATTGTTGAATGGATGAGAGGTTCTTTGCAGTAGGGCTATGAACTGGTTGTGCGATTAGCTGTTATTTGATGGAGTTGTGATTTGGGGGTTGGTTTCATTGATTTATTATATACCATGAATGTGTATTAAATGTGGAGAATGTGGAAAGATTTTTCTTTAATGTGGAGCCTCCTTAATTTATCAGGATCTTCACCTTATGTAATAATGGTTTTTTGTTGTTTTTAGTGTGATGTGTTGTGCGGTTTCCCCTATAGTGATGAAATGAATAAAAAATTGGCTAAAATAAATGTTTAATTGCTTGTGTTGGATTGGATAATAGAATGGAAATGGTTAATGGATGAATAAATGATGGGATTTGTGTTAAAATGTTGTTAATGCTAAATAATAAAATGAATGGGGTGGTAAAATGAAATTTCATGGAAATTGAAAATAGGTTGAAGCTTGTTTTGTGTTGGGTTACATTTAGAGGTAGAAACAAAGTGGTATTTTGTGATATGTTTTCTATTTGAGAACCCATAGTTTCGGATTTGAGTACTTGGTATCATATGCGTATATACTTGTATATTACTTGTGATATCAATATGTACCCCACCCTAGTTCATCACTATGTGTCAAACACCCCCATCGTCACATGGGATGGTGTCTTTCCCAAACATCATGGTGAGAGGATGGATAGCTGGCCACTCTCTCTTCCTTTATCCCTCTTACAGGTGGTGATAACCCAATATTCCTTAAGAAGGTTGTGGTTATTGAGGCCTAGTTGTTTGTGGGGAGTTTTTATTTACCAGGTGTCTTCCTTATGAGGTATGATTGTGGCCCAAGTGTCTGCAGGTGGGCTGTGATGTGGATTGTGACCAAGATATCTATAATCAGGAATGTGATATGGTTTATGGTCCAGGTGTTTGTGGTGAAATGTGACGTGGTTTATAGACTAGGTGTCTGTGGGTGGGATATGATGTGGGTTTTGACCCAGATGTCTATGGGTAGGATGTAATGTGGTGTTTGGCCCATGTGTCTACAGGTGGGATATTGTGTGGTTTTTGAGGCCTAGGTTCGTGCACACGGGCTGTGATGTGGTACTTTCAGAAGAGGTGGGATCGTGAGGATGTTTTCTGTTAGGAAAGAGTGATTAATTTGTGGGATGTGGTGCAAGGTACCCTAAAATTGATGTGAGTTATATTATATTACTTGTCAAGAATTATTTGATGATCATTCCTTGGTTAGATTAGGATTATTAATATACCTGTTAGGTTCTATTTGTTTATATTACTTTATCATAGTTCCATTAGTATGATTCATTCAGATGTGCATGAGAGACTTTGTTTTCTCTTAATGAGTATTCATGTACTCTCACCCTATATAATTAAAACTATTTTTAGGTTTCCAGGAGGATTTCATGGACTGTGTTGGGAATTACTAGCTCATCCTTGAGATAGTTGTTCTGTCACTGCTTATATTTACTTTTGGCATTTTCATGGATACTTTTTTACTTGTAACATATTTCTTTTAAAATAAGTATGTGGGTGAGATTTGGATTTCTTTTATTTATGTCTTGAAGTATTTTTGGATGATCCACCATATCTCTCGATCTTGGTTAAAAAAGGGTAATGCCTCCCATATTATAAGATCTGTATACCCTTCGTACTAATCACCAACCTGGGGCCTACTAGAGGTGGGACTTGGGGGTCATTGTCTCACTTTTTTTATTTCCAGCCTAAGAGGGGCATCATTAGAGGGATTGAGTCATGAAAGAATGTTATCAGAGGAGGTGGTTGAGAGATAGAATGATGTTTGGAGATAGGCATAATGAGTATCCCATGGGATGGTATGACAATAGTTCCATTTCACCATGGTGTGTGACATAGAGGAGGGATACTGATTAGTACATGGGATTTTCGGGCCCCCTATGTTCAAATTCATGGAATCTGAGCTTATTAAAAAACCAAGTGATTTGGAACTTCTTGTAGGTTTGAGACCTTGGGAAGGTACATGCATCATAATTACTTTTGTTCTTGTTTGAAATTGGTTGAGCTAGGAATGTAAAATTGAATAAAATGAATTATTGATTTGATAAGATTCCATACCACCCAGGCTTAGTAAATATTTGTTTACTTTTTATCAATAGATCATAGTTGTTGTCTGCTTCTGTTTCAGGTAGTTAAGTTTTAGTATGTTGATCTGGTTGATCAATGTATGGTTGATCAAGTAGACGAGGCTGACCAGAGGAAGATAACGTTACATGATTTCCAATGATAAGATCTGGGAAAGTATGAGGGTAGTGTTTCAGAATTGGAGATAAAGAGTTGGACCGATGAGCTTGAGATAACCATTAGAATGATTTGGGACCTATTGAAGTATTACTTTCTTTGGAAGTTATTAAAGTGATAGGATCCACACATAATTGGTGGATATTGTATATGGGGGAGAGGAAGGAGGCTGACGTTCTGTGGGTCAATTTCAAGAAAGAGTTCCGAGATGAATTCCTTTCATCGACCATGAAGGATGAGACATGGTATGACCTACACTCCCATCAACAAGGGAGTATTTCACTGTAGCTTATAGGGATAAATTTCAAAAATATCCGTTGCTTTTTCCTAAATCTTCTTCTAGATGAGGAGTCTTGTGCAAGATGTCTTGAGGAGGCACTTTTTCCCTCTATCTAGTATGCGGTTACACCTTTTACATTCCAAAAATACTTGGTGGTTTAAAAAAATGTATAGGTGATAAATAGGATGCACTCATGAGGATGTTATACCATTAGAGGAGAGACAAAAGTGTTCTTTAAGAGGTAGGGTTATCAGTGGAAGGCCTCAGGAGCCAGGACCCTCAAGGATTCAACCAGTAGGGAGTCGACCATGACAGTTCCCTTTTTGACCTTACGATCATCATGACCTTCATATGGGCTTGGGGACAAGGTTTGTAATTCATGGAGTGCATGTGCATATTTAGATACACTATCCAATAGCTTTTTTTTTTCTTAGTTTGGTGGAGGTGGATAGATTCTGTGGTAGCCTTAGTAGCAGTTACTAGTGAGAGTGTTTCAGCAGCATGGACTACAAGCTTTTCCTCCACTGAGGGGAGATGGAGTACGTATAGGTTGAACATATGATTTTCCTCATGTTTAGGTTCCTCTAACCGGATGTGGTCGTTGAGGAAATTGTTAGCAGAGAGGAAGGGGAGCTAGGTGTAGTCATTTGTATGCAGGGGATGAGATAGTTCCCACTTGTTCAGAGATTGTTTGAGGTATGATCATATTGTTTAGTACTCTTGTTTGGGTTATTTTTGATTTAGGAGATTGACACTCCTTTGTTTCTCCCACTATATCACATGCCCTAAGAGTATACATAGAGTGAATTCTCATGCCCCTGGTGTTGAGTACGCCAGCCAAAGGCAAGACCAACTTATATGATGTTTTCCAGGGATGTATACTGTAACGCCTCGAACCTAGTTACCCAGGGTTGGTACATTATTAAATATCATTGGCATGATACATTGAATCATGTCCTGAAAGACCGATCAGTTTACTAGCCTTGGAAGTACTATATACACTCATAAGTTTTACATTACATCATGAGATAATAAAATAAAAAGCATTTCATCCAATTTTTAAACACACTTATATTCTTAGCCTATCCCTACCGGTCAACCACAAAATACTTCTTCACATATTATGAATAATAAAACATAGAAAGTGGTGAGCTCAGATTCTCAGTAAGGATAACAATATAGTGGAAACATTCATAAATAAGCATTAACATTTAAGGTAATGTATAAGACTAAAACAAAAGACATTTAAACATAAACATTAACATAATATGACAAAGATAAAATTAATTAAATCCATTTAAATATTATCATGGATATTCTACTAGTTGAATAATCACATGCAATATCAATATCCACTTTCATAATGATGGAATTCATAATGCCTGACTCCATAACCATATTGTCAAGGTCTTGTGCCCAGACAACAAATAAGATATTTTCATGGCCTTGTGCAAAGACACTAGTCTATCTCATGAGACCTACTGATTCATCTAGGAGATATAGTAGGTTCCATCTGTCACTTACTCTGTCCAATGATTTCCTTGTATGAAAGGGTTGAAACATAATGTAAAAATTCAAACTAGTATACGAAATGTCAATATTTTAACCAAAAACCATGAATGGCATAAAAATAGCACATTCATATTCAAACATAAATCATCCAATACATTATTTATGATTGAATTATAATAAATCAACCTCAATTGTTAATAATGAAAGATATTGACATAGATGAAAATAATCATCAAAGCTATTTGAGTGAAATATCCCGATTTTTCTTAAAAACATTTAAAAAACAGATTATTTATCAAGAAGCTATTTAAAAAATATTTTTAAATCAAAGTATCCCATACCAAATTGAATATTATGAAAGGAATTAACAATTTAAAACATTCATGTCCATATAAATAAATTCTTAAAACCATTTTTAAAACATGGACATTAATGAGATAGATTTAGATGAATAAAATTTTAAAAAATTTAAAATGATATTTTAGTTAGAGTTCCAAACCAAATGAGAGATTCTTGAACACAAATAATTGTGGTAATAAAATCTTTAGAATATCGTGAGAATAAAGGGATTCATGATATACTATGTCAAAGTACAGTATATACGCCAAATAAAGTGGGTTGGTGCATAACAACAAAGAAGATTCAATGGAATGTAGGTTGAGATGAAATACCTTATAAATACCATATCCTTAGGTTAAGGATAAATCAATGACGTAATTATGTGTGAAAAATATAAATATACTCAATATTATTGGATATTCAGTGTAAATAAATCAGAGGACATTCAGAAATATTCTTGTAAAAACAACAACAATTAATTTGATGTTTAACTAAATAAATGGAGATTGAGTTAAAATTACTCTTATCAAGTTCATATCGATGTATTTAGAATCTATCTATAGAGTGATTACATGTATCAAATTTATATCCAATGAATGTGTAGTGGTAATTACTATAAAAATAAACAATATTGATTCCATACATAATCATGGAGTAAAATAATCAATGATTTATGCGTAAAGCCCAATGAGTGGAAATTGAAATTTTAAATTCCCTTACCGATTTGGTAACATACGAAAAATACAGAAAATGAAAAAAGTATCATAAAATAAATATGTAAATACCCATAAAATAAATTATATTACCCATATAATACAATCATGGGAAATACATACACCACACAAAAGTAAATAGTGGGAATATAGCATGAATCTTAGGGGAATAAGAAGTGAGATGAAAACCCCTTACCATGTTGTAATCAATCGAGTCGCATGACCAAAATTTAATAACAAAAAAATTAATCACCAAATACCATGAATATAAATATAATCATGATAATATATATCAAATGTAAGTACACAATACATCACATTCAATAAATAAGTGGTGAACAATGGAAATCTCATGGGAAGAAAAGTGAGATAAGAAACCTCTTACCTTGTAATTTTACATGGTCGAGGGTACGCTATCCACATGTATAATAGTTAAATATATTTTACTAAATTATAAAATAAAAATATACAATAATATAATATCATATATGATCCTATAATATTGATTTGTTAATAATATTTTAGTATTATCATCATTTCTGGTGTAAACTGTTCTGTTTTCCTTTATATACTCGGTTACGTAAGAAATGTTTGTTATGGATAGCATGTATTTTATTCATATCCCGAATTATATTAAGTTATTAAAAATTATTTTTAATCATAGAAGGAAAATTATTTTTGAATGATTACGGTGGGGATTGAATCTCATCGCGTTCGTGGAGACGGTAATCTATACATTCGACTGAGCGACAATATCGTTATATTGATGGTGAAATTTCATGTAATTGAATGTTATATCATATATACAGAATAATTAACATTTTATATTTATTATTTACATCAGTTATACTAATTAATATACCCATCCAAATAATGAAGTGTTTGAATAACAAACTACACCACGATGTGGAGACGGTAATCCGTACGTACGCACGTATGGTGACAATGTCATTTATAGGGAGGATATATTATTGAATATGGTTGTGAAATTTGGATAATAACATCACAGTATATATAAGATACTTTAGTTATTATTTTAGAATGGAAACAACAAAGAAAGAGTAAGTGGAAGAATAAAAGATCTTGAAAGAGGTGATGAAATATTGACCTCTTCATTGGGTTCTTCCTTTTGATTTGATCAAAAGGGATCATTATGAAGGATTTATGACAAAAGGAAGGCCTATAGGATGAAGGGAGGAAATTTGGGAGGATATTTGGGGTGGGTTTGGCCTATCCAAAAGTCTATGGAGGTGTGAAATTAAGAGAAGGGGAAGTTCCTTTTTGTAAGAGAGGTGAGGGTCACTTTAGGAAAAGCTTGAAATATTATTTTACAACAAAATAAAATTTACTCTCTAATGGAAAAAAATAAATTATATAAATTATAAGTTTGGGATGGGTCGAAAACCTCTCAACCAATAGTTTTTATATAGGTTTAGGTCATTGAACGAGCGCTGTCGTGGGCGCCCTCAAATGATTAGTATGATTTTGGGGTACTTAGGTGCAGCAGAGTGGCTGACCAAGGTCGTCTTTCAAAGGAGGAAGTGAATTAAAACAATTTTTAGAGGTATTGTAGAAGTAAAATAAAAGAGAATAAAAACACAACTTGAAAGGATGGGGGTGTTTGTTTATAGTTTATGAATCTAGAAGAAGTTTTCTGGAAGAAGATTGTAATTTTTTTTGTTTTTAGTTTTGAAATGAAGTTTGATTAAAATAACACAACAAAAAGATGTTTGTTCAGACAATATTTAAAAGACGTAATCGATCTAACTCTACCTATTCAATAATTTATTAATCATTATCATTTAAATTATTATTCACTTAATTATGATCCCTTAATTTGTTAAATCCCGAACCCTACGAGAATTAACTTTACCACGAAGATTGAAGTGAATTTTAACCTAGGCTAACTTCGGAATATGCAATCGCAACACCCTGCTTTGATTGATGTTCTAAAATTAGCTTATGGTCAGTGGTAAATTAAGGCACATAACCACTCTAGAAATGAGGATTAATTGACTTTAGGGATTATATTTGAACTCTACAAATTGATCTGATGTGGTTTTGAATTACCGGTTAAGGTTGCGCTCTCACAGTCCACACAATTCCCGACCTCGCGTGTTTTGTGTTAACTATTCAATTGCTTGATTAGTTTCATTTAAATTAAAAACTCAATTAATAGATCATAATATGTGAATTACAGTATCTCATTGATTCAAAATAAATGAATGAAGAAGGATAGAGGTCGATCCATTACTAAAAAGAACTACTCTTCCATGGGTGGTGTAGTCATTGTGGAGACGTTTTGCATAAGCAACGGATTGAAAGGGTAGAACCCAATCTTTTCTCCACTCTTGATTCCAACCCAATTAAAAAGATTAAGATAAGAAGAAGAGGGATGAACACAGAATATTATTTGAAAAAAAATTCAAGAAACAAACATGAAAGAAAAGAAATACAAACAAGAGGTGAGAGTGGAGAGCCTTCTTGGAAGAGAGGTTTGCACAAAGGATTACTTCCTCCAAGAGTTGTGAGGGTCTCTTAAGATAAACCCTTTCGGCCACACCTTCCCAAAGCCTCGACCAGCCCTCTCAAAGAGTTAAAACCCCCTTTAAATAGAGTTTGTGAGGGCTAGGGATACATAACTTTTTAAGTGTGAAATGAAAATTTCGGCCAAATATTTTATTCCAACTTGAACCGCCAATTTGACCTCAAAACGCGTGAATTGACCGGCCTTCCAGAATGATTATTTGTGCCACATCACGTCCCCGAGCTTTCCTCAAAATTTGGGCTGAATCCAAGCCCGTATGTAGAAGATATGGCCCAAATATAGAACCCATGTCCATTCTGCCGAGTCCAGCCCACCATTGGATTAATGGCTCATTTACACCATCCAAATGCACTCTTTAGCTCTAGTGTCCTGAATGAAAGTTGTATAAAATGAAGTTAGTAACACTGTTGCAAAATTTCAAATTCAAATAATAAATATAGAAAATATTTATCTTCGAAATACTACAGTGCACTATTAAGGGTAAAACTGGAATTTTCACCAAATTTTCAAATGAATGATCAAATCCCAAATATTTTATAAATAAAAATATTTAACACAATGTGAGGAAATTATTTCATTTATTATCAATAAAATATTCAATAAAATAGTGTTTTATCAACTCCCCCACACTTACCCTTTTGCACACCTGGGCAAAACCTCATATCAAGTAAACATCAATATCAAATCAAAACCAATTTTAAAACACATATCCTTAAGATCAATCAATTTCACACCAAGAATCAAAAGATATCATGCCTCATAAAAAATCTTATTTCAAGTTCTCCATTTATATCATTCAATATATTTCCACTTCATTTATCCGCCCATGCACAAAACACTTACCTCGCTTGAATTTTCTCTCATCACTCAAATATCAATTTTTTTTGCAATGTCTTTCTCATCCAAACTCATACAAGGTTCACCATAGGCTTCATAGATTCCTACATCGCTGCCCGATGTGAGTCAAGGACATATGTTTATCATGAGGACTTTTCAGGGTTGTTCTGTGGCTTTAGGTTGGTAGGATTAAGATGTGAAAAACTCTGAGGCTGAATGAGGAGGGCTTGACTCTTTTGAAGCAAAATTGCATTAATCTAATTTTCACTTAAATATGGTCTTCTCTTCAATCCCCATTGTATCAATTAAGCTCCAACATCATAAAAATTCATTAAAGGTTTACACCATTCATCATTTCAGCATAAAAAATGTCAATCTTCTCAAACATGATTTTCTTGAAAGCTCCAGATGGGCACAACTTTCCACCTCAATTAGAAGCTCCAGAAAAAAGCCACAGCTTCACTTGTCATGAAAGCTCCAGAAAAGGCACAGCTTTCAAAATAATGACTTTCTTTAGCAGCAAACACATCTCTTCAGAATTTAATTTTCCACCCAAAGTATCACAGAATGTGGTGGCAAAACCCAAGACAACTTCCCCCACACTTAAGCTCAACTAGATTATGCAATTTCACTTCAAGAGTTGGTTGGATAGGGAAAATTGGCTTGTAATGTGGCTTAACCTAACAGGTTGTGCATGGATTCTAAGGGCTAAAAGGATTAAATATTCAAGGTAGGCCATTATAAAAAAGGATTCTTTGAAATAGGGGCTTAAATACCAAACAAATGCCTCAATCATTTAAACATAAGTAGCTCAAACCCTCAAGTTTTGATAGGAATAGATCAAATTCTGGTTAAATAAAGTATGGTTTGGTTCTCTCAAGAAGTGAGGTGAATGTAAAGAATATGAAAATAATGGTTTAGAAGCCTCACAGGAAAGTGATTTCAAATATAAAGACAGTGAGATTGGCATGGGATTCAAAATTCAGCGTACTTTTCATGAAATTACTAAATATTTGAACTTGAAACAAAGTCATTTCAGCATTCATTTAAGCTTAGTTTCAAGGGGTAAATTGTTTCACTTATTGATATGGATTTAAAAATGGTGATGAGAATCATTTTAGCTCAAAATGTTTCAAAAAACAAAAAAAATTGTAAAATTAACACACACAATTTAAAAAACACACAATTTTTTTTTGGTTTTTTTTTAAACAGGAAAACAATTGAAATTACTAAACTAAAAGGTTCCCTCCCCCACACTTAAAATATTGCATTGTCCTCAATGTGAACCTATGAGATGATATATGCACATGAAATGCAGAATTTTTAAATAGGACAAATAATATAAAAGTGAAAGGGTTAGGAACAGCCTGATGTGATCAAGTGATGATGGGGTCATGTAGTGTGATAAAATCCACTGCATTAGTAGGAAGTCCCTCAATGTATCTCTTCAAACATTGCCCATTGACTGTAAAGCTCCTTCCAGTGTCCTCTTGTGTGATCTCCACTGCACCATAAGGAAAAACATTAGTCACAACATAAGGACCTAACCATCTGGAATGCAACTTACCAGGCATCAACTTCAGTCGTGAACTATAGAGAACGACTTTCTCTCCAACATGAAACTCCCTTTGTTGGATCATTTTGTCATGAGCTGCTTTTGATCATTCCTTGTAGAGCCTTGAGTTCTCATATGATGATAGTCGAATCTCCTCAAGCTCTTGAATTTGCAACTTCCTTTGAATTCCAGCTTGGGCCAAATCCATGTTACATTTCTTTATAGCCCAATATGCCCGATGCTCGACTTCCACGGGGAGATGACACACTTTCCCAAAAACAATCCGAAATTAGGACATACCAATGGGGGTCTTGTATACTATCCTATAAGCCCACAATGCATCATCCAAGCGCTTTCTCCAATCCTTCCTATTTGGCTGCACGGTTTTCTCCAAGATTTGTTTCAACTCACGATTTGAAACCTCAGCCTGGCCATTTGTTTGGGGGTGGTATGGTGTTGATGTTTTGTCTGTCACCCCATACTTTCGAAGGAGGGAAGCAAAATTCCTATTACAAAAGTGTGTCCCTTGGTCACTGATGATGGCCTTTGGTACTCCAAACCTGCAAAAAATCTGTGCTTTGACAAAGTCCACAACAACATGAGAATCGTCAGTCCTGGTGGCCTTGGCCTCCACCCATTTACTCACATAATCAACAGAAACCAAAATATACAAAAATCCAAATGAACTAGGAAAAGGACCCATAAAGTCGATGCCCCATACATCGAAAATCTCACAGAATAGTATGGGTTGTTGGTGCATCTCATGTCTCTTAGAAATGTTCCCAGTGTGTTGGCAATGAGTGCATGACTTACAAAACACATGGGCATCATGGAATAAACTAGGCCAATATAATCCAGAGTCCAAAACATTCCTAGCTGTCCGTTGGGGTCCAAAGTGTCCACCACATGCAAGTGTATGGAAGAAATGCAAAACAGACTCAAACTCATGATCGGGAACACACCTCTTAATGACTTGGTTACTACACATGCGCCAGAGGTAAGGATCATCCCACACATAAAACCTAGACTCACTTTTTAATTTTTGGACTTGATGTTTCTTTAAATTTGCAAGGATTTCAGAAGCAACAAGGTAGTTAACTAAATCAGCATACCAAGGATGCATACCTGAGATGGTATAGAGATGCTCATCAGGGAAAGTGTCCCAAAGTGGTACCTGATCCAAGGTGTCATCCTCAAGTGTGTGAGTAAGCCTACTCATGTGGTCTGCCACCAAATTCTCTGACCCCTTCTTGTCCTTTATCTCAAGGTCAAACTCTTGAAGAAGGAGAATCCAACGGATAAGTCGTGGCTTTGCATCTGGCTTCTTTAGGAGGTACCTCAAAGCTGCATGGTCAGAAAAAACGACTACTTTAGAGCCCAATAAATATGAACGGAATTTATCTAAAGAAAATATGACAGCAAGAAACTCCTTTTCTGTGGTTGTGTAGTTTGATTGGGCTGAATCCAGTGTCCTCGATGCATAAGCGATCACATGTGAACGTCCCTCCACCCTCTGAGATAAGACAGCTCCAACCGCGATGTTGGAGGCGTCACACATAAGCTCAAATGGAAGGTCCCACCATGGGGGCTGTATGATTGGTGGAGTGGTCAGACACTTCTTTAGCTCATCAAATGATACCCTGCATGAATCATCAAAATTGAAGTCAATATCTTTTTGAAGCAATCGAGATAAGGGTAGAGCGATCTTACTAAAATCTCTGATGAAGTGTCGATAAAATCCAGCATGCCCAAGGAATGATCGAACATCACGCACACATGTAGGATATGGGAGGGATGAAATAATGTCTACCTTAGATTTATCAACTTCAATTCCATGTTGTGAGACTATATGACCTAAGACAATTCCCTTTTCGACCATGAAATGACATTTTTCAAAATTTAAGACCAGATTCTTCTCAATACAACGATGCAACACATCACCCAAACTAGAGAGACATTCATCAAATGAGGACCCATAAACTGTAAAATCATCCATAAATACCTCCATTCAGGTCTCAATGAAATCTGAGAAAATACTTACCATGCATCTCTGGAAGGTACCTGGGGCATTGCAAAGTCCAAATGGAATCCTTCGGTAAGCAAAGGTACCGAATGGGTAGGTGAATGTTGTCTTCTCCTGGTCCTCTGCTTCAATGGGAACCTAAAAATAGCCAGAAAATCCATCCAAGAAACAATAGCGTGTCTTCCCAGCTAATCTCTCAAGCATCTGATCAATAAATGTGAGGGGGAAATGGTCCTTGCGAGTGGACTGATTTAGTTTCCTATAATCAATACACACACGCCAACTATTTTTCACCCTCATTGGAACTAACTCATCTTTCTCATTTTTAACAACAGTAACACCACATTTCTTAGGCACAACCTGAATAGGACTTACCCACTGAGAATCTGAAATGGGAAATATTATACCTGCCTCTAGCAATTTCTCAACTTCCTTTTTAACAACTTCCAGGAGGGTGGGATTGAGTCTCCTTTGTGGTTGTCTCACCGGTTTAGCCCCATCCTCCAAGAGAATCCTATGCATGCAAATGGAGGGGCTAATACCTGATATGTCAGCCAAGGTCCACCCAATCTCCTTGATGTTCTCCCTCAAAATATTCAAAATCTTTTCTTCATGTTCAAAAGGGAGATTGTTAGCAATGATAACAGGTAATCTCTCACCACTCAACAAGTATGAGTATTTCAGATTTGGTGGTAATGGATTGAGTTCTAATGAAGGAGGGTGTAGTATGGATGGAGAAATTGAAGGAACTGAAATATGTGCCCAAAGAGCATCAGTATCAGAATAGAAATCATCAAAATCATAGAATAAAGCATCAAATCCATCAGCATACTCAACAGCCATTTCATAATCAGAGTGAACATGATCAAAATCAGAATATGAATCCACATCAAAATCAAATCCAAGATAGGATTGTGTATCAGAAACATGTGCGGAAGTTCTCTTAGACATCAAACTCGAACCAATACTCATAATCTCCCTAAGCATAGGACAATCAAATTCTATGGAGTTTTTATTTGGTGGTTCAAAATGGGAGATAACAAAAGCAGAATGGTCCTCAGAGGGGTACTTCATGGAATCCATAACATTAAATATCACAACTTCATCCCCAAATTCCATGGAAAGTGTACCCTCATTGACATTTATGATAGTTTTGCAGTTTTGAGGAAGGGCCTACCTAAGATAATGGGGGCATGAGAACTTACCTGATCATCCTCCATGTTAAGAACATAGAAATCCGCTGGAAAGATCATGTCTCTTACTCGGACAAGTACATCCTCAAGGACTCCTGCTGGATATGCCGTAGCTCTATTCGCCAATTGCACCACTACTCTTGTTGGCTTAAACTCACCAACCTGCAAGGAAGAGAATACAGAGTGAGGCATCACATTTATTGAAGCTCCTAAATCACAAAGAGCATTAGAGAAGTGCAACTCCCCTATGGTACATGGGATGGTGAATGTCCCAGGATCCTTGCACTTTTTTGGCATTGCTAGAGTTGGTGTAATGAGTGCCGAGACATTCTTTCCAAGGTTGATCCTCTCATTTCCCTTGAGCCCTCTTCGATTGGTACAAAGTTCTTTTAAGAATTTCACATACCTTGGAATTTTCTTAATGGCTTCAAGTAGAGGAATGTTGATCTCCACACGCTTGAATGTGTCCAAAACCACCTTTTGCATTGCTTCTTCAGCCATCTTCTTGGTTTGAACAACCCTGTTTGGAAAAGGAAGGTGTTTAAGAGGAACATCATCAATCTTTTTCATACCTTTATCTTTCTCCTTGGATTGCTCATCAGTTGGTATGGAATGCGGCTTCTCTGAAGTTGAGGTGAATCCCGGTGGAATGGTAGGTGCAGATGTATCGTTCATTTGCTTCCCACTTCTCAATGTGATGGCACTAACATTCCCCTTTGGATTTGGAGTGGGTTGGGAAGGTAGATTTTCAGAATTCTTACTCACAAGTTCATGGAGGGCGGTGGCAATCTGGCTCATTTGATTCTTCAACTCCCTCAGCTCCGAACTTTGACTCTTCATCTCATTCTGTTGATTAAGAACAATTTTCTTCAAAATATCATCAATATTAGAATCTACCTTTGGTGGATGATTCCCTTGTTGCGGACTTGTTGATGTTTGAGCTTCAAATCTCCTTTGGGGTTGTTGGAAACCCTGTTGGTAAGGTGGAGGATACTGGAAGTTTGGTTGAAAAGGGGGCCTTTATTGTTGTCCAGAGCCATACCTCATGTCCGCTAGATCTTTCCACCCTTGGTTGTATGTTGGATCAAACTTCTTTTGTGGATATGGTTGTTGTTGTTGCTGCTGAAATGGTCTCCCAAGGAACACTGCTGCACAATCTTCTGTTTCTTGGAGTTGTGGGAAACAGTCAGTTGGGTGGCTTGTCTCAGTGCAAATACCACAAGGCCTTGAAGGAGGGGGTAGAGATGTATTTTGTGCTAATGAAATATGCCTCACCATAGTTGTCAATTCTTCTAACTTAGTATAAATCAGATGACTTTCAAGAGAAGAAGGACTTACTTGATGTACTCCTCGAACATGTGGTGTACCTCTATCACCAAATTGTTCGGAGTTTTGGGCCATCTTGTCGATCAACGCACATGCAGCTACTGGTGTCTTGTCCACCAATGCTCCTCCAGCCGCAGCATCCACCATGCTTCTCTCCATAGGTGTGAGTCCTTCGTAGAAGTATTGGATGAGGAGTTGCTCACTGATTTGGTGATGCGGACAGCTTGCGCACAACTTCTTGAATCTCTCCCAATACTCATACATTGACTCCCCTTGTGCTTGCTTAATCCCCGATATCTCCTTTAGAATTGATGTGGTCCTTGATGCTGGAAAAAATCTATGCAAGAAAAGACGTTTCAAATCATTCCAACAAGTTACATCTTCGGGTTGTAAATAATACATCCAATCTTTCGCAGCTCCATCAAGTGAGAATGAGAATGCTCTAAGTTTGATTTGATCTTCAGAGACATTTATAGGTTTTAGGGTTGAGAAAACCACATTAAATTCTTTCAAATGTTTATTTGGATCCTCACCAGAGAGGCCATGAAACTTTGGAAGTAAGTGAATTAACCCAGATTTCAGTTCAAAGTCCGATTCGAGATTTGGGTATGCAATACAATTTGGTTGATAGTTAATATCAGGTGCAGCCAATTCTCGAATGGTTCTATTAAGTTCATTTCCATTGTTTCCAGCCATTGGTTCTTGTTTTATGGTTGAATTTTAATTGCTTCCAAATTCAATGTTCTGATATTGGAGTAATTCTCCAACTGGTTGAATGTTGAAACTTCCCGTAGACTGAGAATTTCTGATTCGTTCCCTAAGGCTGCATTCAATATCAGGGTCAAGATCTAAGAGATCTTCAGATTAGTTTGTGTCATAGATCAAATAAAATGAAAAGAAAGGAAGTGGACCATAGTAAAATAAAAATGAGAAGTTTGAGTTGATGGTCCAAAAAGAAGTAGAAGAAAATAAAAGAAGAATAAGAAAATTCAGATTGGGTAAAGAAGGAAGAAATAAGAGAGGAAGAGAATAAAATCTAAAATAAAATAAATACCTCTAATTGGTTGAAATAATTACTTGCCTCCCCGGTAACGGTGCCAATTTGAAAGAGCTTTGTTGTGGCCGCCCTCAAATGATTAGTATGATTTTGGGGTACTTAGGTGCAGCAGAGTGGCTGACCAAGGTTGTCTCTCAAAGGAGGAAGTGAATTAAAACAATTTTTAGAGGTATTATAGAAGTAAAATAAAATAGAATAAAAACACTACTTGAAAGGATGGGGGTGTCTTTTTATAGTTTATGAATCTAGAATAAGTTTGCTGGAAGAAGATTGTATTTCTTTTTGTTTTTTGTTTTGAAATGAAGTTTGATTAAAATGACACAAAAAAAAGGTGTTTGTTTAGACAATATTTAAAAGACGTAATCGATCTTACTCTACCTCTTCAATAATTTATTAATCATTATCATTTAAATTAATATTCACTTATTTATGATCCATTAATTTGTTAAATCCCGAACCCTACGAGAATTAACTTTACCACGAAGATTGAAGTGAATTTTAACCTTAGGCTAACTTCAGAACATGCAATCGCAACACCCTGCTTTGATTGATGTTCTAAAATTAGCTTATGGTCAGTGGTAAATTAAGGCACATAACCACTCTGCAAAATGAGGATTAATTGAGTTTAGGGATTATATTTGAACTCTACGAATTGATCCCATGTGGTTTTGAATTACCGGTTAAGGTTGCGCTCTCACAGTCCACACAATTCCCGACCTCGCGTGTTTTGTGTTAACTATTCGATTGCTTTCTTAGCTCTATTTAAATTAAAAACTCAATTAATATATCATAATATGTGAATTACAGTAGCTCATTGATTCAAAATAAATGAATGAAGAAGGATATAGGTCGATCGATTACTAAAAAGAACTACTCTTCCATGGGTGGTGTAGTCATCGTGGAGACGTTTTGCATAAGCAGTGGATTGAAAGGGTAGAACCCAATCTTGTATCCACTCTTGATTCCAACCCAATTAAGAAGATTAAGATAAGAAGAAGAGGGATGAACACAGAATATTATTTGAAGAAAAATTCCAGAAACAAACATGAATGAAAAGAAATACAAAGAAGAGGTGAGAGAGGAGAGCATTTTTGGAAGAGAGGTTTGCACAAAGGATTACTTACTCCAAGAGATGTGAGGGGCTCCCAAGAGACACCCTTTCGGCCAAACCTTCCCAAAGCCTCGACCATCCCTCTCAAAGAGTTAAAACCCCCTTTAAATAGAGTTTGTGAGGGCTAGGGATACATAACTTTTTAAGTGTGAAATGAAAATCTCGGCCAAATATTTTATTCCAACTTGAATCGCCAATTTGACCTCCAAAACGCGTGAATTGATCGGCCTTCCAGAAGGATTATTTGTAAAAAATCATGTCCCCGAGCTTTTCTCAAAAGTTGGGCTCAATCCGAGCCCGTATGTAGACGATATGGCCCAAATACAGAACCCATGTCCATTCTGCCGAGTCCAGCCCACCACTGGATTAATGGCTAATTTACTCCATCCAAATGAACTTTTTAGCTCTAGTGTCCTGAATAAAAGTTGTATCAAATGAAGTTAGAAACACTGGTACAAAATTTCAAATTCAAATAATAAATATAAATATATTTATCTTCGAAATACTACAGTGCACTATTAAGGGTAAAACTGGAATTTTCACCAAATTTTCAAATGAATGATCAAATCCCAAATATTTTATAAATAAACATATTTAACACAATGTGAGGAAATTATTTAATTTATTATCAATAAAATATTCAATAAAATAGTTTTTTATCAGTCATCATATTATCCTTATATTTTAGATTTAACTCTGAGTAAATAGTTTGACATTTAACATGTCTCTTTGTATTTTTATATTATATGGTTAATAAACATACTATAACATGTCAATAGAACCCCATGTTGTTAATTATTATTATATATAACCTTATATATGTCCTTTGGATAAACCTTAGTTTCTTAAGAAAATTATATCAATTAATAATATAACGGTTGTTTTTAAAAATCAATTACGTCCATTTTGAAACTATTTAGTATTTCCTTTTTTGAAAACTATAAAAACATTATTACTTAAAATAAAATTTATTCCACTAATCTTTACATGTTATATTAGCCTATAAAATTAGTGTAATTCATCTAAAGTCTCAATTTATATTTATTTGAATATTTATAATATCAATTATTTTAATATTTCATTAATAAGTTAATTATTGCATCATCATTGTGTCATAAATAAATTAAATTATTTAATATCTAAATATTATGAAGAACATAACCTTATGTATGAAATGTTTTTATATTTTTTAATTAATATTTATAGTCTTATTTATATTGTGTGTATTCCTATATTAAAAATGGTTTTGTTATTAAACATTGAATTTAACTCTTTTAACTCTTCTTTAAATAAAATAATAATAAATGTCTTAATCTAATCAAAGTGGAACTAAGAGGATCATAATTTATTCCTAATGTTTTTTTTGGTCGAATTACACTTATCAAATAGAATTAGGACATGTGTTACGGTAATTATAATATCATTTTTACCCTTAATTACCCTATTTACTTTTAATCATGGTAAATAAATGTCCAAAGTTAATACTTACAAAAAAAATTCTCATCTTATTGAACCACATTTTACTTACTGATGTCAACTGTGTCTCTCGGATTTTTGAAATTCAATGCACATAAGGGGTAAAATTCTGTTTTATGTAAATTTGCAAATGCTCCTAGAAGGTGGGTAAAAGACGGTAAAAAGTTCAATAAAATTTTATACATCTAATTTTATTATAAAATGACTGCAATGAATTAAATTAAAATTATATATTTATTATATATCTATTTTGACTGAAAATAAATTTAAATAAAACAAATAATTATTTAAATAAAATTTCAGTTTTAAACTATAACGTAGTGCTTTTCACTATTCATAAAAAATATAATACTTTCAGAAAAATAAAAAATCACCCTAAGATAATTTTGATATTTCAAATTAAAAAAATAATTCTGTTTTACCATATTCTAAACATAGAAGTTGCGTTAATTAATTTAAAATTAATTCCAATTGTCAAAACCAAAAAGCAGGGATTTTAAAAAGTAAAAACAATCAAAAGATTGACATGTGTTTATGTGAAATTTAAATGTGAAATTACTTATAATGGCTAAAATTGTATTAAATTATAAAAATATAATTTAATTATACGTCCAAACCATTCAAATTCATAATCTTATAATATTAATTATTTCGATTACAAAAGTTGTTTTCATTTAAAATTTAGTGTTTTTCAGTATTCATCAAAATATGAAAGATATCAGAAAAGTACCAAAAATTTATTCGAAATAAATTTCTATGTCCCAATTATAAAGAAGAATTTAATTTCATTAAATTTAATATATAAAGGTGTCCACTATTGTTTTTAAAAATGGTTTTCAATTTGAAGGAGGTAAAATTGAATTTTTTGAAAAATACTTCTTTTATCTGAAAAATGAATTTGATCTTATATTATGTCTAAGAAACACATAATATGGATTATAAAATTATATGGAGTATATAAAAGTATAAATTCAATTAATAATATATATAACCAGTTTTGAATGACTAGTTTGGTAAGTCGTGGTATGCCCAAACTCGGTGTTGCATGTAGCACCAGCAATTGAATAACATTAATGAAAATAACATACTATGAAATCTTTGTGTGTTAAATTCTTCCCCCCTTTTGGATATAGTGACCTCAAAAATTTAAAATTGGGATTGGGAACTTTAGTGAATGTCCCACATCGGAAAAAGATTCAATAAAACTATCACTTTAAAAGAATAAAAGAGAAGTACAAAGGTCACCCAAGATAACCCATACTATTATTCCATGTAGTAAAACATGGATATGGAAGGTAAACTATGTGTCATGTTCTGATGGAGTGTGATAGAAAACATGATCATTAGAAAGCTAACAACAAGAAAAACACAAACTTGTAATGGGATAAATGCTCATTAGTTTCCCAGTAGGAAATGTAAACAGACAATGTATTTTTTGTTTTGAGTTCCATTTCATAAAGATGGAGAATTTATTTATGAGATTGACATAAAACATAAAGATATATACTTACTTTTTCTGTAGAGTTTCATCCATTAATAAATTTCTACAACTAACACTTTTTTTTCAAATGATGAGTACTCATGATGACATGGTCACACCTGAAGCAATAGAATCAACTTCTAGAGACTCACATGATCCACAAAGGATTAACATTATATTTACTTTGTATTTTTAGAATAAAAAAATCAAAAATGGTTAGAACCAGATCAGATGATCTCCAAAAAAGAAAATCCATTAGAGAAATAAATATTATTCTTAATTTCTAAAATTAAACCAACCATACCCAATGTTCAATAAATACCATTCAATAAACAATTTTCCATAAAATCCGTCAATATAATCCAAACTAATATTGAAACCCAAAACATAGAATAATTTTATTGTGTTGTCTTCCACATTAAATTGTATCTCCATATAGCATCGACTACTCATAAAGTCACATACTTAAAGTAATTAACCTAACAACATATTCTCCATGATAGGTTAATCATTTCCATAAATAACCCAAATCACTATAAATCCACAATACAAACATAGATAAAAATCCACCATTACTCCTAAAATGAAATCTCATTGTAATCTATTTTTCTTAGGAATATAGTGTTCCCAACAAAGCAAATGTCTTCCAAAATAACATTTATCACTTAATCACCAAATCATTTTCATGTACTAATGATATAAATTTGATAAGACATAGGATCCCAAATCAACTAATTATTTATCAAAAAAATCATTTAACTAAAAATCATTAGTCACACTAATCAGGGACATGACATTGTCCAGTGGTAGTCGATAAATCCCAATCGCAATCTAGTTGTGGGTTTGATTCCCACAGCTTTTTCCAACTAGATGGGTTGTCACACTGTTTTCTTGTTTTCCTTTTTCAAAAAATATATTTTATAAAATTCCAAAAATGAGAGAAATACTTCAGAACAATCATAATCTAATTTCACTACAAATGTTATCTCATACCTCGCATTTTCATCCCAAAATTTAATAACATGTAATTTTCTCAAATTCAAGGATCATATAAACCCAGATACTTATTTATAACTATATTAGAAAAGATATTTCTTCAAAAAATATCATTTTCATATAAAAAACTACAGGGTTACACATACAAGAGATAATTCTTCCAAAGTAATCCCATCAACAACGAGTACTAAAAAATTTAAATATTTTTCCAACCATTTATTCCCACATAGGTTATCCCATGACCAAGGGGTTATCTTAATGAATAGGGAATTTACTCGGGTAATTAAAGGGTCCCCTAAATTTATGGTAAATTAATGTAAATGGATTATTCTGATCATTTTTATTTTCTTCCCTAATACTCTATATTTTTCCCCAGCAATTATTTATTTTATATCCTTCTTTCCCACACATAAAACAATTCTTTTTTTAATTGAGACACATTCCATGTTGTCTCCTACCTCATTTCCTGCATGATGGAAATTAATATTTCATTTTTACATCATCTACACTACTGGAGCTCTTATAATTCACTACCTTTCCCATATTTTTTGAGTCCGGGAGTTGGTTAATATATATTTTGTTGATCATATTTTTGGAAAATTGATTTGTGATGAACACGATATCTTTTACACCTATCAACAATTCATTTCGTTTTTCAGTCTCACCACCATAGCCACCTTGTACATCATGTTCAATTTTACTATGACTTCCTTGGAATCCAGCAATTGACTAACACAATAAATCAAAATGTGAGTCATAAAATAATTTAATGAATATCATAAAAAAAATTCAATCTAAAACACCTTAATATTAACCATGTTTATTTATTATCATCTTATATTAAAATCCTTTATATTGGTTTGTAATGAAAATGTGAATTATCCTAAGAATATCCTCTAGGAGTGTTGTAACCAATAGTGCAGAAAGGCCCGTTGTCATATACCAGGATACCCCAGGTCAAGCACGAAACTCCTTATTAGAGATTTCACTCCTAGGTACATATGTGTCAGAGCCACCTCTACCTACTCATATCCAGAAAGAGATTTATTTCTTGGAAAACCTACAAAATATTTATATTACCAAAATTTTTGGATGTTCTTCTATACTAATATTCAATGTATATCTTAGGGTATTGTTTCCTAAATAGTGTTTTTTTCTAAATCTTGCTTCAATGGTCCGTAATAAACATCCTATGATGCCAACTATAATGCTCAGATCCCAATTACCCAGAGTCGGTACATTTTTACATAACATTTTCATTATACATGGATTCATGTTCTAAAAGGCCGATCATTTTATTATCCTTAGAAGTACTAGATACATTCATAAGTTTTACATTACATCATGAGATAAATATATCAACAACATTTCGCTCCCTTTTTAAACACACTTATATCCTTAGCCTATCCCAGTAGGTCAACCATAAAATACTTCTTCACATCCTAGGAAATATAAAAAATAGAAAGGGGTGAGCTCAGATTCTCAGTAAGGATAACAATATAGCAGAATCATTCAAAAATAAGCATAAATATTTAAGACAATGTATAAGACTAAAACCAAATCCTTTTAGACATAAACCTCAGCATAATAGAGAAAACATAAAATCAAATAATTCCATTTACATAAACAAATGGATATTTTACTTGTTTAATAATCACATGAAATATAAATATCCACTTTCATAATGATGTAATGTATAAGGCCAAAATTTATAACAACATAGTCAAGGCCTTGTTCCAAGACTACAAATAAGATTTTGACAAGGCCTTATGCTAAGACACTAGTTTGTCTCATTAGACCCACCGATGCATTGAGGAGCTATAGAAATCTCCACACATCACTTAATAAGTCCAAATATTTCCTCATATGAAAAGTTTGAAACATAATCTAAACATTCATATTAAAACTTCAACATGAAATGTCAACATTTTAACCACAAATCACGAATGGCATAAAAATAAAACATCCACTGACAAACAAAACTCATTCAATACAATATCGACGATTGCATTATAGTAAAACAACCTTAATCTATAATAATTAATGACATTGACATAGATGAAAATAATCATCAAAACTATTTGAGGGAAATATCCCCATTTTTCTTGAAAAAATTTAAAAGTCTCACAATTTATCAAGAAGTTGTTTAAAATAGATCTTTAAATCAAAGTGTCCCATAACACATTGAATCTTTTTAAAGGAATTAACAATTTAAAAAATTCTGGTCTATATATATAAATCCTTAAAACCATTTTCGAAACATGGATATTAATGGGAAATATTTAGAAAAATAAATGTTTAAAATATTTAAAATAATATTTTAGTTATAGTTCCTAACCAAAGGAGATATTCTTGAATACAAATAAGTGTTATAATAAAACATTATAATATCATGAGAATAAAGGGACTCATGATATACATTGTCAATGCACATTATATACCCAAAAAAAATTGAGTAGGTGCATAACAACAAAGAAGACTCAATGGAATGTAAGTAGAGATAAAATCCCTTATAAAGATCGTGTCCTTAGGTTAAGGATAAATAAATTACATAATTATGTGCGAAAAATATAAATACACTCAATATTATTTGATATTAGTTGTAAATTATTCATAATACACTCACACATATTCTTCTAAAAACAACAACAAGGAATTTTATGTTTAACTCAATGAATGGAGATTGAGTTAAAATTACTCTTATCCAGTTCATATCGATGACTTGATAATTTATCAATGGAGTGATTATGTGTATCAAAAGTATGTCCACATAATGAGTAGTGGAAATCATTTTAAAAATAATAAATAGTTATTCTACACTTAATCATGGATTAAAATAACTAATGAAGTATGCGTAAATCCCAGTGAGTAGAAATTAAAATTTAAAATTCCCTTACCGATTTGGTAACTTACGAAACATACACCCCATGAAAGAATTATCATACAATGAAGATGTAAATACCCATAAATTAATACATATTACACAATGAAATAATCATGGTTAGTACATACACCACACAAAAGGAAACTGTGACAATATAGCATGAATCTCATGGGAATCAGAAGTGAGATGAAAACCCCTTACCATGTTGTAATGAATAGAGTTGTATGACAAAAATTTAATAACCACCAAAAGAATCATAGAATAACATGAATATACATATAATCATGATAATATATATCAACTGGTTGTACGAAATACACCACAGGAAATATATAATTGGAGAATAATGGAAATTACATGGGAATAAAAGTGAGATAACAAACCCCTTACCTTAGACTTCTCCTTGGTCAAGGGTAAGTTAACCTCATGTATAATAGTTAAATCACTATTATTAAATTATAAAATAAATATATAAATAAATATGGTGTCATATATATAGATACCCAAAGCTTGAAAACATGGACATTACATTACTTTTGTGGAAAACTTAATACATAATAAGAACCAACACTCAAGGACCGTAATAGTTTAGTGTCTTTGGAAACTCAGAACATATTATTCTAATCATGGTGAAAGATTTTCAACATCTCTCATATAGATATTCCCCTTTTTTTTCTTACCTATAACATTTCATTAAATCTTAGGGAAAAGAAAACATATAAAGGGTGAGCTCAAATGCTTAGTAATGGTATGCAAGGGGAAAATAAAACAAACCATATACATTTGAAATTCAAAACATGAACATAATGTTTAAACATCAAAATATTGAGTTTTGAATTAAATCATGGAAGTATGTAAGTCATAGATCATAAAGGAATATCAATCATGATAAAATATCATGGTAATAAAACATTTAATTGTGGAAACCCATTAATCACATGATATGATTTTGATAGTAGCCAAGGCATTGCTTCCAGGACCATCTTAGTGGAAAAAGTCCCTTTCTGAATCGAGTTCACTCCTCATTCCGGTCTTGTATCACTGAACCAGATTAACATACCATTTCATCCATGTCTATATCATGAGATATAAATCATTACCAAATGCATTGGTGGGAGATATAGGTACCACCCATCTTATTATAAAATCATTCTAACTTGTGACACAAAATAAACATAATTCATTCATCATAACCCAAAGAATAAAATGGGTTCCATAAACATCATCCCATCATAACATAATCCATATAAAACAAGTGTATTAAACCATGAAAATCATAGAGACATTATACTTTAAACATACACATATGAAATAATGTCATCTTAGATGAAAAATGGTTTTGATAGAACACTTCAAATGAATTCTTGTGGAAAATATCATTTCTTCTTTAAAATAATTTTCCTTTCACAAAATGCCATGCAATTTTAAAAGAAAAGTATTTTTTTGAAAATAGTCATGAAATCTTATGGAGTAAGCTTCATGAAAATAAGGCTTTATGAAAACATAAAAATCCATTCATTCCGTATAAGTTAAAAAAACATTCTTCCCGTACATTTGGTGGAAAATTCAAAGAGTACCTTGTATGGTAAAAAAAGAAAGATTCCTTATAAACCATATAGTAAAAGTCAAAAATGGGTAAAAATGACTTTAAACATACATGAATCCATTTTTAGAAAAAAGGGAAATGGATGATAAATATAACCCCAGTAAATACTTACGAATAAACAATCTCGGATAAAAACGAGATTGGAAAAAGTTATCCCTTACCTTAGGTCTGATGTGCTTTGTACATATCCGAAACTCCTATATCATGATTTAAATAATGTTATTGAATTATTAAAGAATCATATTCATTGTTATGATATCATATATGGTTCACTTATGACTTTACATTACCCATTCTTTTGTAAATCCCATGTTAAATTAGTGTTTGGGTAAAATCGTTTTATTTATTGTACATGTTTGGAATTATTGTTCATGATATTATTATTAAATATATCATGATTTACTTAATTACAGAATGTAAATAATTATTTATATATCATATATATTTAGTATATACATATATAATTGATAGATAAATGAAAGGAAATACATCGTTCATGGAGACGGTAGGCTGTACGTACGGATGAACGTTGTTTTCCTTTCCTTATTGATTTGAATGGAAGTAATTAGATGAAATATATCTATACATATATCCAGTAGATTTATCATGTCATATATTTCATTATTATTAATTATATATACTTTATAATCATTCTTGAATGCTTAACATGGAGAATGAATCCTATAGTATCGTGGAGACGGTAGTCCGTACGTACGCACGAGCGATGATATCATTCCATTAATTATTGAATAATAATCAGTATGATGTTATAATTACCATATATAGTTATTCTTTACACCATTATACCCATCCAAGTAAGGTGGTGGTGGAAAAAAAGATTACACCACGACGTGGAGATGGTATTTCTTACGTACGCACGCGCGGTGATTTTGTTTTCCATAGGATGGGTAGATGGTGAAATGGGGTTGTTTCATATTTATAATATCATATAAGTATATTATTGATACTTATTTTATTACTTTGCAATGAAACAACTAAAGAAGAGGAAGTTGAAGAAGAAAGAAACTTGAAAGAATTGGTAGAAGTGATTACCTCTTCTTCGACGCACCTCCTTTAAGCTTCCTCTTAAGGGACTAGACATGGTATTTTGAGAATCCCAAAACCTCAAAAATGATTCTATGGATGTGTAAAAGAGAAATGGTCAGGATTTGGCCGATATTAGAGGATCAAAATTGTGTATAGAGAAGAGGGAGGAGGTGTCGTTTTATAAGGGAGGAGAGGGGCAGTTTAGAAAAAACATAAAATATTATTTTATAATAAAGTCATATTTGGATTATAATGGCTCCAAAGTGACTTATTTCGAAGATAATGTGGGTATGGGTCGAAATAATTTCAACCAATAGGTTTTAGACAAGTTTAGGCTACCATTTTAACCTTATCATTTAGATTTAACTCTAAGTTATATAATTTAACTTTTACCATGTCTTCTTGTTTTCTAACACTTTATGGTTAATAAACATACTATAAACTACCAACCGAACCCCAATTGGTTAATTCGTGTCATATAACTTATTATATATTTAGTATGATTGATCCATAGATTTTTAGAAATAGAATATAAATTAATAATATAATATTTGTTTTAAAAACTATTTTATGTCAATTTAGACACTATTTGGTAATTGATTTTTTTGACACTCATAACTGAGTTATTGGTTCGAAAAAAGATAATTAAATAAATAATAATATGTCATATTAACCTGAAGAATTAGTGGAATTTATAAAAAGTATGAAATTACATTTATTTGGGACTTTATAACATCAATTATGTTAATACTTCATTAATAAGTTGATTACTACAACATCATTGTGTCATAAATAAATTAAATTATTTAATGTCTAAAAATTGTAAATAAAATACTATTATGTAGGAAATATTTTTATCTTTATAATTAATATTTATAGTCGAATTTACCTTATGTATAACCATATATTAAAATAGATTTAGTTATTAAACATTGATTTTAACTATTTTAAATCTTCTTTAAATAAAATAATAATAAATGTCCTAATCTAATCCAGGTGGACCTAAATGATAAAATTATTTTACTAAGGTTTTTTTGGTAGAATTATAATTATCCAATAGAATTAGGACATGTGTTATGGTAAAAATAATAACATATTGACCTTTAATTACCCTATTTACTTTTAACAGTGGTAAACAAAAGAAAAAAGTTACTATTCACCAAAATTATTTTTATCTTATTGAACCACATTTTTCTCCTTGATATTAAATGTGTCTCTCGGATTTTCAAAATTCCACTCAAAGAAGCAGTAAATTAAAGTTTTATGTAAATTTTCAAATTCTCTTAGGAGGTGGGTAAAAGAAGGTGAAAATTTCAATAAAATTTTTATATATCTAAAATTATTATAAAACAACTCCAATGAATTACATTGAACTTTTATAGGTATTATATATCAATTTTGACCAAAAATAAATTTAAATAAATTAAATAATTATTTAAATAAAACGTCGGTTTTTAAATAGTAATCTAGTGTTTTCATTATTCATCAAAAATTGAATGTTTTCAAAAAAATACCAAAAATTCACCCTAGGATAACTATGATATTCCGACTCCAAAAATGAAGTCCATTTTGAAAGATAAAATTTATAAAATTTCAAAAAGTGTGTATTACTATTCATAGCAGCTAGTTTATATAATATTTTAATAAGATATCATTGTTTAGTGAAACTCGTTATTGCGTACAACACACGCTATTGTGGAAGGTTGCGATTGTGTGTAATGAAAGCCAAGTCAGGGTTGTGTGTAGTGAAAGATTCATTTGTTGTTGCGTATAATAGAATCCAACCATATTTCATTTATACATTGAATATATATATATACACTCAATGTTGCATAAAATAACATCTCTCAAATGAACAGGAAATTGTGTGTAACACGATCCAAGATTAGTGTTGTGTATACTGCAAGCTAATATGGTGTTGCGTATAGCACAATATAATCTTGTTGTAGTGTACAACAGAAGATATGAATGAAATTAAAAGGAATATATCTTATAATATCTCGGGGTGTTGCATTCTACCCCCCTTAAAATGAATTTCGCCCTCAAAATTCGTCGGGGTTATAAATCGTTCACTACGTGAATGTTTCTTTAATAGAAACCCACATCGTAAAAAGGAATACTAAAGCTTAATTTTAAAAACTAAGGTATGAAACGTAATGGTTACCCCAATTAACTTATCCCTGGGTTTCCAATTAAAATAACATAGGTGAAAATATGTATATGGAAGAGAAATATAACAGTCAAGTTCTGATGGAGAGTGGTAGAGAAAATGGCTATGGAAAAGAAAACTATCTGAAAGCCATAAATTTATGATGATCTAAGGTACCATCTGATTCATCAGATATGAGAGTACTAGGACAAAATTTTTTGTTTCCAAGATCATTTCACTAACGTTGATGAACTTTTACATAAGGATAAATACTTACTTGATTTTAGTTTAATATCATCGTTGGTCATTCCATGAACAATTTCCACTTCATCTCTTTTTAAAGAAATGCAGCTGAATTTTTCATTCATGAAGTGCTAGAAGATAATGTGATAGAATGATAAGTCAGGCCATTTGTTACTATCACAAAATGGTTAGCATAAGTTAGTAAATATACATAAGTCCATCTATGTTGAGATTAATCGAATATGATTCCAACAATGGACTTATACTTCATCTATCATACTGCTTAATAAAATAAAACTGGTCTCTACTACCCAGGGATGTCATGTAGGCTAGTGGAAGGCGATAAAGGCCTGTCACACTTCGGTTGTGGGTTCGATTCCTTCATCCCTGCCCGATGCGATGGGTTGTCGCTCATCCTGTAGGTTGTCCCTTTTTCTAAAAAACACTATTATAACATTCCAGAAATAATATTGAAAAAAAGTTATATCCTTAAAAAATACAATATTATGTCCAACAAAATCCATTCCAATCTTTAGGTTTATCCAAAATACATATGTCGAATCTCATAGTATAAACAAAACGATTACTTGAAAGGTCACATAACAAGCACGTGAATGCCATCATTTATCCCCCATAAGAAATATCTTTTTGGTCACATTCCAAACATGTAAATACCTTAATCATGTATTACCATAGAACCATAGTGAAAACATGAGTGCTATCAAAAGTTAACTCTTTCCACATACCAAAATCCCAAAATTTCTATATACTCAAACCATGATATCACTTTGTCCTTATATCAGTCATGTGCTCATTAATAATATCAAACATCTCATTATATCCTTATCCTTTCATTATGCACATATCATCTACCCTCCAAAAATATTTGAATAACCTTTCATGGTTACCGATAACATTCATCATATACTTTCAAAAACTCAAGGAAAGACAATAGTGCAACAATCCTTATATTTTTCATTATTCCATAGTACCATACATTATTCTCGATAAACATACAATCATTCCAATATCTTCTTGAACCACTGACAGAGCTTCATCATTTCTTTCATCTCATATATCATTTGTAGTCTCTTCATCATCATCCACATAAATACTACCCATATGACCATGCTGATTCTCTTCACGAGATTTTCCCTTAGGGAATTGGTTTGCATAATGACCATACATTCCACATTTAAAACATCTAACTGTTGTTGATGTCTTAGAAATACCATTATCTTTGTCCATGGTGTTATCTTAACCATTTTATTTACAATTACTGGCTTTGTGTCCTTCTTTTCCACACCCAATGCATCTTCTAGTTCCATTGAAACATTCTCCTGGATGCCACTTCCAACATGATTTACAGAAGGGAAAATTAATTTTCTTTCCTCTATGATCATCATGAAACTCCATATTTCTCTTATTAGCTGAGTCAGGAAACTTATCAACGTTGATATTATTGATCATATTATGAGATTGCTGATTAGGAATAATAACGATGTTCAGACATCCAAATACCTTTTCATTTGGTTTCTCATGAAGAATATCATTCCATTGTCCATCATATTCTCCATTAACATGAATCCTCTTGTTTTATGCCATTTCTTAAAAACCAAAAAGAATAGTGTGAGAGGTAAAAATATAATCAAGGGGGAGTACCTTCAATATCTAACATATTAGGTTTAATTATAATATCGTTACTATAATTCTAGTACAATAACGTATACTTATACTTAACCTTAGAGACATACCTAGACATAGATTAGAAATATCTTTAGAGATCTCACTAAAGTTTTCGCATCCTAGTTTCCAAAGGTTAACTAAACCTTTTCTCTGATACCAACTATAAAGACCCAATCCTGGCATACATGGACATCACATTACTTTTTCGGAATACTTAATACATAATAAGAACCAAAACTCAAGGAATGTAATAGTTTAGTGTCTTTGGAAACTCTGAAAATAATCTCCTAATCGTGGTGAAATATCTTCAACATCTCCCATAAAGATCTTCCCCTTTTGTTTTCCTACCTAAAACCTTTCATTATATCCTGGGGAAGAGAAAACATATAAAGGGTGAGCTCAAATTCTTATTAAGGGTAATAATTTAGAAAATAAAACATACCATATACATTTGAACTTCAAAACATGAACATAAGGTTTAAACATCAAAATCATGAGTTGTGAAATAAATCATGGCAGTACGTAAGGTATAGATCATAAAGGAACATAAATCATGATAAAATAGCATGGGAATAAAAAATTTAACTTTGTAAAACCATTAATCAAATGATATGATTTCCATGGTAGCCAAGGAATTTCTGCCAAGACCATCTTAGTGGACAAAGTCCCTTTCTGAATCGAGTTCACTCCTCGTTCTAGTCCTGTATCACTGAACCGGATTAACTTACTGTTCCATCCATGTTGATCTCATGAGATAAAAATCTTTACCCAATGAACTATAGGGCGATATAGGTCCCACCCATCTCATAATGATATCATTCTTACTTGTCTCAAAAGTAAATATAAATCATTCATCATAACCCAAAGAATAAATAGGGTTTCATAAGCATCATCCCATCATAACATATTCCATATAAAACAAATGGATATCATTTCATCATAAGAAAACTGAAACCATGTAAATCATAGAGACATTATACATTAAACATACAGATATGAAATAATGTCATCTTAGATGGAAAATGGTTTTGATAAAACATTTGGAATGAATTCTTGAGGAAAATATCCTTTCTTCATTACAATCATTTTCTTTTCACAAAATTCCATGAAATTTTAAAATAAAATTATTTTTTTGACAATAGTCATGAAATCATATGGAGGAAGCTTCATGAAAATAAGGATTTTTGAAACCATAAAAAACCATTCATTCCGTATATGTTAAAAAAAACATTCTTCTCGTACATTTGGCGGAAATGTCAAAAAGTACCCCGTATGGTAAACAAAACAAAGATTCCTTACATACCATGTAGTAAAAGTAAAAAATGGGTAAAAAGGAATTTAAACATACATGAAACCATTTTTATAAAAAAGGGGCATGGATGATAAATATAACCCGAGTTAATACTTATGAATAAACAATCTTGGATAAAAACGAGATTGGAAAAAGTTATCCCTTACCGTAGGTCTGATATGCTTCGTACGTATCTGAAACTCATGTATCATGATTTAAATAATGTAATTGAATTATTACTGAATCATATTCATTGTTATGATATAATATATGGTTCACTTATGACTTTATATTACCCGTTCTTTTTTAAATCCCATGTTAAAGCAGCGTTTTGGGTAAAATCGTTTTATTTATCGTATGTGTTTGAAATTATTGTTCTTGATATTATTATTACTTATATCATGATTTAAATAATTCCAGAATGTAAATCATGATATATATATCATATATATTCAGTATATATATATATATATAATAGATAGATAAATGAAATGAAATACACCGTTCATGGAGACAGTAGGTCGTATGTACGCATGTATGCTATTTTCTTTTCCTTATTGACATGATTGGAAGTAAGTAGATGAAATATATATATATATATACATAACTCCATTAGCTTTATCATGTCATATATTTCATTATTATTCATTATATATACTTTATAATCATTCTTGAATGGTTAACATGGAGAATGAATCTCATCATGTCGTGGAGACGGTAGTCCGTACGTACACACGAGCTATGATATTGTTCCCATAATTATTGAATCAGAATCATTATGATGTTATAATAACCATATATAGTTATTCATTACACCATTATACCCATCCAATTAATGTGGCAGTGGAAAAAAATATTACACCACGGCGTGGAGATGGTATTCCATACATACGCACGCGTGATGATTTCGTTTTCCATAGGATGGATAGAAGGTGAAATGGGGTTGTTTCATATTTATAATATTATTTTAGTATATTATTGATAATTATTGTATTAATTTAAAATTAAACAACTAATGAAGAGGAATTTGAAGAAGAAAGAAACTTGAAAGAATCGGTAGAAGAGATTACCTCTTCTTCGACGCACCTCCTTTAAGCTTCCTCTTAAGGGACTAGAGTTGGTCTTTTGAGAAGAAAAAAACCACCAGACTATTTCTAGGGATGTGGAGAAGGGAAATGGGCAGGTTTTGGCTGAGCTTTAAGGCTCAAAATTGTGTAATGAGAAGAGGAATTAGGTTCCCTTTTATAAGGGAGGAGAGGGGTACTTTATGAAAAACTTAAAATATTGATTTATAATAAAGTCATATTCGGTTTATAATGGCTCCAAAGTGACTTATTTCGAAGATAATGTACTTATGGGTCTAAATACTTTCAAACAATAGGTTTTAGACATTTTAGGATACCATTTTAACCTTATAATTTAGATTTAACTCTAAGATAAATAATTTAACTTTTACCTTGTCTTCTTATTTTCTTACACTATATGGTTTATAAACTTACTATAAACTACCAATAAAACCCCGATTGGTTCATTAATGTCATATATATTATTATATAAGTATTTTGGAAGATCCATATATTTTTTAGGAATATAATATCAATTAATAATAAAATATTTGTTTTAAAAGCTATTTTATGTCAATTTAGACAATATTTGACAATTGATTTTTGTGGAACTCATAAAAGCATTATTAGTTTTAAAAAAGTTAATTAAATCAATAATAATATGTCATATTGACCTCAAAAAAATTTTAATTTACAAAAAGTCTCAAATTACATTTATTTGGGTATTTATAACATCAATTTTGTTAATATTTAATTAATAAGGTAATTACTACATCATCATTGTGTCAAAAATAAATTAACTTATTTAATGTCCAAATATTATAAATAAAATACCATTATGTAGGAAATTGTTTTATCTTTATAATTAATATTTATAGTCTAATTTACCTTATGTGTAACCATATATTAAAAATGATTTAGTTATTAAACATTGATTTAGTTTATTTTGACTCTTCTTTAAATAAAATAATAATAAATATCCTAATCTAATCCATGTGGACCTAAATGATAAAATTATATTTGTAAGGTTGTTTTTGGTCAAATTATACTTATCCCATATAATTAAGACATGTGTTAGGGTAAAAATAATATCATTTTTACCTTTAATTACCCTATTTACTTTTAATCGTGGTAAATAAAAGTAAAAAAGTTAATATTCACCAAAAATTATATTTATCTTATTTAACCACATTTTACTCCTTGATATTAACCGTGTCTCTCGAAATTTTGAAATTACACTCATAAAAGCGGTAAAATTAAGTTTTATGCAGATTTTCAAATTCTCCTAGTAGGTGGGTAAAAGACGGTGAAAAGTTCAATAAAATTTTTAAATATCTAAAATTATTGAAAAATGACTCTAATGAATTAAATTGAAATTATATAGGTATTATATATCAATTTTGACCTAAAATAAATTTAAATGAAATAAATAATTATTTAAATAAAAGGTCGGTTTTTAAATAGTAACCCAGTGTTTTTACTATTCATCAAAAATTGAATATTTTCAGAAAAATACCAAAAATTCACCGTAGGATAATTTCGATATTTTGAATAAAAAAATGAAGTCCATTTTGGAATTTTAAATTTATAAAATTTCAAAAAGTGGGTATTACTATTCATAACAGCTAGTTTATATAATATTTTAATAACATATCATTGTTTAGTGAAACTGGGTATTGCGTACAACACACGCTATCGTGGAAGGTCGCTATTGTCTGTAATGAAAGCCAAGTTAGGGTTGCATGTAGTGCAAGATTCATTTGTTGCTGCGTATAATATAATCCAACCATATTTCAATTATACATTGAATATATATATATATATATATACACTCAATGTTGCGTAAAATAATTTCTATCAAATGAACTCGAAATTGTGTGTAACACAATCCAAGATTAGTGTTGTGTATACTGCAATCTAATATGGTGTGGCGTATTGAAAAATATAATCATTGAGTATCGTACAATAGAATATATGAAAGAAATAAAATGGAATATATATTATAAAATCTCTAGGTGTTACAATATATGATCCTATATTATTGCTTTGTTAATAATATTTTAGTACTATCATTGTTTCAGGTGTAAACTGACCTGTTTTCCTTTATATAATTGGTTACTTAATCCATGGTTTTTATGGATGGGATGTATTGTATTCAAATCCATAATGATATTAAGTTCATAAACATTATTTTTAAAAATAAAATGAAAATTATTCCTGAATTATTATTGTGGGGATGGAATCTCATCTCGTTCATGGAGACAATAATTTGTATGTATGCACGAGCGAAAATATCATTATATTGATGGTGAAATCGTATGTAATTGGATAGTATATCATATATAAAGAATCATTAAAATTTAATATTTATTATTTACATCAGTTATACTCATTTTTAACCCATCCAAAAAATAAAGTGTTTGAATAAAAAACTACACCACGACGTGGAGACGGTAATCCGTATGTATGAAAGTATGGTGACATTTTCATTTATTGGGTGGATATAAAAATTAATATGGTTTTACCATTTTTATAATAAAATCATAGCATATAAAATATATTCGAGTTATTATTTTAGAATGGAAACAAAAAAGAAAGAGGATGTGGAAGAAGAAAAGAATTTGAAAGATGTGATGAAATATTTACCTCTTCTTCAGGTTCTTCTTTTTGATTTGATCGAAAGGGCCCTTTAGGATGGATTTATGACCAATGTAAGGCCTCTATAATGAAGGAATGAAAGTTTGGATGATATTTGGGTAGGTTTTGGCTGACACAAAAGGCTTTGGAGGAGTGAAATTAAAAGAAGGGGAAGTTCTCTTTTATAAGAGAGATGAATGTCACTTTAGGAAAAGCTTGAAATATTATTTTATAGTAAAATCACATTCAGTTTCAAATTACACCAAAATGAATTATTTAATGGAAAAGGTGGGGATGAGTCGAAAACATCTCAACCAATAGATTTTATATTGTTTTATCTCATCATATTAACCATATCTTTTAGATTTAACTCTTAGTTAAAGAGTTTGATATTTACCATTTCTCTTTGTAATTTTATATTATATGGTTAATAAACATACTATAAAATGATAAGAGAACCCCATGTGGTTCATTATTAATATATATAACCTTATATAAGTCATTTGTCCAAACCATATATTTTTATGAATATTAAATTAATTAATAATATAATATTTGACTTAAAAACTCAATTATGTTAATTTTGACAATATTTAGTATTTTATTTTTTTGAAAGCCATAAAAAATTGATTACTTAGAATAAAATTTATTCAACAATATATTATAGCTCAAAATAACCTATGAAATTAGTGGAATTCATCATAAGTCTCAATTTAAATTTAATTGGATATTTATAATATTAATTATTTTAATATTTCATTAATAAGGTAATTATTGCATCATCATTGTGTCAATACTAAATTAAATTATTTAATGTATAGAGATTATAAATAAAATACCATTATGTACAGAATATTTTTTCTTTCTAATAAATATCTGTAGATGAATTGATATTGTGTGTAACCCTATATTAAAAATGGTTTAGTTATTAAACATTGAAGTTATCTCTTTTAAATATTATTTGAATAATATAATAATAAATTCCCTAATCTAATTAATGTGCAAAAAATAGGATCATATTATATTCATAAGGTTGTTTTCAGTCTAATTACACTTATCTAATAGAATTAGGACATTTGTTAGGGTAATTATAATATCATTTTTACCCTTAATTACACAATTTACTTTCAACCATGGTAAATAAAAGTCAAAAGTTATTATTCACACAAATATATTTTATAATTATTGAACCACAGTTTACTTACTGATGTAAACCGTGTCTCTCAATTTTTTGAAATTGAATTCAAAAAATCAGAAAAATTAATTTTTATGAAAATTTCCAAATACTCAGAGAAGCTGGTGGGTAAAATACAGTAAATAGTTCAATAAAATTTTATACATCTAATTTTATAATAAAATGACTCCAAATAATTAAATTGAACTTATATCGGTATTATATATCTATTTTGACTTAAAATAAATTTAAATATAATGTCTATTTTAAACTACATCGCAGTGCTTATAACTATTCATCAAAAATAGAATGTTTTCAAAAAAATACCAAATATTCACCATAAGCTAATTTTGTTATTCTGAATTCAAAAATGAATTATTTTTTTCCAAATTAAAAACATATAAGTTGAATTAATTAGTTTAAAATTAATTCCCGTTGTCGAAACTGAAAAGTGGGGTTTTAAAAAACTAAAAACTATCAAAAGATTGACATGTGTTTTGGTCAAATTTAAATGTGAAATTACTTATAATGACCTACATTGTATTAAATGATAAAAATATAATCTAATTATACTTCCAAGCCATTGAGATTCTTAATCTAAACCTATTAATTATTTTTATTAAAAAAGTTTTTTTCAATTCAGATTTAGTATTTTTCAATAATCATTAAAATATGAAAGTTATCAGAAAAGTACCATAAAATTTTTAAAAATAATCTTTTTCCCTGATTATAAAGAATAATTTAATTTCATTAAATTGAATATATACAAGTTTCAAATATTGGTTTTAAAAGGGCATTCCCCTTAAAAGGTGGTAAATTTGCTTTTTTTGTAAAATTTTTATTTTATCTGAAAAATGAATTTGTTCTTATTGTAAGTCTAAGAAACACATAATGTGGATTCAAAAAGTATATGGAGTATATTAAATTCAAAATTAAGTTAATACTACTCATAACCACTTTTGAACGATTAGTTTGGTAAGTCGTGGTTCGCTCAAACTCGAAGTTGCGTGTAGCGTAAGCTATTGAATTACATTATAGAAAACAACATACTATAGAATATTGGGGTGTTACATATACTGATGATGGGACCACATAAGGCCCATGCAGATCTCTTCTTGCTACAATTGCAAACATACATTTTTATTCTCAACATCAATTGGTCGTATTCCATGCATGCTATTTTCAACTGATTCTATAGGAGAGCCCTGTTTTCATACTCGGATGAGAAGCGTGCAGTTTTTGCTGGATATTAGAGTGGTAAGATAGGAATTAATCATGTGGAACCCCTCCCCTACTTGTTGGATGAATATTCAGTGGAATTAGAGGACGTTGGGATGACAGAGGTTCCCAGGGTCATTGGGGAGTTTCTGGATGTTTTTTCCCAAGGATGTTGTGACACTACCCCCTTGATGTGACGTTGAGTTCAGGACTGATTTGCAGCCCAATGATTATACGATTTAGATGGAACCTTATTATATGTCACCTTCTCTGCTTCAAGAGTTAAGGATTCAGATCGGTGATATGACGGATACGGGTTTTATCCGGCCTAGTGTCTCATCGTGGGGTGCTCCGGTGTTGTTCACCAAGAAGGTGGATAATATTATGAGTATGTTTATAGTCTATCAGAGGTTGAATCAAGTAATGTTCAAAAATATTTACCCTACTCCAAGGATAAATGAATTTTTTTACCTGATGAGATGGGTGAGTTGATTTCCTAAGGTCGATTTGTGGTATGGATAACAACAGTTAAGGGTGAAGAAGAGTGATATCCTGAAGACTGCCTTCAGATCTAGTTATGAGGAATTTGAGTTTTTGGTCATGCCATTTTGTGTTATGAAGACCCCAACTGTGTTCATGGGGATTATGAACCTTATTTATAGGAGTTCATAGACCAATTCATTACCATTTTCATCGATGATATCTTAATATACTCGAAGTTAGAGGAGGAGCATGCTGAGCATCTGAGAATTGTCTTACAGGTTCCTTGACACCACCAGCTTTATAGAATGTTGTCCTAGTGCATGTTCTAGAAAAGAGAGGTGCAGTTACATTAGCATGTGGTGTCTTTGAATGGTTTAGAATTTGACCCATTAAAGGATGAAGTAATTGTTTCTTGGGAAACACTAAATAATGTGGTAGATGTTTATAATTATCTCTATCTTGTGGGCTATTATCAGAGGTTTGTACCTGATTACACTTAATTAAAATCCCCATTGACATCTTTCATTATAAAGGACCGAGCTTTTGTGATTATTGTTCAGTGTAAATCAGTGATCGGTTACCTAAAAGGGATGTTGTTTAGTGATCCAGTACTCCAGTTGCTTGAGGAAGTGGTGATATTTGAGGTGTTTGTGACGTTTCACATTTGGGTTTTGGATGCATGCTAATGAAGAAGTGAGATATGATCTCTTATGGTTCAAGGAAGTTATGTACCAATGAAAAAAACTATGCCTCCCATGATCTGGAGTTGGAAGCAGTGGTTTTCACACAAACTTTTTGGCCACATCTCCTCACTAGGGAGTGGATTTTTGTCATCATGGATCACAAATGTAAGAGGATTATCTTTTTACTGTATGATCTGAACTGGTGACAATAGAGGTGGATGGAGTTTCATCAGAAATATGATTTTGAGATCTCTTATACCTTAGTAAAAGGGGATTTTCAGGTCGATACCCTAAGTAGGAAGTCATAGACGGAGGTCGTTCGAGAATATGCTAATGAATGGAGAGTGATGGAGGAGTTGGAAGCCTTACACATGGATGAAGAAGTGGAAGGCGGTAGAGAAAGTTTGTTTCATGTGACAGTGTGATCTTCCTTGATGCAGTAGGTGGAATAGTCTTAAGGGGGAGACTCAGAGTTAGTGATGTTTCATGATCATGTTGGCCATGATGATTCTTTGTTGGGATGGTCGGAGGATGGTAAGAATCAGATGTTTTTTCATGTGGAATTTTTTGTTCTGGGGAAAATGATTGAGGTAGTCCTTCGTAAGATTACTAAATCTCCTGTAGTGGTACTGTAATAAATTTCTATGATGTACTGTGGCTTTCGGATTCAATTTTCGTGGTCTGGGATGAAGTAGGAAGTGGTAGAGTTGGTGGGGATGTGGTTGGTCTTCTAGTTAGTAAAAGGTGAGCATCATGTTTTGAGAGGTTTGTTGCAGCCCTTGGGTGTTACTGATTTTAAGTGTGATGACATATTAATGGATTTCATCACATTATTACCTAGAACTATGGGAGGCTACACTGCTATCTATGTAATAGTGGAACATTTGACAAAATCAACTCACTTATTAGTGATAAAGGAGTCAGGTGTAGTGGATGCCTTAGAGAAGTGTTTTTTGGATGAGTTGGTGAGGTTTCATGGAGTTCCAAGATCCATAATATCAGATCTTGACACAGGTTTTACCTCACATGTCTATGGTAGATTTTTTTATGCTTTTGGAACCCAGTTACACCTTAAAATTTCCCTCCACCCTCAAACAGATGGGTAGACAAAATAGACTATCCAAACGATGGAGGACATGTTGTGAGCATGAATCTTTGACTTTGGAGGTTGTTGTGCGTGACACCTACCCTTGGTAGAGTTTTCTTATAATAAAATCTATCACTCACCCATTGAGATGAAACTATTTGAAGCTTTTTATAGATGACTCTGTCATTCTCCATTGTGTTGGACAGAGGTTGGTGAGAAAATCATTCTCGATCTCAAGGTAGTGCAGATCACGACAAAGAAGGTCCAACTTCTTCTTGAGAAGATGAAATCAGTGTAGGAGATAAAAAAGTCCTATGATTATTATAGAAGTATTACCATGGATTTGATGGATGGGTACCACATGTTCTTGAATGTTTACCCTCGATATGGTTAGAGAAGGTTTGGTAAAGGGAGTAATCTTTATCTCAGGTATGTTGGACCATTTACGGTTTTGGGGAATGTTGTCAAGGTTCGATATAGGTTTCCATTACCACTGTAGTTAGAGATAATCCATGACATCTTCCACGTCTCTCATCTTCAGCAGTATCTTCATGAAAACTCCCATTTCATTGACTGGGGTGAGTAAGATTTCGTGGATGGTGCGATGTTCTGGGAGTGGCTAGTAGAGATCCTGAATCATCAAGAAAAGGTGTTATGTGGGAAGACCATTCCCTTGGTTCATGTTTTGGGGAGGCATGGTTGTCTAGAGGATATTAATTGGGATCGATAAACGCAGATGTGTGCCTAGTATCTGGAGTTTTTTTTGAGTTTTTCATTGATTTATTTTTTTGAAATGTAATGTTTAAAACTTTTTTTATATGAAAAGCCTTTTTCCTTTGGGTTGAGATGTGTGTGGTGTGGCATTTGATAAATTCAAGACATAAAAAGTAAGGAGGAATAGATTCCTAATCGAGATTCATTAAATGTGATGTGATTAAACTCACATGGGTGAGTCAGTTCCACCAATAGTGGATATTTTCATGACATTGAGGATGTAATTCATTGAATCGTGTGTTCAGGACAGTGAAAATCATAGGATGTAGTGGTTTTTGGTTTGGGTAGTGTATACGTTAAGATAGCTACATGGTGGTTGTGTAGCAGTGTGGATGTGCGAGAGGATATTCTTGTTGTTTTGGTGGTGAGGTTTTATAGTGTGTTTGTGGTTGTTTGGTGTGGCTTGTTTGGCTTGTAGTATCATTTGAGTTATGATCAGATCTTCGAGAGGTATCTCGTGGGGTGGTGGTTCAAACCCCTTTTCTTTCGGGTTTTGTTTTGGATTCTCTAGGTAGATAATCATTTGATAGGTATGTTATGTTTGGGTACATTCCCTCCTAGTCTGTTACATTTCATGTTTTGGTTGTCAGAGGAGTTTAGAGGAGGCTCATACAAGTTTAGAGAAGTTCAGTTTCAAAAAGCTAGAAGATGGGGGGTTACACATCATGTAACCATATTACATGATGTAGAGTTTTTATTCACAGGGTTTTCATGATGGTTCATGGCGTTAAACATTTCAGGGTCTGAAAAATAAAATAATTCAAGAGGTGAAGGGTTTTCAGCAGAAGTCGATCGCGGGGCATTACACGACGTGAAAGGGTATTACACGTCATGTAATACCCCACTAATGTAACATTATAAACATTTTCCAATCTACACTAGATATCAAACCCTAGGATTTCAGTGATAGAACCTCAACCCTAGGCAACCCAGTGACCCCTCTATAAAATCTTGAGGATTCCATCATCAATTATCGATTCTTAGCTTTTCTCCTTTAATATGTAGCAATCAAGCTTTAGTCTAAGATGCGTTCTTCCCCATTTATAAAATTTCTTATGGGATGGTCCCTCTTTTCATCTTGTTCTTCTTTCCATGTGAAGGATGATGTTCTTACTTTCATCTAAGTTTTTATTAATTGGTTGTTATTAGTGTGGTGGTTTGGCTTCTTCCCTAGGGGGATGCAGATATTTCCGGAGAGGAAATCGGCGGACCCTTGTGTGATCCATTTCCATGTGAACAACAATGAATCCCTTTGGATGTAGGATTTCCTTTGTCTCTATTTAATTGTGCATATTATGGGAGGGATTTAATTTTTTTCACCTTTGGATTAGGTTTCTCCCATGCCAATGAATGAAATGAATCAGTTAAATGAAATTGAATGGCATTGGGAGATTTGTTTTGAATTCCTTGTAGTTTTGATATTATGACTGTGATTGTGAAATATATGGGCTTGATGCCCCATTGAAAATCATGGTCTTCGGGGGGGGGGGGGGCTTGTTTGTGAACTAGATGGGTTTCATGTTGTTTGGTTCATATTGAAAACATATATATGGAAATTCGTTAATCATGTAAATACGGCTAATTTAATGGATTCCCTAGGATCATGTAGTTTCTGTCATAACCCCAGAATTAACAAGTGGAATAATATAAGGGATGCCTTGTCAAATCTTGAATAATGTTATGCCTTGGTGAATGGGATGTTGTGATGTGTGCGTTTTCTCTAGTTTATGTTGTGGTATGTCTGTGGAAATAGTTGTGTGTTTTTGGTTAGCTTGGGGGGTGTTCTGGATATACTTGTAGAAACTATATTAACCTGACCATGTAATGAAATATAAGGTTGGGATATTGATAGATTGTGGAATGTATGAGAGGTTTTGGGAAGCAGGGTTGTGATCTGGTTGTGTGAAAATGTGTTATCATATGGAGCCTTGAGTTGGGGGTTGGTTCCTTTGATTTATGATATTCCATGAATGGTTTTTAAATGTGTAGAATGAGGAACAAGGTGGATTTAATGTGGATCTTCCATATTTTATCAGGCTCTTCACCTTCTAAAATGACTTTTCTTTTGTCTATGGTGCGTTGTGCTTAGCGGTTTCCCGTGTAGTGAAGAAATGAATAAATAATTGATTAAAATAAATGTGGAATAAGTTGGATTGGATTGGATAATGGAATGGAATTGGTTAATGGATGAATAAATGATGGTTTGTGCGGTTAAATGTGGTTAATTCTAAACATTAATATTAATGGGGTGGTTAAATGAAATTTGTTGGAAATTGAAATGAAGTTGTGGCTTGTTGTTTGGTGTTTTGAATTTTGAGGTGGTAGCAAAGTTGGATGTTTTTGAGATTTTTTGTGTTAAGTAACTCATAGGTTGGGTGGGAGTGTTTGGTATAATATATGTATATACTTGTATTTTCCTTGTGATTCATATACTCACCCCACCCTAGTTGAGCAACATGTTCTAGACACCCCCATCGTCATGGTGGAAGGTGTCTTTACCAAAAATATCAGTGGGAGGATGGATGTCTAGACACCCATTCTTCCATGCTCCCTCTTCTAGGTGGTGATAACCCATGATTCTTGGAGAAGGTTGTGTTTTGTGAGATCCAGGTGTTTTTGGTAGATTTGTGCATTCCCATTTGTTTTTGGGATGAGGTTTGGTTGTGGAACACATGTTTGTGGGTGGGATTTGATGTGGTTGTTGGCCCAGGTGTCTATGAGGTGGATGTGATGTGGTTTGTGGCCCATCTGTTTGTGGGTGGGAGGTGATGTGTTTTGTGGACAAGGCATCTATGGGAAGAATGTGAGGTGGTTTGCAGTCCAGGTGTACGCGGTAAGGATGTGATGTTGTTTATGGCCCAGCTTTCTATGGGTGAGATGTGGTGTGGTTTGTGAGGCCCAGGTGTGAGTGGGTGGGTTGTGATGTGGCACTTTCAAAAGAGGTGGGATCATGAGGATGTTTTCCATTAGTCAAGAGTAGCTAATTAGTTGGAAGTGGTGTGGGGTACCCAATCATCGATGTGAATTATTTTATATTTCATGACTTGAGTTATTTGGTGAGAATTCCTTGGTGATGTGGGGATGGTTATTATACTTGTTAGGTGTTGAATGGTTCTTCTGTTTTCTCACATGCACATTAGTATGATTCTTTCACATTTTCACAAGAGGCATTGTTTTTTCCTACTGAGTATACATGTATGTTCACCCTATGTTAATAAAACTGTTTTTAAGATTCCATGAGGATTTCATGGACCATGATGGGCGTTAATAGATTAATATTGCGATAGTTGTTATGTGGTTACTTAGATTTACTTTTGGTATTTACATAGATACATTTGTACTTGTAACACTTCTCCTCTAAAACATGCATGTGGGATGGGTTTGGTATTTCTATTATATATGTCATGGAGTTATTTTTTGGATGATCCATCATGTCTTCCAATTATGTTTAAATAAGGGTTATTCCCCCCATATTTTTAGATCTATATACCCTTGGTGCTAGTTGCTATCCTAGGGCCTACTCGAGGCGGGACATAGGGGTCATTATCTCCCTTTCATCATTACGAGCCTAGGAGGGGCATATTTGGAGGGATAAGGTCATCAAATCTACTCCATGGGGATCTAGTCCATATAATCAGGTCAAAATAGAAAACATCTCTCGACTCTCACTACAACAACTAAGATCCCATGGCTATAGAAAACGCTATAGGTGAGGAAGTAAAAATGAACATAAGGAAATTAACTATACATTCTAATGCCCACCTTCTGAAACAATCCATACAAATCACCCCTATAATGGAGAGGTTCCTTATAGGCACCCACTTTTCAAGAAAACATTCAATAGTACCAACCACGCCTCATCATTTGAAATAAAACATTTTACCATTTGAAAACCATTTCTGTAAATAAATTTAAAATTAACATGTCATTATAATATTAAGGAAAACACCGACCTAAGTGAAAAAATATCATTGATATTTTCCAACATTCATTAATAAAATATTTTAGAAGTTAAATAAATCATTTTTTTCTTCACCTTTCCATTTTTTTCGAACATGCTTTATTAGAGAAAACCCATGTCCAAAGCATAAAAAAACACAAAAAAACAAAAGAAGAATGTTTCATCTGTCACAATAATTTTTCATATTACACATACTTTATAATATAAAAAAAATAATACAAGAAAGAATTTATAGTTTCCAAATTAAAGGCTTTGACACGATAAACCTAACTCAAAACATGATACTTTTGAGGCTAGAAACCTGGACCCACTTCATTCTTACACGCATATATACCTTCACATACATATTTACCCTTTGACCCAATGTACATAATCCCCTCACCATGACTGAATATGTACAGAGGATATATATATCTGCGTGTGTGTGTGTGTGCTTTCCTAAGTATACAAGTGCAAGTCACATTCAAAGAGTCACGATATATCCTAAAAAATAAAAAAGGCTAAAAATTATAAAATATGTAATTTAAATTGGGTAAAAGAATCAAAACTAGTTAAATTATACAAAAAACCATAGTAAGATCAACTACCTTCAATGGCCATGGAAAAAAAACCTTAACAGGGCCACCGAACCCTAAACATCAAGAAATAACCAAAAAAAATCAAAAAATTATGGTAGGGTAAACACTTGGTTCTTGCACCACACAAAAGTGAAAGAAATCAAAGAAATAGGAGAATAATAAGTAAAAATAGGTGATAAAGAACACATTATATTTTATCGCACAAGAAATTGAATTGAAAAATAGATACTATAGGGAGAGAGGAGGAGGAAGTAGCGTGCAGGGAAGCCCCTTGGGGCACGGGTCAAGCAAACCAGTAGGGGTCAAACAAGGATAAGGGAAGGGGGGAGGTATTATATAAAAATAATAATAATAATTATAATAATAATTAAAACATTAATAAAAAACAACACCAATATTATTAATAATAATAATAAATTATTATTTTCATTAGCTTGCATGGTTTGGCCGCACGACTGGGCAAACCGTACGACAACCATACATCCCCCTCTAGCATTCTGGACACCCCGCTTGGGTAGAGAAAATAGTTAAGGAAACCATGTGATAACCATGTGGCTGAACCTTCTAAAAACTATATATGCACTCACATATTTTATGCATGGTTTCAACTAACCATGCGCTAACTGTGCGCCCTACTGAAAACCCCAAAAATTAAAATTAAAATAATGGATCAAACTAAATCATAAAAACAAGGATAAATATAATTAAATAACCAAATATAAGTAATAAGTGAGGTTTAGGTTGTGACATGTTCTCATCATCATTATGTAAAAACTTATTTCTATATCAACTTCTCTTTTGAAAACACTGAACATTTCTACAATCTCTAACTTGTACTTCATAAAAAAAATGTTGGTCATCCCATGGAAATCATCAATAAAAGTGATAAGGTACAAATATTGTTTTCTGATTTATGTCTCATTGTCCCACATAAATTGGAATGAATATGTTCAAGAGGACTGGTAGCCTGAATCTCAACATTCTTATGACTTTAATTAGTCATTTCCCTTTAAAAAATGTTATACGAATATGTTTTTCCCTTATTTCCAATTTTGGAAAATTCCATACAACATGAACTTTGGAATGTGTTTTCATTGTTTTAATCCCAGTATTCCCATGTATTTGGTACCACAACTTGTTTGAATATTTAACAATCAAGTAATAGGAGTTGTAATGTTCACCAATTTGAAATATATTTCAACTGGTTATTTATCTTCTTATAACAAATTTTCCATATTCAATATTTTCAACGATATAAGAATCTTTTTGGAAAAAAAATCACATCCATTATTAGAATGTTGACTCACAGTATGTAATTTGTCTTTGATCCCATAAAAAAGTCCATAGTTAGAATTTAGTTTTTGAGGTTTTATCTTAGTAGACCATATTCCTCTAATTTTCAAGGTACAATCACTTCCAAAAGTAACTATTCCTCTGTCATGATTTTCAAATTTTTTCCAATTTTTTATATAACATACAATGTCTAATAAAGAAAAACATCCATGTATCTATGGTTTGATCATTTTTATATCTTTGAAATCCTTCTGAACAAAATAATTCTCTTTCCTTAACTCTCTTATTTTCATCTTTCATTTCTTTTCAATTATAAGAATCCTGATCCAGAAGGATTGTCATACATTTTTCAGCAATGTGACCTATTTGGACAGGTCTTTTAAATATTTCCTCTAGGAAATAATATTTATTTTTTGTTGGAAAGTTTCTAACATCTTGAGATTTTAATTGTCATTCTTCTTGTGGTTTTGGAAAGTTACTCATTCTCTTTCCATAATTTCGTCCACTCATTTCTAACCTCTTTCCCTAGAGATATATGATATGACAGAAATTGTATGATTTTCACCCATTAACTCTAAAACACACAAAAAACCCATTAATCATTGGTTTTTATTAAAGTAATTATCTTTACCTATAATAAGATTGTTGAGGTATATAATATAATTTTTCTTTAGTTTCTTCTGAGTGTGTGAAAAATTTCCTCAGATGTAATTTTACACATTTATAGATGTGATAGTTTTTTCACATCCTTTGTAAACCCATGCTTTCCCAACACTTCTCTTCACACAAGAGATGTTATAAAAATCAGAAGAACCATGTAGCTTAGTGGTTGGATATTTCACATGATTCTTGAAAGGTTTTTTTTTCTACAGCATTATATGATTCATATTTTACTTTTGAAGTCTTGATTAAATTTTAATTAAACTTTATTAAAGTAATTTTTTCCTCAGGATTTTTTTATTAAGACGTGTTAAAATTAACTTCCATAAATACATATTTCTTAATATGTCCTTAAATCATATTTCCCTATTAAGAAAATACCATTCTGTAATTAATATCTATTGGATGTATTTTTCTTCCTTCATGGTGTCATATTTTCCACATTCAACAAATTTTCCTCTATCATTCATTATACATAGGATTTATTTCTTGAGAGTTATATTTTTTTCAAGATATAATGTAGGTTATGAATTGGTATGAAACTTTCTGTTAGATTTTTCACCTCCAATTTTTCAATTTATAAAGAATATTTTAACTTACCAACTTTTTCAATGAATGTTCTGAACTTTTTTAACATTAATCTTATGAACAATTACTGTTAGATGAGTCTAATTCAACATTATTACTGAGCATAAATCTTTTATTTCAGCTGAACTTATTTTTCCATGAATTTTCTTATTTTATTTCTTTCATGATTTATGAAACTTCTTCCACTGACGTTTTTCTTCAGAATGATCTTCAAATTAAACAACATTCGTTTTGGGGTATCTCATAGAAAAATTCTTTATTCCACCACACTCAAAGAATTTAGATAATGTATTCCTCCACACTTTTCTATTTCTTTATGAGAGTTATTGGAGATAAGAAACATAATATTTTCATTTATATCATGACACTCTTTATCTTTGGAAGTAAAAAGATCACCATCTTCAACATCATGTATTTTAATCATTCTCTTCGCATCAAAATCCTTTTTATATTTCATCTTATTTTTGAAAACATGATCTTTTCTCATTCCATATGAAATAAAAATGTTATTCAGTTCATCAAGATACAAATCATCTTAATCTTCTTAAGAATAATTTTTACAATCATTCATTTTGGAATGTTTCTCATGAGTTTATTTAAAATTTTTGAGTCTTAAATGAAATATTCAAAACCAATGATGTTGAAAAAATCCTCACTATCATTGGTGAAGTACTCATCAATAGTATATTCATATCTCATTCTTATATCATAAATCATTTTACACCATATTTATAGATTTTCATCTTTTACTTTAGTGTTTCATTCAAATATAATTTTGATCTTATCCCATATAAACTTTTTTGTTTTGAGATCCATTACCTTCGCATAAATATTTTTCGATAGAGACATAAGAATAATATTTCTATCTTTTCTATCATCTTCAGTATATCTATTTTCCATAAAATTCATGGGATTATCTTTCTCAAATGGTGTAATTCCAATTTTAGTAGTATCAACAACTTTCAGTCCAAGAGACAAAAGATATAGAATTATCCTATTTTTCTATCCGTAATAATTTTTTCTACTGAATATATGAATTATTATACTATTGATATAGTTGAGATTATCCATGATAAGTATTCAACAATGGAACCTTCTCTCTGATATCAATTGAAGATCTAAAAAATTGATGAACAACTAAGAAGTGGGGGGGGGGGGGTTGAATCAGTTGTTTCATTTTTTAAATATTTCCACTTTATGAAACATAACCCTAAAAATTGATAGAAATTTTTTCTTATCAACTTTTTTTATATTAATATGAACATATAAATAGAAAAGTGAAAATGAACACATGATTTATAAGGTTCGGGATCAGTTTGAGAACCTACATCCTTATTATAGCAAGCCACGTGGTTCTATGGAAATTTGCTGTTATGAAGAAGTGAATAGAACATCTGTTAACCACCGTCATCCACCTTCTATCTCTTAATAAGAATGATTATACTAACTCACATCAGTTTAAATGTTTTTTATTACAAAAAAATGTGATCCAAAAAAACAATTATGTATCGTTGTTCTAAATACTCCACCAAAGGTCTGTCTGAAAATATTACGACCGAGGAACCACTATTCAAACATCCACCATCCAATAGTCTAATATTGATCACCCTTTTATTCAATCCACACTTTTCAAAAAAAAATCTAAAGGATATGAACAATACCCTCAGTCTGATTCTCTCTTTCTTGTAATCTAAACATGCCTTAGTCTAATATTCTTATTAGAATACACTTTTCAGAAACTCTTCTTCGACTAGAAACAACATTGATTTGAAAAATCACTTCCGAAACCAATAATGGTGAGTATAAAATTTTATGTATGTCTGAATAGTTTAAAGTACCAATGTAATTTCATCATCTATTTATAGGTAATATAGAAATAGTAATGGTGGAAAACTAAAATATTTTTCCCACTCACCCAAATTTTGAATCTCCAATATCCACACACATTTGAACTTTATCTTTGACCATTTCAAACATTATCATCTATTCTGGTGTCTTCATGAAACTTCTCGAATCATCAAAACTCTTTTCTATTGTCAAAACATCAGTACGAAAATGATAGTCTATAAAATCCCATTCTTGAATATTGTTCTTCATTTGGATTCTCTTAACTCAATTGAAATATAAAAACACAATTTTATACTATTATGTTCTTGACCCAATTTGAAAAACTCTTATCATTTTCTCTTGATGTATTGAAACAAAAAACATTTAATAATTAAAATAAATATATTATTTCTTACTCTGATTTACAAGAACAATTGAAAATGGTTGACTACATTATTTCATCCTATAAAGAATTTAGAAACCAGCAATGATAATCTAGTAATAAATTAAACTTTTCTAACATGTTTATTTTTTCAGATAAATTGAACACTTCTACTTATTTCTTCACAAGCCTTCATAAACTATCTTCATCTAATAAAACTATTTATGATGGAACTCTTCATTCGATGACTTATGAGTATCAAAACTCGTTTGATGGATCACTTTTATATGCTCATCCAATGAATCAGCACCTAATTCCTTCAATAAAAACTTCTATTAGAAATATCATCAAATTCCCCAAGTTTGGTTATATCAGTCTGATAGAAAACTCAAAATATTTTAATAAAATCTGCATTCGATAAACTTATATGGTGAAACAACTTTATACTTCTTTAAACTATTGATTCAAATCAAATATGATCTTCTCCTTTGACCATTAAAAGTAATTTCAAATATGATATCTTCAACCTCTTCAATTTTATTTCACTTATGCGACAATGAAACTTTCAAACTCAAAAACTAATGAGATAGTTTGATTCACATCCGATTGGGTGTGCTCAATTACTAACATTTGATTAACCGCATTTGATTAACAACTTTACATTTCTTCATTCTTAATCTAATACATACTTCTATTATGATATATTCTATGTTCGATAATTCTAGATCTGATGATTTACATATAAAAAACATCAACATTGGAAACTCCAAAGATTTGAATTTCTATTTTATTCTTATAACATGATCATGTATCAGGAAATATTCATGATGATTTAGGAATAACAAAGAATAAAAAATCATCATCTAATTTGGTTTTGAAACTTCTATAACGTCCCATCAACAACATTCAAACTAACTTTATTTCAAAAAATTCTGAATTTTGTTATTATAATAACTTCTAACTCAATAAATTATTCTTCTGATGTATTTCGTCTACATAAAAACTCATAATTTCTTCCATTTGATGAGATGAGTCCAATGGAGTGTTTGATCACCATATTTTTAAATCATTATATTTAATCATATTATCAACAAATTCTCAAAAAACAAGTTATTAACTTTTAACCAAAATTATTTCAACTCATTTACAAAAATATTATATTATAAAAAGTTGGTAGTCAATAAAAATAAGAACTCTGAAATCATCACAATTTATATTCAATATACACATTTATATTTGTTGATAAATCATTAATTTTTTTTAAACTCCCCATTTTTCAACATTTATGCTTTTTCAAAACACATTTTTGTAACTAACTCTCATTTTTTTCTTTATCAGAACACAACCTTTCTTAAAAGAGAGTTTCCTGAAACCACAATATTGGATAATGTAATTTTCTGAAGTAGTTCAATCGCTCAGTGATAAGAAAATTTGATACCGTGTTAAGTTAAACATGCTTTAATGTTTATCTTTTATTCTTACTCTAATTTCACTCCCCCATTTTATAATAACCATGACTTCATATTCAGTTTAGTATGAAAAGTAGTTATTTCCACATTATAGGATACTATATTAAAAATTCCCCTATTTTTCAGCAAAATCCAAATCATGTTGTGGGTGTTTCTTAATATGAATATAAAGTCTTTGGTAGAGGATGAACATGAAGTTACTATGTAAATTCCATAAATCTGTATTTGGTCATTACTTTTGTAAAGATATCAAAAAATTTATATTTTATTGAAAAGTATTATAGAAAAACTTCTCCACTAGAAACATCATCTTTTATGAAGTGAAACTTAATATCAATATATTTTTATCTTGAATGTTTGAAAAGATATTTATAAAGACCGATCACACTCAGATTATTATACTATGTCTTCTATGATTTTCAAACTTCAACATTCAGATCATCAAACTGAACTTTCATCCACAATATTTGAGTACAAGTCTATATTGTATAAACATATTCTAATTATTCTATTCTCAAAGTTACTGAACTAATTTTCTTACTGTTCCAACTCAAATGAAATTATCCTAGGAAAAATATTCCTCCAAAAGTTGAATTTCAATCATTTTAATCTTTATCCCAATCAGTATTAATATAAGAACAAAATTTTATTTTATAATTTTTTATATAATATCCCATGAGAACTTGTTTGCTTAATATATCTTGGAATTATATTTTCTACAATCATATAATATTATTTTAGAAGAATTTGAAATCTGACACAAAATGTCATATCATAAACAATATCAGGTCTTAAGGTTGGGAGATAAAGAGAATTTACTATCAGCTTCTGAAAACCTTTTTGATTCACACTTATTTCAGTTTCATCTTTACTCATATTTTTACTCACTATAATAAGGATTTAAACATCTTGTGATTATTCTATACCAAAAAACTTTAACAATTCCATATCATAATTTTCTCAATATATGAAAATGTATATTATTTTTGAACATCCATGCCAAGGGAGAATGTTAATTATCTCAAAATTGACAACTCAAAATTATTCTTCATTTCATAATAAAATTATTTAAAATCTTTTAATTCATCTACAACAAAACATATATCATCCACATAATTATGTACAATTAAGTGGTCAATGTATAAATATTTCACATATAATTTTTTATCAACTCTTCTTTTATAAAAATTCATTATTCTCAAACAATTTTCATGTTTGGAATACCAAGCCCATTGTAATTATTTCAACCCATTAAAGTATTTTTTTTCAATTTACAATCCTTCCTCCAATAATTATCTTGTATAAACCCATAAGCTTTCTCAATGTAAGAATATTTTTCAATCAAACTATTTAGAAAAGTTTATTTTACATCTATATGATGAAATTTTTAATTTCAATGTTTAGAATCTACTAGAAACATTTTGATAGTTTTTAAACATGAAAACAGGGATAATTATTCTTCAAAATCCACAAATTACCAATTTATATCATTTGAATACAATTAATTGTTTGTTTCCTAACACTTTTCCTTGTCCTTTCAACATATTTCTGTACACCCATTTTATTCCAATTACATTTTTATTTTATATACATGGAACAAATTCCCATGTATTTTTTTCTCAATCTAATACACCTCTTCATTCATTGCATCAACCCATTCCTTTTGATCAACAGCTACTAAAACTGATTCTTTTTCAAATTATGAAATGAGTGATGTCATATATTCTAATATCAAACTTCTTTTTGTCTGGAATGGGGCTTTCCGTTTTCCAATAATATTTTTAATTTAAACATTATTTTAAAGTAGGAATTTTCACAGTTTCCCTTAGAACATCACTTTCCTCATCACATCATTTTTATGAATCTTGAAAAGAATTCTATAACAAAATTATTTTATTTCTCCCAAATCATGTTAATTCTGTTTTAAATTTTTTTAATTTTCTATGATATCATTTAATATTATAAGGTTGTTTGATGAAATTTTGGTTATGTATTGAAAAGACCTACCATTATAATTGACTCACCATTGAATATGAGTCATCTCTAAAAAAGACTCACCATTTATGATGAGTCACTACCAAAAAATTATCATTGTTGAAGACGATTCACCACAAAAAATACGTCAATGCTAAGAATGTTATATTTTCATAGTTTACCCACCGCTAGAAAGGAGTCTCTGCTAAAGATGATCTAACATCAGATGAATCAATATTCAGAGGAGTCACCAATGAGAAGAGTCACCATTAAGGATGACCTACCATCAGAAGAGTCACTATTGAGATGAGTCACCATTGAGATGAGTCACCACTAAACATGAGTCATCGCCATACCTGACATACTATAAGATAACAAAGTACTAGCCTGACTCACTTGTTAGCCTGATTGACTACTATAAATGAGTCACCTCTAGGATTAATCACTATATCTATTTTGAAAATTGTAATTAAATGATTCTAAAAAAAATATTATTTATGATAATTTTGTGGATTATTAAATTATTATTCTTAAATATTTGAAGGAAACATTAAAGAGAAATTCAGAGAAAATTAGGAGGATTTAGAAGACCTTGACGATTGTTCCTCAAACGGTCCCTCAATCCTACATCACTATAAATTTTAAAAATTCACCCTCAAACAAATAAAATGGATGAATTTTGGTCGAGTTAAAAAACATATTCAATTTTTTCACTTACTAAAGATATTTACATGAAAAATTCTTATTAACATTCAACCGTGGAAGAGTAAAGCACATGAGATATTCCGATCCTTTCATGTAGTTAGAACAAAGTGAGTTTACGATGCTCTATTTTACTACTACTTTCAGAAATACTATTCAATATCCTCTACAAGTTACATTTGAGGAGTCTCAAGCATTCAGAGCACATCAGACCAAGCAACTATATCTTTTCTACATATTAAAACTTTCTCTTTCTATTTGTTGCTTTTAATTTCAAGCAGTTTTCTGTTTTTTATTATTTATCAATGTGAACTATATCGTTTTTAATAACTGGACGATATAAGATTTCATATTCACTTTCTTTTAATTTTGTGATTAAGTAAATTTATATGAAAACTTAAAGTAATACTCATACATTGTTTTATCATAGATATAATCACTCTTTGATAAAACTTTTAAAAGATCTTAACTTATGTGATATTTGAGATATATTCCAGAAAAAATAATAGGTGATATTAGTTTCAATTATACAATCTAATGAAATCAATAAACTAAATATCAAGGAATTGATTGGAAATATAATGTTTTATGATTAAGAGATTAAATTTAACAAATAAGAAGTAGATGAACCCAAGATGAAATCTACAGCCTTCAAGACTGTTACATTAAATTAGAACTAAAAAGGTCAATATGAAATCTCTAGTGATGAAAATCACTAGCTGACAGTGATGAGGAGATAACCCATTTGGAAAAAAGGACTAAGGAATTCTATAAGATGAATAATATTTTCAACAAACTGAGCTACAAGGGAAAGCATGATAATACAAGAAATTGGAATAAAGACTGGAAAAGATATGATAATTCGAATGTGATTACGTATTATGAGTGTAAAAGAAAAGGACATGACAAGGATAATAGTTACAAGTTAAAATACAAAAAGAGGAATGATGATAATGAAAAAAATATAAAAAATAAATGAAATCTAGCTGTAGTGCCTATTAGGATAGATCTAATGACTTCAAATCAACTCATGAAGAATATACTAATAAAGAAAACACCATCTTCATTAAAAACATATTTGAGGTGCCTACTTTCTCTCTATGCATAATTCAACTCATTATGGAGATGAACATAATGATGAAAATTTGAAAAATGAGGAAATGATTGAACACAACAATATTCATGAAGATACCTTTAATGATCGTAAACATAAATACCAAACCTTTAAAAAATAGCATGATTTCTCTTCTAGTGTTATATATGACGTTTCTATAAAGAAAGGAAATTATACATAATTGATGAAACAAATACTGAACTAAAATTGTTGAATGAGTAGTTAAAGAAGTACATAGAATGATTCAATATTGGTAGAGAAAATCTCACTCAAATACTGTGAAAATAAATTACACCTATGTATATTATAGGTCTAGGTTATCAACCAAAACAGAGGAAAGTAGTCAAGAGCACTTTTATTCCTAAATCTAGTTATGGAAAGTCTACTACTATTTCTTATTCAATTTCCATTAATAAATTTTATTATCTCTAAAATCTTAGAATATTTTTTAGGGAACCCATTAAGTATATATGGGTTCCTAAATCTATCATTACATATATTTCTATACCTAAAAAATTTTGGGTACCAAATTCATTTTTGGTATAAAATTGATTTTTAAGGGACCTTCTTGAAGGGCTACAGTAAAAATAAATGCTACCAAGACAACAACTATTCCAGAAATATGAAATAATATTAATCAAGCCTCAAGAATATTATAAAGGTTGATGGTTTACATGTCCCCTTTAGTGACAATTATAATGGGAAAATAATCAGACTTGGAAAAATAAGTATGTCTAACTCATTTTTAATTTCTAATGTACTTTTGGTTTATAGATTAAAATACAATATGATTAGTATCTCACAAATTTTTGATGGTAATTTTTATATGAAATTTAAAAATAATTATTGTAATTTTTATAATTGTAAAAATACTTTTGTGTTTACTACTTTAAGGAATGATAATATTAATAAAGTCAATCATGAATCTTTAATTTCACAAATTTTTTCTTGCTTATGTGACTTTCATAATGAATCTTGGCCTTCTCATACGAAATTATGCCACTTCAATATTCACTCACTTATAAAAATTACCAGGAAATGGTTCGTTAGGGATCTCTCAAAAATTGATTTCTTACATGATAAAGCTCATAAACCTTGTCAAAAAGGGAAGCAACACAAAATATATTTCAAAACATAGATTGAAGTTTCAACTTCCCAACCCCTAGATTTGTTCACATTTAATTTTTTAAACCTTCTAGAATATCTTTTCGAAATGTGAAGAAATAAGTCAATGTATTTGTAGATGAATTTCATAGGTATACCTAGGTATTATTTTTATCTGACAAAATTGTACAATACTCTCGCTTTACCAAGTATGAAAAATAATTATAAAGCATAAGTGAAATTATAATTAAAATCATATGATGTGAACATATACCTGAGTTTTAAAATGAATACATTGAATCCTTTTTCTAAAAAATGGATATAACTATAACTTCTATACTCCTAGGACCCCTAGAATAATGGAGTAATATAAATTATAAATTTAATACTTCAAGTGACAGCCCATAAAATTCTTAATGAAAATGAATTATCTATATTATTTTGGGTGGATTCTATGAATACAACCTTATATATAATTGATATAGTTTTAATTAGACATATCATAAAGAAAAATACTAATGAAATTTGGAATAATTGAAATCCTAATGTCAATTACTTTAGATTTTTTAGATGCAACGTCTTTATTCATAACACTAACGATAATCTTGTGAAGTTTTCCTCTAAGAGTATTCAATGAATTTTCATTGGTTATTCATCATCTTGTAAATCCTATAGTGTTTCAATCAAAAGAACCAAGTCTGTGGAACAATCTATTCATGTCATGTTTGATAATATAGATCCACATAAACCTGAAAGATCTTTTATAAACCTTGATTATGATTTATCCACTCTAGACATCAATAAAATCCCTTTTATGATACTATAAAATATGCAGAAAAAGCATCCTATTCTATAGAACTTCCAAAACAAGAATCAAAACGTACAAAAATTCATGAGGTGAAAAATATTTAATTTAATAAAGTTGGTAGGGCTCTAAAATACCATTCTTTAGATTTTTTTAGATAGAGAACTATATATAAGAACATATACATGGTCTTATCTAAGAAACCATGTTTAAAATCAAGAATTATTATCATATATTGAACCTAAGAACATCAATAATGGATTCTAGGAAATGGATACGCAAGAATAAATTATCAAATTTAAAAGAAATAAGGTTTTGGAACTTGTTGATAGACCCAAAACACCTTGACTATAGTCACTAAATGGGTGTTTAGAAACATGGTTGATGAATATAGAATTATAGTAATGAATAAGGGTAGAATTATTGCAAAAGGGTATAATTAGAAAGAGGGTGTAGACTATGAAGAAACATTTTCACCTGTATCTTTACTTGATGCCATTATAAATATTATTTCCAACTCAACACATCTAGATTTCAAACTATATGAATAAAATTTCAAATGATCATTATTAAATGGGTATATAGTTGAAGATGTTTTTGTTGAATACCCCCTATATTTCAAAATCCTTATTTTCTAAATCATGTTTTCAAATTAACAAAATATTATATGGTTTAAAATAGAATTCTAGAGAATGGTATGATAAGATCAACTCTTTTTTAATTTATAAAGGATTTTAAAATGGTATAGCTGATCATACCATTTTTATTAAAAAAAATTCAAAATATTTTTTAGTTGTTAAAATATATCTAGAAGATATTATCTTTGAGTTTTTAAACAATTATTTATATACCGATTTTTCAAAGATGATGAAAAATTAATTTGGAATGAGTTTAATGGGTAAAATAAAATTATTTCTTGATTTTTATACTTTTCAAAATAATGAAGGAATTGTTTTAAAATAAAGTACACCAAATATCTTTTAAAACATTTTGGTTTGTATAACACTAAGAGTAGTGAAACTCTTATGAGTACCACCTATAAGTTATATCTTGATAAAGATGGAAAGTTAGTGGATTAGACCAATTATAGGGGTATAATTAGAAGTCTCCTCAACTTATGTTCTATCTGACCTAACATTATGTTTATTGTGTGTATGTGTGCTTATTTTCTAGAAAAACCTAAAGTTTCAAATTTACATGTTGTTAAAATAATTCTCAAATACCTCAAGTATACAACTGGTTTTGGATTATTCTATCCTAGAGGAAATTAATTTGACATAGTAAGTTATTAAGATGCTAATTTTGGTAGTTTTAAGTTAGAAAAATAACCTCTGGAAGATATCACCTTTTGTGAATGTATCTAGTTTCTTGGTTTAGTAAGAAGAAAAACTTGATTGCATTATCTACTTATAAAGTTGAATACATAGTTGTAGGTAACCATTGTGCCCATATTTTGTGGATGAAACATACATTAATAGACTATGTATTTCAATTCTGGAATTTCCCCAAAAATTATGACAACACAAGTGATACAAATATCTCTATGAATCACATGTGTCACTCTATAAAAAATAACATTGATGTAATACATCACTCATAGAGAGATTATTTTAGAAAGGGTGATATAAATCTTGAATACATTGGTACTGAACCCCATCTTTTTGATATTTTTAATAAACCATTGAATTTTATGATAATAAAATAAATCAATCAAGACTCCTGAATGATTAATTTTGGGTAAACATAATTTGATGGTGACCCACCATTGTTGTTTATCCACCATTTGAGTTTACCCATCGTTGGAGTTTACCAACCATTATAGTTTACCCACCATTGGAGTGTACCCACCATTGGTGTAACGACCCTATATTTGGAATAATATTTGTTTTCTGAATTTGTGAGTTATTTTATTATATACTCAACAAAAATATATCCTTTAATTAATGAAGAGAGTATAATTCAAATGAAACTATTATTTTTCGACTATTATATTACCGTTGGTCAATATGACCGCTGGTCAATATGAACGTTGGTCAATATTACCATTGGAAACTATACTCTTAACGTTATTCATGGTTAGTTAATATATAAATAAGAGACGACGGCCTCATCTAGTAGACTCAGGCTGTTGGAATCCAACCAGTTGGAGCTTGGGAAGGAGGTAACATCACTCATCTTTTCTCTTGACCAAGCCCATGCAAACACGAACACGTTGAGATTGAACAAAATGGAATAAGGGAGATTTTCAAGAAGAGAGAAATCACTACTCAAGAAATGTTGTCCGAGCTGCCCCAAGATTCTATCACCATTTCACACCATACTATTAGGTCTTATGTAGGTGTTATAAGGGGCTTTGTAACGAGGGCTTAGTTATTTTATGTAATCATTTTGTATAAATAAAGTTTTTATTTCTTATTATGGAAAATATTTTTAATTTGAAATGTTAAAATATATATAGGATGAATTTATAAAATTTACACATTATTGATGAATATTGGAAAAATGTATTTTAAAAAAAATTATATACTTTAAATAATTAATAATGTGAAATTATTTTCAAAAAATAGTCTTCTAAAATTGTGATCATTAAAAAATTTAGAGTCTAATAATATCAACATAATTATTTTTGAATATTAAATTATGAATAGTAATATTATCCTTATGAATAGTAATGTGACCAATGGAATAGTAACATCACTTAAGAAAGTATAAATATAATTTAGGCATTTTGAGTGGTGATGTGATATTATTGTATAAGTAATAACTATTTCAGAAATTATTAGTTAAGTATTAGTATTTTTTCAGGTAAATAATGGTTTTACATAAAAATTAAATATATCTTAATGGAAAATATATTTTCCTAAAATGGATTTCATTTTTGAATTCAGATCATCGATATTAGTTTAGGGTGATTTTATGAGATATTTATAAAATATTTTGATTTTCAATGAATAGTAAAAATACAATTTTCAGTTTTCATGTGTTTAATGACATCATTAATGATTTAATCAGGATGTCATAGTTTTGATAGACTTGTGTACATTAATATATGTTATGAGGTGTCCCAAGTGTCCAATACCATGGGAAAATACCATGGGAAATCCCGTGGTTTTGCAAATAACACTAATGAGGTGTCCCTTGGGAATTAAAAAAATATTCCCTCAAAGTTTCTATAAATACCGACCCATTAATTAATTCCATTCATTCAAAATTATTCCAAAACAAATATATGGTTTTTTTCCTCCCAGGAAGTCCTCTCATGGTTCCCTGAATCTTCCCAAGGTCCCAACCTTTGAGTTTTTTAAGTTACTCTTCAATTTAAGGGAACCTTTCACCCTACGCTTTTTGTCATAAAATCCTTTATGTTATGTCTTCTAGTTTCCATTTTATTATGTGGGTGTATGTTATTATATATACTTATTTCGTTCCATTTTATGCCCAAATAATAAGAAACCCTTTCTACTCTCATCAACTTACTTTCTAAATTTTTTAAGTGACTTCGTTAAGCTACTGAATTTTTGTAAAATAAATCACATCTTCTATTATCGTTCATGTATCTTTTTCATGTGTTGTTGATGCCAAAATCAAGGAAAATAAAAAATGGGAAATCATTTGGGTGTGCCTCGTGAAGACCTCTTGTGGATCCCCCATGGCCCTACAGCCGGCGTCGAGCTCCCCCTTCGTGAACCTGCTACGGAGTAAGGAGGCGGGATGCTCTGCGAACCGATTGGACCTTCGTGAACCCACTATGGAGAAAAGAGGAAGGATTCTCTAGGAACCACATTGAAATTCACGAATATAATGCCCCGACCACAATTACCTAGAGTCGGTGCATTATTAAATAACATTGGCATGATCACAAAAGATCAAGTCTTGAAAGACCGATTAGATATGTTGCCATGGAATAACTAGATATATTCCTAAAGTTTACATTACATCATAAAGTGAAAACTACTACAACAACATATTTTCTTCATATCCCCTCATACTATCTATTTCTGTCTATCATAAATTACTTCTTCATATCCTTTGAAAAATAAAACATTGAAATGGGTGTGCTCCGATTCTTAGTAAGGATAACAATATAGAGAAATCTTTCATAAATAAGCATAAACATTTAAGGAAACGTATAACTAAAACAAAAGCCTTTTAAACTTGAACTTCAACATAATATGGCAGAGATAAAATGAAATAATTCCATTTACATATTCACATGGATATTCTAATAGTAGAATAATCACATGAAATATCAATAACCACTTTCATAATGATGGAATTCATAATGTCAGACTATCATAACCACATATCCAAGGCCTCGTTCCAGGACTACAAATAAGATTTTGTCAAGGCCTTGTGCCAAGAAACTAGTTTGTCTCATTAGACCTACTGATGCATCGAGGAGCTATAGCAGGCTCCACCCGTCACTTATTAAGTCTAATGCATTCCTTGTATCAATAGGTTTAAACATAACAAAATTATTCATATTAAAACTAGTATATGAAATGTCAATAATTTCTCCATAAACCATGAATGGTATAAAAATAACACATCCATAGTCAAAAATATCACAAAAACATCAATACAATATGGATGTTTTGTATCAAAATAAATAAAATACATATAAGAATAAAATCCATCAAAAGATGTTGACATAGATGAAATCAAAACTATTTGAGAGAAATATCTCTTTTTTTTATATCATTTAAAACCCACATAATTATAAAATAAAACATTTACTTTGAAAATTTTCTTATATGATTATAAGGGATGCTTCGACGATTTTATAACGGCGGAAAATAGCCACACCCGCCGTATAAGTTAAAAAAGATATTCTTACCTTAATTCTGTCGAAAAGGTTAAAAAGGACCTTGTTTGGAAAACGAAAAAAATGATTCCTTTATAAACTTCTTATAAAAAGTCAAAAAGTGTATAAATTACTTTATCCCATAGACTTCAAAATATTAATAATTATTTTAAATACATTTTTAAGAAATATGGATCTGGATGATAAAGAGGTCTCACTAGGTAATTACGTATAAACATCCTCAGATAATGAATAGATTGTGAAATAAACCATTACCTTCTAATTTTATTTAGTTAAGGGTAGGTTAACCTCCTGTATAATGGTGAATTAATTTTTATTAAATTATACAATAATCATATACATTAGTATGATATCATATATTATCTTTTAACATTGCTATGTTAATAATATCTTAGTATTATCGTCGTTTTGGGTGTTAACTTACACTTTTTCTTTTATATGATTTGTTACATAAGTCATATTTATTACGGATAAGATTTATCTTATTCAAATTCAGAATTATATCGAGTCCTTTACCAATAGTTTTAATCATTTAATGAGAATTATACTTGAATGGATATGACGGAGAATGATTCTGATCACCTTCGTGGAGACGATAGTCCGTACGTACGCACGAGCGACAATATCATTCTTTTGATATTAAAATAATATTTAATTGGATGGTATATCATATATAAAGAATCATTATCATGTTATATTTATTATTTACATGAATTATACATCATAATTATATCCATTTAAATTTAATAACAATTACACCACGACGTGGAGATGGTAGGCCATACGTACGCACATATGGTGACTTGTCATTCATAGGATATTGAATTTGGTTGTTCCATATATATAATCACATCACAGTATATATAATATACTGGAGTTATTATTTTATAATGGAAATAACAAGGAATGAATAAGTTGAAGATGAAAGGAACTTGAAAGAGGGTGGTGAAAACATTACCTCTTCTTCGGGTTCTTCCTTTTGATTTGATCAAAAGGGCTCCTTAGGTTGAATTTCTAACTAAAGAGAGTCCTATAGGACGAATCGATGATATTTTAGAGGGTATTTGGGAAGAGGATGGCCGAGACCAATGGCATTGAAGGTGTGAGATTGAGAGATGGGGGAGCGCCCTTTTATAAGAGGGGTGAGAGGAACCTTTTGAAAAGCTAGAAATATTATTTTATAGTAAATTCATATCGGTTTCTAATGGATCCAAAGTGGATTATATAAAGGTTATGGTGGGGATAGGTCTAAAACCACTCAACCACTAGGTTTTAGACAGGTTTGGGTCACTTTATTAACCTTATCTTTTAGTTTTAACTCTTAGTTAATTATTTTGACACTTACCATATATCTTTTTATTTATATATTATATAGTCAATAAAATAAATATAAACCTCCAAGAGACCTCCAAGAGGTCCATTAATGATACACCTATCATTATATAAGTCTCTTGGCTAAACCATAGATTTTTAGGAATTGAATAAAATATAATATTTGTTTTCAAAACTCTTTTATGTCAATTTTGACACAATTTGGTATTTGATTTTTTTGAAAATCATAACAGCATGATTACTTTGAAAAAAAAATTAATCAAATCAACAGTAACATGTCATATTAACCTATAAAATTATTTTAATTCATAAAAGTTCTCAAATTACGTTTATTTTGATATTTATAATATCAATTATTTTAATATTTCATTAATTTGTTAATTAATGCATCACCATTGTGTCATAAATAAATTAAATTATGTAGTGTCTAAAAATTATAAATAAAGTACCATTATGTAGGAAATATTTTTATCTTTATAATCAATATTTATAATCGAATTTATCTTATGTATAACCCTATATTAAAAATGTTTTATTTATTAAACTTTGATCTTAACTCTTTTAACTCTTCTTTGAATTAAATAATAATAAATGTCCTAATCTAATTCAAGTGGACCTAAATAATAATATTTTATTCTTAAGGCTGTTTTTGGTCGAGATACACTTGTACAATAGAATTAGGAAATGTTTTAGGGGAATATTAATATCATTGTTACCCTTAATTACCCTATTTTCTTTTAACTGTGGTAAATAAAAGTAAAAAGATACTATTCACCAAATATTATTTTCATCTTATTGAACCAATTTTTACTCCTTGATAATAATTGTGTCTCTAGGATTTCTGAAATTATACTCACAGAATCAGTAAAATTAAGTTTTATGAGAATTTCCAAATTCTCCTAGGAGGTGGGTAAAAGACGGTGAAAAGTTCCATAAAAGATTTATATATCTAAAATAATTCTAAACTAAATCCAATGAAATAAATTGAACTTATATAAGTACTATGTATCAATTTTGAACTTAATTAAATTTAAATAAAATAAATAATTATTTAAATAAATATTCGGTTTTAAACCATAACTCAGTGTTTTTCACTATTCATCAAAAATTGAATGTTTTCAGAAAAATACTAAAATTTCACCCTAGGATAATTTCGATATTCTGAATCCAAAAATGAATTCCATTATTAAATATAAAATTTATAATTTTTTAAAAAGTGGGTATTACTCTTCATAATGGCTAGTTTGATTGATTGTGGTGTGTGTTAGAACACAAAGTTGCGTAAAACACACTCTACTATATTATTCAAAGAGAAGCGTACAATGGAAGCTTGGGTTGTTACATTCTCCACTCCTTCAAATAATTTCATCCTCGAAATTTATAGAATACTACTATATGAAAAATCTCGGTTGGTTCTTCTTCATAAGTTCCTCGGGTTCCCACGTTGCTTCTTCAATCATATGGTTTGTCCACAAAACATTTACCAGATGAGTCGTCTGGTTTCTCAGTACTTGTTATCTCTTATCAAGAATCCTGATGGGCTCTTCGCAATAAGACAGATCAGGTTCCAGTTCTAATTCCTTTTAACAAAGTACATGTTTTTGGTCAAGCTTGTATTTTCTCAACAGTGATACGTGGAAGACATCGTGAACTTTGGAGAGATATGGCAGCATTTCCAAATGGTAAGCTACAACACCAATTCATTCTAGAATTTCAAAAGGTCCGATGTACCTGGGACTCAATTTAACCTTCTTACCGAAACGTATAACTCCCTTCCATGGAGATACCTTCAAGAAAACATGATCTCCTACCTGAAATTCCAAATCCTTCCTTTTGTTATCAGCATAGCTCTTCTGCCTACTTTGAGCAGCTTTGATGTGGTTTTGGATTACCTTCACCTTTTCCATGGTTTCCTCCACCAGTTCTGGGCCTACCGGTTTTCTTTCACCAACGTCATCCCAACAAGTTGTTGTGCGACATCTCTTTCCATATAATGCTTCATATGGTGCCATCTGAATACTTGAATGCAAGATATTTTTAAAGGAAAATTCCACCAGAGGTAAATATTGATCCCACATACCCTGAAAGTCAAGTGAGCATGATCTCAACATGTCCTCTAAGGTTTGAATAGTCCGTTCTGATTGTCCATCTGTTTGAGGGTGATAGGCAGTGCTCAAACGAAGTTCATTATCCAAGGCCTTCTGAAGACTCTTCTAGAATCTTGAAGTAAAACGGGGATCACAATCAGAAACAATTGATAGGGGTACTCCATGAAGTCTCACAAATTCAATAATATATAGTCTTGTTAACCATTCAAGTGGTAAATCTTCCATTATAGCATGAAAATGTGCTGACATGGTAAGATGATCAACAATGTCCCATATTGCATCGTTCCTTCTAGGATTCTTTAGTACTCCCATGAAAAATTTCATCGTGATATTATCCCATTTCCACTCTGTTATGGGAAGAGGTTGCATGACTCCTCCAGGCTGTTTCCTTCCAGCTTTCACTTGTTGAAAAACCATACATCTTGACACAAAATCAGCAATCTCCCTCTTCATGTTGTCCCACCAAAAATGTTCCTTCAAATCTCTATACATTTTAGTGCTCCCATGGTGTATAGAGAAATTGGAACTATGAGCATCGTCCATCAATTGCCTTTTTAGATCAGGTATATTGGTAACACAAAGTCTCTTCCCAAATTTAAAAATACCATCTTCATACACAAAGTCACTCAATCTCCCATCATTCATCGCTTTAATCTTCTTTTGAAACTCTTCATCCTCGGTCTAAGAACTCTTAATCCTTTCTTGTAAAGATGGTTTGGAAACTATTTGAAAAAAGCATTGATGTTTCAGCTTCCATGGTTATTCCCATGTCCATCTTCACTAGATCCATAAAAATAGGATCCCTTTCAAATCTCATCTTGTTCAAAACTCCATGATCTTTTCTGCTCAAAGCATCTTCCACCTTATTTTCCTTCCCCGGGTGGTAGTGTATCGTTCAATCATAATCCTTGAGTAGTTCAGACCATCGCCTTTGCCTCAGGTTGAGTTCTTTTTGTGAGAAAATATACTTTAAAATCTTGTGATCAATATAAATATCAGAATTTTAACCATAGAGATAATGTCTCCATATCCTCCAAGCAAAGATTATAGAGGCTAACTCAATATCATGAGTAGGATAGTTTTTCTCATGAATTTTTAGCTGTCGTGATGCAGAGTCAATAACCCTATCATTCTTCATAAGGACACAACCACGTACTTTTTTCGATGCATCACAATAAATAACGAATCCATAATTCCCCGATGGTAGAGTCAATATAAGAGAATTGAATAATATTCTCTTCAGTTCTTCGAAACATTCTTCACACTATTTTTTTCAAAACAAATTTAACCCCTTTATGTGTGAGATTTGTTAATGGGTTAGCCAACCGGGAAAAATTCTGGACGAAACGTTGATAATAACCTGCTAAACCAATAAAATTGTGTACCTCATTTATACTCATCGGTGCAGGCCATTCTTAGATTTCCTTGGTCTTAGAAGGATCAACAGAGATTCCATAATTAGAGACAATATGGCTAAGAAAAGAAATATCTTGATGCCAAAATTCACAATTGCTAAACTCCCCATATAATTCATGACTTCTCAGAGTCTTCAGGATAATGCGGAAGTGATTTTCATGATCTTAGTAGCTTTTGGAGTATACAAAGATATCATCAATAAATACCACCACAAATTCATCGATATATTCATTGAAAAATCAATTACATAGATCCATGAATACAGAGGGTGAATTAGTTAATCCAAATGGAATTACTGTAAACTGATAATGCCTATACCTGGTTTGAAATGCTGTCTTCGGAATGTTTTACTTCTTCACACACAACTGATGATATCCAAATCGAAGGTCAATCTTTGGAATGTATTGAGCTCCATGCAGTTGGTCAAATAAATCATCAATGCGAGGTAGGGGATACATGTTAGTTATTATTATATCATTGATCTCCCTGTATTCGATACATAACCTCATAGATCCATCTTTCTTCCTAAAAAAGGACAGGGGCTCCCCATGGAGAAACACTAGGGTGAATAAATACCTTATTACTCAATTCCTCTAGTTGTTTCTTTAGTTAAACTAATTCCACAGTGGCCATTCTATAATGGGTCTTCGATATAGGCCTTGAACTAGGAATTAATTCAATAGAAAACTTAATTTATCATTCTGGAAGATGTCTAGGTAAATATTCTGGAAACACATCTACATATTATTTCACAATAGTCACATACTCTATTTGAAAATTCATTTCCTTAACCATAGTCATTTCATTCTCTTCCTCCCAAATAATTGAATTTAGTCGAGCTACTGGGGGTAGATCTAGGTAAGAATTAGGTGGTGATGATTCTGCTCTAAAGATAAGGTGTTCTTTATCATCACCAACAAAAATTGTAACCTCCTTCTTCTTACAATAAATCTTCTAATCATGGTCCGAAATCCAATCCATAATGTGGATTATATCAAACTCAATCATAGGTATGATGATGAGATCAGTAGATAAAGAAAATTTATATGCCCTAATGGAAACGGATCCACAGAACATTGTAGCAATGATACTTCCCTTAGGAGTTTAAACTGACAACTCCTTTGTTAAATAAAATTGAAAATATCTAATTTTCATAGAAAACTAGGAAGATATGAAACAATGCGATGATCTAGAATCAAATAATTCATATTCTAAACATGAGGAAAAAATTAAATTATCTACCACCACATCTTTTGGAGCTTCTAACTTAGAAATAGTGATAGCATAAGCTTGGACTTGATCCCTTGGACTTTTCTGAGAAAATTTCCCTTGACGATTAGGAAATTCATTTGCATAATGTCACATCTCCCTGCAGTTGTAGAATTGAACATTGGTAGCTTCTTTCTTCCCCTTGAAATCACGAGCTTGGTGGCCTTTTTCCCCACACTCATACCAGACTGCCAATTATTTTAAGCAAGTACCAGGGAGTTTCTTCGCACATTTACTGCAGGATGGATATTCAACTTTTCCCTTATTCCCCTTATTTCCATTCCCATAGTGATCAGCAGATCTCTTCTTCTCCTGCTTTTCTTTAATGTCATAAGACTTAGAGAATTACATTTCTATCTTGATAGCACATGAGACAATATCTTCGTACAATGAGAAGGTTTTTGAGACTAATGCTCGATGGAGACACATTTTTAACCCATCAAAGAAACGATCAATCGTACTTCTTGGTTTATGTATATAATCTTCATCATACCTTGCTAGCCTTGTAAAGTTATCCTCATACTTTGTGACATTCTCATCCTCCTTTTGTCTCAGACTTAGAAATTGTCTTTCCATATCTGTTTGATGGTCATGAGGAATGTATTTTTCTTAGAAAAGATCTTTGATCTCCCTCTATTCCATATTGGATACGTCATCATCTTCCGTTGTGTTTTGTATCAATGACCACCATTGATCAGCATCTCCAGTGAGGTGATAAACTCCCATGATAACCTTTTCCCTTTCACTACTCCCCAAAGCCTGAAATATTTTCTCTATGAAATTTATCCATTGCTCAGCTACTAATGGATTTTTACTCCCATTGAATGTTGGTGGTTGCTTCCTCATGAAGAGATCTAACATTGATCCACCTTGTTGCGGATCAGTTTGCTCCATACGTGTAAGGTTATTATTCATAACCTAAGTGAGTAGTCCCAGTATGGTGATTAGCTGATCAGCACCAGTTGCATCCCCAGCTCCACTATAATTATATTGAGAAAGAGGGAAATCCCTACATGGAGTGCGTGAATTGATACGGTTTCCACATCTTCCACTAGGCGCCATTTCTAAACAATGGAAAAAACTAAATCAGTGTATGAATCAAAATACATAATTCCATACTTGTAAAACACTTAACATAAATTGATGCATTTACGGATATAATCTATAATCATAAAAATGTTTTCATTGAGAATGTATATACTTATAAACCCTTCATAATGGTTTGTAAATAAAATGAGAATTATCCTAAACATATCCCCCAAGAGTGTCATAACCATGAGTGCAGCAAAGCCCGTTGTCGTGCACCAGTTCTTGTTGGAGTCTAGATCAAAGTGGTGTTTTCTGGTTTTACCCATAGGTACATATGTGCCAGATCCGCCTCTACCTGCTCATATCCATACAAGGATTTATTGCTCAGAAAACTCACAAAATCTCTAAAATACAAAAATTATAGGAAGTTCTTCTATACTAATCCTCAAATTCCATCTTAGGTCTATGAGCTCTAATCAGAGTTTATCTAAATATAGCTTCCAAGGATTGTACTAAACTTCATCTTATACCAACTGTAATGCCCCGAACCTAGTAAACCAAAGTCAGTGCATTTTTACATAACATTGGCATGATCACAAAAGATCAAGTCTCGAAAGGCTGATTAGTTTAGTAGCCTTGGAATAACTAGATACATTCATAAAGTTTACATTACATCATAAAGTGAAAACAACTACAATAACATCTTCTCTTCATATCCCCCCATAATATTCCTTCATGTAATTCATAAATTAATTCTTCACATCCTAGGAAAAATAAATCATTGAAAGGGGTGATCTCAGATGCTAAGTAAGGATAACAATATAGCGTTAACTTTCATAAATAAGCATAAACATTTATGGCAGTGTATAACTAAAAAAAAGACTTTTAAACTTGAAATTCAGCATTATATGACAAAGATAATATGAAATAATGCCATTTACTTACTCACATAGATATTCTACTAGTCTAATAATCACATGCAATATCAATAACAACTTTCCTAATGATGGAATTCATAATTCCATACTGTCATAACCATATAGCCAAGACCTCGTGCCAAGACTACAAATAATATTTTGTCAAGGCCTTGTTCCAAGACAGTAGTTTGTCTCATGAGACCTACCGATGAATCGAGGAGCTATAGCAGACTCCACCTGTCACTTATTAAGTCCAATTCATTCCTCATATGAACAGGTTTAAACGTAACATAAATATTCATATTAAAACTAGCATACGAAATGTCAATACTTTCTCCATAAACCATGAATGGTATAAAAATAACACATCCACAGTCAAACATATCGCAAAACCTTCAATAGAATATGGAGGTTTTTTATCACAATAAATCAACATCAAATAAGCTTAAAATCCATAAAAGGGTGTTGACATAGTTGAAATAAAAAATATTTGAGAGAAATATCTCTTTTTTGAAATCATTTAAAAGTCATATAATTAAAAAATAAAACATTTACTTTGAAAATTATCTTATAATATTGTACGGTAAGCTTAGATGATTTTATAATGGCAGAAAAATAGCTTCACCCGCCGTATAAGTTAAAAAAGACATTCTTACCTTAATTATATCGAAAAGGTTTAAAAGGACCTTGTTTGGAAAACGACTGAATGATTCCTTTATAAACTTATTATAAAAATTCAACAAGGGTATAAATGAATTTATCCCATAGTCTTTAAAATATTAAGAATGATTTGAAATACATTTTTAAGAAACATGGATGTGGATGATAAAGAGGTCCCAATAGATAATTATGTATAAACAACCTCGGATAATGAAGAGATTGTGAAATAAACCCTTACCTTGTACTTTTCCTTGGTTGAGGGTAGGTTAACCTCCTATATAATTGTGAAATAATTGTTATTAAATTATAAAATAATCATATGCATTAATATGATATCATATATGATCTTTTAAAATTGCATTGTTAATAATATCTTAGTATTATCGTAGTTTCAGGTGTTAACATACTCGTTTTCTTTAATATGTTTTGTTACCTAAGCCATGTTTTTTATGGATAGGTTGTATCTTATTCATATTTAGAATGATATCAAGTACTTTAACATTATTTTTAATCATAAAATGACAATTAGACTTGAATGTATACGACGGAGAATGATTCTCATCGCATTCGTGGAGATGGTAGTCCGCACGTACGGACGAGCGACAATATCATTCTTTTGATATTAAAATAATATATAATTGGATGTTATATCATATATAGAAAATAATTATCATGTTATATTTATTGTTTACATGGATTATACATCATTATTATACCAATCTAAATTGAATAACAATTACACCACGACGTGGAGACGGTAGGCCGTACATACGCACATAAGGTGACATATCATTCATAGAATAATGAATTTAGTTGTTCCATATTTATAATCAAATCACAGTATATAGAAGATACTAGAGTTATTATTTTATAATGGATATAACAAGGAAATAAGAAGTTTAAGAAGAAAGGAAATTGAAAGAGGGTGGTGAAAACATTACCTCTTCTTCGGGTTCTTCCTTTTGATTTGATAAAAAGGGCTCCATAGGATGGATTTCTGACTAAATGAAGGGCTCTAGGATGAATGGAGGATATTTTATAGGGTATTTGGGAAGAGTTGGTCTGAGACCAAAGGCTATGATGGTGTGAAATTGAGAGATGGGGTATTTCCCTTTTATAAGAGGGGTGAGGGGCACCTTTGGATAAGCTAGAAATATTATTTTATAATAAATTCATATTCGGTTTATAATGGATCCAATGTGGATTATTTAATGGTTAAGGTGGGGATAGGTTGAAAACCACTCAACCAATAGGTTTTAGATAGGTTTGGGTCACTTTATTAACCTTATCTTTTAGTTTTAACTCTTAGTTAATTAATTTGACACTTACCATGTCTCTTTGTATTTTTATATAATATAGTCAATAAACATACTATAAAAATCCAAGAGACCCCCAAGTGTTCCATTAATGATACAACTATCATTATATAAGTCTCTTGGCAGATCCTTAGATTTTTAGGAATTGAATATAACATAATATTTGTTTTGAAAACGCTTTTATGTCATTTTTGACACTATTTGGTATTTGATTTTTTTGAAAATCATAACAGAATGATTACTTCAAAAAAAAACATAATTAAATCAATAAAAACATGTCATATTAACCTATATAGTTATGGTAATTCATAAAAAGTCTAAAATTACATTTATTTTGATATTTATAATATCAATTATTTTAATATTTCATTAATTTGGTAATTTATGTATCACCATTGTGTCTTAAATAAATTAAATTATTTAGTGTCTAAAAATTATAAATAAAGTACCATTATGTAGGAAATATTTTTAGCTTTATAATTGAATTTATCTTATGTATAACCCTATATTAAAAATGATTAAGTTATTAAACATTGATTTTTACTCTTTTAACTATTCTTTGAATTAAATAATATTAAATATCCTAATCTAATCAAAGTGGACATAAATTATAATATTTTATTCCTAAGGTTGTTTTTGGTCGAGATACACTTGTGCAATAGAATTAGGAGATGTGTTAGGGTAATATAAATATCATTTTTACCCTTAATTACCCAATTTTCTTTTAACCGTGGTAAATAAAAGTAAAAAGTTACTATTCACAAAACATTATTTTTATCTAATTAAACCCCATTTTACTCCTTGATGTTAACCATGTCTCTCATATTTTTGAAATTCCACTCACAGAAGCGTTAAAATTACGTTTTATTAAAATTTCCGAATTCTCCTAGGAGGTGGGTAAAAGACGGTGAAAAGTTCCATAAAATTTTTATATATCTAAAATGATTCTAAAATAACTTCAATGAATTACATTGAACTTATATAGGTACTATGTATCCATTTTGAAATTTAATTAAATTTTAATAAACTAAATAATTGTTTAAATAAAAATTCCGTTTTAAACCATGACTTAGTGTTTTTCACTATTCATCAAAAATTGAACGTTTTCAAAAAAATACTAAAATTTCACCATAGTCTAATTTTGATATTCCAAATCAAAAAATGAAGTCCATTTTTAAAGATAAAATTTATAAAATTTCAGAAAGTGGGTATTACTATTCATAACGGCTACTTTGATTGATTGTGGTGTGTGTTAGAACTCGAAGTTGCGTACAACACACGCTACTGTATTATTCAAAGAGAAGCGTACCATGGAAGCATGTGGTGTTAAAACGAACCTTCCAAGGGGAAAAGAGGCGGTATGCTCCACAATCTGATTTGATGTTCGCGATCCCACTACAAAGCAAGGAGGGGGATGCTCCACGAACCCCATTGACATTCGTGAACCCACTGCGGAGAAAATTATGTCTTCATGCCGAGTGAGCTCTGCTTTGTGGCACATCTTGCCTATAAATACCAGGCTCCCCTCGAGACCAACAGATGGATCCTCCAAACATTCACCTTCTGAGCTCCCACATCACGAAGCAATTTCTGCTCTGTGAACCATGAGAATTTCATGGTAATTTTTCATCGCGAAGTGACTTCCCCTATGCATGAATTTCACCCATCTTCAAAGAGGGATGCCCTTCGCAGAGCCCACGGGCCTCTAGGAAGGAAGGAGATCCCCATGGGGACCCGGGTTGTCATAGAGCATTTAGGGTTTGTGAAGCACCCTTCATACACATGTGAACAGCATGTTAGGGTGTGGTCACTGTGTTTCGTGAAGCACATTATGTCACAATGTTTTTCTTCACAAGGAAACATTTCTTTATGAGTCATTCCTCCGCGAATTCCTTTCCACTTCATGAAGCACCTTCCATATGCCCATTTTTCATATGACTAGGTTAGGTGATGTCATTTCACAAATCACACCCCTTCGTGAAGCCCCTCAACTTCCCGAAGCACCAGAGCTTCATGATTATTTTACCTATGAACCCCTTTTATTTTAAAATCCTTTTCCTATGTGGCCCTTAAGTTTTACACGAAGCAATTTCAAGGACCCTTGGGATATTCTTGCCATTTCGTTGCTTCGCCTCCTACTTCATCACAAAGGCAAGCTAATGACTATTGTTTTTTTGCATAGCCACGCTTACTAGGACCCCTCAATGGATCACTCCATAACACCCCTCAATCCATGGCATTGCCAATGCCTTACTTCCCTCAAGTGTGGGAAGTTATCGGTTATGTTAGGCCTAGGGGTGCAGAGTGAACCCACCTCGTCTGAGCTGCATGACGTTAAACTGCCAAGAAACATCATCCCCAGCACATGACATTAGAATGTGGCCTTGCCCCTTGCATCATACGCGGGGTGCCTTGTATCAGACATTATCTATTCCCACTTGTCTCCATGGGAGTGAAATCATTCCTCACATGGAATGAGATCCACTTTATGGGAGAGGCGTTTGTTTGCGGGGACAGGGAAACTACTTTGGTGTAAGCCCCTTGCTTTTCTTGAAGGAGGAATCACCTCGGCTCCTCCTACCTTCCTCATTTCCAAAGACCTTAGGAGAGAGGGGAATTGGGACCTTGGTTCCCTCTATCATGGGGATTTGTCACCACCTGGGCCTCCACGTTGGATTATGTTCCAATTTCCATCACCCTGGGATGATAACCACATGTTACCCCCGTTTCCTCTCTGGGTCGCTAACCACTTATAATCCCCCATTATACTTCCCACGGACGCACCTTCCACATCCGCTCATTGTTGCCTCTTGTTTCTCACACTGAGAATTACTCACATTGGATAAGAATAAGCACCAACCATGACATCCTCTCTAAGTATCCCAGAGTGTATTCCCCACACTCACTCTCAAACTACGCAGACTTTGATCCTTTCCAAGGAAATGTATGTAGTAATCCTCACTGAGGTTCAATCCCAACATCCATAAGTCCCGACCATCGTAATGTTGATTACGGAATTGACTATGCTACCCATTCCTCATGGGTGGGAAGGTATCAGTTATGTAAGACCTTGGGGTGCAGAGTTCCCCCACCTCGTACGAGATGCAAAACATTAAAAATCCAAAAACCACCATCCCCAGCACATGATGTTATACTACGGCCTCGACCCATGATTCATACGTGGGGTACCCTATCTCGGACATTCTCTATGCCCACTGGTCACTACGGCAGTGAAATCATTCCTCATGTGGAATGAGATCCTCTTTTTGGGAGCAACGTTTGTTCGTGGAGATAAGTCAACTACTTTGGTGTAATCGCCTAGCTTTTATTGTAGGAGGAAACACCTCTGCTCCACCATTATTCTTCCTTGACAAATACTAGAGGAGTGATGGGAATCAAAACCTTCATTATCATGTCCCTCTCCCATTGGGATTTGTCGCCACCCTGGCCGCCACCCGGGAGTAAGTACCAGTTTCCATCACCCTGGGCTGCCTGTTTTCTCTTGGGGTCGCTAACCACATGTAAGCCCCCATTCCACTTCACATTGACGCACCTTCCATGACATGATCTTTAGGACATTGATGCCTCTTGTTTCTCACACCTAGCATGACTCACTTCATCTAAGAGAAACAACCGACCATGAAATCCTCTATGGGAAGCCTAGAGTGTAATCCCCACACTCACTCCTGAAGTATGATGACTTTTATCTTTTCCAAGGCCTGGTACGTAGAAAGCCTCCCTGAGGTTAATTCCCAACAACCATTGGTCCCAACCATCTTCACATCGGTTCACCAACACACTCCTATACTATGTGTACATTGAACCTTACCTAGGCAACGTACGTAGGAAGCCTTCCTGAGGTTCAAGCCCAACAACCATTGGTCCCGACCATCATCACGTCAGTTCTCCAAATTATTCCCAAAAGACATGGACTTTGATCCTTACCAAGTCAAGGTACGTTGGAATCCTCCTAGAGGTTCGAGCCCAACAACCATCGGTCCCAACCACCTTCATGTCGATTCACCAAATAACTCCCAAACTAGTGGAATTTGATCCTTTCTAGAGAAATGTACATTGAAAGCCTCCTTGAGGTCCAAGAAAAACAACCATTGGTCCCAAACATCTTCACAATGGTTCTCCAACTCACTCTTGAACTATTTGGACTTTGATCCTTTCCAAGGGCAGGTACGTAAAAGGCCTCCCTGAGGTTCAATCCCAAGACCCATTGGTCCCGACCATTTTCTTGTCGGTTCAGCAAAAAACATCCCGAACTACGCAGTCATTGATCCATACCAAGGCGAGGTATATAGGAATCCTACCTAAGTTTGAAGCCCAAAAACCATTGGTTCTGACCCCCTTCATGTCGGATCACCGTCGTCCCACCTGAAGATAAATTGTATGCCCCCTTTTCGTCTTGAACGATATCAAAATACATCCACCATCCCGAAATATGTGGGCTTTGATCATTGAATCATATATAGGGTATGTAGGAAGGCTCCTTGAGGTTAAACCACATCCAACAGTAAGCCATTGTGACCCCATATAGTAGTAAGCCATTGTGACCCCATACATCTGTAAGTCGTTCTGATCCCTGTCCAACGGTAAGCCATTATGACCCCATCTAGCAGTAAACTGTTGTGACCCCATCCAGCAGTAAACTGTTGTGACCCCATCTAGTGTTAAGCCGTTGGGATCCCATCCAACAGTTAGCCATTATGATACCATCCAGTGGTAATCCGTTTTGATCCCATCCAGTTGTATGCCATTGTGATCCCATCCCACAGTAAGCTGTTGTGATCACATCCATCGGTAAGCCGTTGTGATCCCCGTCCAATGGTATGCCCTGGGGACCCCATAAAACTGTATTCTTTTATGATCCTCATCCAGCAGTAAGCCATTGTGACCCCATCTAGAGATAAGTTGTTTTAGTCCCATCAATTGGTACCCAAATTTATGATCTCCCCCTCTGGCATCGAACCAAGTCTTGGGCCACTGATCACGTGTAAGTCCCAGCATGTCATCGGGTCGCTATCCTTTGCTCGAACCCCAATTTCATGCCCCAACCTGAAGGTTCCACTTCCTCTAGGTACCCTTCATATGGGTCACCTCCTCAGGTGTCTCATCGCATCATGATCTATATGGAATTAGATTCCCTACCATGGGGATATGTAGGATGTCTCTTCGAGGCTGAAGCCCAAAATCACTATTGTCCTCAAGTCGACTCCATCTCATTCTCCATCCACTTCCTTTAACTATCCATTATCTATCTTGATTCTTATCTTGGTCGCCACATCCCAGTGATATCATTCCAATTTACCGCCTAGCATCAGTGTTTTCCCCAGTGGTTACACCCATATGATTCACTCTAGTCAGTGTTCTAATTAGTCTGATTATATCCTATGGATGTTAAACCAGCTGCATACGTTGTGTTAAACATGGGAAGATGAGGAAAACCTTACAAAAATGTCTATGCCATATAATTCCCCACATTCAACGTGGGATGCCTTGGGATTCCACACCCTCAAAAAGCCCTATAATATGGGGATGAAACCCGGACGCGGTAGTGTTCCGGTGTCTAGACACGCTAGTAATGTCCAACGTGGCTACTCCCTCGACCGATGGTTACTGACCTAACCAGACACCAAGGAATGTCCTGACAGAAGCAGTGTAATTAACTGTTGTCTATGAAGATATGTCATTTGGAATAGTTTCACGAATAACGTTTTATGTCTATAACTGAGAACCAGACTAGGTGATGATATCCGAGGAGGAATCCACGGAATGAAGAGCCGACATCCCATCATCCTGTTTCAATCAAGGAGAACACATTCTTGAACAACGAATAGATTCTGCCCGGATTTGGAAAGTGGGAATGTGGGGAATCGAACCATGCATCCCCATCATCCTCGAACAGAATAACGCACGTGCCCCAGAGAAAGTGTCGAAAAGAGAAATGGAGAACCATAAATGAAGATATTCTCCTCAATATGGAGATTAGTAGCGTTTGAGACATCAGTGGATTAGTGTGTCACCAGATCTAGCTATCTAGTGTTGGGTCCCGCCAAGAAAATTGAGGGCCTAGCGTGAAACACAATAGATGTTGGGGCATTCAAAATGTTGTACATACCTATCGGTAAAACTGTCAGTAAGGATCCATCTTACTAGACATGGAAGATGGAATGACGTTGGGGAACTAGTCATCAATTCCTTTCCTTTCAGCACTGCTGGGTCAATCTCTCTAATTTTCAGGAACCAAGATGATGTAGGAATTTGATCACTGCCCGCCCAACTACAAAGGGGTAGGGGAAATTCCAAAGATATTGTCTCGCATGGCTTTACTGCTTTTGTGACAATCTCCGCATCTACAAACGTCGAGCACCCATGCCCCGTATCGACGTCTGAATTCATTCAGTGTCGGGTGATCAACGACCTCATATGCCAGTATGAGGTGGAAGGGATTATCCGGACTCAGGATATAGCCTTCCAGGATCTAGAGGCGTATGCACCTTATCACCACCACCGCCCCCTAAGGGCCACATAGGGAGTAAATTATCCCCTCTCCAATGTACAATCGTTTTGGGAGCCTCTCCCTGAAACACCTCAATGAATCTCTCCCCTACACCGACGAAGTAGGGGATTATTAGGTTGGCCTAGTCGGGATCCTATTTTAGGCCCCCCCAAGGAGGGATCCAACAATGTAATTCAATCACCGCCATCCAGTATCACGAGTTGAGGAGTAGGTAAGCCATGCCCCTGCACCATTGGCCTTTGTCTGGATTAACCGACGCCAGTGTCAGGAACAGGCCGAGGAGGATGCCCGCTATTTCACATCAACGTCAGCCACAACTATGGCACTGGACACCACCGACATATATCATCAACCCCTTTTGTATTCTGAGTAGGGGGACTTGTATACCCATCTTAGATCGAGTCCCCAACCGCCCCACGGGCAGGCTGGGTCGACTCACTCATCCACTGGTGCAGGTAGTGGCCGCTGCCAGTACAGAGGCCCACCACATACCGCCACCCTGGAAAATGTGGGTCTTCCCCATTTCCAAGCTCGACATGGAGGTCTACCTCATTCTACCCTCATCCAGAATGAGGGACCTCCCACGATGGTGACACTCAGTACATAAGCCTCTACCTTGTTCATTACATCAGGTATGGAGTAATACCTCATACCACAGACCACCGGTGTGAGAACGTTGTGCATCCTATTAATCTCGAGCATGGGAGGAATCCCCATGTTCTGAAAGCTGCCATAAAAGTTCCTATTTTCCTCAAAAATAAAAGGGGTTAAGGTTATATTCACATCACCATCACCCAGCATGGAGGTCCTACCTATGTTTGGATTGTCTAGTATGAGGACCTTCCTCGCACAGATGTTGCTAGAGGAAACATGCATGGAGGTCTTACCCATGATCCTATCGGTTTTAGTGGAGGTCCTAACAACTCCAGTACTTCCCATAGAGGCCCTCTCCATGTCCCCTTTGATAGCTTTCTTGGTCCTCCACTTACCCCAGCTTACTCATGCAGAAGTACAATATGCCCCAACATCAGTATGGCTGAAGGTCCTACTCATGCCGAAAATATACCGTATCTTGAAGAACCATCCTAGGGTAGGAGGGTGGGTCATCAACACCATTAAAATAACACTGAGAAGATTCAAACTAAGATCAAACTAGTTTGCTTCTCAGACTTTGAGGTGGAGTATGACTTAGTGATGGATCCCTAAACAAGATCCTCCATGTCGAGGGCCAGGGTAGTAAAAAGGTGCATTAGCCTCATAATTTGAAAATTCAAGGTCGATCAGATTCACTTCTCATTCCCATTGGTATATTCAGGAAGATGAAAATTTTCAAGCTCCATAGGTTACAGCCAGGAAATCGCCGCCATCGTTACCAGAAGCACTCTCTACCTCGACTAGAGTTCACTGAGAGATATTCGGGGGAACAATGGTGGAAGAACAACATTGTGGTCCATCACCAGTAGGAATAGTCCCTACACCGGAAACTACAGGGGTCAGTCCATCATACCACGATTTCATGGCTTAGAAACTTCACTCTTTAGAGAATTTCCCAAGATGTGGTCATTTTTCAGCTCGCTCACCATATACTCCACCGGCCAGCCTACCATTTCAGCGGTCTTCTTCGGTACCACTACCCATTCCCCAACCACCTATAGTTGATGAGTGGCGAAATTATGGGCCATACCCGGAATCTGAACCCCAGAACTTATGGGAAGTACTTGTAGAAAACCACTTCTCTGAGATGTTCTGGCTGTTTTCAGCACCAAATTTTTTTACATCGGAATCCCTCAACCATGAGGAAGTCTTGTGTTTCCATCAAACCCTCTGGTGACACATTTTCATCTTCTTCATCATAAAGTGGATTACCCTAAGAGACAACCGAATTTTGAGGAAATTGGTGAACAATTTTATCTGGTTGATTTGACCACACTCCCTGAGGCCTAGCACCCTGAGTCACCAGGTCATTGTAGGTTCCTACAGCAATGATTCATTCATTGTTTCAAGGTACTGCACAAGATTATCAAAGAGGATTATACCCATGTACAGATCTGTGGTTGGGGGTAGTCTGTTTCCCTCATATTCAGTCCAATCAGACAACAACATGATTTTATAGGAGACATAGAGGATACGCCACCTAGAAGAGTTGCAGCTAACATGGCCATCCTGCCAGATGGTGAGAATGAGCTAGATATTCTTGGAGAGGACCCTCGCCAAAGTAGTTTCACACTTTTTGGACCCATTGGGATTGATTAGTCGTCAAAATATTTATTTGATGGGTCTTACCCTACCCACTGAGGGAGTATTCCTCAGCCAGAATTCCAACACGAGAATGGAACAACTTAGAGCTACCAAACCCTCCAAAATGTTTGGATCAGTCAAAAAGGTGGAATATGACCCTGATAAAGCCGCGTTGCATCAGAAACTCACCGAATAGAAGAAGGTGGTCGATAGCCTCCATGTTGAACATGCTGCAGGGTGACGGCTAGACTATGGTGATCCTAGATTGGGGCAGCAGGGGCAAGCACAACTTCCCCACGGCGAACTGCCTCCAGTTTACCCTAACCATCCTTCCCAACCAGACTGAGTTGAGTCTAGAACCTATGACCAGAGGGTGCGATATGTATCACACAGTCCTCTTGAACGATGTGTCAATCCTCATGACCCAGCACAGATTCCCCCAGCTGCCCCATTGGTCAATCCACAAGCCTCTCTATGAGCTGCTAGGATGCCATATCATGTTGAAGAACCCGCCAATACACTGGTGTCAAGAGATCCCCATAAAGAGAGGAACCCCCACCTGGATGGTCCAATGGCGGCATTCATTTCCCACCTTGAGGCATTAGAAATGCAATAGGTGGCACTCTCACCTAATAGAGTTCCTTATCCAGCGTGGTTTGTTGATATTCCTGCACCCCAGGTTTTCTGGAATCTCACTTTCTCCCCCTTTAATAGGATAGGGGTTCTACCACAACACATGGATGACTTTTTCTCATGGTGTGGCCCAACGCTGGGAACTCCAATGCTGTAGGAGGCTGTCAAGCTCTAATGTTTTGTACGGACATTGGATGGACCTGCGTTTTTCTGGTACAACCTTCTCCCAATCAAATCAATAGTCGGCATGGAGGACATTTCTTGGAAATTTATCTACTAGTTCAGTTCCACCAATCAAAATACAAGTATCACGAAACTCTTCAAATAAATGCAGTGGCCCGATGAGCTCATCACCAACATTGTTTCCCAGTGGAAAGTACCCACGTATTCCTTTGACATGCCACTAACTCAGGAGAAATTGCTGATGTTGTGTGTAGCAAATTTCAAGATGGATCTGGTCCCCTCTATGATCACCCTGAACTATAACGAGAGATTCTGAGACATTTATGATAAGGCCCAACGCCTAGAGGAAGCCTAATAGAAAGCTATGACGGAATGTCCGTTGCCTCCTAAAATCCCCACAAGAAGGGCAGCCAGGGAGGAGCCCGCCGTAGTGGCCCAAATAGAGGCCCCCATGTGACTAGAGTTTTTTCCATTAGAGCCACCTCCACAGCCTCATAGAGGCCCTCCACCTTAGGCCAGCCACTGGCCGAGCAGCGCCCACCTCAGAATTAGCAGGTCCCCCATGCAATGTGCTGCCACCACCCGGGCGAGATAACCAAGTTCCACATCTTCGATAGGCTCCTACAGCTCCCCATCAGGGTAAAGCTCTGAGGACTCCCATTCCAGACAGGAGAAACTATCCCTACTCGTTCAATGAGGCACAAGTGCCTGGTTACATCCATAGTGCCTTGGAACAGAGGATTCTACATTTTCCTAGGTGCATGTGATCAGAAGAGGAAAACCTCACAGATCGCCCTAATTACTACCCCTATCACCAGATCCTAGGGAACACTCTCAATCACTACTATGGGATCAAATACTGGCTTCAAGAACATTTAGATAACAACATAGTTCCTTTAGGGCCAGCTCCAGCACTGGTGGCATGCATCATCACGAGGACGAATAACAATAGTGACAACGAGGGTAAGTGGAATAAGGTTTCTAGTTGTGGGTCCTAGATGTCTGATGACCAGTTGGATCATAAAACATTCACTCATTCCCATGATGGTATATGTTCACGCAAAAATTGGAAAAATACTTCAGAAAGTACAATAAATACTTCTGCATCGTTGTCTCGGTCGTCCACTTCCTAGAAGAGAAAACATCGGCGACGCAAGGGAAATAAAATCCCCTCGCCAATGCCATCATCATCTCGAACTCTCGGTGACTTCATGCCCCCAGAGATGATGGTTCCACATAGAATCAATCCAGTAGAGGTTTACACTTCAACTTACAGTCAAGGGTATTCCTCAGTTAATACCATAGAGCTGGTAAACCCCTACACGATTCTTGAAAATGAGTAAGGCCAGGTGGATCCTCCCAACGTCCCCATATATCATTAGCGTCAATGGATTCATGGATATATGGCCCATCAGAGTGCCTCAGTCAGTACTTCCAGCCAGGCTGCACATGCAACCGAAACTAGGCAACAGGCTCAGCACATAGCTCAGCATGTGCAGCCTTCTCATCTGGTGACATCAGTCCCACCTTCACCACCCTTCATTTTGGTGGATCAAGCAGAGCGAATCTGGCCATGTTGTGACCAGCCATGACCTGCTACTATCTGGTCTCTATCCTCTTTCCCTCATCTAGTATCCACTTCATAGGGTTCAACTAGTGAGCATAGGGATATTCTTAGTACCAGTGAGCCTCCAGCCTAGTCAGCAGGGCCCACCATACCTCCTGTCATAGAATGATCTCCTATAAGCAGAAGTTCATTCCTAGAACAGAAGTCTGATGTTCTCAACATCTTGCAAGTATTCCAGCAGGTCTCTCCATCCACGAGGCCCTCCTCCTGTCATCAAATATGCGTGAGGCCCTCGATGAGGCTTTAATAATCCCCCTCCAGTTCAATATGGAGGTAGAAACCGCAGAATCCATTCAGGATGAGGTGGTTGAGAATTCTGAATTCTAGGTCATCATATTGATCTCTAGAGAAGATGGAGTATTTCCCATGCAGTGGAACATTCACCCACTCTACATCACCATCCAGTTCAATGGCATGGAGGTTCGTTGTTGTCTTGTCGTCACGGGATGTAGAATCAACCTGATCCTGGCTCGAACACTATAAAAACTGGGATTTCCCAAAGATGATCTGATTCACTCTAACCAAAGAATCCAAGGTTATGACATGATGGAACAGACACCGTTCTGCAACATCCTCTTGATCACCCTGTTCATTGGCCTACATTCCATCACATAATTTATAGTTTTCTCCTAGGACATGGCCTTCAATTCGTTGATGGGAAGGCCATGGCACCACCTTCATGTGGAGGTTCCCTCATCGTACCACCAGTTCCACAAGTTCTCTCTTAATGTTTTATTTGGCTTGATTCAAGGTGATGTGTCTCCCTTTTCCTCTTGTGAAAACTGCTATCTGGATGACCAATACTACCATAGTAAAGAAATGTAGATTTAGGCTTATGAGGACAAGCATGCCGCATCTGCAATGGACTCGTGGATAGATCTAGATTATACCTATGTCTTTTCAATCCATTAATTGGAGACAATGAACATGGACATGGGACAGTTCTTTGTTGTTTCAGAAATGAGGGGGAACACATTTCTGGGCCTAAGCGACACCGGAAGATCACCTTGTACTCCTATATAAATCAGGTACAGGTGATCCCAAAGCCTCTTACTCCTATAAGGTATCGGGATGTCTTCTCCATAGCGACAACAATATGTCCTACATGCTTGTTCCATCAGGACATAATTAATCGAATAGAGCTGATGCACCACTATTACTTCAATATCATTAAGCATGGTCCCATGGGACGAAGGCCAGATGGGATCAGATCGAAAGCCTTCGTCGCTAAGGTTGTGGCAGCATAGGAGTCCTCTGATGCAATGTCCACTAATGATCAGGCTGATACGAACCTCCCGTCTGGATCTGCTGACTCAGAATCACCTCTTCCCACTGAGGATTCCCCCTCTATAAGGGAAGATGGTGATTTAGAATATTCTCCCCCTGCATTTGATGAGGTCATCTCTTCCACAATCGATGAGTTGGTACAGGTGAACCTCGATAGCGAGGCATACCCAAGCCCACATTGATCAGTTCCACCATACCCCTCAAGGAGCAACAATAGTACATTGACTTCCTGAAACAACACTGTGATGTGTTCGCCAAGAGTTATGATGAGATTTTAGGACTAGATCCTCACGAAGCCTTCCACCACCTCGTTCTCTAGGAAAATCATCGTGGGTTCATGCAACCTCCCAGAAAGATATACCCTTCTCATGGTGCCCTGGTTGAGGAAAACTTTGATAAGATAATGAGAGACAATTTTATTAAGGAGTTCTAGTACCACAAATGTATAGCCAACATTGTTCCAGTTTGGAATAAGAACAAATTGATAAGAGTCTGCATCATATTCCAAGATCTCAACCGACACTATCTGAAGGATGATTTTCCCCTTCCTATGATAGAACTGTTGATCAATGCTACTACTAGGTTTGAAGCACTCTCCTTCAGAGATGCGTACTCCATGAATAACCAGATCCGAATGGAAACTGATTTTGAGGAGTCTAAAGCCTTCAGATCACCACACGGTACTTTCTGTTAGCATGTCATTCCATTCTGTTTAAATAATGCAGGTTCCACCTACCAGCTAGCTATGCATCGCATATTTAAGTCGATCCTCGGAATGTTGTGGTAAGCTATGTGGATGATCTAGTGGTAAAATCTCTCCAGCTTCGGGACCATATAAAATACCTTGATAAAGTGTTCGGATTCCTCGGTTCTCATCACCTGAAGATGAACTCATTGATGTGTGCCTTTGGTGTCAACTTTGTAATGTTTCTCAACTTCGTTGTCGGGGATAGGGGCATTGTAATCGACCAAGAAAAGATCAAGGCCATTAGCCAAATGTCTCCTACGTGAAACATTCAGGATCTTCATGATTTCCATGTCCACTTAGCCTACACATGCCGATTCATCACAAACATGGCTGGGAAGTGTAAGCCCTTTTCCCAGCTCATGAAGAAAGGCACACTCTATGAGTGGTATGAAGAATTTCACTCTACGTTCAAGGAAATAAAGCAGTATCTGCTCCAGCATTCGGTTATAATTCCACCTTTCTTAGGAAAGCCTCATATCCTTTATGTGACCACCCTAGAATGACCTGTTTGTGCCATTCTCGCCCATACGAACAATAACGGGGTGAAGAAAAACCACTTCTACCTCATCTGCGTGCTCCTCGATATGGAGACTATATACTCCCCTATCAAAAAGAGATGCCTTGTGTTGGTATTCAAAGTACAAGAGATGCGACATTCCTTGCATCATCATGAGGTACAATTAGTGCCTCGAGTATATCCCCTAAAGTACATCCTGAACCACCCCATGTTGACAGGCCCTCTAGCTTGGTGGGGAGTTATTCTATAGTAGTTCAAAATCAGGTTTTTCCCTCAGAAGGCTATTAAGGGGAAAGCGTTAGAAGACTTCCTTTCTTCCCATCCAGATCATGCAAACCAGTCCTTGGATCTTGATTTCCCAGATGAGGAAATCCTCTCGGTAAACCAAGTCATGTCATGCAGGAAGATGCACTTTTATGGTGCTTCTCGTATCCCCACCGGCTGAAGGATCAAGGACCCCAGGATCAATAGAGTAGGCTTGGGTATTGTCTTCATTACTTCGGCACAATTCGTTCCTCCTTATTCATTCCTGTTTTCAGACAGCTTCACCAATAATGGGGCATAGTACAATGCTCTCATCACTAGTATCAAGATGGCCCTTGAGATTTATGTTCCCCATTTGCATGTGAGTGGGGATTCTGAACTAGTCATCAAATAGATTAACGATAACCCTGTCATCAGAAATCCAGAGCTCCTACCATAGTTGGAACAAACTCTCCAGATAATGGCCCAATTCCCATATCATCCATAATTTACTCATGTACCTCGATCGGAAAACAGTCAAGTTGACGCCCTAGGCAGCCTAGCTGCATCACTCATAAAGCTAGAATAGGATTATCTGATTTTCCAAGTTTCACACCGAAGAGTCAATACTCCCATCACACCAGTTGATGATGAAAACCTGCAGTTGAGTCATCTTATTGCCAGAGCCTCCACGTTTGGACCCCCATTTCCCCTAGATGTAGTGACTGAAGTGACTTTTGATTGGACAAACTCCTTTGTTTAGTATCTACAAAACAGCTATCTCATAGGTGATCGGGACGAGCACGAGCAAATCTGATGCTACGTGTTGCAGTTCACCCTCCACGACATCCCTGGCCATGAGAAGATCCTCAACAAGTGAGGTATTGATGGTTTTCTCCTCCGTTGCATTCAAGGAGTTGAGATTTATTCGTTCATGTAATAGTTTCATTCTAGTTCTTGTTGGGCTCATCATATTGTGCTAAAACCATCTCACCATATCCTGAGACTGGTGTACCTTTGGCCCTCTATGATCCATGACTGTATTGAGTTATCCAGTAGATTTCATGCATGCCAAATTCATGCTAACTTTATGCATCGGCATCCAGAGCCTCTCCACTCCACTAATTCCTCTTGGCTATTTGTAGTGTGGGGACTCGATGTCATGGGACCAAATCCACTGGCGACAGCTCTCCAGTGCAGATTCATCCTGACTGCTACAGATTTCTTCTCCAAGTGGGAAGAGGTTGTTCTGCCCAAAGAGGTCAGGGCCCATTCGAACATTGACTTTGTGACTCCAACATCATTTACCAATTCAGAGTCCCCCAAGCTTTCCACACTGATAATGGTACAAACATCTGGGAAGCTGAGGTGAAGAAATTGTATGATAATTACAACATCTGTTCTTACCAAACCTCTAACTATTATGCACAGGAAAATGGATAGATCAAGGTGTTCAACAAAACCCTCTCTGACATTCTTTATAAAATGGTTTGTCAGAATATGAAGAGTTGCCCTGAAAAGCTCCCCAAAGCCCTCAGGGCATACCGGACGACGACTCATAATTCCACCAAGGTGACCCCATATTCCCCTTAATATGGGATGGATTCCATCTTACCCATATTGATTCAATTTCCCTCATTGTGCACAGCTATCTATAATCAGCATGCTCTAGATAAAGTATCTGAAATCCGTCTCGCTGAGTTGGAAGCGCTCGATGAGAATATGCCTCGTGCCCTACACAATTTGGAAAGGCATCAGAACAAGATAGCTAGAGCTTTCAACAATAAATTTCACCTCCGCTCCTTCATGAAAGGGGAATTGGTATTGTCCTTGAGGGCACCAATGATACCGGGAAGGAAACCACCCAAGTTGGAACCCAAATGGGAAAGTCCTTACATTGTTCGCAAGGTTTACTCCAATAAAGCATACTCACTGGTTACAATGGATGGTGAGCGTATAAATCCTCCCACCAATGCCAAGTTCCTCAAGAAATAATTTTCCTAAGCACATCATTTTTACGGTCCTGCATGACCTTAAACTGTATGGTATTGCATGTCCCAAAACTACATTATGGTCCCGCACTACCCTAAACTTATTTACCATCCTATATCACGTTAAACTGTCCAGTCCTACATGACCATAAACTGTGAAATGTCCCACATGACATTAAACTCTGTGTTTTCCTCCAAGATATTAAACTTCATCTCAAGAACTACGTATGGTTTGATTCTCATCCTCATGGGATACATAGTAATTCCCAGATGCCCTCTCTTGACTGCAGCCCCAGTTTACTCATTGACTATCCCCTCTTAGGCATAGATCTTTTGGAGGATCCCACATGGTGTCATAAATGATTCTTTGGCCCCACCAGTGATAGGGTTATGGTGATTTCACCGTGTTCACTCCTCTATTACTCTAATCCTCCAATGTCCTTTCCACATGACGTTAAACTATGTGGCCCTTACATAATTATGTGTGGCCTGATTGCCACCCTCATGGGATACTAGGACCGCTCAGACATTTCATCTGTAGGCCCAGCCCCAAACATTAGTACATGAAAAACATGGTGTGGTTCATGCTTTTTCCCTCATTCACGTCATATTCATTATGATCGTACCATATATCCCTCTCCCCTGACAATCTAGATCTCTTCTATTATCTAACATTATTTGAAATTGAACGGACACCTTTATGCTCCACACACCCCTCTATTTGGGTTCCCATTATCTTCACACCCGAATGGCCCCCTGAACGATGAAGATACCTAGACTAAGGGATATCCAATCATTTCGGGGCAACACCCTCAAGGGTTTTAGGAAACAAAGAGATACGAGTCATGCATTGTGAATATGGTCAGCGGTCGATGCTAATTTTTTGTTCCCATTTCAAGTCACACGATATAGATGTTGTGTTTTGAATCTAGTCAACAACAATCCTTTTTCATTTTCACCACCCCCATATGACCCAAACATGGAGTGTAGTGTCCCATTCTTCCCCTCCATCTCTCCAAATCCCAGTTTTCTTCAATCCAGAGTGTAATTACAGTTTTCTGACCCTCATGTGATTGGGAGATCCTAGTCCTACTCCTTGATTCCCATACCGAGCATTTCCCACGTGGGAATAAGTGTTATAAAGGCAATGCCCACATGAGTGTTCATATGGCTATAGTTTGCCTGGATTCCTAGCCTGAGGTCCTTTAACTCCTTTGGGCCCCTGGCCCATGTTCTCATTTATGAATTTGTGGTGCGGTATAGAATCATGTCCTCATTATCGTCGTGATATTTTTCCATGCCACACATATCCCCTTGAGACATCCCTCCCTTTATTTGTCGTCCATCTGGTGAGAACATGCCCCATCATGCTTCTCGAGCCCCATGATTTGTGTTTTCATTACCTTCTATATCCAAATGGGCCCATGAATGGTATGGATGCTCGACCCAAGTGTCCACTTACCATTATGGGCTAATGTCCTCGATGATTGGGGGCAGAAAATTGATACAATTATTGTGTTGTGAGTAAGGTCAAAAGACGAAACTCAATTTTTTGCCCCAAAAATCTAGTCACACAAGGTAGGATAATGTGTTGCGAATCTGGCCAATAGTGTTCCTCTACCATCATTGTCGTTTTGTGGTCTTCCATAGGCAGGATGATTAACCCTCTCTATCCCATGCATATGAAATTAAACTAGGCATACATGGTCCGTGTTTTGTGACCCTAAACTAATACCACCTTTATCCTCCCTACAAGATGTTAACTGCAATCTGGTCATGTCTTTCTGTTCGAAGCCCAGCCTCAGGTCCCTTGGCCATTCTGATCCTGGCCCATGTTCTCTCTTACGATTGTATGGTGTGGTATGGTATCATGTCCTCATTCACATCGGGTTATTCGTTGTTCCATACACATCATTGGATGAGATACCTTACCCCTATATTCTTCCTTACCATCTTGACATTAAACTGAAAAACACCCCTAGAACTTTGTATGGGTTGATTCCCATCCTCATAGGATATGTAGGACCACCCGAACATTTCGTCTTCTAGTCCAGCCCCATCTCTTAGAATCCTCCCTATCATTCTGGCCCCTTTTCTTACATTTTTACAGAAGAGGGGTATATGGTGTGGTATGTGATTATATCCTCATTGACACAGGGTTTATAAAAACCACGCCACATACCTCTCTCTCATAAGAAACCTTCACTCCCTTTCCCTGTTCTCATCTCTTTGAGTCAGCTTCCCTTAAGTCACCTTCCTCATCCCTCTCTGGTGATTCACCAATTGTCCAGTGATTATTCTGTTCTAGAACTTAGTGTGTTAGATTCTACCTGGACATTCTTTCACCCATTTTTTAGGCTTCATGTTCCCCTTCATTTGATATTCCATTTTCATTCACATTTGAAGGGCCCCTAAATGGCATGGATGCTTGGCATAAGGGCTCTCCTACCATTACGGGCCAACACCATTGAGGGATTCAGAGGTCTAATCAATACAAGTCCCGTCTTAAGAATATGGTCAGCCGTCGACACTCATTTGTTGTTCCCATCACAGGCCACATGATATGGATGCGGTGTTTCGAACATGGTTAACAATTACCCTACATTCTCATGACAACCCCTTCAGGCCTTGAATGTTGGTTATATGATTCAAATTATTTTCAAACCCATCATGTCCAAATGGAATTTCGTTGCTCCAGGCACTATCCCTCAGTGCATATTTGAAAATTAAAAGAACAAATCTGCAGTAAGGCCTCATTCGGTGCTCCCCACCAACATCCCTTTTGTGTGCATTCCAAGTGTTGAAAAAAAAACCTTTTCCTCCCTTATTTCCCACACTCATTTTGACTCACGTGGGCTTTGGAATTGGTTTGAGGTCTGCGCCTAATTGGAAGGATTCCGCCTCACCAAGGTCCAAGATCTAAGGCCTTAAACTAAGATCTCATTTAGAACTACGTATGGCTTGATTCCCATTCCCATGGGATATATTGGAATGCCTAGACATCTCTTCAAGACCATATCAAGTTCCACTAATTTATCTCCTTTTTTCTACCTTCTGAGCTCTGACACTTATACGAACGTGTGGCATGGAACATGTGGGCTTATTCCCACATTCACATCAGGTTTGCAATATCTGAACCACATACGCCCCTTTCTAGGAGTTAGTCCCCCCTACTTCCTATACCACATGACATTAAATTGCATGTTGTCCCACAGGATGTTAAATGGAACATTCAAGAACTATGTGTGTCTTGATTCCTATCCGCTTAGGATATGTATTAACACACAAACATCTCGTATTTTGGTCCATCTTGAGTTCCACTAATTTATTTATTCTATTATGCCTTCTGGGCTCTGGCTCTTATAGGACTATGTTTCGTGGCGCTTGTGGGCTTATTCCCTCATTCACATCGGTTTTTCAATAGCTTCCCCACATACATCTCTTTCTAGGAGTTAGTCCCTCCTACGTCCTATCGCACATGACATTAAACTGTATGTTGTCCCACACAACGTTAAAATACACCTTTAATAACTACGTGTGGATTGATTCCCATCCTCATGGGATATGCAGGAAATCCCAAACATCTCTTCTTTGTGTCTAGCTCTAATAGGGGCTAGGCTCTCCTTTCCTATATCCTATATCCTTTTCTGGACCCTAGGAACGTGGTTTCCTCAGTGAAATCGTGCACGGTATGATGTGGACCTCGTCTTCATTTACGTAGGGTATGCTTTATCACGCCATGCACATTCCCTCAAGAACCTCATATATCCTATATTTGATTGAGCCATATTACATTAAACTATAATGCCTAGTGCCACGTGACTTTATACTCTTATGTCTATACCACAAGACATGAAAGTGCATGGTTGGTCCTATCACATAACCCTAAATCCATGACAATATTGTCCTGGACGCACGATGAAAAACGACATTTCAACGTGATATCCTCACTCGAGGGGGCAACATGTTTGGTATCAGTCACACACCATACCATTTGTAAATGCGTGCATACAGCTTGATTCTTGTGGATATTCGTGGACATTCAATCCTAGATCCATCACTTCAAAAAAACACTCATTCATTCTAAAGGACAAACATGATCTATCAAATTCATCTTCTATTGGTGCAACGGCCAGACCCACACAACCATATTATCTGTAGCACTGAAATCTTACCATGCCATCCCTATAACTACGTGTGGCATTATTCCCAACCTCATGGGATATGTAAGAATGCTTGTGCGCTTTGCCTCAGGACCAACCTAACTTTATTTTTCGGTCCCTCAATCTAAAACCACCCCAAGGAACACCGAGTGATCTGGAATCCATATCCTCATTCACATCAGGTTTTATAAATACCTCACAATGTGTCTCTAACGTTCCCTAAAATCTCTGGTCTGATTTCTATGACCATAAAATAAGACCACTCTACGTCCTTACCGCAATATGTTTAACTGCATGGCATCTCCTAGAACAACGTATGGCTTGATTCTCATCATTATGAGATACATAAGACCGGCCAGACACATTGTCTCTGGGTCCATCCCCAGGAATATAAAATCTTGTCCTCTCTTTCGGCCCCTTAACCGAAACTCTCTTTGGAACATGTGGTGTATCAATTACCTCATCGATCCTCATTCATGTCGGGTTTTGGCAATAGTCGAACCTTGTGCCCCCATGTGTTTCCCTTCATAGTCCGAGTTTATGACCATAACTTATAATCTCCCAATGGGAACTACGCATTGGTTTTGGCTACCTCACAACCCTATACCCAGTCCATTAAATCATGCCCCCTCAATGGCTCATCCTACGACCATTAAGCTGGAAGCATGAAACCTCTAAACCCTTGTCCTTAGAGGGGGACTCGACTCCCTCCATATAATACGTCTTATTGTTGTACTCAGATAAATTATGGCGGTGCCCGAAGTGTGAAATTTCCATAGGGACATTCCCTCTTTCCATTTCCATGTTTCATGAGCCTTTCATTTGGATCCGAATCCTCTTCCATGCCTAAAGTGATCCCATTTATGGCCTAGTCTCATTCCACACTGGCATACCTACCGTCATGGGCCAACCTCCCTGATGTCCTTGGAAAACATTTGTGACAGGTCCCATGTTTCAAATATAGTCAAAGGTCTACCATCCTTTGTCTATACCCATTCTAGGATAATGAAAAATGAATGGTATGTTTTTAAAATGTTCAATAGTTATCCCCTATCGTCATGACACCATCATTGTGGTCTAGATCTCGAGCATCATGATTCATATGTTTCCACTTCCTTATATTCAAGTGGAATTAAAAAAACAACTTTACTCCTTTGTGAATCTAGGTGTGTTATATATGTGGTTCAACATCATGGGGATATCATTCCCCTAGCATCCCATCACCCCTAACATGTGACTTCCTCTACTATGAAATACCCATCACTACTCCTTGTTTCCCACAACGAGCATTACTAACATGGGATTAGTAGTCCTGGTTGGATGTGTACTAGTGCATTCATGCCACACATGTCGTTCATCATCATGAATGACATTAAACTGTGCTCTTGGAACAACGTATGGATTCATTCACATACTCATGGGGTATGTAGGAATGCTCGATCACTTTGCCTCAGGCCCAACCTAACATTCACTTTTGGTCCCTTGACCTAATGAACTTCTTCCAGGGATGTGTGGTTTGTTGTGGATTTATTATTTCCTCATTCACGTCTTTTCAATGGCTATCTCACCACATAATCCCATCCTAGTATTTCCTCTTTCACCCTCCGTCCTATCGTATGATGTGAAACTGAACGAGTCCATATGTCCTCAACGTATGACACTAAACAATGATTCTACCCTGAATAAGTTCAGTATGCCCAATGTTAATCATGGGATGCACTAGATCCCTAAGAAAAGAGGTCCTAATCTGATGTATGTTTGATCCATGATCAGAAAGATACCCCCAACTAATGTTCCTTCATCACGGTGGCATGATTTCAAAAGTGTGGGACTCAATTAGAACAACCCATCACTTAAACTCCACACTTTACATGCCCTTCTTTCAGAACCTAATTCTTTTTAACGTCTAAGGGAACTCCCTAATAGTGTGTACTTTTAGCTTCTGGATCACCTACTATCCTGGGCCAACGTTCTGGAAGAAAAATGGATGAAATTTCGTGTCAGGCCCCGTGTTTCCAACTTGTGCTGCGGTCGGCCCTCATTTGTTTTCCCCATTTCCGTCTAACGCAATAGGGATACTATGTGTCAAACATGGTCAATAATTATTCTTCATTATCACGCTATCCTACAGTGTTCTGAATTTTGGGAATTGTTATAACGACCCATACTTTACAAACATGGTTATTACTTCAGAATTGAAGCATACTTATTACAACATATAACAAAACCATGATAGGGCAGTATAGGTACAGTGTCTTTAAAAACTAGGAAACATAAACAACTGGTTCATAAATAATCTACATTATCTCCCGTTTATTTCAACATATCTAGAGTCCCTTTTGGCATATCATACTTAATACCCTTCTTCCTGACATGGGGAAAAGAAATCATACAAAAGGGTAAGCTCAAATTCTCAGTAAGGGTAAACAAAAGATATATCAATCATATCATATTCATAAGAACATAACATTTTGGAAATCTTAACCTGAAAAATAGATCATAAAATCCTAACATGGTATAAATCATAGTAGTGAAATGTAATCCCAATAATCATAACATAAAACATTAAACTTTTTGGAATACACACATAATCATAGAGAATCATTTCATTGTAGTCAAGGCTCATTACCAAGACTATCCTAGTGGACAAAGTCCATTTTTGAACCGAGTTCACTCCTCGTTTCATTCCTGTACCACTGAACCATATTAACCTGCCATTCCTGCCATGTCTATCTCCTGAGATATAAATATTTACCCAATGCATTGGAAGGAGATATAGGTCCCACCCATCTCAGAATGAAATCATTCTTATGTGTTCCACAAAACCACAAATCATAGCATAACCCATGTAATAAAAATGGTATTCTTAAACATCATGCCATCATATCATAATCCATATAATATAAAAGGACATCATAAAATTAATTCCATCACAACATAATCAAATCAATTAAAAAATGGGGATAGAAACAAAACCCTATTTTATCTTAGATGGAAAATAATTTTGATAAAACACTTGAAGTCCATTATTGAGGACAATATCCTTTCTACTTCAAAAACATTTTTAATTTCTTAACATGTCATACAATTTTAAAATAAAAGGAGTTGGATAAAAATAAACTTGAAAACTTTTAAAGGAAGCTTCATGGAAATAATGTTCTATGAAATCATAAAAATCCCTTCATGCCGTATAAGTTAAAAAAAGATTCTTCTCATACTTTGGCCGGAAAAGTCAAAAAGTACCTCGTACTAAAAACGAAAAAAGATTACTTTCACATCCTTTACTCACCAAAAAGTAAAATTGGATTTAAAAAATTTTAGGATGATAAAAATAACATTACATATTGAGGAAACATGGATGTGGATGATAAATATTCCCCAGTAAATTCTGAAGTATAAACAATCTCGGATAAAAATGAGATTGCGAGATTTTCCCTTACCTTGGGTCTGATATAATTTGTACGTGTCCAAAACTCCTGTCTAATGATTTAAATAATGTCATTGACATATTCCAGAATCATAATCATTGTTATGATATCATATATGGTCATATTCTTAGCTTCTTATTTGTAATATTTATTTGTTACTTGTTATTTGGGTGTTCATTGCTTTATGTTCTTATGCATGTTTTGTCGAATAAATTATTATTACTCTTTTTTAGGATACAGATACCTTATTTACAGAATTGTATTAGTGTAATATATATCATATGTATTCATTCAATTCATTTATATAATCATTATTCAATGAAGATCATGAAGAACGAGTCGCATCACATCGTGGAGACGGTAGGCCGTACGTACGCACGAGCGATGATATCGTTCCCATAACTATTGAATGGTATTGGAGTGTAATATGGAATTGTCTAAGAATTATTATAATGTTATAATAATCGTATATATTTATTCTTTACACCATTATACCCATCCAAGTAAGGTGGTGGTGGAAAACAGATTACACCATAGCGTGGAGACGGTATTCAGTACCTACGCACGTGCGAAGATTTTATTTTCCATAGGATGGATAAAAGGTGAAATAGGGGTGTTTCATATATATAATACAATATCAGTATTTTATTGATACTGATTTTATTAATTCATAATGAAACAACTAAATAAGATGAAGTAGAAGAAGAAATAAATTTGAAAGAATCGGTAGCGGATATTACCTCTTCTTTGACACGTCTCTTTGAAACCTCCTATTAGGGCACTAAAATTGGTCTCTAAAGATGACCAAGACCTCTAGTATGTTTCTACGGAAGTTTATAAGGGAAATAGTTAGGGGTTGTTTGAGAATTAAGGCTCTAAATTGTGTAAATAGGAGAGGGAGGAGGTTCCCTTTTTTAAGGGATGATAGGGGCACCTTTGGAAAAACATAAAATATTATTTTCTAATAAAGTCATATTTGGTTTTTAATAGCTCCAAATTGATTTATTTCAAATCTAAGGTGAGGATGGGTCTAAATTATATCTTAAAATAGGCATTAGAAAAGTTTAGATAACTATTTAATCCTTATTATTTAGATTTAACTATATGTTAAATAATTTAACTTTTACTGTGTCTTCTTGTTTTCTTCCACTATATGGTTAATAAACATACAATAACAAGCCAAACAAACCCCGAGTGGTTAATTATTAATATATATAACCTTATTTAAGTAATTTTTCTAAGCGTCATATTTTTAGGAATAAAATAACAATTAGTTATATAATATTTTTTTAAAAAACTATTTTATGTGAATTTTGACACAATTTGGTAATTGATTTTTTTAAAAATCATAACAGCATGATTCGTTTGAAAAATGTTAATTAAATAAATACTAACAAGTCATATTAACCTATAAAATTATTTGGATTCATAAAAAGTCACAAATTACATTTATTTGGGTATTTATAACATCAATTATGTTAATATTTCATTAATAAGTTAATTACTGCATCATCATTGTGTCGAAAATAAATTAAATTACATAATGTCTAAAAATTATAAATAAAATAACATTGTGTAAGAAATATTTTGATCTTTCTAATGAATATTTATAGTCTAATTTATCTTATGTATAAACCTATATTAAAAAAAATTATTTATAAAATATTGATTTTAACTCTTTTAACTCTTCTTTAAATAGAATAATAATAAGTATCCTAATCTAATCCAAGTGGACCTAACTGGTCATATTTTATTTCTAAGGTTATTTTTGGTCGAATTAAACTTATCCAATGGAATTATGACATATGTTAGAGTAATAATAATATCAGTTTTACCCTTAATTACCATATTTACTTTTAACCGTGGTAAATAAAAGTAAAAAGATACTATTCACCAAAAATTATTCTTATCTTATTGAACCACATTTTACTCCATGATATTAACCGTGTCTCTCGGATATTTTATATTCAGCTCACAGAAGCTGTAAATCTATGTTTTATGTACATTTTCCAATTCTCCTAAGAGGTGGGTAAAAGATGGTGAAAAGATAAATTAAATTTTTATATATCTAAAATTATTATAAAATTACTCCAATAAATTAAATTGAACTTATATAGGTATTATTTATCAGTTTATACCTAAAATAAATTTAAAAAAAATAAATAATTATAAAAAGTCGGTTTCTAAATAGTAACCCAATGTTTTCACTATTCATCAAAAATTGAAATATTTCAGAATAATACAAAAATTTCACCCAAGGCTAATTTTCATATTCCTAATCCAAAAATGAATTCCATTTTAAAAGATAAAATTTATAAAATTTCAAAAATTGGGTATTACTATTCATAATGGCTAGTTTATATAATATTTTAATAGCATATCGTTGTTTAGTGAAACTCAGTATTGCGTACAACACACACTATCGTGGATGGTCGCGATTGTGTGTAAAGCAAGCCAAGCTAGTGTTGTGTGTAGTGAAAGATTCCTTTGAGGTTTCATATAACATAAGACATAAAAAAATTTACTTCTCATAAACTATCCGGGTATTACAATTGTGATTCAAACATTCCACTCCCCTATATTCAGATTAATTCCAACGCCCCTGGAATTACCCTGCTCGTGCACTAGTGCACACTGGGAAAGTGAGGATTCCACCATTTTTAGGTCCTCATCCTCCAGCCGGGCCTCCCCCTTTCTTTCCAGAAATTTGGATTGGTTGTTCAAAACCCTTGGATGCTTGAAGCTTGGTTTTCACTGTAACATTTGGGTGGAATAATAAGGTGTTCATCCCTTGTACCTCATATCGGGCCCGACCCGCGTGAGCATAGGGATTGATCGCTGGACCCTCCATGAATATGAAGGGAATGTAATAAACCAATACAAATAATGGAAATCATGCATGCATCTGGAACAAAACAATAAAAGAATCAATTTACATTCAAGGGTTTGTAATCATTATAGTACCTGAGGGGTGATCCCCACCATGGACAGGTTATCCCCATCAAAAGAGTGTTACACCTCCACCACCCTCTGTCTAGTAGCGTCCAAGATTTTTAGTCACCTGTTAAGCTCCCATTCCTCCTTAGTAGCAATGGGGTGCAATTCGTCAGACACAATCGGAACCCTATCTACGTTAGTCCAGATGATGGAAATTTCTATAGAGGCTTGCATCATGCACTCTTTGGCCTCTACCAGCTAGGTCTTTAATTGCAATATTTTCTTTGATTGTGCATTGAGGGAGGTTGAGTGCACATCCAGTAGGATCTGCAGTAGCTGAACCTCAGTTTCAGCATCCCAGAGCCTCTTGAATTTCACCGCTTTCCTCTTCTACCATCCCACACCGAGGCCATAGTTAAAATCCCAAATATTCTCCTCTATAAGATCTCAGATGATCATGGGAGGACGTTGGGCATACACTCCCCCAAAACATAGTTAACATAGTCGCGGACGAAGTATATCCAACTCATCCAGCCATTTCACTTGGGGGTGTCATCAATTAAGTGATTGGCCTGCTTTCGTGATTGGAGATAGACTATTTTTCTATCCTCTTCATCCGAGGCCATCTCAACCCTGTCGGTGTGGTTGGCAGGCTCATATATAGGGAACTCTCCCATGAACTCATTAGTATGGTCCATATCTTGAGTTTTATCATTTATGGTGGGGCCTAGGTTGTTTGATCGATCCTCATCCTCGGATTTTACCTCAATGTTATCAGGTTCATCCCTGCTAACGATCCCACCCATGACCGAGAGTTCCACCACTTGGTTTGTTTGGATCTCTGCCTCCATGATCACTAGAATTCCCCTAGGAATGGAGGCACCAGAAGTCCTGACCAACCACACCATGGCGACCCACACCAATTGAAGAGTTGTGCATACCAAGAGGGGAAAAGATGTCATTAGCCATGTTAATGAGTGGCAGTCATGAATTGCGTAAAGGAAACACACATATGTTGAACTCTCAGTATCGTTCCTGTTCTATTTTTGTGGGAACCCCGAGATGGGGCCTTCCGTATATTATAGGTAAGTCTGAAAACTCCAGGGGAGCCATCTCAAGTGCCCTGGCCCACCATGTGAACTAGCCTCCATAGCAGTAGGCTCGGATCCCAAAGGTCGTGTATCTGATTTTGAGGTAGGGTGGGAGTACGTTTGGCATATGAGGCTCCCCTGCACATTTCAAATATTATTGAGAAATTCAAAATGACCTGGAAACAGACCCTGAGGAAGGGTCTTAGGAGTTACCTCATGGGCCTCTACAAATTTCTCATGGTCGGAGCCTTGATCACTGACTTTTCCCTCCTCCAATGGGCTCCCTCTACGTACCTCCCCCTTCCAAGAGGACTCGTATGATTATTCCGGTAGAGGATATAACTCTCTCGGTTCGGTAGATGATAACTGTGGAGGGGTCATTCAATCCAACAACACCTTCACCTGGTCTTTCATTGAACGTGAGGCACCCCAGGAGTGGAAAAAATCCTCCAACTCGGTCAGGTATCACTCTGTCTCCTCTAGGGATACTGAAGACATGGCCCTGACAGGGCCAATTCCTGTAAATTCCATCCAGAGATGGTTCATGTTTTTTCACATCTAGAATTGGCCGAGGATTTTCTTGTTGATATCCAAGACGTCCTAGGACTTTGAGAAGGCAGCATTCTCTAGAATGTCTATTTGGTGCAGCCGCTTCTCCAGAGCCTGGGTGGATATTCTACATAATCCCCTTGGTGGCCTCCCCTCTGGATAACTCTGTTCATCTGGGACCACCGGGTCCACTTCCATTGATGGATCTGATGCCACTGCCACCCCCTAAACTGGTACGGGCCTTGATAACATGGTAGCCCTGCCACAGTTGGATGTCCTTGATGCCATATGAACCCATCCTCGAGGTTGGGGATGCATGCTACCATCGGCCCAAATGATTGGATAGTTTAGAATCAACCCTAGGTATGCCACCTCCATGATTTTCGCATACCCCTTATCCAACCTGAAGACCGCTGTGGGTGGGGACATCTTGTTCAACATATTTCCATCCTCCCCTGTGAACATGATCCACATCTACCTCATCACACACAGATTTTCCTCATGGTGCACCACTAAATAGACCTATGGGGTCAGCCACTGCATACAACTAAATTTCCTAGAAAATCAGTGCGGGGTGTAAGGCTGGAAGAGAGGCTCACTGTCTACTATTTCCACCAAGACTCCACCTCAAAAGGCCATTAGATAGGAAGATTGATCTTCTGTTCATTGGCCATCATCTGAAAAATCACCCATTGGTAGTGGGAATGGATGAAAGGTGAATTCATCTATCTTCTAGACGTGGATTAGTATGGATTGAACAGTTAGTTTTGGCAAAATTTTCCCTGTGGCATTCAAAATGGATTGGCTAAAGTTTGATCCTGGAGGGGATATGGGGTTCAGATATTCATAGACCCCAAGACAAGCACCACTATCGACCCATAGATGAGGTGGAATGGACCACATATCCTCTATGGCCTCTTCCCCTCGCTGATATGCCACAACATCTTTTACATCATGGCGAGCATCGAGATTCAAGGGTTCACCCACTCACCTATCGCCAATATGGATGCCATGATATATGTGCTTGGCCGCACACCCATGTTCATATCCCTCACCCGTAGGATCTAGCCGTATATGAGAGCAGTGATGAATCTCTCCAGCCTAACTACTGATTTCTCCTCAGTGATGACACTGAACCCCCAGGTTTTCCACTGGCTGTCCCCTAGGATCTTCCAGTATATGTGCTCTTATCCCCATTAAACCCCTTCCAGTCAAGTTATAGGCCTCACTGGAAACTGTCTATTTTCCAGAAAGTTCAGAAACATTTTGAACCTCCATCTGAAGTGGACGTCTCCCACTACATCCTTGTCCTCTCCCAGCACCAGCTCCATCATTGCCATTTCCTATGGAAACATTTGTTCTGGATACTCCCATGCACCCATAACGGGGATGAATTCATCATACATCGCCCCCAGTATTAAGACCCCCCAAGATCTGGTGCACGTCCCATAAACGGATGCCAACCTCCCTGTGGTGTAAGTGGAAGGTATTGGTCCACGATGACCACCTGCCCAGAAAATCCAGCCATAGCTACTTCTGTTGGTAGATATGAAATTGGGAGGCCCAAGCCATGTCGTACAGTCCTAGTCTCCTTAGCTTTGCCATGAACACTTCACGTGAGGCACTTACCTAGTACGCCCAGGCCCAATCATCGGTAATGTTTCCTCCCTAACATAAATACAACTCATAAGACCATACCATCCCCGGGTTCCTCAGGGCCACCTTCAAGATCCTTTGGTACAGAGGGTGGATTACTCCACCTGAAATTACTTCCCATCATCATTTTTAATATGGTTGTACAGACAATCAGAAATAGTGGGTGTGAAGTCTTCATAGGCATGGTCGTCAGCCGCCCAGAACCACTGGCACAGGCATGGCGTGATTCTAAAAAATTTTGTTTTTTCATACCTAAATTCTTCAGGGTTGAAGACCTCATCCTTCAGCCAAAAACCATATAGTGGTAGCATCTTACATAGAAGATAGTTCCTCTAGCTTTCTGAGAGCAACTCCACCATTGAAATTTGGTCCGATTGGCTCCGTATCTGCTCCCCTAACCCCAATCTATTTTCCATTTCCTCCCTTTGGATAGTTTATACAATGACCCTCCTATCTACCTCCTGTTGAGCCACTCATTTTTTAAGTTTATGCATTCTTTGGGTTAGGTTCGTGAAGCTATTTCGTGGAGAACATTTCTTGGACCTCTATCACAAAGGAAGTTCATGGAGTCCTACCCCGGCGTTTAGATACAGTTCGCAGTGTGCACCGATGCAATTTCAAATACTCACTATGCACCATGAAGAAGAAGGCCCGATTCTAAGAGAGAAAATGTGGTGTATGTGGAGCTTCACGAATCGAGAGCGCTACAAGCCAAAAATTTAGATAAGGGAAATGAAAAATGAGAGGTCAACTCCCCTATTTATAGGTGAGGACCCCAGTTGCGTCACGACATGTATGATCCATGGTGAGCATCATGGAGCGCCATCTCGCACACGCTGCTCAGCCTTGCAATCCCCCTTTGTGAGTCTCCTTCGCGATTGTCTAAGGAATTTTGGCAGTTGTCCCTCCAACATTAACCCTCGTTTTCTACAAGGCTAACAGTCCGAGGGGTGTAGTTTTTGAAATCAAAATCAAGGAATAGAAAGAAAAAATGGAATGCATTAGGGGATGCCTCGCGAAGACCTATTGTTGAGCCCCCGTTGCCCCACGCTCGGCACAGAGCTCCCCTTTGTGAACCCACCGTGTATCATGAAGGCGGGATGCACTGCTAACAAATTGGGCCTCTGCCAACCCATCGTGGATCAAGGAGGTTGGATGATCCGCGAACTGATTTGACATTCGTGAACCCACCATGGATAACGGAGGTGGGATGCAATACAAACCCCTTTGACATTCACGAACCCGCCATAGAGCAAGTTCCATCTTCATGCCATGCAAGATCTGCTCCATGGCACCTCGTGCCTATAAATACTTGGCTCCCCTCATGCCCAAAGGACATATCCTCTGACAATTTCCCTTCTGAGCTCCCACATCGCGATGAAATTTCTATATTGAAAACCATGAGCTCTTCCAGATACTTATTCATCACGAATTGCCTACCGCTTTGCGTGAATTCCGTCCATCTTCAATGATAGATATCCTTTGTGGATCCCACTAGCCTCCGCGAAGGAAGGAGATCACCAAGGGGACTCATGTCATCATAGAGTGTTTATTCTTAGAGAATAAACCTTCATAAACATGTGACATGCATGCTAAGGCATGGTCACTGTGCTTCACGATGCACATTGCTTCACAATGTTATGTTTCACATGAAACCCTTGATTCACAAGGCATTGCTCCGCGAATACATTTCCACATTGTGAATCACCTTCCATATTCACCAATGACCTATGCCTAGGCTAATCGATGTCACTTCGCAATGCACACCCATTCGCGAATCCTCTCCACTTCACGGAGCACCAGATCATCACAAGGCATCTACCTATTAACCCCTTTGCTCTATACTCTTTTTCCTATGTAGCCCCTTTGGTTTTCACGAAGAAATTTCAAGGTCCCTTGGGAGATGATTTCCATTGGGTTGCTTCACCTCATGCTTCTTCGCATAGGAACGCAAACGACTACTGACTCTTTCCAAATCCATGATAACATGGACCCCTATATGGATCACTCTATAATACCTCTTCATCCACAACATTTATGATGCCTTCCTCCCCTCAAGGGTTGGTAGGTATCAGTTATTTATGATCTTGGAGTGCGGAGTGCACCCCGCTCATCTGATCTTCGAGTCATTAAACTTCCAAGAACCATCATCTCTAGAAAATGAAGTTAAACTGTGGACTCACCCAATGCAACATACACAGGGTGCACCGTATCATACATTCTCTAAGCCCAGTAGTCTCTACAGGATAGAAATCATTCCTCACATGGAATGAGATCCTCTTTATGGGAGATGTATTTTTCTGCAGGGACAGTGAAAATACTTTGGGGTAATCCCCAAGCTTTTCTTGTAGGGGGGATACACTTATGCTCCTCCTATCTTCTTCCTTGACAAAGACTATAGGAGTGATGGGAATCAGGACCTTCGTTATCCTATCCATATCCTATTGGGATTTGTCACCACGAGGGCCTCCACCCAGGATTAAGTCCCAATTTCCATCACCCTAGGCTGCTAACCACACGTAAGTTCCTATTTTCTCTTTGGGTCTCTAACCATGTGTAAACCCCCATTCCAATTCCAATGGATGCACCTTCGACGACATGATCACCAAGTCTTTACTGTCTTTTGTTTCTCACACCGAGCATAACTCATGTGGGCTTAGAGTAAGCCCTGACCATGACATCCTCTCTGGACATCCTAGAGTGTAAGCCCCACGCTCACTCCTGAACTACACAGACTTTGATACTTGCTAAGGAAAGGTACCTAGGAAACTTCCCTGATGTCCAATCCCAACAACCACTTGTCCCAACAAAATTCATGTCGGTTATGGTATTGTTGATGCCTTCCTTCCGTCATGGGCGGGCATGTATCGGTTATGTAAAACACATGGATGCAGAGTGAACCCACCTCATCTAAGTTTTAGGACGTTAAACTATCATGCACCATTGTCCCTAGAACGTGACGTTAAACTGTGGGCTCTCCCCATGCATCATATAATGGGTGCCCCATCTCGAACATTCACTATGACCACTGGTCTCTACGAGAGTCAAATAATTCCTCACATGGAATGAGATCCTCTTTATGGGAGAGGCGTTTGACTGCAGGGACATGGAAACTACATTGGTTTAAAACCCTAGCTTTTCATGATAGAGGCATCACCTCTGCTCTAACTATCTTCTTCCTTACCGAATACTAGAGGATAGATGGACATCTGGACCTTCGTTATCTCGTCCCGCTCCCGTTGGGCTTTGTCGCCACCCGGGCCCCCACCCTGGTGTTAGTCCCAATTTCCATCACTCTAGGCTACTAACCATACGTAAGCCCCCATTTCCCATTTGGGTATCTAACCACGTATAAGCCCCCATTCCACTTCCCATGGTCACACCTTCCATGACGTCATCGTCTGGTATTTGCTGCATCTTGTTTCTCACACCAAGCATGACTCACGTGGGCTTAGAGCAAGCACCGACCATGACGACCTCCCTAGGCATTGGAGAGTGTAAGCCCCACACTCACTCCCAATCTATGTGGACTTTGAACCTTGCCAAGGCAAGGTATTTAGAAAGCCTCCCTGAGGTTCAAGCCCAACATCCATTTATCCCGACCATCTTCAGGCCGGTTCACTAACTCGCTCCTGAACTACGTGGACTTTGATCCTTACCATGGCAAGGTAAATAAGAAGCATCCATCAGGTTCAATCCCATAAACCTTTGGTCCCAACCATCTTCACGTCAGCTCACAAAATCACTCCCGAACTACATGGGTTTTGATCCATGCCATCGAAAGGTAAGTAGGAAGGATTCCTGAGGTTCAATCCCAATAACCATTGGTCTCGACCATCTTCATGTTGCTTCACCAACTCACTCCCGAACTACATGGAATTTGATCCTTTCCATGGAAAGGTACATAAGAAGCCTCCCAGAGGTTCAAGACCAACAACCATTGGTCCCGACCATCTTCACGACGGTTCGCCAACTCACTCCCAAACTATGTGGACTTTGATTCTTTCCATGTAAAGTTACGTAGGAAGCCTCCCGGATGTTCAAGCCCAACACCCATTGGTCCCGACCATCTTCATGTCGGTTCACAAAACAACATCCCGAACTACGCAGACATTGATCCATGCCAAGATGAGGTACGTCGGAAGCCTACTGGAGGTTCAATCCCAACAACAATTGGTTCTGACCCACTTCATGTCGGATCACCATCGTCCAACATGACTTTAAACTGCGTGCCCCCTTTTTCATCTTGCATGACGTTAAACTACATCCACCATCTCGTACTACGTGGGATTTGATCCATGCGTCCTTGACATTGTACATAAGAATCCCCCATGAGGTTCAACCCCATCCAGCGGTAAGCCATTGTGACCCCATCCAGCGATAAGCAGTTGTGACCCCATCTAGCGGTATGTCATTGTGATCCACGTCCAGCGGTAAGCCGTTGTGACCCCATCTAGTAGTAAGCCATTGTGACCCTATGTAGTGGTAATATGTAGTGATCTGATCTAGCGGTAAGTCGTTGTGATCCCATCTAGCTGTAAGCCATTGGGATCCCATCCAACAGTAAGCCATTATGATCCCATCCACCGGTAAGGGGTTCTGATCCCATCCAGTGGTAAGCCATTGTTATCTTCATCCAGCTGTAAGCCGTTGTGACCCCATATAGCAGTAAGACATTATGATCCTCATCCAGTGGTATGAAATTGTGACCCCATCTAGTGGTATGTTGTTGTTGTACCCTCAATTGGGACCCACATTTCTGGTCTCCCCCTCTGGTTTCTGACCAACTCTCATGCTACTATTCACGCATAAGTCCTAGCATGTCATCGGGTTGTTGTCCTTCGCAGACACCATAATTTCATGCCCCAACCAAGAGGTTACACTTCCTCTGGGTCCCCTTTATATAGGTAACCTCCTTAGGTGTCCCATCGCTTCGTGAACTACGCAGACTTTGATTCCCTGCCACGGGGATACATAGGAGGTCTCTTTGAGGCTCAAGCCCGGCATCACCATCGTCCTGAAGTCGACGCCATCTCATTATCCATCCACATCATTTATCCATACAAAATCCTTTCTGATTCTTATCCGGGCTACCACATCCTGGTGAGATCATGCGAATTCACCACCTAGCATCAGTGTTTCCCCCAGAGGTTACACCCATCTGATCCACTTTAGTCAGTGTTCTGATCTGTCTTATCTAACTTCGCTAGATGTTAACCTATGCAATAAATTGTTTTAAACATGGTATGTTAAGGAAAAACCATATACATGCCTATGGAATATAATTCTCCACATTCGACGTGGGACGCCTCGGGCTTCTGCACCTCGAGAAGCCCTATAATAAGGGTAAGAAAACAAGACGCGCTATTGTTCCAGAGTCAAGATATGCTAGAGATGTCCAACATGACTACTCCCCCGACCAAAGGTTACATCTTTGACCATACCCCTTGGAATTTCCTAAAATAAGTAGTGTAGTTAACTAGTGTCCATGAAGATATGGCATTGGGAAGAGTTTCACGAACACCGTCTACAGTCTATAAGGGAGACCTGGACTAGGTGACGATCTCTATGGAGTAATACATGGATATAAGAAATGAAATCCCATCATATTGTTTCAATAAATTATAAAACTTCCATATACAAGGAACGAGTGTCAACGGCCTTTGGAATGTGGGAATTCGAGGAAACAAACAGTTTGTCCTCGTCATCCTCGAACAGTCGAATGTTCGCGCCCTGACGAAAGAATCAAAAACATGTGGTATGTCATTAAAATATACATACCATGATATTATTTAAATTTTATTCTATTTCTATACTATATTATGAGTTAGTTTTTGGTGGGTGACCATTTTCCCCAATATTTTTAATGTTTTCTAAAACCATGTTGCATATATGTTATGGTGCAGAATTTTCGTCTCAAAATCTCCATCTTCTTTCTCAAGAAATTACCTTATTTTATTTATGTGAATAACCAAACATATATAGTTTCAATAGTTATTAAAAAAACATAAAAATGATATATTATATTCTGTAATTTAAATAAATAAAACACTTATTCCCTCTCCATGGGTTATAGATGACATAACGATCTTGTTTTTAAGCACATTTCAAAACGTCTCGATTTTGATATAAAACCCATTTCTATTATTCTCTTTGGGTTATTTAGGAAATTTATTATTATGATATATGTGGATCACATTAAAATAATGACATATTAAGGGTTTTCCCTGATAGTGCTCCAATGACTTGGGTAAACAATTTAATCTCTATAGATGACAGGTTTTACGATACCTTGGTGAATAACATTGGAAATTTTTATGACACATTGGGGTTGGACATTGGTGATATGTTCATTAAAGTATAAATTAAATGTTGTATCCAAATATTCATGTTATGATTCAGGTTCTTTTTATTATTATATTCCTCTTCTTCCATTTCTTATGTCTTTATGTTTTTCGTCAAGTTCTTATTGATATCACAAGTAAACTGATTCCCTGCTTTACCAATACTAGGACTTATTCTCACCCTTTAATTTGATGTATATCTCTAGGTTATAAGATGATGTAATTTTACATAGGATGAACCTATGATGATGAATTAAAAGTGGATTAAAATAATTTTTTATTCTTTCTTGTTTTTTGTTCCTATTTTCCAAGAAACTAGACATTAGATATCATGTCTTTGTAAAATGTAATGAAAATTTATGTAATAAAAAGGAAGGGTGCCATAGTTTTTCTTGTCCAAAATAATCTTTATAGTTTTGAGAGTCATCAACTCCATATAACAAAATTTTTAATTCATTCATAATAATTAAATTTATATCTTTTATAAAAAATTCAGTATTTATCTTGTTATAAAAATTCATAGGATCTTATTTTTCAATGGGTGGAAAAATATTTCTAGTAGAATAAAAAACTTCCATGTAAAGAGATAGAAGATATAGAATCATCATTTTTCCAGCTATAATAACATTTTCACTAAATGTAGGAATTCCTTTATTTTTGATAGAATTGATATTACCTATGATAGTGATTCAACAATGAAACATTATATATGATACCAATTGATGTTCAAAAGTGTCAAAAAACAACTTGAGGGGGGTGAATCAGTTGTGGCCTTTTTTACAAATTTCAACTTTTAGAAACATAACCCTGAAACTTGTTAGAGTTTCCTCCTTATAAACTTTTAGTAAACTCAAATTTATGAAAAAATAGAAAATTTAACATGGAACATATGATTTACAGAGTTTGACATTTGTGCGAGAATATACATCCTTTCAATAGCCACTCCCAAGGGTCTATGGAAATTAAGTATTATGAAGAAGTGAATAAAAATCATGTCAACTCCCATCAGACAACTTATGTCTCCTAATTGGGATGATTATACCAAATCCTTTCACTTTACACATTTTTTCTTATAAAAAAAATTAACACATAACAGATATTATCCAGAATTGTTCAATCTAATCCTAAAAAGGTCTCTTAGGAATTATTCTGTTCGACCAACCTCTTTCCAATCTTACTCCATCAAATAGTCTCAGACCAATAGCAATTTTATTTAATATACACTTCTCAAAAAACTTTATAAAACTCAAACCAATCCTCTCAGTCCAATTATATGTTTCTAGTAAACCCAAATTGTCTTATTCAAATCATCTGATCAAAATACTATGTTTAAAAAATATTCTTGAAATCATAATTACTTCGATTTTAAAACTCACTCCTGACACCATTAATGTAATGTATCAAATTTTACACATGGGTGAATAGTGAAAGTACCACTGTACTTTTTTCCTCTATTTATAGGAAATCTTGAAATTGTAAAGGCGGGAAACTGAAATAGTTTTCCATCTCACCCCAATTCTAAATATTTTAATTTTGCTTGCATTTTATATTCATCCTTGATTATTAAAAACCTTATCATCTATTATGGTGTCTTCCCAAAACTTCTTGAATATTTGGAACTCTTATTGAATTTCAAAACATCAATCTAGAAATGATATTCCGAAAAATCCTAGTCTGGATCTCTACTCATAATATCAATTCTCTTGACTCAGTAGAAATATAAAAACACAATTTCATACTTATATTTTCATGAAATTTTTTTACAAACTCACATATTTTTATCTTTACCCATTGTAACAAGAAAATTAAACTATATAAAAAATATATTATTTCTTGATTCGATGCTCAAGGAAAATTAAAATGGTTGAATTTATTATTTCAAATTTTGAGTACATGAAAAACCTTAAATGACTATCCAATAATATATTTAATGTTTCTATTTTTTTTTAATTTTTGAGACATTGAAACATTCAATTTCTTTATTCACAGGTCAATAGAAACTATCTTCGTTAAAATAAAATAGATCTGATGGAACTCTGTATCCAATGAGTTATTAGTGACAAAACTAATTTGATGGATCAATGTTATCAGATATTCTGATGAATCAATGCCTGGTTCTTTGAATCAGAACTTCTCTTTAGAAGCATACAAACTACCTCAAGTCTGATTAGATCATACCAATAGAAAAAATAAAACACTTCTAATAACTTCTACAACTGATCAACTTATATGGTTAAAAAATCATTCTTATTAATATTATTAATTCAAATCAAATATTACCTCCTCCTTTTACCATTCTCAACAAATACGAATCTGATGACTTTAACCTCTTCAAATTTATTTCACATGTGCAACCCGACAACATGTCTGAACTCAGAAACAATAAATTCAGTATGATTAAAGTCTGATTTGGTGTATCCAGTGCCCTACATCTAGTTAATTTCATCTATTCAATAACTATTCATTTTTTCAAACATCATTAAATAGAAACTTCTTGTTTGAAAAATTTTATATCCAGTGCATCAGGATATGATGATCTGCATCTAGAAAACATCATCATTATAATCTCCAAAGATTCTCATTTTTATTATCTTCATCTAACTTGAGCTTGTATCATGAATTCATTATGAATATTTAGGAAGATGAAGTAATATAAAACAATCATCTAACTTGATTTGGAATGTTCGATAACTTCCAATTAACTACATTAAAACTAACTTCATTTCAATAAATTCATAATTTCATCATCTTAACTACATATGAATCAATAACATCATTGTTAGATGAATTTAATCTATGTACAATCTCATACTTTCTTAAGTCTTGTGAGTTGATTTTGATGAAGCATCCAATCGCAAAATATGAAAAATAAATTCCTCAACTGGATTCTCAGAAAATTCTAGAAAAATAAGATACAAACGTTCACCAACACTTAATTTTTCCAATTTAAAAAAATATTTTTTTTATTAAAAGTTAGTTTTCAACAATAAATTGTAATCATCATAAACTATCTTCAATGTCCTACTTTAAATTTTTTAAAATCTTATTAATTATTTTTTCAACTTACAATTTTTCAACACTCATACATTTTCACAACTCAATTTTGTAAAAAAATCTCAATTTTTACTAATACAAAAACCCCTACTTTCTCAAAAGAGAGAGTCCTGACAACACACTACAAGATAATGTAATTTTTTAAAGGAATTATGTCCCTCAATGATAAGAAAATTTGTGTCCATGTTTTGATAAACACACACAAAAATGATCTTTTATACTCACACTAATGTTATTCCCCCATTTTATAATAACCACATCTTCAGATTTAGCTAAGTAAGAAACGTAATTCATTCCTCATTATAGGTTAATGATGTAAAAATTATCCCCCATTTTCAACATAATCCAAATCATGGTGGGGACGTTCCTTGAGAAGATTAATGAGTGATTGGTGGAGACTGAACATGATGTTGAATCCTCAATTCCCCAAGACTATTTTTGGGTATTTCCATTCTTAAGATATTAAAAATTTTATATTTTGTTGAAATGTATTCTAATATAACTTCTCCATAAGAAAATTTACTTTCTATGATGTCAAAATTCATATCAATCACTCTCTGATTATCACAATGTATCTTTAATGGTTTGAAAAAGTAAACATTAGAAGCTTCTATATGAACATTCATCTATAACATTTTAGAACAATCCTATCTAGTAGAAAAATATTATGATTCTGTTTTTTTGAATGTTACCAAATTCTATTTCTTACTTTTCCCACCCAGACTACACTCTATAAGGAAAAATCTTCCTCTAAAAGTTGATTTTTTTCTTTGCAATCCCCAGCCCAATCAACATCAATATAACCATGGTAGTTCATTTCACAACTTCTTTCTTATAATATCGTATATTAATTTTTTCATTTAATATATTTCATAATTCACTTTTATTAAAAAAAATATGAGATCATTTTTTATCACTTTGATATCTAAAACTGAAGTTCACAATTTAAAAAATATTATCTATTGAGGTCGTGAGATAAAAAACATCCTCTTAGATTATGAAAATCTTTCTTATTCACAATTTTCATGTTTTATCATTACTTAAATTTATGATCAATGAAATTTTAGCTGAAAAATATTTGGATTCATCCATACCAAAATTTGTTAATAATTCCTTGGTATAATTTTCGTGAGATAGGGAAATGTATTTTCCTTCAGATAATCATGTAAGCTAAGGAAGAATGTTAATTCTACCAACATTGACATCTCAAAATTCATCTCTATTTCCTAATTAAATTTTTTAGATAATTTTTAGTCATACCGAAATAAGATATCCTCCATATAAACAATTATAATTAGGATCTCAAAGTAAACATTTTTCACATATAAGTGTCTATCAACATTTTCTTATAAAAATTTAATATACTCAAACAATTATGTAACTTGGAATACTAAGATCATGGGGGTTATTTAAACTTATATAAGGATTTATTCAATTTACAAACCTTACTTACATAATTATCAAGTAAAAACCCATTTGGTTTAACAATGTAAACATATTATTCAATCTCACAATTTAAAAAATATTACTTTACATCCATATGTTAATCTTTTTTATTTGGACGTGAAACAACTGCTAGAAACATTCATATAGTTTCTAATATTTCAACTAGGTAAAATTTTTCCGAAAAATACACTCTGTCAACCTATCCATATACTTTGAAAATAGGTGTTTATGTGTTTCTTAAAACATATACATGTTCATTATAATTTTTTTCTATAAACCCTTTTTGTTCTAGTAAATTTTGATTCACTAGATGTGGAAGATGTTTAAAAAAATTATCTATTTGATCCAATTTTTCATTCATCAAATCATCCCATTTTGTTTGTTGAACTAATTATGAAATTTATTTTGGTCCATCACATGAAACAAGTGATAACTGGTTATCTATTTTAAAACATAATCTTATGTGAACTAGAATTTTATGAATCTAAAGAATATTTTCGATTTTAATATGTTTCTACAAAGTGGTAAATTTCATACTTTGTCTTCCAGCATCACTTTTCTAATCAGACGATTCATCTAAATATTGATTTGTCTATTTTGACTTACTTTCACTTTCGTTGGAGATATTTAGTTTTTCTCCCTCACATATTTTGACATTCATTGTTATGAAATTCATATTTTTAATAACTTTCACATCATATGAGTCCATAACCATTGTAAATGGTAATTACAAAATTTTTAAATTATTATATTGGGTGATATCCTATGAAAATTCCCTTTTCTTATTTCTCATCAAAATTTTCAAGCTCCAGAATTATTATTTTTAGCAAAGATGGACTTTCAAAAACATGTAAGTACTTAAAATAATTGTTTTTATAACCAAATTATTTATAAGTCATGTTTTATTATAGCCTTATAAAATATTTACATTGAATATGAGCCATTGTACTCATATATTCCCTTCAGAAGAACCATAAATGTTCTTATTCTGCTAACATGTTAGATACCATTTACACTGAACTTTTATTTTCTTTTATTAAGCTCTATTTTGTTGAGGGTTGTATGGAGCACTAAAATTTTGTTTAATTCCACATTTCTTCAAATTTGATTCAATGTAATTTCAAGTATATTCCATTCCGTTATCAATTCTCAACTCCATTATGTAAACACCCATTTCTATCTAAAATTCTCTTTTGAATACTCTGAACATTTATACATCCTCTGACTTGAGCTTCATAAACATAATTTTGGACATCCAAATAAAATAATTAATAAAAATTAAATGTAAAAAATCTACCTTTGTTGATTGATGTCTCATTTTACCACATAAATCAAAATTAATAATTCCAAGAGGTCTGGTAGATGTAATATCATCTTTCTTATGACTTTTATTAGTCATTTTCCATTTTTGAAAGGTTATACAATCACCTTATTATATTATTTTTAATTTTGTAATATATTATATAAAATAAACTTTTGGTTGTTTTTTAATTCATTTCTACTCATGATGACTAAGTCTTTAGTGCTAAAACTTGTTTTCATCTTTAACACTCTAGTAATCGAAGTTATATGGTTCTCCAATTTGAAAGAGATTTCAACTGGTTAATTTTTACCCTTGTAAATTTTTTTAAATCTTCTATAATTCTAATGATACAAGAATATTTTTTGAAAACAACTTATTTTCCATAATCACAATGTTGAATAATAGTATGTAACTTATGTTTGATCCCATTAACAAATAGAAATTACATAGAATTTCGTGTTTAATGTTATATCTTAGAAGTCCCTATTCCTCTAATTTTTAGGAAAATTTCATTTCCAAAAGATAATTCTCCCCCATAATGAATTTAAACATTTATAAATATTTTTATATCACCTCTCATGTGTGATGAACATTGTAAAGACTCAAAATTCAAATTTAAGATTATTTTATTCAATAGCATGCATGACACACAACAACAATCGTGTAAGAGAATATAATATCCAAAGACATTATAATATATTTAATATTATAAAAAAATTAAATCTATGTTATATATTTCAATGAACACATTACCAAGTTAGCATGCGTCATACACATTAAATTGTTTCTTCATTAGCTTTTGTTACAAATAAGACTGAGTTTTACGAAAAAAAATATATTTTTAGAAAATTATTTTTTAATATAATAAGATATATAAATATTATAAATTGATGTTATGAATAGGATTAACTTACTTATTAAACTATATATTTGAATTCATTAGTTACCAATTAATTAGGAAAAAATATATGAACCAATTGAATACAAAGGGAATATTATTATGTTCAAAAAAACTATTTTATCATAATAAATTAAATTTATTAAAACTAGATGGTGATATTAATGAAATATATATATATATATATATATATTATTATATATTATATTTTTACATTCATTTAATAGATTTTATTTGCATAATATAAGAATCAACCATGTATTACACATAAAAGTAATATTTTTTTAAATGCAATTTTACCACCTTCTGATGATGAATATATTTGTAAATCTATTTTTTGGAACTTTTATAAATATATATATCATAATAAATTTAATTTTTGAAATAGAAACATCAAAATTATGTTAAGATAATTTTTGGTATTTTTTTGTGAAGTTTCATTTTTCGATAAATAATTAAAAATACTGAATTTTAATTCAAGAATACTTTTTATTCGAATGTATATATAAGGTTAAATTATGATTTTTATTGGTTTTAAAAATTCAATTAGACTATTGTAATATAAATTATTCAAATTAATGTAATTGGAGTCAATTTTTCATTTATATTGGAAAACAAATCTCAAACTTTTTAACATTTTTAATTTAATAACCCGTTATGACATCCTATCCACCAGACTAAATATAAATTAATTTCAACCACATATATGATTGGAATATGGAAAAATAAATTAATTGTTTATAATAATCATAATATCGAATTTATAATAAGTTTAAATTATTTTTTGAACAAAAAAATTAGTGAATGTAATTATAATTAATTACAATTATTATAATAAAAAATAACTTAATAAGGAAATATAACATAAAATTAAGAGACAAAATGACCTATAAAATTGTTAAAAACACATTGGATGTAAATATTTATACCATATAGTTTATTTTAACAAATTCATTCCATTATTGGAACCACTTGTCATAGAAAAAACATGGGTGGAATTCTCTTTTCAAAGATTTACAAGAGTGTCACTCCTCCTCCACTATAAAAAGGCATGGATCCCTCCCACTTCTTTACACATCTCAAGCCACATTGGAAAAACCAATATATTCCCAAATAGATCCTAAAATAAATATAATAATCCTAGAATCATCCTTTTTTGAAGAAATCCATCCATGGAATCCTTTGGTGAAATCCAAATGGAGTTACCCAAAGAATATGTAACATCCTTCCTCCAGATATTATCTTTTACTTTCAATATATACCCCTTAAAATGATATTATTACATGATTAAATAATAAAATCACTATATTAAATAGACTAATATATTTTTATGTTAATATTTTGACCTACACATAGACACAATTCCATCTAATGGGTATCGAACTTTCTATTTGTGTATGGAGAACTATCGCCCCACGAAATGATGATTGTTTAGTTTTCCTTTACCACATCTGTAGGTTTGGAAATAAAATGGAAAAGTTTTTTATATATGATATATATGATATTTTTAATGTATTTATTCTTCTTTAATTTTTTATATAACACATTAATTTAGGATTTATATTTCTTGGGAATACGATAACATCGTTTGGGGTACTGTGGATTACCGTGTCCTCAATGTGGTGTGATTCATTCATGATATACATGGAATGTATAAAGGATGGTTTTAATAAAAATATGTGACATATAAAAATTATATATGAAACATGAATTATAATATACTTATATATATAATTTAAATTTCATTCTTTTAAATAGAACAATGAAATGAAAGAAGCATTCAAGCGTGCGAATAACCTACTGTATCCATGAAAGATGGTGTTCATTTAATATCTAAAAATTTATGGATCGTTATAAATATATATATATATAGGATATATTTTATGTTTAAATCAATGTGTAAATTAGTCATATGATGAAATAATGATCTAATTAAAAATAAAATCAAGTAACAGGTTAAAACATACTCAACAAACAAGACATTTAACACTCTAAATAGTGAATATAATTTATGATTATTAACAAATGAGTAATAAGATATTATAATGAGATCATATATGATATTATAAATATTATTATGGTTATTGTATTATTTATTTAAATGTTTTAAGTCATTACACAAGAGGTTAAATACAAAAACAAAAATGAAAGTCTATGTAATAGATTTTAATCTCACATTTTACATATGTGAGATAAATGTCACATTAACCACTTATTTATCATGTGTGGTGTATATAATACCTATTTTAATATATTATATAATGAATTATTTTATATTAATGGTATTTTTAGTTTTAATATTCATTATTTCTTCTATTGGGATTTTATTTAAAAGTTATCAAGTGGAAAATAATTTCATAACCTAATTTCTTTTCCTCGAGTTATATTACTTCCTTGTTGTTGTTAAAATTATAATATTATGTTCATAATAAATTTTCCATATATATTGTGGAATTCAAAATTGTTTTATGTACTTTTAAATTTTACACACATAATCTATGTATTTATTTATTATCACATCATTGTTACAGTCTTTTGAAGTTTGTAATTTCTAATCTCATTTTTTTGGGATTGTTTATACATGAATTTCATTCAGACAAACATATTAGATTATATTTCAATAAACCTTTTCATTTACATTTCCTATTGTTATTCATGACTTTTATCAATTAATAGTACGATTTTCCCACACTTTGGTACTTAAGATTTTTTAGAAAATATTTTTGAGAAAACCTAACTTCATCTCTCTCTTTATTAAGAGAACCTATTTTATTCTAAAAACTCTATTTTCTAAAAAGGTTTTAAAAATGTATTTAAAATTTAAAAAATGATTTATTATATAAAATTTTACATATTTTATTCTTTTATAATTTTGTAAAGGGGGTTTTCTTATATCCTTCCGAACAAGGCATTTTTATAACCCATTAAAATGAAAAAAGAATTATCTTTTTATCTTGATTGACATGTAAAAATTAATACATTGTCATTTCTTTAAATCATACTTGGAAAATTTAAATGATTAGTTTTTAAATTTTTTTATTAAAATTTATTTTCAAAGAAAAAAAATTTCATAACTATTTACAGAACAAAAGGATACATTCCTCAATGATGTTTTTAAAGTTATTATTTTATTTCATCAACAAAAGATACTATTTATTTTACTCTACTTGGGTTATTTTGTATTGATACCATCCTTATTCATCCTTTGGATGGTTTATGATTGGTTTGGACAATTATTGCATTGAAATTCACTTACTTGATTACTTTTTTTCCCTATTGAAATATTTTATTTACTATGATCATTTGACATTAAATTTTCTATAATTATCCATATCATTTTTAAGGGATATGTTTATTACCTAAACTATATATCATTATCACATAGGGTGTTTACTTTGACAGTTTATATCATTAATCTACTTATTCACATGATATTCTATGTTTCATTAAATTCATGGAGAATTATGATTCAAATGTTTCAAAGTGGTATGCGATACTTTGTACTGTTAAAGTATTATTTTACTATATAATGTTTTAATGAAATTTTAATGGTATCTCCATTAATCAAGGTCATAAACCCTTATTGTTATTTATCTTCCACTGAGTATTTATTGATAAATCTATATACTTAATTCAATATGGATATTTGATAAAGAGTATTTTTTATTAATTATTTTGTTTACTTGATATGAGTAATTCAATTGAAAGATAGTGATAGGTGGGTCTTGGACTTTATATACACACTCAATGCATCAATAGGTTGTTATGAAGAAAATTAGTTGTACAAATTAAATGGTATTCTACCTATAGTTTTAAACTATCTTGTGATAGGTATTTTTTGTAGATGTTTTCATGTACATGAGATATGACATACTATAATTAATCAATGCCTTCATTTAGAATAATTTATTATTTATCCATGAGTTTTTGTGTAAAAATATCTATATATGCATTTCAATATCAGTTTATTACTTAAATGTAATGTGTTTTCGGTTTCTAACATTTCCATATTAAATTTTCCTTATCAAGTTATTTAAATGGAATGTGTTTTCAGTTATTTATCATCCTGTATTATTTATTCACATCCTTATCAATTTATTGATTACATGATATGAGTATTCATCTATTACCTTTCCATATTGACTATTCTCATTGATTCATTTTTATTTCTAACATACATTACCCTACAGAGCATTTGATATCAACCTTATTATGTTTTTCCCAAGATTCCATGATGTGTACTAAGAAATATATTCAAAGATATCATAGATGGAATTATGTTATTATCCAAGAAATAAAAAAATTATGTAGTAATTAGTGTATTCATTGGTAATACAATAATTATGTATGTATCTCTTTTAAAAAGAATACTAAACTCTTAGGTCCTTTAGGATTTGATTCCTTGTAATCATGCCAATGTGATGGTAGTAGAAAATTTCTTCATGATTTTAGTGTCGGGATGCTACAGTTAATATTTATGGTTGTTTAGTAGAAACCTTGGGAACTATAATTAGAAAAAAAATAGATTGGAAAACATAACCCCAAGGTATAATTTGATGATCAACATAGAAGAAAATCTAAGAATTTTGGTACGGTATATATTATTTGGGACTTCATGTTAATACAACCCTATTTGGATACTACATATGGACATGGTTTTGGTGCATATGTACCTAGTGGTAACAACTCGGGCTTGGTGCATCTAGCATGACTCGAGTATAACCTGGTACACCGAAACAGGACTTACTATGCACATATTTTGACTCTCTCAGAGGATATGATTAGGATAATATAAATTTTATTTTAAAACCATTATTAAGGATTTTAATAGATAATAAAAGTATATGAATTACATTAAAACTTAGTCCAAGGATGTACTTATGTTGACATAAAATGGATGATTTATTTATGTATTGAGGTTATATTGAAAACCTTATTTAAAAATTTATTTAATGACTAAATTTCAAGGATGTAAATAATATTTATTTTGGAATATGTGTTAATATTGTTTCATAATTGAAGAACCCATATTTCAGGAAACAAACCATCATGTCTGATAAGGTTGTGTGATATGAACCCATGACTAAAGGAAGACAAGGGTTAACACCAATCACAGACCTACACAATGCCCTAGTTAATATGTCATTTTTAGCTAAAACGTTTGATGAATAAATGTTAATGAGGAACCAATAGTGTTAATTTTTAGGTTTAATGATTAAAATATTAAATATATTGGCATTGAAGATTAGTTAGAGACAAATGGAATGCATTTATGGGCCTTATGATCCATTAAGTGGTTATTTTAGTGATTCTGGCAACAAAGATAATTGTTGGGTGAATTGGAAATTTATCAAATGGAAAACAAGGTATCAAAATAGTGTTTATATAAATATGTTATGTAATTATATATCTTTATATTCTAATACTATAATATAATTACTCAATATTCAGAAAAATGATCAAAAAATGGCATCCTAATACATTATTTTTTGTTGAACTAATGGTCTTCTAAATCATCATTGATTTATGAATTTTAGCCCTCGAAATTCCATTTTTAATTCAATTTCTTGTGATTTATGACCTAAATTACTACTTATAAATATTTTATATTTTCCTTCATGTGCGTATCTCCACTTTCCACTAATGTTCTCTTACGTTGAGACCCAGCTATATATTAGTCTATGTTAACTTTGTACTTCCCATTCTCTATTTTCAAGAGGGTGTTTTAAGGAACCATCTCATTATTTGGGAATTAGAAATAAGAAATATCAAATGATCTATTAAAAATATCGTGTTTAAAATGCGAGGATTCAATTTAATTAATGTGGGGAGAATGTAACACCATGAAATTTTAAAGTAAGAACATTGTATTCAATAGCACGTATGAAACACAACACCAAGCACAAAAGAAAATATAATATCCCAATAATTTATAATATATTTATAATTCTAAATATATTAAATCTATGATATATCATTCAATGCACATAATAATTGGTTATCATGGAATGCACACAATAAAGGTTTTTTTGATAGCTTGCGTTACACGTATGACTGAGTTTTACCGAACAACGGTATATTATTAATTTTTTTTATTTAATATAATAAGATATAACCTTTCGATTATGTTGAGGTTAAAAATATTATTAAATAACATATTAAAATATATATTTGAATTCATTGGTTAACAATTAATTAGAAATGAATATAATAACCAATTTAATATATATGGAATATTTTTATCCCCCCAAATCTATTTTATCTTGATAAATTAAATTAATTACAATTAGAGAGTGATATTAACAATATATATATATATATATATAATATTTAAACTAATTTTTTAATATTAATACAATAGATTTGATAATTATAACATAATAAAAAACAAATTATCACTCATAAAAACATATAATTTTATAAAGAAAATTTTACCTCCTTTTACTAGAGAACCTATTTTAAACAATTTTTTTGGAAATCTAATAAATTTTATATGTCAAAATAAACTTCATTTTTCAAATATAAACATAAAAATTAGTTTATTTGGAATTTTTGGTATTTTTCAGTGATGTTTTATTTTTTATGAATATTGAAAAATACTGAATTTTAATTAAAAACTTATTTTCATTATAAATTTTTTTAGGTTGAATTATTATTTTTATTTAATTTAAAGTAAAATTAGAAAAATTTTATATAAATTAATATAATTTAGATTATTTTAATCAATTTCTCATTGAGATTGGAATATAAACACATCTCAAAATTTTGAACATTTTTACATTAAAAACCCATTTTGTCGTCTCGTATGTAGGATTAAATTTAAATTAATTTCTACTAATTATATGATTACGATTTTGAAAAATTTATTCCATATTTGGAATCAGTATAATTTAAAATATATAATATGTTAAAATTGTATTTTGACCGAAAATATTAGTGAATGTTAATTAAGAGAAAAATTAGCTTAATAAAGAACTAACCCTTATAAATAAGTTCCAAAATGACATATAAACTTGTTAGAAATACATTTTATGTATATATTTATACCCTATTCTAATTTTTATATAATTGTTTCCATTATTATAGACTCGTGTAAATGGAAACACATGGAAGGGATTCCCTTTTCCATGATTTATAATAGTGCCACCCCTCCTCCACTATAAAAATATACTCATTGCTCCCACTTCCTTACACATATAAAGCCATAATAGATCGACCTATATCTACCCATATAGATCCTAATAATACCTAACCTAATCTTATAAGCCTCCATTTTTTCATAAAGCTACCCAAGGAAGCCCTTTGGTTCAAACAAAATTGAGTTAACCAAAGAGGAGGTAACATACTTCCTCAGGGTCTTTTGTTATAATTTTAATTATGTACACCATAAATTTTTTATTCCATGATTACAGAATGAAAAAAGTGTACTAAATTTAATATATTTTTTGTTTTTTAAGTGTTATACATACACTTACAAACACTTCAATCTAATAGTTAACGGACATACAGTTCATGTATATCAAACTACCGCCTCGAAGAATAATGATTGTTCATTTTTTACATTACAACCACTCATGGTTGAGAATTATGACAAACATTATATTTATAAATTATATTTATGATATTTATAATTTATTTATTTTATATTTTTTTTATATGACACATAACTTTATGTATTCCATTTTTTGGTAATATGATAACATCGTTTGTGGAAGTGTGGACTACCGTCTCCTCAAAGCGATGTGATACATTCATGCTATGCATTGAAGTTATAAAGGTTTATTTTCATAAAAATAAGTGAAATCCAAAAAATATATATTATAATGTAATTATAATATAAATATATATAATTTATTTTTCATTCTTTTAAATGTGATAAGAAAATGAAATTAGAATTCATGCGTATGCAAAACCTACCATCTCTATGAATGGTGCATTTCATTTCATATCTCCAAATTTTATGGAACATTATAAATAAATATATAAATAATATATGTGATTTTTAAACCATGTTTTCAATTATGGATATGATGAAATCAAGATCTAATTAACAATAAAAACAAGTAAAAAGTTACAACATACTCGACAAGCTAGGAAATTCACACATGAAATAGTAAAAATAATGAACGATTGTTAATAAATGGGTAATAAAATATTATAATAAGATCATATAAGTTATTATAAAAATGAGTGTGGTTATTTTATAAGTTAGTGAGTTTTTTAAACCACTATAAATGAGGTTTAATACCACACAATAAAATATAATTCCAAGGTAAGATATTTTCGTCTCACTTTTTACATCTGCGAGAGAAATGTCTCATTCACCACTTATTTCTTTTGTGTGGTGTATGTACTGAAATTTTTTGATATATTATATCATTAATTATTTTATCTTCATGTTATTTTTTTCATTTTAATTTGAATTATTTATTCTATGGGTATTTGAGTTATAATTTACCAACACGAAAATAATTTCACAACCCAATTTCATTTTCCTAGGTTATATTACTTCCTTGTTGTCATTAATATTATAATATTATGTCTGTAATAAATTTTTACTATCTAATATTTTATTTATAATTGTTTTATGTAAATCTAAATACGACAAAAATAATCTATTTATTGATTGATTCTCGCATCAATGTTATGGTCTTTTCAATGGGTTACTTTTCAATTTCATTTTATTTGAGACCATTTATACTTGAATTTAAATTAGTGGAAAATATTGGATCATTTTTCAATAAAACCTTTAATTTTATTTTAATATAGATATTAATGACCTTTATCAAGTTACAGTATAATTTTTTGTACACTTTTGTTCTTAAGATGTTTTAGAAAATATTTCTGAGAAAACCTAGGTTCATATCACTCTTTAGTTAGAGAACCTATTTTCTCCTAAAAATAATATCTTATAAAAAGGTTTTAAATTTTTATTTAAACATTACCAAATATTTTATTAATGATATTTTTACCCCTTTCTTCGTTTACAAATGTTTTCAAAGGATTATTCTCCTCTCTTTTTTGAAAAATGAATTTTCTAACCTTTTACCATGTAAAAGGAATGTTATTTTTATAATATATAGGATGCAAAAATTTATATATTTTTCTTTATTCAAATATTTATTTGAAAACATAAATGTCTGGTTTTGAAGGAAAATGGTTTTAAAATTTTATTTTCAAATAAAACTTTTTTCAAACTGTTAAAAAAAGGATATTTTCCTCAAGAATGTTTTAATGTTCTATTTTTCATCAATAAAAACAACCCTTTATTTTATTCCACTTCAGATGTTTTGTATTAATGACATCCTTATTCTTTCTATTAATAGTTTATGATTGATTTTCAAAGGATAGTATTGAAATTCAATTACTTGATTATTTTTTTATTCCCCACTAAAATATTCAATTTCCTATGACAATTTGACGTTGAATTTCTCCTAATTATCCTTATAATTTATCATGGGTATATTTATTTCATAAACTGTATAGCATTTTCACATATTGTGATTAATTTTACAAGTTATATTATGAATCTCCTTATTCTCATGATATTCTAATTTTCATTTAATTCATAGGTAAATATGATTCAAATGTTTCAAAGTTGTATGAGACACTTTGAAATTTTTAATGATTATTTTAGTTAGGAATGTTTTATTGACCATTCAATGGAATCTCCATACATCAAAACCAACAACCCTTATTGTTAGTTATCCTATTCTGGGAAGTTATTGATAAATATATATTATTATTTAAATTGCGATATTTGATTATGCATATTTTTTTATTATTTAATTCAATTAATCAATATGAGGAAGGCTTTGGAAATGTAGTGATATGTGGGGCCCATAATTTATATATCCCCTTAATAAATCTATATGTTCTCATGAGACAAATTAGATACACTAATTAAATAGGTTTCTACCTATAGTATGAAACCATCTTGTGATATATCATGAAAGTAGAGGTTTCCATGTGTTCAAACCATGATGTCCAATAATTAAGAATTTTCTTCATTTTGATTTAGTTATTATTTATACATGATATTTTGGATTGATATATATATGGATTCATTTCATTGCCATATTTTTTATTAAATGGCCTGTATTTTCTGCTCCTTACTTTTCCATATTGATCATTAAATATCTAGATATTTAAATGGAAGTTGTTTTCACATATTTACCTAACCATATTTATTATTCACTTCCTTACTAGTTTGTAGATTACATGGAATGTGTCTTCCATTATTACCTTTCCCTAATGACTATTCTCAATGATTCATTATTTCTTTAGTTGTACATTACCTTTACTGAGAATTTGATATCACCCATATTATTTTTCATTTTCCTAGGATTCCACGATGTTTACTAAGAATTATATAAAATGATATCGTAGATGGAATAAATTTATTATCTATGAAAGAAAAAATAATGTTTTAATTACTATATTAATTTTTCATACAAGACTTGTGTATGTATTTGGTTTAATAAGACTACTAATTTTTGTCTTTCAGGATTTTAATCAATTTAATCTTGCCAATGTGATTGTATTAGACACAAAATCTGGGATTTTGGGGTAGGGGTGCTACAAGAATCCACTATCAATTATCCACAGGTTGTTCTTCTTTCTATTTTTCGAAGCTATATCAATAATAAAATCACTTTCATCACCTTTGTTCTTTCTAGATTCCTTTTCCACTATATTACAAAAACAAATTTATTGAATTATTGTCATACATTAATAAAAAATGTGACCCATTCATTCACATATTGTAAATATTTACTCTTGTAAATCAAAATAATTTTTTGTTAGAAAGTTTCTATCTACTCGAGATTTTAATTTTCTTACTTCATGTGGGTTAAGAAAGTTACTCATTCTGTTTTCTCCATTTTTTCCACTTAGTTAAATCCTTTTTCTGTATTAGATACATGTTATTCCAAAAATTGTATAATTCATTCCCATAAATTCCATAAGACCAAAAAAACCCATCATCTTGTTTATATATTGAAGAATGATCTTTCCTAATAAAAATATTATCAATGATCAAAAAATATTTCATATTTAGTTAGATTAAGGTGTGTGAAAACATTCATCCAAGAGTAATTATGAATTTTTTTTATGTTATATGTTTTTCAAATCCCTTCTCAACCTAATATATCCCTATAGTTTTTTTCACACATGAATTGTTAGAAAAATAATATGAGCCTTTTAGTTCAGTGAGTATATATTTCAGAATATTTTTAGATTGTGTATCTCATGCAGCTTTATATAATTCATGTTTTAATTCTAAAGTCTTGATGAAATTTTCATTAAAAATTCTTAATGTAATTTCACCCTCAAGTAGTTTTTATTGAGTTATGTTATCTTTATCATCCATAACTTATAACTTATTTCTGTGGTCTTCAATCACCGTTCCCTATTCATAAATTATCATTTTTTATATAATATCTCCTGGTTGTATTCTTATTCCGTCATGAAAACAACTTCTCCACATTCAAAAACATTTCCACAATCTTTATTTATCTTTATATTTTTTTTCAAGATTTTTATTTTTCTCTAGATAATCAACAATTTATGATCTGAGTTAAGACTCCCAATTGGATTATTCACCTCCTTCTTCACTATTTGATGAATTTTTTGTTTTCTCAACCGTTTTAATGAATGTTCAAATATTTTATAAACATTATTATTCTAAAATTTTTTATTTGATCATGATTCATATTTCTTACTCATCATACTTAATTTTTTTCTAGAGAAATTATTCTTTCCACCAATTCACTTATTTTATTTCATGGAAGTTTTATCAAATATGTTTGAAAAAGGTTTTTCTTCAAAATGATCTTAAAATTCACCAACATTAATTTTGGGGAAATTAATAGAAAAATGCATGATTACATGACAGTCAAAACATTTTAGATTAAAACTTAATAAATAATGTTCTCTTACACCCTAATATTTTTTGGAGGTAAGAGAAATAATTTTTTCATTTAGCTCATCATCTTCTATATCTTCATATTCATATATATCTACAACTTTAATATCCTATATTTTCATCCTTCTCATAGCTTCAAAAAATATTTCAACATTCATATTATCTTTAAAAACCATATATTTTATTATTTCATAACAAATAAGAAAGTTATATAGTTCATAATGAGATAATTTATTTTTATATTTTAAAGAATATTTTTTTAAAAACAATATGGAATCACACCATTTTATTACATAACTTTTCATTACATTTTATAAACAGAGGATCTTTATTGTTTATTGTCTTGGAGATCTGGTACATAATACAAGAAAACATAAGGATTTATTCAAATACACTTTTAAGGATTCATCATTGGTTCATCCTAAATACAATTACTGCATCTCAAAACTTGAGGATATATATCAGAGGAAGGGGTGAGCAAAAGGGCTAGTAAGGGTTAACACGTGAAAAATTTTACTTACAATATCAATAAGAAAGTGATGAGATATATAGAGAAATGAGAAATTTAAAAAGAGACATATAATAATAAAAATAAAGTGAATCAAAACTTGATAAATTTGATACAACATTAAATTTATTCATTCATAATCACATACTCAATGTGTCATAAAAATTACCATGGTTGTTCACCAAGGTATCATGAATCTTATCATCTCTAGAGATAAATTTATTTACCCAATACATTGGAGTTATATTAGGGATAAACCTTAATATGTATTTATATTCATGTGAGCCACATATATCGTAATAAAAAATTTCATAAATAACCCAAAAAAATTAAAATAAATGAATTTCATATCAAAATCTTGACATTTTAAAAAGGGCTTAAAAATCATGATCATTATGCCATTTATAAACAGAAAAAATGGAATGATGGTTTTATATATGTGAATTACAATATTAAATAAGTCACTTTTAGGTCATGATTAATACCCCTATAAGTGAAAGATATTTTGGTATTCACATAATGTAAATAAAATTATTTCTTAAGAAAAACAGAGAGATTTTGAGACCAAAATTATGCTGCATAATGGGTATGAAACATGGTTTTAAAAAACATTAAAAAGAGAGGGGAAAAGGGTCACCCAATCATAAAAGAATCATAATATAGTAGAGGTACAAACTAATATTGAAATAAGAACATGGTATGGAAACTTTAAAGACATAACACATAAAAGAGAACATGAATGGAAAAGAGAAGTTGGGAATTCCATTACCTTGATGTGTAACATCTAAAACTATATGATCCGGAACAAGGTGTATTGAGGAAACCTTGTGAGGACTCATTGGGAGGTATACCTTGTAGAAAATCATGGTGAATTACTTTTTAATTAATGAAAATGATGGAATGGGTGGGTATTTATAGCAAATATTAGGGAATATTTTATCTAATTTAAAGGACACCTCAATGGTGGTATTTGAAAAAAATGGGATTTCCCATGGTATTGGACACTTGGGACACCTCATATCATATATTAATCCATAAGAGTCTACTAGAATCTTATTTTACTCATTACATCATTATGACATAGTTATTATGTCATTAAACATAATGAAAACCCAAAATTGTATTTTTATTATTCTTAAAAAATTCAACTATTTTAGAAAAATCCCTAAAAATATCTCTATCAATTTTAAAACATATATATTTCAAAAGTGAACTCCATTTTATAAATATTAATTTCATGTTATGATAAATTAAATAAATAAAATATCAATAAATAACTAAATTTTTTTAAAACATTTATTTACATATACTATAATATAATTATATAACTTTTTTTTAAAAGATGATGCTTTGGTCAAAGACCAAAGCATAATTTATTGATAAGAAGTAGAGGGATTATAAGATGCAAAAGGAAGGGATTTTTTTACAATCATATTTATACTTCTTTAGGTGTGGTTATAATTTCACTGGTCAAATTACCATTAATAAGGGTTAAATTACTATTCCAAATGGTAAAGTTACTATTCAGTAAAAGATTATTTTGATTTTATTGAACCACATTTTTCACCCAGATAACAACCATGTATGTTTGATTTTCAAAAACATTTCACTGAAAAATTTATTTAATAATAACAAATTTTTTACTATTCATCCACAACATTTTTCATAAAATACTATTCATAAAACCTATTCATCAAATGTTATTCATCAAGTACTAACAAATGGAAACTTCTTAGAAAACATCTAAAAATTCAGCCTAGATTAGTTTTTTCATTTGAAATTAACAAATTATGTTTATTTTACCATACCAATTCTCTATGTATGAGAAATCTCTGAAAAGTAAAATTTTTCGTCTAAAATAAATTTATAAAATTTTTCATAATTAAACATATACATTGTTAAGAAAATATATTCTTAAAATAGGAATGATGGAATAACAATTTTATTTATACTAAGGGATTACACAAAGTAACTAACTTCTCGTTACATAACCCCATATAATACCCACATAGGCCCTAGGATTAAGGTGTGCAATTATGATAGAATCTTGGAGTGGCTCAGAAAACATTTCCTTAGTGGTGATTTCTATCAACTTGAACTTCTCTGATAAGAGATTTTGTTCAAATTTAACGTGTTGAAGTTCAGCATGGGCTTGGTCTAGAGTAGAGCCCAGTTACACTATATCCTTCTCATGCTCTGACAAATGGGCTTCCTATGGATTGATTATAATAGATGAGGCCATCAACTCTTCTTTCTTTATTAATTACCATTATTATTTCTATTTATAATAACTAATCATAACATTAAGACTATAGTTTACAAAAGTTATATAGACTAATAGTTATATAATAATAAAAACCCAATGGTATCATTGAAATTATACTCAATTAATAAGGGGATATAGCTTAATTGAGTAAAAAATAATATAACAAACATTTTCAAAAAACAATTATTATTCAAAAATTTTGGGTAAATACTTTCTTCCCGCTTATGAAATTTTATCCCCGAAATTTTGACTCTTACCCTTTAAAGAGAAATATTGTGGGTACATCTACATCGTAGTCTACTCCAATTACCCTATCACTTCATCATATTTTTGATTAATCCACAACACTTTAACAAGGTGGGTAGTCATATTGCATAGAAATTTGTCTCTACGATCCAATATCTCCACCGACTACTCCTCATAAAAGAGGTCATGTTCCAGTTGAACCACATCAGGATTAAATACATGTGAAGGGTTGAGTATGTACTTCAACGAGAGGGATACATGGAATACATAATGAACATGATCTATATTTTTTGGAAGTGCAAGCCGATAGGCCACTTCTCTTATACGATCCATGATTTCCTAGGGGCCAATGTACTTGTGGCTGAGAATCCCTTTCCTTCCAAACTGCATGAATCTCTTCAATGGAGAAATTTAAATGAAGACTTCATCAACAAAATCTAACTCCATATCCCTTTAACGATTTTCTACACATATCTTCTACCAAAACTGAGCAGCCTAAATGTGTTATTGGATTTCATGAACCTTGTTTGTCGTCTCTTGCACATGATCGTGCCCAATAAACTTTCTTTCACTAGCTTCATCCCAACAAGTAGGAGTTCTACATCTATTTCCATATCGAACTTCATAGGATTCCATTTGAATGTTTGAGTGGAAGTTGTTGTTGTAATAGAACTCAACAAATAAGAGATATTGTTCCCAACCACCTTTAAATTATATTGGACATGTTATCAAAATGTATTTGAGTGTCTGAATAATTATTTTAGATTGGACATCGGTTTGTGGGTGACAGGTCGTACTAAAATTCAATTTGGTACTCAATTCATGTTGATGAATTCTATATAATTTTTATTTGAATCTCATATCATGATTAGATACAATAGAGAGTGGTACCCCATGTTTCCTTACCACTTCCCTAGCAAAAATCCATGAAAATTAATCAATAGATAAATCTTCTTGAATAGAGAGAAAAGGGGTGGTCTTGGTGATAAGATCCACTATAACCCATATAGCATAGTTTCTGTTGGAAGTTCTCTAGAGACCTGGGAAAAATCTTATAGTGATATTTTCCCACTTCCATGATGGTATTGGTAGTGGTGGTAATACCCCTTTATGAAGTTGTCTCTCTACATTCACATGTGGACACACTAAGAACCTTGTAATGTAGTCAACAATATCCATTTTCATGTTATTATACCAATAATGATCATGAAGGTCCCTACACATTTTCATGCTTCCAGGATGTGTAGAGAATGTAGTGATATGGGTTTCATCCATTAGCTCCTTCTTTAGTTCCTGAATTGATGAAACCCATTGTATTGTGTGAAATTTTAGGTCACCTTCTTGATTAATATTGAACTTAGTAAAAATATAATCTATTTTAAACTCAATCAACTTTTATAAAAAAGGAATTTTTTTCTGATTTTTCTTGATCATCTATAGTAATAACATTTGATAGATCATTTTGATTAGGGTTTCTGATGTCCCTTCCCTTATAATGTTCATGTCCATCTTTTCTAGGTAATTGATAAAAGGATATCATTCAATCCTCATCATTTCCAACATAGTAGGGTCTTTCCTACTTAATGAATTAGCGAATTGGTTTACACTTTCAAGATGGTAATGAATTGAAAAATCATAGCCATTAATAAGTTCCATCCATCTCATCTATCTCATGTTAAATTATTTATATGGGAAAATATACTCAACTCTTTGATGGTCTGTGTATATTTAACGTTTTCCCTATAAATATAGTTCCTCTATATGTTCATAGGGAAAACAACTCCCGCTAGTTCTAAATCATGCATACGATAGTTCTGTTCATGAGTAATTAAATATCGAGATGCATAATCAATGACCTTATCATTTTGAATGAAAATGCACCTAAGACCTTTCAGAGAAACATCTCTAAAAATAATAAATCCTTCTCCTCTTGAGGGAAGAGTTAACACGGGGGAAGTAACCAATATCTTCTTCAGCTCTTGATATATTTCCTCACACTCCGTTGTCCAGATAAACATAACCCCTTTTCGAATTAACTTGGTTAGTGGATTTTAAATTCATGAAATATTTTTCACAATCATAATATTATACCCTGCTAAACCAAGGAATATAAGACTCTCAATTATTGTTGTAAGCTGGGTCTACTCCTGTACAACCTTTTTCTTTCAAGGGTCAACTATGATTTCATCATTGGTTACAATGTGCCTCATGAAATAAACATTTTGTAACCAAAATTCACAATTTATAATCCTTTAAAATAGACTCTTCATTTATAGAGTTTTCAAAATAACCCTTAGATGATCCTCATTCTCCTCACGACATTTGGAATATATCAGAATATCGTTAATAAAAACTACTAAAAATTTATCAAGGTAGTCTCTAAATACTGTATTCATCAAATCCATAAAAAAAATCCAGAGCATTAGTCACACTGAAGGGCATAACAAAAAACTCATAATTCCCATATGTCTATCAGAATGTACTTTTTGGAATATATTATTTCTTTACCTTCAATTGATGATAACTAGATGAAATATCAATCTAAGAGAAGAAACTGTAGAGACCCAATGCATGAAGTACATGGAAATTACATTACTTTTGCAGAATTCTTAATACATTAAAAAAATAGAAGCCCAAATACTGTATTAGTTTAGTGTCTTTGGAAACTCGGAACGTAATATTTTAATCACGTTGAAAGATCTTAAACATCTCCCATAAAGATCTTCCCCTTTGTTTTTATTACCTAAAACCTTTATTTATATCCTTGGGAAAAGACAACATAAAAAGGGTGAGCTCAAATTCTTTGAAAGGGAAAGCATAGAGAACATAAAACAATCCACAAACATTTTAATGAAAAAACTTTAACATAAAATTTAAACATCAAAATCTTGAGCAAAGACATAATTCTTGGAAGTACGTAAGGAATATATCATAAAGAAACATAAATCATGATAAAATAGAATGGGAATAAAACATGTTATTGTGGAAACCATTAAACATATGATATTATTTCCATAGTATCCAAGTCATTTCTGCCAAGACCATCTTAGTGGAGAAAGTCCCTTTCTGAATAAGGTTCACTACTCATTCCAGTACTGTATCACTGAACTGGATTAACGTACCATTCCATCCATGTTTATCTCTGGTGATATAAATCTTTACCCAATGCATTGGAGGAATATATATGTCCCACCCATCTCATAATGAAATCATTCTTACGCATGTCACAACATAAACATAAATCATTCATCATAATCCAAAGAATAAAATGGGTTTCATAAACATCATCCCATAATAACGTAATCCATATAAAAAATGGATATCATTTAATCATAAGAAAAATGAAACCATGTAAATCATAGAAGTATTATACTTTAAACATAAACATAGGAAATAATTTCATCTTAGATGGAAAATGGATTTGATAAAACACTTGAAATGAATTTCAGAGGAAAATATCCTTTTTTTCAAAATAATTTTCCCAAAATTCCATGAATTTTTTAAAAGAAAATGATATTTTTGAAAATAGTCATGAAATCGTGTATAGTAATCTTCATGAAAATAAAGTTTTATGAAACCTTAAAAATACGTTCATGCCGTATAAGTTAAAAAAACATTCTTCTCATACTCTTGCTGGAAAAGTCAAAAAGTACCTCGTATAGTAAACAACAGAAATATTTCTAACAAACCATGTAGTAAAAGTAAAAAATGGGTAAAAAGGAATTTAAAAATACATGAAAACATTTTTTGAAAATAGGGACATTGATGATAAATATAACCCCAGTAAATACTTACGAATAAACAATCTCAGATGAAAATGAGATTGGAAAAGTTATCCCTTACCTTATGTCTGATATACTTCGTACATATCTAGACCTCCTGTATAATGATTTAAATAATGTCATTGACTTATTACAGAATCATATTAATTGTTATGATATCATATATGGTTCACTTATGACTTTATATTACCATTTCTTTTGTAAATTACATGTTAAAGCAGCGTTTTGGGTAAAATTGTTTCATTTATCGTACGTGTTTCGACTTGTTGTTATTAATATTATTACTTATATACTGATTTAAATAATTCCAGAATGTAAAAAATAATTTATATATAATATATATTCATCATGTACATATATATATATATGATATATCGATAAATTTAATGAAATACACTGTTCATGGAGACGGTAGGCCATACGTACGCATGAACGCTGTTTTTGTTTCTTTATTGAATTGAATGGAATTATGTATATGACATACATATATATATATATACATAAATCCAGTATCACTATTATTTCATATATTTCATTATATTTCATTATATATACTTTATAATCCTTCATGAATGGTTAACATGGAGAATGAATCTCATCGCGTCGTCTAGACGGTAGTCTGTACGTACGGACGAGCGATGATATCATTCCCATGATCATGGAATTGTATTGAAGTGTATGTATAGTATTTCATAATTAATATCACTTTACAATAATCACATATATTAATTCTTTACACCATTATAACCATCCATGTAAGGTGGTGGTGGAAAACAGAATACACCACGGCGTGGAGACGGTATTTAGTACGTACGCACGCGCGGTGATTTCGTTTTCCATTGGATGGATAGAAGGTGAAGTAGGGTTGTTTCATATTTATAATAATATATCAGTATATTATTGATACTGATGTTTTTACTTCATAATGAATGAACTAAAGAAGAATAAGTAGAAGAAGAAATAAATTTGAAAAATCAGTAACAGACATTACCTCTTCTATGAAGCGCCTCTTCTTAACCGCCTATTAGGGCACTAAAGATGGTATTTTAAGAAGAACAATACCTCTAGGATGTTTCTAGGGAAGTGTAGAAGATCCATTGTAAGGGGTGGCCGAGCTTGAAGGCTCAATGTGGTGTGAGGAGGAGAGGGAGGAGGTGCCCTTTTATAAGGGAGGAGAGGGGCACCTTAGGAAAAACATAAAATATTGTTTTATTATAAAGTCATATTCGGTTTTTAATAGCTCCAAATTTATTTATTTCTAAGGTAATGTAGGTATGGGTGGCAATACTCTCAACCAATAGATTTTGGACAGGTTTAGGTTACTATTTTAACCTTATCATTTAGATTTAACTCTAAGTTAAATAATTTATCTTTTACCGTGTCTTCTTGTTTTCTTACACTATATGGTTAATAATCTTACTATAACAATCCAAAAGAACCCCAAGTGGTTAATTATTAATATATATAACCTTATCTAATTCATTTAGCCAAACCTTATATTTTTAGGAATAAAATAACAATTAATAATTTAATATTTTTTTTAAAAACTATTTTATGTTATTTTTGACACTATTTGGAAATTGATTTTTGTGAAAATCATAACATCATGACTAGTTAAAATAAAGTTAATTAAATCAATAATAATATGTCATATTAACCGATAAAAGTATTGGAATTCATAAAAAGTCTCAAATTACATTGATTTGGGTATTTATAATATCAATTATTTTAATATTTCATTATTTAGGTAATTACTGCATCACCATTGTGTCATAAATAAATTACATTATATAATGTCTAAAAATTATAAATAAAATACCATTAGGTCGGATATCATTTTATCTTTCTAATTAATATTTATAGTCGTATTTATCTTATGATTAACCCTATATTAAAAATGTTTTGGTTATTAAACTTTGATTTTAACTATTTTAACTCTTTTTTAAATAAAATAATAATAAATGTCCTAATCTAATCCAAGTGGACCTAAATGATAATATTATATTCCTAAGGTTGTTTTTGGTCGAATTATACTTGTAAAATAGAATTATAACATGTGTTAGGGTAAAAATATATCATTTTTACCCTTAATTACCCTATTTACTTTTAACCGTGGTAAATAAAAGTAAAAAGTTACTATTCACCTAAAATTATTTTTATCTTATTGAAACAAATTTTACACCTCGATATTAACTATGTCTCTCAGAATTTTGAAATTCCACTAACAGAAGCGGTAAAATTAAGTTTTATGTAAATTCTCAAATTCTCCTAGGATGTGGGTAAAAGACAGTGAAACGTTCAATAAAAATTTTATATATCTAAAATTATTATAAAATGAATCCAATGAATTACATTGAACTTATATAAGTATTATGTATCAATTTTTACCTAAAATAATTTTAAATAAAATAAATAATTATTTAAATAAAAAGTCAGTTTTTAAATATTAACCTAGTGTTTTTCACTATTAATCAAAAATTGAATGTTTTCAAAAAAATACCCAAAATTCAACCTAGGATAATTTCTATATTCCGAATCCAAAAATGAAGTCCATTTTGAAATATAAAATTTCAAAAAGTGGGAATTACTATTCATAACAGCTAGTTTATATAATATTTCAATAACATATCGTTGTTTACTGAAACTCGGTATTGCGTACAACACACGCTATCGTAGAAGGTCGTGATTGCGTGTAAAGCAAGCCAAGTCAAGGTTTCATGTAGTGAAAGACTCCTTTGTGGTTGTGTATAAAATAATCCAACCAGATTTCATTTATACATTTAATATATATATATATATACACTCAATGTTGCGTAGAATAACTACTATCAAACAAACATGAAATTGTGTGTAACTCAATCCAAGAATAGTTTCTCATATACTGAAAGCTAATATGGTGTTGTGTATAGCGCAAAATAATCTTAGTGTAGCGTACAACAGAAGATATTAATGAAATTAAAAATAATATATCTCATAAAATCTCGGGGTATTACATTCTACCCCCTTAAAATGAATATCTCCCTCGAAATTCGTCGGGGTTATAAATGGTTTATTACATGAGAGTTTCTTTCATAAAAACCCACATCGTAAAAACGAATATCAAAACATATCTGTAAAAACTAATGTATGAAACGTAATGGTTACCCAAATTAACTAATCAATGGGTTTCCACAAAGGATAACATAGGTGAAAATATGGATATGGAAGAGAAATCTTACCATCAATTTCTGATGGAAAGTGGTAGAGAACATGGCTATGAAAAATCCTATAATCACAAAGCCATATATTTTTGGTGATCTAAGGTACCATCTGATTCCATTGATATAAGGGAACTATGAAAAAAATTGGTTTTCATGATCATTTCCCTAATGTTGAATAATTTGAATTAGAAGAAATACTTACATTATTTCGATATAATCTCACCGTTGTTCGTTCCTTGAACAATTTCCACATCATATCTTAAAGAAATAAAGTAGAATTTGTCATTCGTGAAGTGTTAGCAGATCATGTGATAGAATGATGGGTCATTTCATATGTCTCAAACAAAATGTTAGTAAAACTTATCAAATATACATAAGTCCATCTATGGGGAGGTTAATCGTATATGATTCAAAAATGGACTTATACTTCATCTATCATACCACTTTATAAAATAAAACTAAATTATAATAACAAGGGACTTTCTATAGTCCAGTGGTAGGTGATAAAGTCATGTCGCACTTCGGTTGTGGGTTCGATTCCCTCATCCTTGTCTGACACGATGGGTTGTCTCCCATCCTGTAGGCTGTCCCTTTTTCTAAACATAGATTCCATAAATAATATTGAAAAACATTCTATTCTTAAAAAATACTATATTATGTCTAACTTAATTCATTCCAATCTTTAGACTTATAGAAAATACATCTGTCCAATCTCGTAGTATAAAGAAAATGATTACTAGAGAGGTTATATACCAAGCATATGAATACCATAATTTATCTCCCATATATCATAAGATATATCTTGTTGGTCATATTCCAAACATGTGAATACATTAATCATGTATTCTTTTGAAACATGAATTACCATAGAACCTTAGAAAAAACATGAATGATTTCAAAAGTTAACTCATTCCACATACCAAAATCCAAAAATTTCTATATACTCAAACCATGATATCACTTTGTCCTTATATCAGTCATGAGCTCATGAATACTATCAAAATTTCTTTTTCTCTTTGTCTCTTCATTATGCGCATTTCATTTACTTTCCAGAAATATCTGAATAACCTTTTATGGTTACCAGTACCATTAAATATATACTTTCATATACTTTAAGAAAAACAATAGTGTAACAATCCTTAGATGTTTCTTTATTCCATAGTACCATTAAATTACCCATACAACATAACTCTTGATAAACATACAATCATTCCACTACCTTCTTATACCAATGAACAAGCTTCAACACTTCTTTCATCTCATATATCATCTGTAGTCTCTTTATCATCATCCACATAAATACTACCCATATGACCATGCATATTCTCTTCATGAGATTTTCCCTTAGGGAATTGGGTTGCATAATTCCCATAAATTCCACATTTAAAACATTTAACCATCGTTGATGTCTTATCAATACCATTATCCTTGTCCATGGTGTTAAATGAACCATTTCCATTACAATTACTGGCTTTGTGTTCTTCTTTTCTACACCCAAATCATCTTCCAGTTCCTTTGAAACATTCTCATGGATTCCACTTCCCACATGATTTACATAAGGAAAAATTAACTTTATTTCCTATATGATCATCATGAAACTCCATCTTTCTCTTATTATCCGAGTAAGGAAACATACCAAAGTTGATATTACTGATCATATTATGAGATTGATCATTAGGAATAATAATGATTTTTGGACATCCAAATACCGTTTCATTTGGTTTCTCATGAAGAATATCATTCCATTGTTCATCATATTCTCCATTAACATGAATCCTGTTGTTTCCTGCCATTTCTTATAACCCAAAAATAATAGTGTCAGAGGTAAAAATCATAATAAAGGGGAGTACCATCAATATATATCATATTAGGATTAATTATAATACCGTTACCATAATTCTAAGACTATAACCTATACTTATACTTAACCTTAGGGACGTCCCGATACATACATTAGAAATATCTCTAGAGATCTCACTAAAGTTTTCGCATCCTAGATTCCAAAGGTTAACTAAACCTTTCCTCTGATACCAACTATAAAGACCCAATCATGACATACATGGACATCACATTACTTTTGTGGAATACTTAATACATAATAAGAACCAACACTCAAGGACCGTAATAGTTTAGTGTCTTTGGAAACTCAGAACATAATCTTCTTATCATGGTGAAATATCTTCAACATATCCCATAATGATTTTCCCCCTTTTTTCATAACTAAAACCTTTCTTTATATCCTGGGGAAAAGAAAACATATAAAGGGTGAGCTCAAATACTCAGTAATGGTAGGCATGGAGAACATAAAAAAATCCATAATAATTTGAAAGAAAAAATTTAACACAAAATCTAAACATCAAAATCTTGAGCAAAGACATAAATATTGGAAGTACGTAAGGCATATATCATAAAGGAAAATCAATCATGATAAAATAGAATGGGAATAAAACATGTTATTGTGGCAACCATTAAGCACATGATATGATTTCCATAGTAGCCAAGGCATTACTGCCAAGACCATCTTAGTGGAAAAAGTCCCGTTCTGAATCGAGTTCACTCCTCATTCCAGTCCTGTATCACTAAACCGGATTAACATACCGCTCCAGCCATGTTTATCTCATGATATATAAATATTTATCCAATTAATTGTAGGGAGATATAGGTCCCATCCATCTCATAATTAAATCAGTCTTACGTGTGCCACAACATAAACAGAAATCATTCATCATAACCCAAAGAATAAAATGGGTTTCATAAACATCATCCCATCACAACATATTCCATATAAAACAAATGGATATCATTTCATCATAAGAAAAATGAAATCATGTGAATCATAGAGGCATTATACTTGAAACATACACATATGAAATAATTTCATCTTAGATGGAAAATGGTTTTGATAAAACACTTGAAATGAATTCTTGAGGAAAATATCCTTTCATTTCAAAATCATTTTCTCAAAATGAGCTGCAATTTTTAAAAGCAAAGGATTTTTTTTAAATTATTCATGAAATATTGTAGAGTAAGCTTCATGAAAATAAGGCTTTATGAAACCGTAAAAATCCGTTCATGCCGTATAAGTTAAAAAAACAGTCTTATCGTACTTTTGCCGAAAAAGTCAAAAAGTACCACGTATGGTAAACAAAAGAAAGATTCCTAACATATCATGTAGTAAAAGAAAAAAATGGGAAAAAAGTAATTTAAACATACATGAAACTATTTTTAGAAAACAGGTACATGGATGATAAATATAACCCTATAAAATACTTAAAAATAAACAATCTCAGATAAAAACGAGATTGGAACAATTATCCCTTACCTTATGTTTGATATGATTCGTATGTATCTGAACATCCTGTATAATTATTTAAATAATGTCATTTACTTATTAAACAATCATATTTATTGTTATGATATCATATATGGTTCACTTATGACATTATATTACCCGTTCTTTTGTAAATTCCATGTTAAAGAAGCGTTTTGGGTAAAATCGGTTCATTTATCATACCTGTTTCGACCTGTTGTTCTTGATATTATTAATTATATCCTGATTTACTTAATTCCAGAATGTAAAAAATTATTTATATATAATATATATTAAGAATATATATATATATATATATATATATATATGATAGATCGATAAATGGAATGAAATACACCGTTCATGGAGACGGTAGGCCGTACGTACGCATGAACGATGTTTTCATTTTCTTATTGAATTGAATGGAATTAAGAAGATGAAAAACATATATATATATATCCATTATCATTATTATTCCATATATTTTATTATTATTCATTATATATACTTTATAATCATTCATGAATGGTTAACATGGAGAATGAATCTCTTTGCGTCGTGGAGACGGTAGTCCACACGTACGCACGAGCGATGATATCATTCCAATGATAGTGGGATTGTATTGAAGTGTATGTATAATATTTCATAATCAATATAAATTTAAAATAATCATATATAGTTATTATTTACACCGTTATAACCATCCAAGTAAGGGGGTGGTGGAAAACAGATTACACAACGGCGTACAGACGGTATTCCGTATGTACGCACGCGCGGTGATTTCATTTTCCATAGGATGGATAGAATGTGAAATAGGTTTGTTTCATATTTATAATAACATATCATTATATTATTGACAATTATGTTATTACTTCATAATGAAACAACTAAATAAGAATAAGTAGAAGAAGAAATAAATTTGAAAGAATCAGCAATGGACATTACCTCTTCTTTGAAGTGCCTCTTCTTAACCTCTTCTTAGGGCACTAAATATGGTCTTTCAAAAAGACTAGGACCTCTAGTATGTTTCTAGGGAATTTTATTAGAGAAATTTTCAGGGTTTGGCTGATCTTGATGGCTCAACGTGGTGTGAGGAGGAGAGGGAGGAGGTGCTCTTTTATAAGGGAGGAGAGGGGCACCTTAGGAAAAACATAAAATATTAATTTATTATAAAGTCTTATTTGGTTTTTAAAATCTCTAAATTGATTTATTTCAAATATAAGGTTGGTATTGGTCGTAATAATCTCAACCAATAGATGTTTGACAAGTTTAGGTTACTACTTTAACTTTATCATTTAGATTTAACTCTAAGTTAAATAATTTACCTTTTACCGTGTCTTCTTGTTTTCTTACACTATATGGTTAATAAAATTACTATACCAAGAAAAAAGAAACCCAAGTGGTTAATTAGTAATATATATAACCTTATCTAAGTCATTTGGCCGAACCTTAGATTTTTAGAAATAAAATAACAATTTGTAATATAATATTTTTTTAAAAAATATTTTATGTCAATTTTGACACAATTTGGTAATTGATTTTTGTGAAAATTAAAACAGAATGATTAGTTCAAAAATATTTAATTAAATCAATAATAACATGTCATATTAACCTATAAAATTAGTGTAATTCATATAAAGTCTTAAATTACATTTATTTGGGTTTTTATAATATCAATTATTTTAATATTTAATTATTTAGGTAATTAATACACCACCATTGTGTCCTAAATAAATTAAATTATATAATGTCTAAAAAATATAAATAAAGAACCATTAGGTTGGAAATCGTTTTATATTTCTAATGAATATTTATAGTCGAATTTATTTTATGTATAACCCTATATTATCAATGTTTTAGTTATTAAACTTTGATTTTAACTATTTTATCTCTTTTTTAAATAAAATAATAATAAATTCCCTAATCTAATACATGTGGACCTAAATTATCATATTATATTCCTAAGGTTGTTTTTGGTTTAATTATACTTATAAAATAGAATTATAACATGTTTTATGGTAATAATAATATCATTTTTACCCTTAATTACCCTATTTACTTTTAACCATGGTAAATAAAAGTAAAAAGTTATTATTCACCAAAAATTCTTTTTATCTTATTGTACCACATTTTACTCCTTGATATTAACTGTGTCTCTCGTATTTTCTAAATTCCACTCATAGAAGAGGTAAAATTAATTTTTAAGTAAATGTTCAAATTCTCCTAGGAGGTGGGTAAAAGACATTGAAAAGTTCAATAAAATTTTTATATATCTAAAATTATTATAAAATGACTCCAATTAATTACATTGAACTTATATATGTATTATGTATCAATTTTTACCTAAAATAAATTTAAATAAAATAAATAATTATTTAAATTAAAATTCGGTTTTTAAATAGTAACACAGTGTTTTCACTATTCATCAAAAATTGAAAGTTTTCAGAAAAATAAAAAAAAATCACCCTAGGATAATTTCAATATTCCTAATCCAAAAATGAATTCCATTTTGAAAAATAAAATTTCAAAAAGTGGGCATTACTATTTAAAATGTCTAGTTGATATAATATTTTAATAACATATCGTTGTTTAGTGAAACTCGGTATTGCGTACAACACACACTATCGTGGAAGGTCGCGATTGCCTGTAAAGCAAGCCAAGTCAGGGTTGGGTGTAGTGAAAGACTCCTTTGTCGTTGCATATAACATAATCCAATCAGATTTCATTTATACATTGAATATATATATATACACTCAATGTTGCGTAGAATAACTACTATCAAACAAACATGAAATTGTGTGTAACACAATCCAAGAATGGTGTTGCGTATACTGCAAGAAAATATGGTGTTGCGTATAGTGCAAAATAATATTAGTGTAGCGTACAATAGAATATATGAAAGAAATTTAAGAGAATATATCTCATAAAATCTTGGGGTGTTACAAAAATGATCCCCACAATGCTAGTCAAATAAATCATCAATTCGTGGAAGGGGTACTTGTTCATTACTATAATACAGTTTAGTTCTCTATAATCAATGCATAACTGCATTAATCCAGCCTTAGATAACATGTTCTCCCTATGGAGACCCACTTGTATAAATAAACCCATTCTCTAAAATATCTTGGAGTTGCATCATTAATTTTTACAGCTCCATATTCATCATTCTAGATGTGTTTTTTTAAATTAGCTAGGAACCAAGCATGAGTTCAATGGAGAACTCTACCTCCCTTTCTTTGGATGGTCCAGTTAACTCCTAGAGAAATAGGTCAATTTATTCCTAAAATATTGGAACATTATCTATCCGTATACTATCATTTCCCTCTTCTCCACCAATAAATTATATAAATAAGGCTATATGAGATTCTTCTAGACAAATATTATATCGATATATATCACTTTGGAAGGAAACTGAAGGTTTTCCATTAAATACTACTAAGATATCCTTGCACATAACTTTTATCTTCATAATATACATTGGGATCCATTCCATCCCTAGAATAATGAAAATTCCAACATGTGAATGACTACTATATATGTGATAAGATTGTTCTTGCTAAAGTAAATACTAGAGTTTCTAAACACTATTGATTCTTGGATAATCTCTCCAGGAGTCCGGACTAATAACTCTACTTTTAGCAGATGATGAATTGATTATATATTCCTTGTAAACATGGAGAAAATAAGGGAAGGTGTCAAAATAAATTCAAACAATTTACTTACTAGCTTTGAGAGAACAACAAGAGTAAATGCCACCACATAATTTGGAAACTCAACTTCAGTTGTCTTGATAGAAAATGAACAACCCTGCTCCCTTGGCCTATGCTAAGGATGATGGTGATTCCACTCCACTGCCCTCATATTGGGACATTGATTGGGAAAGTGACCATGAAAACCACACATGAATCATTGGAGGACATGTAGGGACTTCACCATATTCCCTTTTTCATTAGTTTTGGGAAGATGAGGATTCACCTCACTACGAATATTCTGAGCGATATGGCCATCTCTTCCATACTTGTTACACTTACTGCTCCCGAGCAGGAAATTCTATGAATGCTTCTTCCCACATTTATTATACATAGAAAGTTGCACTTTCATTCATCTTATTCCCTAATAAAATATCCCCCCCCCAATCGTGGATCCTTTAGTATCTTCTTTTCATTGGATTTTTTAGACCATTTCATCTCACCAAACTCTAGTTCTACTTTCATATCACTCTAAATGATCTTCTCAGAGCTATCATTGTCTCGGTTGGATAAAATTTTCCCCAGATGAGGTATTGGTCCCCTAATGAATATATTAAGCTTTCCATTAAGATATATAAAAAAGATATAGTTGTAATGTGAAAGCATTATAAATTTCATCTCATAGAATCCTATAGATTCATTCTCCTTCTGATTCATCTTGAGAAATTCCTTATCTATTTTTTTTTCTCATCGAACGAGGGAAATACTTATTGAAGAAGACCCCCCTTAACTCTTACATATCCATAGATTCAATATCCCCTATTAGACTCATGTTTTTAATCAATTACCACCACTGATATACTTCTCTCTCAATGCGGTAAACAACAATGGTGACTTTCTCTTATTCGAACCTACAAAGTATAGAAAATATCTTCTCTATAGATCTTATGAACTATTCTGAAATCAATGGGTCAGTAGATCCACTGAACGCTGGGGGTCATTGATGTATAAAGGACTCAATAGAATGTTGTTCCCCTCTTGTTGAAATCAGCCTATTAGCTTGATTCATGTTATTTCGTATAACTTGAGTCATTAGATTCATTATTCTCATGAAAGTTTCCATTCCATCTTCCATCAGAGGGCATTCAGCACGTGGTCCATTGTGGTCACCATTTGAATGGTTCCTCCTATTTCCCGCCATATTCTAAAATAATAAAAACATAGTGAGAATCTTGTTTAATTTATGAATCTTATAACTCTAAATGATTTTCACTTCATAAATATAAATGATTAAATATTATATTCAATATCAACAACTTCATTTCTTATAAATCCTTCAAAATGATTCCAAAAAAGCATATGATTAACCAAAAAATCCCCCTGGAGTGTCAATACAGGAGTGTAACAAGACTTGATGTTATGCACCAATTCCCATTCGAGTATAGCTCAAAGAATTGTATTCATTTTTTACCCCTAGATACATCTTTACCAGATCCAAATCCAATTATTTATATCCAAACATGTATTTATTTGTTCGAAAACCACGTATTTAATATTTAACCAAAATACCAGGAAGTTTTCCAATATTTTAAATTTTCTATAGGGTTATTACTAACGTTTTTATATCCTAATTCCAATAATAACTAAACTATCATATCATACCAACTATTCAATCCCACCTTGTTATTACATAAATTTTCATTATATTTTACAAATAGAGGATCTTTAATGGTTAGTTTCTTGGAAATAAGGAAAAAAATACATTAAAAATAAATCAATTATTATAATTCACTTATAATGCATCATCATAGGTCTATACTAAATAAAATTACTATATCTCATAACCTGGGGACAAACATTGAAGGAATGGGTTAGAAGAAGGCCCAGTAAAGGTAAATAAGGGAAACATTTAACTTGTGATATCAATAAGAACTTGATGAGATACATAAAGAAATAGGAAATTGAAAATGAGGAATATCATAATAAAAATAACATGAATAATAAATCTAATATTTGTATAAATCATTTAATTTATAAATTCATAAACATATCACCAAGGTATATCACCAAGGTGTCATAAAAATTACCTAGGTTTTTTCACCAAGGTATCGTGAAACTTGACATATCAAGAGATTATTTTATTTACCCAATGAATTTGACTGCTATCAAGGTTCACCCATAATATGAAATTATTATCATGTGATCCACATAGATCATAATCATAAATTTCATAAATAACCCCTAGAAAATAAAATAAATTAATTTCATATCAAAATCGCAACTTTTTACGAAGTGATTAAAAATTTTGTTCGTTAGGTCATTTATAACCCATGACAAAAGAATGAGGGTTTTATGTATTTCAATTACAAAATGAAATAAGTCATTTTTATGTCTTGATTAATACCCCTGGAATTGAATGTGATTTGGGTATTCACATAATTAAAATAAAATAATTTCATGAGAAAAAGAGAGAGATTTTGAGATGAAAATTCTACAGCTTAATGGGTATGAAACATGGTTTTATAAAACACTAAAAAGAGCGAGGAAAAGGGCCACCCATTCATAAAATAATCATAATATAGTATAGGAAAATAATTAAATTTATATAATAACATGGAATGGAAACATTAAAGTCATATAATAAAAAAGATAACTTTAATGGAAAAGTGAAGATTAGAATTCCTTTACCTTGAAGAGTAACTTCTAAAACTCTATAATAGGGACCTTGGGGGATTGATGACACCTCAGGAGTACTCCATGGGATGTATAACTAGCATAACATCATGGGGAATGATTTTGGAATGAAATAAAATTAAGTAATGAGTGGATATTATATCAAAAGTGAGGGAATATTTTATTAATTTCAATGGACAACTCATTAGTTGTATTTAAAAATTCATGGGATTTCCCATGGTATTTTACAATGGATTTGGCCACTTGAGACACCTCATATCATATTTTAATCCATAAGAGTCGACCAATATTTTTATCTTACTCATTACATCATTATGACATAGTTATGATGTCATTAAACATATCAAAAACCCAAAACATTATTTTTATTATTTCTCAAAAATTAAACCGTTTCTGAAAAATCCCAAAAATTCACCTTTACCATTTTCAACATGTAGAATTAAAAATTGAAATCCATTTTATAAATATTCAATTCATTTAAAATTAAATTAAATTAATAATATACTAATACTTAACTAATATTTTCTAAAAAATTTATTTGCTTTTTACATGATATAATTATATCACATTACCATTTAAGATAAATAAAACTTATTTATACTTCCATAGGTAAGGTTACTATTACATTGGAAAAATTACCATTCATAAGGGTAAAATTAATATTCCAAGGGTAAATTTACTATTTGAAAAAATTTATTTTGATCTTATTGAGCCAAAATTTTCACACTAATTACATTCACATGTGTTCGATTTTTGAAAATCATTTCACAGAAAAAGTTATTTAATAATAATTTTTTTACTATTCATAAAAATCACAATTCATCAAATAATATACATCAAATACAAAAAAAAAACTCCTTAGAAAACTTCTAATACATCATCTTAGATTAATTGTTACATTTGAAAGTCAAAATGATGTTTATTTTAGCATAATAAATATCTATATATGAAAAATACATGAAAAGTATAATTTTTACTTCTAAAATAAATTTATCAAATTTATCTTAATTAAACATATACTTTATTAAGAAAATATATTATTAAAGTAGGAAATATGAAATAAAAATTTAATTTATACCAAAGGATTACACAAGTAACTAAGGTATCATTACATAACCCCTTATAATGACCACATAGAACCTAAGTGTATAGTATGAAATGGTCATAGAATCCTAGGGAGGCTCAGAAAACATTTTATAAGTGGTGATTTATATCATCTTGAACTTATCTTGTAATAGATTTCTATAAAGCTTATTGTGTTGAAGTTCATCTTGGTATTGGTCCAGAGTGAACCCCAATGATGCAACCTCCTTCCCAAGCTCTCACAAGTGTGCTTCGTATGGCCCAAGTCTACTAGATGAGACCATCAACTCTTCTTTATACAATAATAACCATTATCATTTCTATTTATAGTCACTAATCTTAACGTTAAAAGTATAGTCTCCAACAACCATAATGACCAAAGATCATATAATAGTTGAAACCCAACAGTATCATTTCAATTATACTCACTTTATTAATAAATAAATATTGCTTTGTTGAGTAAAAAAATAATATAATATACATTTTCAAGAAATAATTATAATTCCATAATTTCAGGTCGTTACAATCAAACATGTTCGAAACTTTTCATTTGAATTTCATCATAATTATAGAATCTTCAAAGATATCTCCAAAATATCTAATGTTACCAAAAACATCATTAACTCTAGTGAAGTAATCATAAATAGTTTCTTCATCTCTCATTATTATATATTCAAAATGGCTATGGAATATTTGTTTCTTTTCTTAATTCACTTTAGTGTTCCCTTCAAAAACACTTTCAAGGTAGTCACACATAATTTTATTTATTTTGAGACCCATAAAATTAAAATAAAAAATTATGATAGATACATATGAATAACATTTCTAGATTTTCCCTCAACTTTAATATTTCTCTTATCAGAAAAAGTCATAGGATTATTTTTCTCAATGGGTGGAAATCCAATATGAAACTATATTCATCTTTCCAATTATCTTGACATAATTGAAATATAAAAACACAATTTCATACTCCTTTATTCTTGACCAAATTATAAGAACTCACATTTTTTTCTATTGATCCATTAAAAAACAACTTGAACTACTGAAAACAAATAAATGGTTTCTCACTCTAATGAAATAATCTAATAGAAAATGGATGACTACATTATTACAATTTCTAATGGTTTTTGAAACAAGTAACAACTTTATTGTAACAAATTAAACCATTCTAAAATTTTATTTGTATGGAAACATTGTACTCTTCGACGTATTTCGTAACAAGTCTTCAACTACTATATTCATTAGATCAAACTATGTTTGATGAAACTCAACATCTAATGACTTATCAATTTCAAAACTCATGTTATGGATCAGTGTATCAGCTCATATGATGAATCAGTTCCTAATTCCATTGATCAAAAAATTTCAATATATGTTCATAAAAAACCTCAATCCTAATTAGATCAGTATAATAGAAAACTATGACTCTTCTAGTAACATTTTCACAATATCAACATCTATGGTGAAAAATCATCAAAGTTCATTTTATTATTGATTCAAATATAATATAGTCTCCTATTTTTATTTTTCTCAGAAAAATAAAATAATTTCTCTTTAACCTCTTGAAATTTATTGCACATGTTCAATAACACAATAGTTTAGCACTGAGAAACCACAATACCAATTTTATTCATGTCAGATCATGTTTTTCTGGAGGCTTGCATCTGGTTAACCCTGTTTGAAAAAAAAAACTATGGTTTTATTCAAATTTTAGTTAATAAAAACTTCCAGTCTGAAAACATCTCCATCTTGTGCCTCTGGATATGATGACCAATATATGTAAAGAATAAAATTTTGAAACTCTATAGTTTTGAATTTATCTTTACTTCTTATAACATGATCTTTTATCATGAATTATTCCTAATGATTGAAGAAAAAAAAAGAAAAAATGAATCATATAACTAGGTTTTTAATTCTCTATAACTTCCCATTAACAAATTTCAACCTATCTTCATTTCAATAACATTGAACTTTCTTAATTTTAACAACTTCTAACTCAATAATTTCTTTGTCCCATGCATTTCATTTGTGCACAAACTAAAAATTTCTCACATCTAATGAGTTTTTTTATGAAGAAACTATAATCCATATTTTAAAAAAACATTATTTAACTAAATTCATAGAGACTTTTCTGTATCACCCCAATAATCCATGGTACATTTCTCTTTGAATAATGCCATAGTGTGGTTTGTATGCAACTTTGAGATTCTAACACACCACGACCAATCGAACTATCCATTATGAATAGTAATACCAACATTTTGTAATTTTATAATGTTTATTTTCAGAATGGAATTCTTTTTTGGATTCTAAATATCAAAATTATCTTAGTATGAATTTATGGTTCTCTTCTGAAAACATTCAATTTTTTGATGAATAGTGAAAAATACTAAATTTAAATTAAAAACAACTTTTTTAATCAAAATAATTTACAATGTTAAATCATACATTTTATTTGTTTATAAGTATCATTAGATTATATTTATATCATTTAATATAATTTAGGTCATTTTATGTAATTTGACATTTAAACTGGACATAAACAAGTGTCAATTTTTCGATAGTTATTATTTTTTTAAAACACGATTTTTATTTTGACAATGAGAATTAATTTTAAATTAATTTCTTCCACTTCTGTGTTTTGAATTTGGAAAATTGATTCCATATATGGAATCAGGAGACCCCAATTGTGAAAATATGTAACTTTTATTTTTAGACATTATGAATAATTACTTTGGTAAATATTTTATTTACCCTGGTTAAAGGGGTAAATCTGTTTAAAAGGGAAAACAATAATATTATAATAATATTAAATTACAATAACATGTATTCTAACACTATTGAATGATACATGTCCGACCATAGTCATCCTTGGGTCGATTATGGGACCCCATGGATCAACTTGAGAGTGATAATGACACTTTATATTAATTAATTAAATGTAAAGTCAAAAAATAAAATAAACATATATCTTTTAGTATAAAAATTTTTACATGGGGTAATATAAATTATCTCTTCGAATATAAATATTCATTTTAATTCATATAAGATTTATTATAACATGTTATTGTTTTTATAATTTTTCGATATCAAATAAAAAAATATTTATGACACAATACTGATGCAGTGTTTACCTCATTAATGAACGATTTAAATAAATGAGATTATAAAAATTAAAACAATATCCAAAACCTATAAAATTATTATTGGATGATTTTATTTATAACATGAGTCATCTTATATTCTACTTTAATGAGATTTTTACCTTTATAAACCGAAATTAATTATATAATAAAATAATATTTTGAAACATTCCTAAAGATCCCCACCTCCTCCTTATAAAAATCCCTCTCCCCAAACTCATTTCTCACACTGCTCAATCCCCATGGATTGTCCAAATTCTACCAAATTATGCTCTCTAAATACCTATATTCCTCCTAGAATCCTTAACTATGACGTATGGCACTTCAAGGAATCCTCTTGGTTCAATCAAAAGAGAGTTACTTTATTTAAAGGATACATATCCTATTAAGTTATTTTATTTTATTATACTTCTTCAACCTGAAAACACTATTTATTCCTTTATTTTATAACAAAACAGTATCCTCAATATACTAGGTTATTTTTATGGGATTTATTTGAACTAAACTTACACAAACCTCTATCTAATGCGTATATAACATAATGTATCTGTGGACGGCGAACTACTGCCCCACGAAACGATGATGGTTCAATCATATATTACCACCTCTTATGGTAGACATTATGGTGGAAATATAATTATATATGATATTTATGATATTTATTTTAACTATATGTTCTTTAATTATCTTTTATATCAATCCTTTATTCTTTTCATGCTGTATATATATGATAAATTCATTTGAGGAAGTGTGGACTACCACCCCCTCAAAATGGAATGACTCATTCATACCATACATTGAAAATATAAAGGATAGTGTTAATGAACATAAATAACATACAAAAAATATTATATTATATTGTTATAATAATATACCTATTTATCATTTGGATTTCATTATTTTTAAAATAAAAAAATGAAATGGAAGTAGCATTCATGCGTACGTACAGATTACCATCTCCACGAACGAGATGTGATTCATTCCCCATCATAACAATTCAAGAGTAATTTTCATTTAATTAATAAAACTAATATTTATGAACATAATATCATTCTGTATATGAATCAAATACATCCTATCCATAAAAAACATGACTTACATAACAAAACATATAAAGGAAAACAGATCTACTAACACCTAAGACAAAGATACTACTGAAATATGATTATCAAAGAAATATTAGAATATCATATATGATATCATATTTATGTATATTGTTATTTTATAATTTAATAATATTGAATTAACTATTATAAATGATGATAAAGTACTGTCATCCAAATAAAATTACAAGGTAAGGGTTAATTTCACTTTCTATTTATTATCTGAGGTTATTTTTACGTAAGTATCTAATGGGACCCTATTTTTCATCCACATCCGTGTTTCATAAAAATATATTTGAAAGAATTTTTAATATTTAATAGAATATGTGTTTAATTAATCTATAGCCTTGTTTGAATTTTTATAAAATTGTTTGAAATGAATGTTTCCGTTGTTTTCCTAACAAGGTAATTTATGACATTTTCGACAAATTAATGTAAGAATGTGTTTTTAACTTATTTGGAGGGTGAAGTTATTCTCCACCATTATAACACCTTTGAAGCTTCCCATACAAGCTAATAAGAATATTTTCAAAATAAATGTTTACTTTTATAATTACATGACTTTTAAATTATTTCAAAATAGAAATAGATATTCCTCTCAAATAATTTTGATTTCATCAATGTCGACATCCATTAATGTATTTTTTTACTTATTTTAAGTTGATTTATTATGATAAAAATCTTCCATATTGTATTGCATGTTTTTTGATATGTTTGACTACATATGTGTATTTTATACCATTCATGGTTTATGGTTAATGTATTAACATTTTTTAAGCTAGTTTAACACAAATTTTTATCTAATTTTTCATTCTTTTGGTATGAGGAATGTATTGGACATAGTATGTGATGGCTGGAGCCTACTATAGATCCTCAATGAATCAGTTGGTCTCATGAGGCAAACTAGTGTGTTGGCACTTCTCCTTGACAAAAACTTATTTGTAGTCTTTTCATGAGGCCTTGACCATGCGGTTATGATGCCGAAAATTATGCATTCCATCATTATGAAATTGGCTATTGATATTGCATGTTTTTATTTGACTAGTATAATATCAATGTGAATAAGTTAATGGTATTATTCAATTTATATTTTCTATATAATGCTGATTTTTGAGTTTAAAAGGATTATTTTTTAGTCTTATACATTTCCTAAAATTTTTATGCTTATTTACGATGTTTCTGCTATATTGTTATCCTTACTGAGCAATTGAGCTCGGCCCTTTCAATGTTTTATTTTTCCCAAGATGTGAAGAAGTATTTTATGGTTGAACTGCAGGGATTGAAGAAATGATCTATGTGTGTTCAATGGGGAAAAACTTTTTTGATGTCTTTATCTAATGATATAATTTAAAACTTATGTATATATCTAGTTGATACAAGGATATTAAACTAATTGGTCTTCCGGGACAAGAATCTTTGTATCATTCCAATGTTATGTAATAATTCACTGACTCTGTGTAACTAGGGTCAGGGTGTTACAGTTCAAATCAGTGTACATTTAGTACAAACCTGGGATACTATATTTATATAAACTCTGATTAGAGGACATTACCATAAGATATACTTTGAAGATTAGTATATAAGAACATCCTAGAATTTTTTTAATGTATATATTTTGTGTATTTTCCATGAAATACATCCCTTTTTAGATACTAGCATATAGATATGGATTTGGCACAAATGTACCTAGGAGTGAAAACTCTGAAAAGGAGTTTTGGGCTTGACCTAGGGTATCCTGGTACATGACAACAGGACTTGATGCACTCTTGGTTACGACACTCCCGAGGGATATTTTTAGGATAATTCACATTTTCATTTCAAACCATTATGAACGATTTATGAGTATATATCTCCTGAATGAAAACATTTTTATGATTATGGATTGTATCCATAAACTGTTCAATTTATTTTAAGTGTTTTACAAGTTTGGATTTTTGTATTACGATTCATAAACAAATCTATTGTATTCCATTATTTAGAAATGGAACCTAGTGGAAGTAATGGGATCCATATCAACACACATAATCCTTGTTGGTGTTTCCCTCCTACTAAAGGTAATTATAGTGGATCTGGTGATGCAACTGGTGCTGATCAGCTTATCACGATACTGGGACATCTCACTCATGTTATGAATAATAACCTTACCCATATGGAGCACCCTGATCCACAATGCGGAAGATCAATGTTAAATAGATTCAAGAGGTAAAAACCACCAAAATTTAATGGGACTATAAATCCATTTTTATTTGATCAATGGATAAGTTACTTAGGGTAAATATTTCTTGCTTTGGGGAGTAGCGAAAGGGATACATTTGTCAAGGAAATTTATCGCCTCACGGGAGATGCAGATCAATGGTTTTTATTAATTCAAAACACAAAGAAGGATTAAAAAGTATCAAATATGGAATTGTGGGTATTTAAAGATGTTTCCAATGAAAAGAACAATCCTCATTACAATTATGAAAATATGAAAAAACAATTTATAATTCTGAGGAAAAATTAGGATGAGAATGTCTTAAAGTATGAGGAAAACTTTACAATGATAGAAAAGCATGATGCAGATTATATACATAACCCAGGGAGTAATACTGGTCGATTAATTGATAAGTTAAAACCATTTCTCTATCGAGAATTAGTCTCAAAATCCTTATCATCATGTGAATATATTGTCTCATTTTCTGTCAGGATAGAAAATAAATTCACTATCACTTTCGACATTAAATTAAATGAAGAGAAGAAGAGATATGTTGAACACTATAAAAATGGAAATAAAGGGATGAAGGGAAAAGTTTAATGTCCATCCGGTAGTAAATGTGCAAAGAAACACCCTAGTATATTCTTAAAAGGGAATATAAGACAATTACAAGTGTAGTAAAAAAGGCCACCGATCTCGTGATTGCAAATGATTGAAAGAGGCAGTCAATGTTGAATGCTAAAATTGTATGGAAATGTGGCATTATGCAAATTAATGTCTTAAATACCAAGGAAACATACCTCATAAAATGCCAAGGGATCAATACTTTCTTATGCGATCACTACTATAGAGGTTGAAGCTCCGAAAGACATGGTGGCAGGTAATTTAATGAATTCCTCATGTTTAGGAAATGATTTTTTTATTCAGGATCATCACATTGTTCCATATCTTCCCATTTTTCTATGAAAATTAGATATTTCAAATATGATTTAACAAGGGAGTTATTAGTCAAAACTCCTAATAGAAGTATCATTGAAAAAATTGTTTTTGAATCAGACGCTATTACGGCATATAAATATTCTTTATCCACTAATATCATCACCATAGCCATGATTGAATTTGATATAATCCTCAGTGTTGATTTGATTTTGGACCATGATTTGAAATTTTATTTTCATTAGGAGGATAATTTTTTTGATGACGATAAGGAATATCTTATCTTTATATCAAAAACATCACCATCTAATTTTTATCTAGATCCAACCTCTTTTTCCCTACTAAATTAAATTATTGGGGAGAATGTGAGTGAAATAACTACGTGTGAGGAAAGGAATGTTCAATTAGATTATGTACCTATTATTTAATAATATTTTTATGTCTTTCCAGATAATTTACTAGGACATCCTCAAGAATGATTAGTTGAGTTTTCCATTGATTTAATTCCAAGTTCAAGGCCCATATCGAAGACCCCTTATAGAATGGACACTGTGGAATTAGTGGAGCTTAAGAAACAACTAGTGGAGTGGATTAATAAAGGAGTTATTCTCCCTTGTGTTTCTCCATGGGGAGACCCTTTTATTTTTGTTAAGAATAAAGATGTATCTATGAGGCTGTGTAATGACTATAAGGTGATCAATTCTATAACAATAAAGACCATGTATTCCCTACCTCGCATTGGTGATTTATTTGATCAACTTTATGGAGCTCAATATTTTTCAACGATTGACCATTGATCAAGAAATCATCATTGTTGTGAAAAGAAGTAATACATTCCAAAGACAACATTTTGAACAAGGTACCAGCATTACAGGTTTACAGTAAAGCCATTTGGACTAACTAATTCACCCTCTTTCTTCAGGGATCTAACGAATAGATATTTCAAGGAATATCTTGATTACGTTGTAGTAATATTTATTGATGATAACTTGGTATAATCCAAAAGCTACAAAGATCATGAAAATCACTTGCGCACTATTCTAAAGACTCTTAGAAGAAATGTATTATATTGGAAGTTCAGCAAGTGTGAATTCTAGCATCAAGAGATTTCATTTCATGGACATATTGACTCTAAGGATAGAATCTCTATTGATCCTTAAATGAACAAGGAAATCCATTAATGACCAGAACTGACAAGTATAGCCGAGGTATGCATTTTTATTGGTTAAGTATGTTATTATCTGTGTTTCATCCAAAATTCTGCCCGATTGGCTAACCCAATAACAAAGATCACACGTAAAGGGGTTAAAATTGTTTAGATAAAATGGTGAGAAGAACGTTTTGAAGAACTGAAAAGAATATTAGTCAATTCTTCTATATTGAATATACCATAGAGGAATGTTGGGTTTTTTATTTATAGTAATGCTTAAAAGAATGAATTTGGTTTTGTTTTTTTTTTGAATAATTATAGGGTTATTGCATATGAATGATGACGACTAAAAATTCATGAACAAAATTATCCCACTCATGATATTCAGTTATAATTTGTAATCTTTTCTCTGATGATATAGAGACAACATCTCTATGGTGAAAAATATGATATTTATACTGATCACAAGAGTTTAAAGTATATTTTCTCACAAATAGAACTCGACATGAGAAAATAGAGATGGATCGAACTGTTCACAGATTATTATTGCACCATACACTACAATCCATGGAAGGGAAATAAGGTGGAATATGATTTGAGAAGGAAGGGTCATGGAGTTTTGAACAAGATAAGAGTTTAAAGGGATCATATGTTCATGGAAATAGTAAAGATGGATATGGGAATAATCATTGAAGGTGAAATATCAATAAATTTTCAAATGGATTCTAAAACATAATTACTAGAAAGGGTAAATTGTTCTCAGAGTAATGATGATAAGTTTCAAAAGAGAAGTAAAGCTATAAAAGATGGGAGAATAATAAAATTTGTATATGAAGATGGGATTTTGAAATTTGGGGAGAGACTTTGTGTTCCTGACATACCTGATCTAAAAAGGGAATTGTTGGATGATGCTCATAGCTCCAAATTCTCTATACACCCTAGTAACCCTAATATGTATAGATATTTGAAGGAACATTTTTTTTTTGAAAACATGAAAAGAGAGATAGCTGATTATGTGTCAAGATGTGTGGTTTTTCAACAAGTAAAAGTTGAAAGACAACATCCAAGAGGATTCATGCAACCACTTCCCATACCTGATTGTAAATTGGATGATATTACGATGGAATTTTTCATGGGGCTACGAAAGACTTCTAGAAGGAATGATTTAATATGGGTCATTGTTGATCGTCTTACCAAGTCAGCTCATTTTTGTTCTATAAGAGAATATTTACAACTTGAACTTCTAAAAAGACTATAAATTAATGAATTTGTAAGACTTCATGGAGTACCCCTATAGATTGTTTCTGATCGTGACCCCCATATGACATTAAGATTCTGGAAATTTCACCAGAAGGCCTCAGCTATGGAATATCATTTGAGCACTGCCTACCACCCTCAATCTGTAGGACAATCAGAACAGACTATTAAAATATCAGAATACATGTTGAGATCTTTCTCACATGACTTTCAAGGTATGTGGGATCAATAATTAAATTTGGTAGAATTATCCTATATCAATAATTTCCATTCAAGTATTAAGATTTCACCATATGAATCATTATATAAAAAGAGATGTCACACACCAACATGTTGGGATGATGTTGGTGAAAGAAAAATCTTAGGCCCAGAACTTGATGAGGAAACAATAGAAAAGGTAAAGGTTATCCAAACCAACATCAAAGTATCTCAAATTAGGCAAAAGTGTTATGCCGATAATTGAAGGAAAGATTTGGAAATTCAAGTAGGACATCATGTTTTCATGTAGGTATCTCCATTGAAGGTTGTTATACAATTCAGTACGAAAGGAAAATTAAGTACCAGTTAAAATGGGCCTTTTGAAATTCTAGAACAAATTGGAGTCTTATCTTATCATTTGGCAATGCTGATAAGACTCTCTAGATTTCATGACGTGTTACACGTATCAATGTTGAGAAAATACATGTCTTACCCAACACATGTACTCACCTTTGATGAAATAGAACTGGAACCCGATTTTTCTTATTGAGAAGAGCCTAGTAGAATTTATAAAACCAGAGAACATGTGTTGATAAACTAGATGACTAATTTGGTGAATGTTCTATCGAGAAATCATAAGATGGAAGAGGCAACGGGAACATATGATGAAGAACTAACAAAATATTTTTATATAGTAGTATTCATGAAATTTTGAGTACAAAATTATATGAAGGAGGGAATAATGTAACACCCCAAGATTTCTCGGTACATTTCCCTTTTAATAATTCAATAGCTTGCGTTGTACGCAACTTCGAGAATCTAACAAATCATGACCAATCAAACTAGCAGTTATGAATAGTAATAACCAGTTTTTGAAATTTTATACTTTTTTTTCAAATGGAATTCATTTTTGGATTCATAATATCAAAATTATCTTAGGGTTTATTTTTAGTACTCTTGAAAACTATCAATTCTTTATGAATAGTAAAAAATACTAAATATTAATTAAAAAATACATTTTAATCAAAATAATTTATATTGTCGAATTATATATTTGAATGGTTTATAATTATAATTAGATTATATTTTTATAATTTAATATAATTTAGTTCATTAGATTTAATTTCACATTTAAACTGTACATAAACAAGTGACAATCTTTTGATAGTTATTATATCTTAAAAAGACACTGTTTGTTTTGACTATGAGAATTAATTTCAAATTAATTTATGCCACTTCTGTGTTATGAATTTGAAAAAATGGATTCCATATTTGAAATTAGTTGGAACAAATTGTGTATATAGGTAACTTTTATTTTTAGACATTATCAATAATTACTTCGGTAAATATTTTATTTACCATGGTTAAAGGGGTAAATCTGTTAAATAAGGGAAAAAATAATATTATAATAATATTAAATTAATGTAAAACATGTCCTAACCATATTTAATAATCCATGTTTGACCATGGGAATCCATTGGTCATTTTTGGGACCCCATGGAGCCACTTGAGTGTGATAATGACACTATATATTAATTAATTTAAAATAAAGAAAAAAATGACATAAACATATATCTTTTAGTAAAACTATTTTTACATGGGGATATATAGGCTATCTATTCGACTATAATTATAAATTTGACAGATAAAATGATTTCCTATATCATGGTATTTTGTTTATAATTTTAGATATCAAATAAATAAAACTATTTATGACACAATAATGATGCAGTTTTTACCTCCTTAATGAATTATTTCAATAAATGATATTATAAAAATTAAATAAATATCCATAACCTTTCCAATTATTTTTGGATGATTTTATATCGAATAAAAATCATCTTATATTTTACTTTAATGAGTTTTGGAGCTTTATAAACCGAATATAATGATATAATAAATAATTTTTTCAAACATTCTACAGAGCACCTCCTCCCCCTAATAAAAATCCCTCAACTCTAACCCATTTCACGCACCACTAAATCCCCATGGCTCATCCGGCCTCTACACAATTAATCTCCCAACATCCATCTGTTCCTACAAGAAGCCTTACCTTTTGTTGAAGGCTCTACAAGAAGCCTTTTGTTTCAAAGCAAAGGGAGTTACCTAATTTAAAGGTAACAGCTCCTCTTATGTTCATTTCTTTTATTTTACATCTCAAATCCCCTAAAATATATTTATTACATTATTTTATAACAACACTAGTATCTCAAATATAATAATTTGTTTTTATGAGAATTATTTTAATTAATCTTACACACACCTCAATCTAATGGGTATAAATTATAGTTTTTCTGTGGATGACGAACTACTGCCTCACGAAACAATGATTGTTCTATCTTTTACTACCACCTATTATGGTGGAAATTATTATGGGTCAATAATTATATATTATATTTATGATATATATTTTATCTATAAGATTCTTTAATTGTCTATTATACTATATATTTATTCTTCTCATGTTGTATATATACATTAATTGCATTTGAGGATGTGCGGACTACCACCCCGTCAAAGTGATATGACTCGTTCATAGCATACATGGAACGTATAAGGAATGGTGTTAATATTCATATGTAACATATATAAAATATTATATTATACTGTAATAATAATATACCTATGTATCATTTTGTTTTAGTTCCTTTTAAAATAAAAAAATGAAATTGAGGTAGTGTTCGTGCGTACGTATGGATTATCGTCTCCACGAACACGATGAGATTAATTACACATCGTAACCATTAATGTAAAATTTTAATTTTATTATTAAAAATAATATTTAAAAACATAATATCATTCTGGATATGAATCAAATACACCCTATCCATAAAAACATGAATTTTGTTACAAACCATATAAAGGAAAACGAATCAATTAACACCTGAAACAATGATACTACTAAAATATTATTTAAAAAGAATTATTAGAAAATAATATATGATATCATATTTATGTATTTAGTTATTTTATAATTTAATAACAATTATTTAACTATTATACATGTGTTTAACATACCCTTGACCAAGGAAAATTTCAATGTAAGGGTTAATTTTACAATCTCTTTATAATCTGGGGTATTTCTTACATAAGTATCTAAAAGGACCTATTTATAATCCAAATCTGTATTTCCTAAAAATGTATTTCAAAACATTTTACTATTTATTATACTATGGGTAAAAGTCATTTATACCCTTTTTTTAATTTTTATAAAAGTGTTTGAAAGGAATCTTTTCGTCATTTTCCAAACAAGGCACATGATGACCTTTTCGTCAAATTAAGGAAAGAATGTTTTTTAACATATAGAGTGAGTGCAGTTATTCTATCCCATTATAAAACCTTTGAAGCTTCACTTACAATATTATAAAAATATTTTCAAAATAAATTTTTTCTTTTATAATTATATGACTTCTAAATGCATTCAAAATAGAAATAGATATTCCTCTAAAATAATTTTGATTTTACCTATGTCAACATCCTTTAATGGATCTTATAATTGTTTGATGTTGATTTATTATGATAAAAATCTTGCATATTGTATTGAAGTTTTTTTGATATGTTTGACTATGGATGTGTTATTTTTATACCATACATTGTTTATGGTTAATGTATTGACATTTCTTTTGCATGTTTTAATACAAATATTTATGTTATGTTTCAACCTTTTCCGTAGGATGGAGAGAAGGTGAAATAGGATTGTTTCATATTTATAATAACATATCAGTATATTATTGATAATGATGTTTTTACTTCATAATGAAAGAACTAAAGAAGAATAAGTAGAAGAAGAAATAAATTTGAAAGAATCAGTAACGGACATCACCTCTTCTTTGAAGCGCCTCTTCTTAGCCTCCTATTAGGGCACTATAGATGGTATTTTAAGAAGACCAAGACCTCTAGGATGTTTCTAGGGAAATGTAGAAGATCCATTGGAAGGGGTGGCCGAGCTTGAAGGCTCAAAGCGGTGTGAGGAGGAGAGGGAGGAGGTGGCCTTTTATAAGGGAGGAGAGGGGCACCTTAGGAAAAACTTAAAATATTGTTTTATTATAAAGTCATATTCGGTTTTTAATAGCTCCAAATTTATTTATTTCTAAGTTAATGTGGGGATGGGTCGCAATCCTCTCATCCAATATATTTTGGACAGGTTTAGGTTAATATTTTAACCTTATCATTTAGATTTAACTCTAAGTTAAATAATTTATCTTTTACCGTGTCTTCTTGTTTTCTTACACTATATGGTTAATAAACATACTATAACAATCCAAAAGAACCCCAAGTGGTTCATTATTAATATATATAACCTTTTCTAATTCATTTAGCCAAACCATAGATTTTTTTGGAATAAAATAACAATTAATAATTTAATATTTGTTTTAAAAACTATTTTATGTTATTTTTGACACTATTTGGCAATTGATTTATGTGAAAATAATAACATCATTATTAGTTAAAAAAGTTAATTAAATCAATAATAATATGTCATATTAACCGATAAAATTATTGGAATTCATAAAAAGTCTCAAATTACATTTATTTGGGTATTTATAATATCAATTATTTTAATATTTCATTATTCAGGTAATTACTGCATCACCATTGTGTCATAAATAAATTACATTATATAATGTCTAAAAATTATAAATAAAATACCATTAGGTCGGATATCATTTTAGCTTTCTAATGAATATTTATAGTCGAATTTATCTTATGATTAACCCTATATTAAAAATGTTTTAGGTATTAAACTTTGATTTTAACTATTTTAACTCATTTTAAATAAAATAATAATAAATGTCCTAATCTTATCCAAGTGGACCTAAATGATAATAGTATATTCCTAAGGTTGTTTTTGGTCTAATTATAGTTGTATAATAGAATTATAACATGTGTTAGGGTAAAAATATATAATTTTTACCCTTCATTACCCTATTTACTTTTAACCGTGGTAAATAAAAGTGAAAAGTTACTATTCACCTACAATTATTTTTATCTTATTGAACCACATTTTACACCTTGATATTAACTGGGTCTCTAAAAATTTTGAAATTCCACTCACAGAAGCGGTAAAATTAAGTTTTATGTAAATTCTCAAATTCTCCTAGGAGGTGGGTAAAAGACGGTGAAACGTTCAATAAAAATTTTATATATCTAAAATTATTATAAAATGAGTCCAATGAATTACATTGAACTTATATAGGTATTATATATCAATTTTTACCTAAAATAAATTTAAATAAAATAAATAATTATTTAAATAAAAAGTCGGTTCTTAAATATTAACATAGTGTTTTCACTATTCATCAAAAATTGAATGTTTTCAGAAAAATACCCAAAAATCACCCTAGGATAATTTTGATATTCTGAATCCAAAAGTGAAGTCCATTTTGAAATATAAAATTTCAAAAAGTGGGCATTACTATTCATAATGGCTAGTTTATATAATATTTCAATAACATATCATTGTTTACTGAAACTCGGTATTACATACAACACACGCTATCGTAGAAGGTCGCGATTGCGTGTAAAGAAAGCCAAGTCCAGGTTTCATATAGTGAAAGACTCCTTTGTTTTTGCATATAAAATAATCCAACCAGATTTCATTTATACATTTAATATATATATATATATATATATACACTCAATGTTGCGTAGAATAACTACTATCAAACAAACATGAAATTGTGTGTAACGCAATCCAAGAATAGTTTCTCATATACTGAAAGCTCATATGGTGTTGCGTATAGCACAAAATAATCTTAGTGTAGCGTACAACAGAAGATGTGAATGAAATTAAAAAGAATATATCTCATAAAATATCGGGGTATTACATTCTACCCCCTTAAAATGAATTTCTCCCTTGAAATTCGTCGGGGTTTTAAATGGTTTATTACATGAGAGTTTCTTTCATAGAAACCCACATCGTAAAAAGGAATATCAAAACATATCTGTAAAAACTAAAGTATGAAACGTAATGGTTACCCAAATTAACTAATCCCTGGGTTTCCACAAAGGATAACATAGGTGAAAATATCGATATGGAAGAGAAATCTTACCATCAATTTCTGATGGAGAGTGGTAGAAAACATGGCTATGAAAAATCCTATAATCACAAAGCCATATATTTGTGATGATCTAAGGTACCATCTGATTCCTTGGATATAAGGGCACTAGGAAAAAAATTAGGTTTTCATGATCATTTCCCTAATGTTGAATAATTTGAATTAGAAGAAATACTTACATTATTTCGATATAATCTCACCGTTGTTCGTTCCTTGAACAATTTCCACATCATATCTTAAAGAAATAAAGTAGAATTTTTTATTCGTGAAGTGTTAGCAGATCATGCGATAGAATGATGGGTCATTTCATATGTCTCAAACAAAAGTTTAATAAAAGTTATCAAATATACATAAGTCCATCTATGGGGAGGTTAATCGTATATGATTCCAAAAATGGACTTATACTTCATCTATCATACCACTTTATAAAATAAAACTAAATTATACTATCCATGGAATTCCTATAGTCCAGTGGTAGGTGATAAAGTCATGTCGCACTTCGGTTGTGGGTTTGTTCCCTCATCCTTGTCCGACGTGACGGGTTGTCTCCCATCCTGTAGGTGGTCCCTTTTTCTAAACATACATTCCATAAATAATATCGAAAAAAATTCTATTCTTAAACAATACTATATTATGTCTAACTTAATTCATTCCAATATTTAGACTTATAGAAAATACATCTGTTCAATCTCATAGTAGAAAGAAAATGATTACTAGAGAGGTCATATACCAAGCATGTGAATACCATAATTTATCTCCCATATATCATAAGATATATCTTGTTGGTCATATTCCAAACATGTGAATACCTTAATCATGTATTCTTTTGAAACATGAATTATCATAGAACCTTAGAAAAAACATGAATGATTTCAAAAGTTAACTCATTCCACATACCAAAATCCAAAAATTTATATATACTCAAACCATGATATCACTTTGTCGTTATATCAGTCATGAGCGCATGAATACTATCAAAATTTCTTTTTCTCTTTATCTCTTCATTATGCGCATTTCATTTACTTTCCAGAAATATCTAAATAACCTTTTATGGTTACCAGTACCATTAAATATATACTTTCATATACTTTAAGAGAAACAATAGTGTAACAATCCTTAGATGTTTCTTTATTCCATAGTACCATTAAATTACACATACAACATAACTCTTGATAAACATACAATCATTCCACTACCTTCTTATACCAATGACCAAGCTTCAACACTTCTTTTATCTCATATATCATCTGTAGTCTCTTTGTCATCATCCACATAAATACTACCCATATGACCATGCAGATTCTCTTCATGAGATTTTCCCTTAGGGAATTGGTTTGCATAATGCCCATAAATTCCACATTTAAAACATTTAACTGTCATTGATGTCTTAGCAATACCATTATCCTTGTCCCTGGTGTTAAATGATCCATTTCCATTACAATTACTGGCTTTGTGTTCTTCTTTTCCACACCCAAATGATCTTCCAGTTCCTTTGAAACATTCTCCTGGATGCCTCTTCCCACATGATTTACATAAGGAAAAATTAACTTTATTTCCTCTATGATCATCATGAAACTCTATCTTTCTCTTATTAGCCGAGTAAGGAAACATACCAAAGTTTATATTACTGATCATATTATGAGATTGAGCATTAGGAATAATAATGATTTTTGGACATCCAAATACCGTTTCATTTGGTTTCTCATGAAGAATATCATTCCATTGTTCATCATATTCTCCATTAACATGAATCTTGTTGTTTCTTGCCATTTATTATAACACAAAAATAATAGTGTGAGAGGTAAAAATCATAATCAAGGGGGAGTACCATCAATATCTAACATATTAGGATTAATTATAATATCGTTACCATAATTCTAGGACTATAACCTATACTTATACTTAACCTTAGGGACATCCCTATGCATACATTAGAAATATCTCTACAGATCTCACTAAAGTTTTCGCATCCTAGTTTTCAAAGGTTAACTAAACCTTTCCTCTGATACCAACTGTAAAGACCCAATCTTGACATACATTTACATCACATTAATTTTGTGGAATACTTAATACATAATAAGAACCAACACTCAAGGACCGTAACAGTTTAGTGTCTTTGGAAACTCAGAACATAATCTTCTAATCGTGGTGAAATATCTTCAACATATCCCATAAAGATTTTCCCCTTTTTTTCATACCTAAGACCTTTATTTATATCTTGGGGAAAAGAAAACATATAAAGGGTGAGCTCAAATTCTTACTAAGGGTAGGCATGGAGAACATAAAATAATCCATAACCATTTGAAAGAAAAAATTGAACATAAAATCTAAACATCAAAATCTTGAGCAATGACATAAATCTTGGAAGTATGTAAGGAATATATCATAAAGGAACATCAATCATGATAAAATAGAATGGGAATAAAACATTTTATTGTGGAAACCATTAAGTACATGATATGATTTCTATAGTAGCCAACGAAATACTGCCAAGACAATCTTAGTGGGAAAAGTCCCGTTCTGAATCGAGTTCACTCCTCATTCCTGTCCTGTATCACTGAACTGGATTAACATACAATTCCAGCCATGTTTATCTCATGAGATATAAATCTTTATCCAATTAATTGGAGGGAGATATAGGTCCCACCCATGTCATAATTAAATCAGTCTTACGTGTGCCACAATATAAATAGAAATCATTCATCATAACCCAAAGAAGAAAACGGGTTTCATAAACATCATCCCATCATAACATAATCCATATAAAACAAATGGATATAATTTCATCATAAGAAAAATGAAATCATGTGAATCATAGATACATTATACTTGAAACATACACATATGAAATAATTTCATCTTAGATGGAAAATGGTTTTGATAAAACACTTGAAATGAATTCTTGAGGAAAATATCCTTTCATTTCAAAATCATTTTCTCAAAATGCCATGCGATTTTTAAAAGAAAAGGAATTTTTTTAAATTAGTAATTAAATATTTTAGAGTATGCTTCATGAAAATAAGGCTTTATGAAACCATAAAAATCTGTTCATGCCGTATAAGTTAAAAAAACATTCTTCTCGTACTTTTGCCGGAAAAGTCAAAAAGTACCACGTATGGTAAACAAAAGAAAGATTCCTAACATACCATGTAGTGAAAGAAAAAAATGGGAAAAAAGTTCATTAAACATACATGAAACCATTTTTAGAAAACAGGTACATGGATGATAAATATAACCCCAGAAAATACTTAAAAGTAAACAATCTCAGATAAAAACGAGATTGGAACAATTATCCCTTACCTTATGTTTGATATGATTCGTATGTATCCGAACATCCTGTATAATTATTTAAATAATGTCATTTACTTATTAAACAATCATATTTATTGTTATGATATCATATATGGTTCACTTATGACATTATATTACCCGTTCTTTTGTAAATTCCATGTTAAAGCAGCGTTTTGGGTAAAATCGGTTCATTTATCATACCTGTTTTGACCTGTTGTTCTTGATATTATTAATGATATCCTGATTTACTTAATTCCAGAATGTAAAAAATTATTTATATATAATATATATTCATAATATAATATGATATATCGATAAATGGAATGAAATACACCGTTCATGGAGACGGTAGGTCGTACGTACGCATGAACGATGTTTTCATTTCCTTATGGAATTGAATTGAATTAAGTAGATGACATACATATATATATATATATAAATACATTATAATTATTATGCCATATATTTCATTATTATTCATTATATATACTTTATAATCATTCATGAATGGTTAACATGGAGAATGAGTCTCTTTGCGTAGTGGAGACGGTAGTCCGTACGTACGCACGAGCGATGATATCATTCCCATGATAGTGGAATTATATTGAAGTGTATGTATAATATTTCATAATCAATATCAATTTAAAATAATCATATATAGTTATTATTTACACCATTATAACCATCCAAGTAAGGTGGTGGTGGAAAACAGATTACACAACGGCGTACAGACGGTATTCCATATGTACGCACGCGCGGTGATTTCATTTTCCATAGGATGGATAGAATGTGAAATAGGGTTGTTTCATATTTATAAAAACATATCATTATATTATTGGAAATTATGTTATTACTTCATAATGAAACAACAAAATAAGAAGAAGTAGAAGAAAAAATAAATTTGAAAGAATCAGTAACTAACATTACCTCTTCTTTGAAGTGCCTCTTCTTAACCTCTTCTTAGGGCCCTAAATATGGTCATTGAAGAAGACTGGGGCCTCTAGGATGTTTTTAGGGAATTTTATAAGATAAATTTTCAGGGTTTGGCTGATCTTGATTCCTCAAAGTGGTGTGAGGATGAGAGGGAGGAGGTAACCTTTTATAAGGGAGGAGAGGGGCACCTTAGAAAAAACATAAAATATTATTTTATTATAAAGTCTTATTTGGTTTTTAAAATATAAAAAAAAATTATTTCAAAGATAAGGTTGGTATTGGTCGCAATAATCTCAACCAATATATTTTTGACATGTTTAGGTTACTATTTTAACCTTATCATTTAGATTTAACTCTTAGTTAAATAATTTAACTTTTACCGTGTCTTCTTGTTTTCTTACACTATATGGTTAATAAAATTAGTATACCAAGAAAAAATAACCCCAAGTGGTTAATTATTAATATATATAACATTATCTAAGTCATTTTTCCAATCCTTCGATTTTTAGAAATAAAATAACAATTTGTAATATAATATTTGTTTTAAAAAATATTTTATTTCAATTTTGACACAATTTGGTAATTGATTTTTGTGAAATTTTTAACAGAATGATTATTTCAAAAATATTTAATTAAATCAATAATAACATGTCATATTAACCTATAAAATTAGTGGAATTGATAAAAAGTCTTAAATTATATTTATTTGGGTATTTATAATATCAATTATTTTAATATTTCATTATTTAGGTAATTACTACATCACCATTGTGTCCTAAATAAATTAAATTTTATAATGTCTAAAAAATATAAATAAAGAACCATTAGGTAGGAAATCGTTTTATATTTCTAATGAATATTTATAGTCGATTTTATTTTATATATAACCCTATATTAAAAATGTTTTAGTTATTAAACTTTGATTTTAACTATTTTATCTCTTTTTTAAATTAAATAATAATAAATGTCCTAATCTAATCCATGTGGACCTAAATTATAATATTATATTCCTAAGGTTGTTTTTGGTTTAATTATACTTATAAAATAGAATTATGACATGTTTTAGGGTAATAATAATATCATTTTTACCCTTAATTACCCTATTTACTTTTAACCATGGTAAATAAAAGTAAAAAGTTATTATTCACCAAAAGTTATTTTTATCTTATTGTACCAAATTTTACTCCTTGATATTATCTATGTCTCTCGGATTTTCTAAATTCCACTCATAGAAGAGGTAAAATTAATTTTTAAGTAAATGTTCAAATTCCCCTAGGAGGTGGGTAAAAGACATTGAAAAGTTCAATAAAATTTTTATATATCTAAAATTATTATAAAATGACTCCAATTAATTACATTGAACTTATATAGGTATTATGTATCAATTTTTACCTAAAATGAATTTAAATAAAATAAATAATTATTTAAATTAAAATTCGGTTTTTAAATAGTAACCCAGTGTTTTCACTATTCATCAAAAATTGAAAGTTTTCAGAAAAATACAAAAAATTCACCCTAGGATAATTTCAATTTTCCTAATCCAAAAATGAAGTCCATTTTGAAAAATAAAATTTCTAAAAGTGGGCATTACTATTTAAAATGTCTATTTGATATAATATTTTAATAACATATCGTTGTTTAGTGAAACTCGGTATTGCGTACAACACACACTATCGTGGAAGGTCGTGATTGCCTGTAAAGCAAGCCAAGTCAGGGTTGGGTGTAGTGAAAGACTTCTTTGTTGTTGCATATAACATAATCCAATCAGATTTCGTTTATACATTGAATATATATATATATATACACTCAATGTTGAGTAGAATAACTACTATCAAACAAACATGAAATTGTGTGTAACACAATCCAAGAATGGTGTTGCGTATACTGCAAGCTAATATGGTGTTGTATATAGCGCAAAATAATATTAGTGTAGCGTAAAATAGAATATATGAAAGAAATTAAAAAGAATATATCTCATAAAATCTCAGGGTGTTACAAAAATTATCCCCACAATGCTAGTCAAATAAATCATCAATTCGTGGAAGGGGCACTTGTTAATTACTGTAATACAGTTTAGTTCTCTATAATCAATGCATAACTGCATTGATCCAGCCTTATTATTCACAAAGATAACATGTTCTCCCTATGGAGACCCACTTGTATAAATAAACCCATTCTCCAAAATATCTTGGAGTTGCATCATTAATTTTTTCAGATCCATATTCTTCATTATAGATGTGGTTTTTGAAATTAGCTAGGAACCAAGCATGAGTTCAATGGAGAACTATATCTCCCTTTCTTTGGATGGTCCAGTTAACTCCTAAAGAAATAGGTCAATTTATTCATAAAATATTGGAACATTATCTATCCGTATACTATCATTTCCTTCTTCTCCACCAATAAATTATATAAATAAGGCTATAGGAGGTTCTTCTAGACAAATATTATATCGAGTTATATCTCTTTGGAAGGAAACTGAAGGTTTTCCATTAAATAATACTAAGATATCCTTGCATTTAAATTTTATCTTCATAATATACATTGGGATCCATTCCATCCCTAGAATAATGAAAATTCCAACATGTGAATGACTACTATATATGTGATAAGATTGTTCTTGCTAAAGTAAATACTAGAGTTTCTAAACACTATTAATTCTTGGATAATCTCTCCAGGAGTCCGGACTAATAACTATACTTTTAGTAGATGATGAATTGACTATATATTCCTTGTAAACATGGAGAAAATAAGGGAAGGTGTCAAAATAAATTCAAACAATGTACTTACTAGCTTTGAGAGAACAATAGGAGTAAATGCCACCACATAATTTGGAAACTCAACTTCAGTTGTCGTGATAGAAAATGCACAACCCTGCTCCCTTGGCCTATGCTAAGGATGATGGTGATTCCACTCCACTTCCCTCATATTGGGACATTAATTGGGAAAGTGACCATGAAAACCACACATGAATCATTGGAGGACATGTAGGGCCTTCACTATATTCCCTTTTTCATTAGTTTTGGAAAGATGAGGAGTCACCTCACTACGAAAATTCTGAGCGATATGGCCATCTCTTCCACACTTGTTACACTTACTACTCCCGAGCAGGAAATTCTATGAATGCTTCTTCCCACATTTATTATACATAGAAAGTTGCACTTTCATTCATCTTATTCCCTGATAAAATATCCCCCCCAATCGTGGATCTTTTAGTATCTTCTTTTCATTGGATTTTTGAGTCCATTTCATCTCACCCAACTCTAGTTCGACTTTCATATCACTCTAAATGATCTTCTCAGAGCTATCATTGTCTCGATTGGATAAAATTTTCCCCAGATGAGGTATTGGTCCCCTAATGAATATATTAAGCTTTCCATTAAGATATATAAAAAAGATATAGGTGTAATGTGAAAGCCTTATAAATTTCATCTCATAGAATCCTATAGATTCATTCTCCTTCTAATTCATCTTGAGAAATTCCTTCTCTATTTTTTTTCTCATCGAACGAGGGAAATACTTATTGAAGAAGACCCCCCTAAACTCTTCCATATCCATAGATTCAATATCCCCTATTAGACTCATGTTTTTAATCAATTACCACCACTGATATACTTCTCTCTCAGTGCAGTAAACAACAATGGTGACTTTCTCTTGTTAGAACCTAAAAAGTACAGAAAATATCTTCTCTATAGATCTTATGAACTATTCTGAAATCAATGGGTCAGTAGATCCACTGAACGTTGGGGGTCGTTGATGTATAATGGACTCAATAGAATGTTGTTCCCCTCTTGTTGAAACAGCCTATTAGCTTGATTCATGTTATTTCAAATAACTTGAGTCATTTGATTCATTATTCTCATGATAGTTTCCATTCCATCATCCATCAGAGGGCTGTCAGCACGTGGTCCATTGTGGTCACCATTTGAATGGTTCCTCATATTTACCGCCATATTAAAAAATAATAAAAACATAGTGATAATCTTGTTTAATTTATGAATCTTATAACTCTAAAAGATTTTAACTTAATAAATATTTATGCTTAAATATTCTATTCAATATCAACAACTTCATTTCCTATAAATCCATCAAAATGATTCCAAAAAAACATATGATTAACCAAAAAAATCCCCCTGGAGTGTCAAAACAGGAGTGTAACAAGATTTGCTATTATGCACCAATTCCCATTCGAGTATAGCTCAAAGAAGTGTCTTCATTTTTTACCCCTAGATACATCTTTACCAGAGCCAAATCCACTTATTTATATCCAAACATGTATTTATTTGTTCGAAAACCACTAATTTAATATTTAACCAAAATACTATGATGTTTTCCTATATTTTAAATTTTCTATAGGGTTACTAATAACGTTTTTATATCCTAATTCCAATAATAACTAAACTATCATTTCATACCAACTATTCAATCCCACCTTTTTATTACATAAATTTTCATTATATTTTACAAATAGAGGATCTTTAATGTTTAGTTTCTTGGAAATAAGGAAAAAAACACATTAAAAAGAAATCAATTATTATAATTCAATTATAATGCATCATCATAGGTCTATACTAAGTACAATTACTACTAATCATAACCTGGGGACAAACATTGAAGGAAAGGGTTGGAAGAAGGCCCAGTAAAGGTAAATAAGGGAAACATTTAACTTGTGATATCAATAAGAACTTGATGAGATACATAAAGAAATAGGAAATTAAAAATGAGGAATATCATAATAAAAATAACATGAATAATAAATCTAATATTTGGATAAATCATTTAATTTATAAATTCATAAACATATCACCAAGGTATATCACCAAGGTGTCATAAAAATTACCTAGGTTTTTTCACCAACGTATCGTGAAACTTGGCATATCAAGAGATTAATTTATTTAATCAATGAATTTGACTGCTATCAAGGTTCACCCATAATATGAAATTATTTTCATGTGATCCACATAGATCATAATCATAAATGTCATAAATAACCACTAGAAAATAAAAGAAATTAATTTCATATCAAAATCGCAACTTTTTAAGAAGTGATTAATTTTTTTTTCGTTAGGTCATTTATAAACCATGACAAAAGAATGAGGGTTTTATGTATTTCAATTAAAAAATAAAATAAGTCATTTTTATGTCTTGATTAATACCCCTGGAAATGAATGTGATTTGGGTATTCACATAAATAAAATAAAATAATTTCATGAGAAAAAGAGAGAGATTTTGAGATGAAAATTATGCAGCTTAATGGGTATGAAACATGGTTTTATAAAACACTAAAAAGAGTGAGGAAAAGGGCCACCCATTCATAAAATAATCATAATATAGTATAGGAAAATAATTAAAGTTATATAATAACATGGTATGGAAACATTAAAGTCATATAATAAAAAAGAGAACTTGAATGGAAAAGTGAAGATTAGAATTCCCTTACCTTGAAGAGTAACTTCTAAAACTCTATAATAGGGACCTTGGGGGCTTTATGACACCTCATGAGTACTCTTTGGGATGTATAACTAGCAGAACATCATGAGGAATGATTTTGGAATGAAATAAAATTAAGGACTGAGTGGATATTATATCAAAAGTGAGGGAATATTTTATTAATTTCAATGGACAACTCATTAGTTATATTTGAAAAATCATGGGATTTCCCATGGTATTTTACAATGGATTTGGCCACTTGAGACACCTTATATCATATTTTAATCCATAAGAGTTGACCAGTATTTTATCTTACTCATTACATCATTATGACATTGTTATGATGTCATTAAACATATCAAAAACCCAAAACTGTATTTTTATTATTCCTTGAAAATTAAACCATTTCAGAAAAATCCCAAAAATTCACCTTTACCATTTTCAACATGTAGAATTAAAAATTGAAATCCATTTTATAAATATTCAATTCATTTAAAATTAAATTAAATTAATAATATACTAATACTTAAATAATATTTTCCAAAAAATTTATTTGCTTATTACATGATATAATTATATCACATTACTATTTAAGATAAATAATACTTATTTATACTTCCATAGGTAAGGTTACTATTCCATTGGAAAAATTACCATTCATAAGGGTAAAATTAATATTCCAAGGGTAAATTTACTATTTGAAAAAATTTATTTTGATCTTATTGAGCAAAAATTTTCACACTGATTACATTCACATTTGTTTGATTTTTGAAAATCATTTCACAGAAAAAGTTATTTAATAATAATTTTTTTACTATTCATAAAAATCACAATTCATCAAATAATATGCATCAAATACTAAAAAATAAAAACTGCTTAGAAAACTTCTAAAACATCAACTTAGATTAATTTTTACATTTGAAAGTCAAAATGATGTTTATTTTAGCATAATAATTATCTATATATGAAAAATACATGAAAAGTATAATTTTTACTTCTAAAATAAATTTATCAAATTTATCTTAATTAAACATATACTTTATTAAGAAAATATATTATTAAAGTAGGAAATATGAAAGAAAAATTTAATTTATACCAAAGGATTTCACAAGTACCTAAGGTATCATTACATAACCCCTTATAATGACCACATAGAACCTAAGTGTATAGTGTGAAATGGTCATAGAATCTTGGGGAGGCTTAGAAAACATTTTATAAGTGGTGAGTTATATCATCTTGAACTTATCTTGTAATAGATTTCTATCAAGCTTATTGTGTTGAATTTCATCTTGGGATTGGTCCAGAGTGAACCCCAATGATGCAACCTCCTTCCCAAGATCTCACAAGTGTTCTTCGTATGGCCCAAGTCTAATAGATGAGACCATCAACTCTTCTTTATACAATAATAACCATTATCATTTCTATTTATAATCACTTATCTTAATGTTAAGAGTATAGTTTCCGACAACCATAATGACCAAAGATCATATAATAGTTGAAACCCAACAGTCTCATTTCAATTATACTCACTTTATTAATAAATAAATATTTCTTTGTTGAGTAAAAAAATAATATAATATACATTTTCAAGAAATTATTATTATTCCATAATTTCAGGTCGTTACAATCAAACATGTTCAAAACTTTTCTTTTGAATTTCATAATAATTATAGAATCTTCAAAGATATCTCCAAAATATCTAATGTTACCAAAAACATCATTAACTCTTGTGAAGTAATCATAAATAGTTTCTTCATATCTCATTATTATATATTCAAAATGTCTATGGCATATTTGTATCTTTTCTTAATTCACTTTAGTGTTCCCTTCAAAAACACTTTCAAGATAGTCCCACATAATTTTATTTATTTTGAGACCCATAAAATTAAAATAAAAAATTTATGATAGATACATATGAATAACATTTCTAGATTTCCCCTCAACTTTAATATTTCTCTTGTGAGAAAAAGTCATAGGTTTATTTTTCTCAATGGGTGGAAATCCCATATGAAACTCTATTCATCTTTCCAATTATCTTGACATACTTGAAATATAAAAACACAATTTCATACTCCTGTATTCTTGACCGAATTATAACAACTCACATTTTTTACTATTGACCCATTAAAAAAACAACTTGAACTACTGAAAAAAAAATGGTTTCTCACTCTAATGAAAAAATCTAATATAAAATGGATGACTACATTATTACAATTTCTAATGGTTTTTGAAACCAGTAACAACTTTATTGTAACAAATTAAACCATTCTAAAATTTTATTTGTATGGAAACATTGTACACTTCGACGTATTTCGTCACAAGTCTTCAACTACTATATTCATTAGATCAAACTATGTTTGAAGAAACTCAACATATAATGACTTATCAATTTAAAAAATCATGTTATGGATTAGTGTATCAGCTCATATGATGAATCAGTGCCTAATTCCCTTGATCAAAAATTTTCGTTATATGTTCAGAAAAAACCTCAATTCTAATTAGATCAGTATAGTAGAAAACTATGACTCTTCTAGTAACTTTTTCACAAGATCAACATCTATGGTGAAAAATCATCAAAGTTCATTTTATTATTGATTCAAATAAAATATAGTCTCCTATTTTTATTTTTCTCAGAAAAATAAAATAATTTCTCTTTAACCTCTTGAAATTTATTTCACATGTGCAATAACACAATAGTTTAGCACTGAAAACCCACAATACCAATTTTATTCATGTCAGATCAGGTTTGTCTGGAGGCTTGCATCTGGTTAACCCTGTTTGAACAAAAACTATGTTTTTATTCAAATTTTAGTTAATAAAAACTTCCAGTCTGAAAACATCTCCATCTTGTGCCTCTCGATATGATGACCAATATATGTAAAGAATAAAATTTTGAAATTCTATAGTTTTGAATTTATCTTTACTTCTTCTAACATGATCTTTTATCATGAATTATTCCTGATGATTCAAGAAAAAAAAGAGAAAATGAATCATATAACTAGGTTTGTAATTCTCTATAACTTCCCATTAACAAATTTCAACCTATCTTCATTTCAATAACATTGAACTTTCTTAATTTTAACAACATCTAACTCAATAAGTTCTCTGTCCCATGCATTTCATTTATGCACAAACTAAAAATTTCTCACATCTAATGAGTTTTTTTATGAAGAAACTATTATCCATCTTTTAAAAAAACATTATTTAACTAAATTCATAGAGACTTTTCTGTATCACCCCAATCATCCATGGTACATTTCTCTTTGAATAATTCCATAGCGTGGTTTGTATGCAACTTTGAGATTCTAACACACCATGACCAATCGAACTATCCGTTATGAATAGTAATACCAACATTTTGTAATTTTATAATGTTTCTTTTCAGAATGGAATTATTTTTTGGATTCGAAATATCAAAATTATCTTAGTGTGAATTTTTGGTTCTCTTCTAAAAACATTCAATTTTTTGATGAATAGTGAAAAAATACTAAATTTTAATTAAAAACAACTTTTTTAATCAAAATAATTTACAGTGTTATATCATACATTTGATTTGTTTATAAGTATCATTAGATTATATTTTTATAATTTAATATAATTTAGGTCATTGTATGTAATTTGACATTTAAACTGGACATAAAAAAGTGTCAATTTTTCGATAGTTATTATTTTTTTAAAACACGATTTTTATTTTGACAATGAGAATTAATTTTAAATTAATTTCTTCCACTTATGTGTTTTGAATTTTGAAAAATGATTCCATATATGGAATCAGGAGACCCCAATTGTGAAAATATGTAACTTTTATTTTTAGACATTATGAATAATTACTTCGGTAATATATTTTATTTACCCTAGTTAAAGGGGTAAATCTGTTAAAAAAGGGGAAACAATAATATTATAATAATATTAAATTACAATAACATGTATTCTAACACTATTGAATGATACATTTCCGACCATAGTCATCCTTGGGTCGATTATGGGACCCCATGGATCAACTTGAGAGTGATAATGTCACTTTATATTAATTAATTTAAAGTAAAGACAAAAAATAAAATAAACATATATCTTTTAGTAAAATAATTTTTACATGGGGTAATATAAATTATCTCTTCGAATATAAATATTCATTTTAATTCTTATAAGATTTATTATATCATGGTATTGTTTTTATAAATTTTAGATATCAAATAAATAAAAATATTTATTACACAATACTGATGCAGTGTTTACATCATTAATGAACGATTTAAATAAATGAGATTATAAAAATTAAAACAATATCCAAAACCTAAAAAATTATTACTGGTTGTTTTTTTTAGATGAGTCATCTTATATTCTACTTTAATGAGATTTTTACTGTTAGAAACCGAAATTAATTATATAATAAAATAATATTTTCAAACATTCCTAAAGATCCCCACCTCCCCCTTATAAAAATCCCTCTCCCCTAACTCATTTCTCACACTGCTCAAGCCCCATGGCTTGTCCAAATTCTACCAAATTAAGCTCTCTAAATACCTATATTCCTCCTAGAATCTATAAATATGGCGTATGGAACTTCAAGGAATCCTCTTGGTTCAATCAAAAGAGAGTTACTTTATTTAAAGGTTACATCTACTATTAAGTTCTTCTTTTTATTATACTTCTCCAACCCGAAAACACTATTTATTCCCTTATTTTATAACAAAACAATATTCTCAATATACTAGGTTATTTTTATGGGATTTATTTGAACTACACTTACTCAAACCTCTATCTAATGCGTATAGAACATAATGTATCTGTGGACGGCGAACTACTGCCCAACGAAACGATGATGGTTCAATCATATATTACCACCTCTTATGGTAGACATTATGGTGGAACTATAATTATATATGATATTTATGATATTTATTTTAACTATATGTTCTTTAATTATCTTTTATATCAATCCTTTATTCTTTTCATGCTATATATATATGATAAATTCATTTGAGGAAGTGTGGACTACCACCCCCTCAAAATGAAATGACTCATTCATACCATACATTGAAAATATAAAGGAAAGTGTTAATGAAAATACATAACATACATAAAATATTATATTATATTGTAATAATAATATACCTATTTATCATTTGTATTTCATTATTTTTAAAATAAAAAATGAAATGGAAGTAGCATTCATGCGTACGTATAGATTACCATCTCCACGAACGAGATGTGATTCATTCCCCATCATAACAATTCAAGAGTAATTTTCATTTAATTAATAAAAATAACATTTAAGAACATAATATCATTCTGTATATGAATCAAATACATCCTATCCATAAAAAACATGACTTACGTAACAAAACATATAAAGGAAAACAGATCTATTAACACCTAAGACAAAGATACTACTGAAATATGATTATCAAAGAAATATTAGAATATCATATATGATATCATATTTATATATATTGTTATTTTATAATTTAATAATATTGAAAGAACTATTATAAATGATGATAACGTACCGTCATCCAAATAAAATTACAAGGTAAGGGTTAATTTCACTTTCTATTTATTATCTGAGGTTGTTTTTACGTATGTATCTAATGGGACCCTCTTTTTCATCCACATCCGTGTTTCAAAAAAAATATTTGAAAGAATTTTTAATATTTAATAGAATATGGGTTTAATTAATTTATACCCTTGTTTGAATTTTTATAAAATGGTTTGAAAGGAATGTTTCCGTTGTTTTCCTGCAAGGTAATTTATGACATTTTCGACAAATTAATGTAAGAATATGTTTTTAACTTATTTGGAGGGTGAAGTTATTATCCACCATTATAACACCTTTTAAGCTTCCCATACAAGCCAATAAGAATATTTTCAAAATAAATTTTTACTTTTATAATTACATGACTTTTAAATTATTTCAAAATAGAAATAGATATTCCCCTCAAATAATTTTGATTTCATCAATGTCGACATCCATTAATGGATTTTTTACTTATTCTAAGTTGATTTATTATGATAAAAATCTTCCATATTGTATTGCATGTTTTTTGATATGTTTGACTACATATGTTTATTTTATACCATTCATGGTTTATGGTTAATTTATTAACATTTTGTAAGATAGTTTTAACACAAATTTTTATGTAATTTTTCATCCTTTTGATATGAGGAATGTATTGGACATAGTATGTGATGGCTGGAGCCTGCTATAGATCCTCAATGCATCAGTTGGTCTCATGAGGCAAACTAGTGTGTTGGCACTTCTCCTTGACAAAAACTTATTTGTAGTCTTGCCATGAGGCCTTGACCATGCGGTTATGATGCCAGACATTATGCATTCCATCATTATGAAATTGAATATTGATATTGCATGTTATTATTTGACTAGTAGAATATCAATGTGAATAAGTTAAGGGTATTATTCAATTTATATTTTCTATATAATTCGGATGTTTGAGTTTAAAAGGATTATTTTTTAGTCTTATACATTTCCTAAAATTTTTATTCTTATTTATGATGTTTCCGCTATATTGTTATCGTTACTGAGAAACTGAGCTCAACCATTTCAATGTTTTATTTTTCCCAGGATGTGAATAAGTATTTTATGGTTGAACTGTAGGGATTGAAGAAATGATCTAGGTGTGTTCAATGGGTAAAAAACTTTTTGATGTGTTTATCTCATGATATAATTTAAAACTTATGTATATATCTAGTTGATACAAGGATATTAAACTAATCGGTCTTCCGGGACAAGAATCTTTTTATCATGCCAATGTTATGTAATAATTTACTGACTCTCTGTAACTAGGGTTAGGGTGTTACAGTTCAAATTACTGTACATTTAGTACAAACCTAGGATACTATATTTATATAAACTCTGATTCGAGGACGTTACCATAAGATATATTTTGAGGATTAGTATAGAAGAACATCCTAGAATTTTTTTAATGTAGATATTTTGTGTATTTTCCATGAAATACATCCCTTTATAGATACTAGCATATAGATATGGCTCTGGCACAAATGTACCTAGGATTGAAAACTCTGATAAGGAGTTTTGGGCTTGACCTGGGGTATCCTGGTACATGACAACAGGCCTTGATACACTCTTGGTTACGACACTCCTGAGGGATATTTTTAGGATAATTCACAATTTTTTTCAAAACATTATGAAGGATTTATGAGTATATATCTCCTCAATGAAAACATTTTTATGATTATGGATTATATCCAAAAACTGTTCAATTTATTTTAAGTGTTTTACATGTGTGGATTTTTGTATTACGATTCATAAACAAATCTAGTGTATGCCATTGTTTAGAAATGGAACCTAGTGGAAGGAATGGGATCCATATCAACACACATAATCCTTGTTGGTATTTACCTACTACTAAATTTAATTATAGTGGATCTGGTGATGAAACTGGTGCTGATCAGCTTATCACGATACTAGGACAACTCACTCATGTTATGAATAATAACCTTACCCATATGAAGCACCCCGATCCACAATGCGGAAGATCAATGTTAAACGGATTCAAGAGGTAAAAACCACAAAAATTCAATGGTGATATAAATCCATTTTTATTTGATCAATGGATAAGTTACTTTGGGAAAATATTTCTTGCTTTGGGGAGTAGCGAAAGGGATACATTTGTCATGGAAATTTATCACTTCACGGGAGATGCAGATCAATGGTTTTCATTAATTAAAAACACAAAGAAGGATTAAAAAGTATCAAATATGTAATTGTGGGTATTTAAAGATATTTTCAATGAAAAGAAAAATCCTCGTTACCATCATGCAAATATGAAAAAACAATTTCTAAGTCTGAGGTAAAATTAGGATGAGAATGTCTCAAAGTATGAGGCAAACATTAAAATGATAGAAAAGCATGATGCAAATTATATACATAACCCAGGGAGTAATATTGGTCGATTAATTGATAAGTTAAAACCATTTCTCTATCGAGCATTAGTCTTGAAATCCTTATCATCATGTGAATATATTGTCTCATTTTCTGTCAAGATAGAAAATAAATTCACTATGACTTTCGACTTTAATGTAAATGAATAAAAGAAGAGATATGTTGAACACTATAAAAATGGAAATAAAGGGATGAAGGTAAAAGTTGAATGTCCATCCGGTAGTAAATGTGCGAAGAAACACCCTAGTATATTCTTGAAGGGAATATAAGACAATTACAAGTGTAGTAAAAAAGGCCACCAATCTCGTGATTACAAATGATAGAAAGAGGCTGCCAATGTTGAATGCTAAAATTGTATAGAAATGAGGCATTATGCAAATGAATGTCTTAAATACCAAGGAAACATAACTCAGAAAATTCCAAGGGATCATTACTTTCTTATGCGATCACTACTATAGAGGTTGAAGCTTCGAAAGACATGGTGGCAGCTAATTTAATGAATTCCTCATGTTTAGGAAATGTTTTTTTATTCTGGATCATCACATTGTTTCATATCATCCCAGTTTGCTATGAAAATTAGATATTTCCAATTTTATTTAACAAGGGAGCTATTAGTCAAAACTCCTAATAGAAGTATCATTGAACAAAAAATTTAATCAGACGCTTTTACGGCATATAAATATTCTTTATCGACTAATATCATCACCATAGCAATGATTGAATTTGATATAATCCTCAGTGTTGATTTGATTTTTGACCATTATTTGAAAATTTATTTTCATAGGGAGGATAAAATTTTTGATGATGATAAGGAATATCTTATCTTTAGAGAAAAAACATCACTATCTGATTTTTATCTAGATCCAACCTCTTTTTCCCTATTAAATTAAATTATTGGGGAGAAAGTGAGTTAAATAACTACGTGTGAGGAAAGGAATGTTCAATTAGATGATGTACCTATGATTTAATAATATTTTGATGTCTTTCCAGATAATTTACTAGGACATCCTCAAGAATGATTAGTTGAGTTTTCCATTGATTTAATTCCAAGTTCATGGCCCATATCGAAGACCCCTTATAGAATGGCCAATGTGGAATTAGTGGAGCTTAAGAAACAACTAGAGGAGTGGATTAATAAAGGAGTTATTTTCCCTTGTGTTTCTCCATGGGGAGACCGTGTTATTTTTGTTAAGAAGAAAGATGGATCTATGAGGCTGTGTAATGACTATAGGGAGATCAATTCTATAACAATAAAGGCCATGTATTCCCTACCTCGCATTGGTGATTTATTTGATCAACTTCATGGAGCTCAATATTTTTCAACGATTGACCATTGATAAAGAAATCATCATTGTTGTGAAGAGAAGGAAGACATTCCAAAGACAACATTTTGAACCAGGTACCGACATTATGGGTTTACAATAAAGCCATTTGGACTAACTAATTCACCCTCTTTCTTCAGGGATCTAACGAATAGTTATTTCAAGGAATATCTTGATTACGTTGTAGTTATATTTATTGATGATAACTTCGTATAATTCAAAAGCTACAAAGATCATGAAAATCACTTGCGCACTATTCTAAAGACTCTTAGAAGAAATGAATTATATTGGAAGTTCAGCAAGTGTGAATTCTAGCTTCAAGAGATTTCATTTCATGGACATATTGACTCTAAGGATGGAATCTCTATTGATCCTTAAATGAACAAGGAAATCCATTAATGACCATCACTGACAAGTATAGCCGAGGTATGCATTTTTATTGGTTAAGTATGTTATTATCTGTGTTTCATCCAAAATTCTGCCTGATTGGCTAACCCAATAACAAAGATCACACGTAAAGGGGTTAAAATTGTTTGGATAAAATGGTGAGAACAATGTTTTGAAGAACTGAATAGAATATTAGTCAATGCTTCTATATTGACTCTACCATAGAGTAATGTTGGGTTTGTTATTTATAGTGATGCTTCAAAGAATGAATTTGGTTTTGTTTTTTTGAATAATGATAGGGTTATTTCATATGCATGACGACGACTAAAAATTCATGAATAAAATTATACAACTCATGATCTTCAGTTATAATTTGTAATCCTTTCTCTAATGATATAGAGACAACATCTCTATGGTGAAAAATATGAGATTTATACTGATCACAAGAGTTTAAAGTATATTTTCTCACAAATAGAACTCAACATGAGAAAATAGAGATGGATCGAACTATTCACATATTATTATTTCACCATACACTACAAACCATGGAAGGAAAATAAGGTGGAATATTCTTTGAGAAGAAAGGGTCATGGATTTTTGAACAAGATAAGAGTTGAAAGGGATCATATGTTCATTGATATAGTAAAGATGGATATGGGAATAATCATGGATGGTGAAACATCAATACATTTTCAAATGGATTCTAAAACATCATTACTAGAAAGGGTAAATTGTTCTCAGAGTAATGATGATAAGTTTCAAAAGAAAAGTAAAGCTATAAATGATGGGAGAATAATCAAATTTGTATTTGAAGATGGGATTTTGATATTTGGGGAGAGACTTTGTGTTCCTGACATACCTGATCTAAAAAGGGAATTGTTGGATGATGCTCATAGCTCTAAATTCTCTATACACCATAGTAACCCTAATATGTATAGATATTTGAAGGAACATTTTTTTTTTGAAAACATGAAAAGGGAGATAGCTGATTATGTGTCAAGATGTGTGGTTTTTCAACAAGTAAAAGTTGGAAGACAACATCCAAGAGGATTCATGCAACCTCTTCCCATACCTGATTGTAAATTGGATGATATTACGATGGAATTTGTCATGGGGCTACCAAAGACATCTAGAAGGAATGATTTAATATGGTTCATTGTTGATCGTCATACCAAGTTAGCTCATTTTTGTTCTATAAGAGATTATTTACAACTTGAACTTCTAGAAAGACTATATATTAATGAATTTGTAAGACTTCATGGAGTACACCATAGATTGTTTCTGATCGGGATCCCCATATTACATCATGATTCTGGAAATTTCACCAGAAGGCCTCAGCTACGGAACATCATTTGAGCACTGCCTACCACCCTCAATCTGTAGGACAATCATAACGGACTATTAAAATATCATAATACATGTTGATATCTTTCTCACATGAGTTTGAATGTATGTGGGATCAATAATTACATTTGGTAGAATTATCCTATATCAATAATTTCCATTCAAGTATTCAGATGACACCATATGAAGCGTTATATAAAAAGAGATGTCGCACACCATCATGTTGGGATGATGTTGGTGAAAGAAAACTCTTAGGCCTAGAACTTGTTAAGGAAACAATAGAAAAGGTAAAGGTTATCCAAACCAACATCAAAGCATCTCAAATTAGGCAAAAGTGCTATGCCGATAATTAAAGGAAATATTTGGAAATTCAAGTAGGACATCATGTTTTCTGGAAGGTATCTCCATTGATGGTTGTTATACAATTCAGTACGAATGGAAAATTAAGTACCAGTTAAAATGGGCCTTTTGAAATTCTAGAACAAATTGGAGTCATATCTTATCATTTGTTAATTCTGATAAGACTCTCTAGATTTCATGACGTGTTCCACGTATCAATGTTGAGAAAATACATGTCTTACCCAATACATGTACTCACCTTTGATGAAATAGAACTGGAACCTGATCTGTCTTATTGAGAAGAGCCTATTAGAATTCTTAAAACCAGAGAAAATGTTTTGATAAACTAGATGACTAATTTGGTGAATGTTCTATCGAGAAATCATAAGATGGAAGAGGCAACGGGGGAACCTGAGGAACATATGATGAAGAACTAACAAAATATTTTTATATAGTAGTATTCATGAAATTTTGAGTACAAAATTATATAAAGGAGGGAATAATGTAACAGCCCAAGCATTCTCAGTACATTTCCCTTTGAATAATGCAATAGCTTGCGTTGTACGCAACTTCGAGAATCTAACAAACCACGACCAATCAAACTAGCAGTTATGAATAGTAGTACCCAGTTTTTGAAATTTTATAATTTTTTTTCCAAATGGAATTCATTTTTGGATTCATAATATCATAATTATCTTAGGGTTTATTTTTAGTACTCTTGAAAACTATCAAATTTTTATGAATAGTAAAAAATACTAAATTTTAATTAAAAAATACATTTTAATAAAAATAATTTATATTGTCGAATTATATATTTGAATGGGTTATAATTATAATTAGATTATATTTTTATAATTTAATATAATTTAGTTCATTAGAGTAATTTCACATTTAAACTATACATAACAAAGTGAAAATCTTTTGATAGTTATTATATCTTAAAAACACACTGTTTGTTTTGACTATGAGAATTAATTTCAAATTAATTTATGCCACTTCTGTGATATGAATTTGAAAAAATGGATTCCATATTTGAAATTAGTTGGACCAAATTGTGTATACATGTTACTTTTATTTTTAGACATTATCAATAATTACTTCGGTAAATATTTTATTTACCATGGTTAAAGGGGTAAATCTGTTAAATAAGGGTAAAAAATAATATTATAATAATATTAAATTAATGTAAAACATGTCCTAACCCTATTTAATAATTCATGATTGACCATTGGAATCCATTGGTCATTTTTGGGACCCCATGGAGCCACTTGAGTGTGATAATGACACTATATATTAATTAATTTAAAATATAGAAAAAAATGACATAAACATATATCTTTTAGTAAAACTATTTTTACGTGGGGATATATAAGCTATCTATTTGACTATAATTATTAATTTGAGAGTTAAAATGATTTCCTATATCATGGTATTTTGTTTATAATTTTAGATATCAAATAAATAAAACTATTTATGACACAATAATCATGCAGTTTTTACCTCATTAATGAATTATTTCAATAAATGATATTATAAAAATTAAATAAATATCCATAACCTTTCCAATTATTTTTGGATGATTTTATATCGAATAAAAATCATCTTATATTTTACTTTAATGAGTTTTGTACCTTTATAAACCGAATCTAATGATATAATAAAAAATATTTTCAAACATTCTACAGAGAACCTCCTCCCCCTAATAAAAATCCCTCAACTCTAACCCATTTCACACACCTCTAAATCCCCATTGCTCATCCGGCCTCTACAAAATTAGTCTCCCTACATCCATTTCTTCCTACAAGAAGCCTTACCTTTTGTTGAAGGCTCTACAAGAAGCCTTTTGTTTCAAACCAAAGGGAGTTACCTGATTTAAAGGTAACATCTCCTCTTATGTTCTTTTCTTTTATTTTACTTATCAAATCCCCTAAACTATATTTATTAAATTATTTTATAACAACACTTGTATCTAAAATATAATAATTTGTTTTTATGAGAGTTATTTTAATTAATATTAAACACACCTCAATATAATGGGTATAAAACATAGTTTCTCTTATTCGAACCTACAAAGTATAGAAAATATCTTCTCTATAGATCTTATGAACTATTCTGAAATCAATGGGTCAGTAGATCCACTGAATGCTGGGGGTCATTGATGTATAAAGGACTCAATAGAATGTTGTTCCCCTCTTGTTGAAATCAGCCTATTAGCTTGATTCATGTTATTTCGTATAACTTGAGTCATTAGATTCATTATTCTCATGAAAGTTTCCATTCCATCTTCCATCAGAGGGCATTCAGCACGTGGTCCATTGTGGTCACCATTTGAATGGTTCCTCCTATTTCCCGCCATATTCTAAAATAATAAAAACATAGTGAGAATCTTGTTTAATTTATGAATCTTATAACTCTAAATGATTTTCACTTCATAAATATAAATGATTAAATATTCTATTCAATATCAACAACTTCATTTCTTATAAATCCTTCAAAATGATTCCAAAAAAGCATATGATTAACCAAAAAAATCCCCTTGGAGTGTCAATACAGGAGTGTAACAAGACTTGATGTTATGCACCAATTCCCATTCGAGTATAGCTCAAAGAATTGTATTCATTTTTTACCCCTAGATACATCTTTACCAGAGCCAAATCCACTTATTTATATCCAAACATGTATTTATTTGTTCGAAAACCACTTATTTAATATTTAACCAAAATACCAGGAAGTTTTCCAATATTTTAAATTTTCTATAGGGTTATTACTAACGTTTTTATATACTAATTCCAATAATAACTAAACTATGATATCATACCAACTATTCAATCCCACCTTGTTATTACATAAATTTTCATTATATTTTACAAATAGAGGATCTTTAATGGTTAGTTTCTTGGAAATAAGGAAAAAATACATTAAAAATAAATCAATTATTATAATTCACTTATAATGCATCATCATAGGTCTATACTAAATACAATTACTATATCTCATAACCTGGGGACAAACATTGAAGGAAAGGGTTAGAAGAAGGCCCAGTAAAGGTAAATAAGGGAAACATTTAACTTGTGATATCAATAAGAACTTGATGAGATACATAAAGAAATAGGAAATTGAAAATGAGAAATATCATAATAAAAATAACATGAATAATAAATATAATATTTGGATAAATCATTTAATTTATAAATTCATAAACATATCACCAAGGTATATCACCAAGGTGTCATAAAAATTACCTAGGTTTTTTCACCAAGGTATCGTGAAACTTCACATATCAAGATATTATTTTATTTACCCAATGAATTTGACTACTATCAAGGTTCACCCATAATATGAAATTATTTTCATGTGATCCACATAGATCATAATCATAAATTTCATAAATAACCCCTAGAAAATAAAATAAATTAATTTCATATCAAAATCGCAACTTTTTACGAAGTGATTAAAAATTTTGTTCGTTAGGTCATTTATAACCCATGACAAAAGAATGAGGGTTTTATGTATTTCAATTACAAAATGAAATAAGTCATTTTTATGTCTTGATTAATAACCCTGGAATTGAATGTGATTTGGGTATTCACATAATTAAAATAAAATAATTTCATGAGAAAAAGAGAGAGATTTTGAGATGAAAATTCTACAGCTTAATGGGTATGAAACATGGTTTTATAAAACACTAAAAAGAGCGAGGATAAGGGCCACCCATTCATAAAATAATCATAATATAGTATAGGAAAATAATTAAATTTATATAATAACATGGAATGGAAACATTAAAGTCATATAATAAAAAAGATAACTTTAATGGAAAAGTGAAGATTAGAATTCCTTTACCTTGAAGAGTAACTTCTAAAACTCTATAATAGGGACCTTGGGGGATTGATGACACCTCAAGAGTACTCCATGGGATGTATAACTAGCATAACATCATGGGTAATGATTTTGGAATGAAATAAAATTAAGGAATGAGTGGATATTATATCAAAAGTGAGGGAATATTTTATTAATTTCAATGGACAACTCATTAGTTGTATTTAAAAATTCATGGGATTTCCCATGGTATTTTACAATGGATTTGGCCACTTGAGACACCTCATATCATATTTTAATCCATAAGAGTCGACCAATATTTTTATCTTACTCATTATATCATTATGACATAGTTATGATGTCATTAAACATATCAAAAACACAAAACATTATTTTTATTATTTCTCAAAAATTAAACCGTTTCAGAAAAATCCAAAAAATTCACCTTTACCATTTTCAACATGTAGAATTAAAAATTGAAATCCATTTTATAAATATTCAATTCATTTGAAATTAAATTAAATTAATAATATACTAATACTTAACTAATATTTTCTAAAAAATTTATTTGCTTTTTACATGATATAATTATATCACATTACCATTTAAGACAAATAAAACTTATTTATACTTCCATAGGTAAGGTTACTATTCCATTGGAAAAATTACCATTCATAAGGGTAAAATTAATATTCCAAGGGTAAATTTACTATTTGAAAAAATTTATTTTGATCTTATTGAGCCAAAATTTTCACACTAATTACATTCACATGTGTTCGATTTTTGAAAATCATTTCACAGAAAAAGTTATTTAATAATAATTTTTTTACTATTCATAAAAATCACAATTCATCAAATAATATACATCAAATACTAAAAAAAACTCCTTAGAAAACTTCTAATACATCATCTTAGATTAATTGTTACATTTGAAAGTCAAAATGATGTTTATTTTAGCATAATAAATATCTATATATGAAAAATACATGAAAAGTATAATTTTTACTTCTAAAATAAATTTATCAAATTTATCTTAATTAAACATATACTTTATTAAGAAAATATATTATTAAAGTAGGAAATATGAAATAAAAATTTAATTTATACCAAAGTATTACACAAGTAACTAAGGTATCATTACATAACCCCTTATAATGACCACATAGAACCTAAGTGTATAGTGTGAAATGGTCATAGAATCCTGGGGAGGCTCGGAAAACATTTTATAAGTGGTGATTTATATCATCTTGAACTTATCTTGTAATAGATTTCTATAAAGCTTATTGTGTTGAAGTTCATCTTGGTATTGGTCCAGAGTGAACCCCAATGATGCAACCTCCTTCCCAAGCTCTCACAAGTGTGCTTCGTATGGCCCAAGTCTACTAGATGAGACCATCAACTCTTCTTTATACAATAATAACCATTATCATTTCTTTTTATAATCACTAATCTTAACGTTAAAAGTATAGTTTCCAACAACCATAATGACCAAAGATCATATAATAGTTGAAACCCAACAGTATCATTTCAATTATACTCACTTTATTAATAAATAAATATTGCTTTTTTGAGTAAAAAAATAATATAATATACATTTTCAAGAAATAATTATAATTCCATAATTTCAGGTCGTTACAATCAAACATGTTCGAAACTTTTCTTTTGAATTTCATCATAATTATAGAATCTTCAAAGATATCTCCAAAATATCTAATGTTACCAAAAACATCATTAACTCTAGTGAAGTAATCATAAATAGTTTCTTCATCTCTCATTATTATATATTCAAAATGGCTATGGAATATTTGTATCTTTTCTTAATTCACTTTAGTGTTCCCTTCAAAAACACTTTCAAGATAGTCACACATAATTTTATTTATTTTGAGACCCATAAAATTAAAATAAAAAATTATGATAGATACATATGAATAACATTTCTAGATTTTCCCTCAAATTTAATATTTCTCTTATCAGAAAAAGTCATAGGATTATTTTTCTCAATGGGTGGAAATCCAATATGAAACTATATTCATCTTTCCAATTATCATGACATAATTGAAATATAAAAACACAATTTCATACTCCTTTATTCTTGACCAAATTATAAGAACTCACATTTTTTACTATTGACCCATTAAAAAACAACTTGAACTACTGAAAACAAATAAATGTTTTCTCACTCTAATGAAATAATCTAATAGAAAATGGATGACTACATTATTACAATTTCTAATGGTTTTTGAAACAAGTAACAACTTTATTGTAACAAATTAAACCATTCTAAAATTTTATTTGTATGGAAACATTGTACTCTTAGACGTATTTCGTCACAAGTCTTCAACTACTATATTCATTAGATCAAACTATGTTTGATGAAACTCAACATCTAATGACTTATCAATTTCAAAACTCATGTTATGGATCAGTGTATCAGCTCATATGATGAATCAGTTCCTAATTCCATTGATCAAAAAATTTCAATATATGTTCATAAAAAACCTCAATCCTAATTAGATCAGTATAATAGAAAACTATGACTCTTCTAGTAACATTTTCACAAGATCAACATCTATGGTGAAAAATCATCAAAGTTCATTTTATTATTGATTCAAATATAATATGGTCTCCTATTTTTATTTTTCTCAGAAAAATAAAATAATATCTCTTTAACCTCTTGAAATTTATTTCACATGTTCAATAACACAATAGTTTAGCACTGAGAAACCACAATACCAATTTTATTCATGTCAGATCATGTTTTTCTGGAGGCTTGCATCTGGTTAACCCTGTTTGAAAAAAAAACTATGGTTTTATTCAAATTTTAGTTAATAAAAACTTCCAGTCTGAAAACATCTCCATCTTGTGCCTCTGGATATGATGACCAATATATGTAAAGAATAAAATTTTGAAACTCTATAGTTTTGAATTTATCTTTACTTCTTATAACATGATCTTTTATCATGAATTATTCCTGATGATTGAAGAAAAAAAAGAAAAAATGAATCATATAACTATGTTTTTAATTCTCTATAACTTCCCATTAACAAATTTCAACCTATCTTCATTTCAATAACATTGAAATTTCTTAATTTTAACAACTTCTAACTCAATAAGTTCTCTGTCCCATGCATTTCATTTATGCACAAACTAAAAATTTCTCACATCTAATGAGTTTTTTTATGAAGAAACTATAATCCATATTTTAAAAAAACATTATTTAACTAAATTCATAGAGACTTTTCTGTATCACCCCAATAATCCATGGTACATTTCTCTTTGAATAATGCCATAGTGTGGTTTGTATGCAACTTTGAGATTCTAACACACCACGACCAATCGAACTATCCGTTATGAATAGTAATACCAACATTTTGTAATTTTATAATGTTTATTTTCAGAATGGAATTATTTTTTGGATTCTAAATATCAAAATTATCTTAGTATGAATTTTTGGTTCTCTTCTGAAAACATTCAATTTTTTGATGAATAGTGAAAAATACTAAATTTAAATTAAAAACAACTTTTTTAATCAAAATAATTTACAATGTTAAATCATACATTTTATTTGTTTATAAGTATCATTAGATTATATTTTTATCATTTAATATAATTTAGGTCATTTTATGTAATTTGACATTTAAACTGGACATAAACAAGTGTCAATTTTTCGATAGTTATTATTTTTTTAAAACACGATTTTTATTTTGACAATGAGAATTAATTTTAAATTAATTTCTTCCACTTCTGTGTTTTGAATTTGGAAAATTGATTCCATATATGGAATCAGGAGACCCCAATTGTGAAAATATGTAACTTTTATTTTTAGACATTATGAATAATTACTTTCGTAAATATTTTATTTACCCTGGTTAAAGGGGTAAATCTGTTTAAAAGGGAAAACAATAATATTATAATAATATTAAATTACAATAACATGTATTCTAACACTATTGAATGATACATGTCCGACCATAGTCATCCTTGGGTCGATTATGGGACCCCATGGATCAACTTGAGAGTGATAATGACACTTTATATTAATTAATTAAATGTAAAGACAAAAAATAAAATAAACATATATCTTTTAGTATAAAATTTTTTACATGGGGTAATATAAATTATCTCTTCGAATATAAATATTCATTTTAATTCTTATAAGATTTATTATAACATGTTATTGTTTTTATAATTTTTCGATATCAAATAAAAAAATATTTATGACACAATACTGATGCAGTGTTTACCTCATTAATGAACGATTTAAATAAATGAGATTATAAAAATTAAAACAATATCCAAAACCTATAAAATTATTATTGGATGATTTTATTTATAACATGAGTCATCTTATATTCTACTTTAATGAGATTTTTACCATTATAAACCGAAATTAATTATATAATAAAATAATATTTTGAAACATTCCTAAAGATCCCCACCTCCTCCTTATAAAAATCCCTCTCCCCAAACTCATTTCTCACACTGCTCAATCCCCATGGATTGTCCAAATTATACCAAATTAAGCTCTCTAAATACCTATATTCCTCCTAGAATCCTTAACTATGACGTATGGCACTTCGAGGAATCCTCTTGGTTCAATCAAAAGAGATACTTTATTTAAAGGATACATATCCTATTAAGTTATTTTCTTTTATTATACTTCTCCAACCCGAAAACACTATTTATTCCTTTATTTTATAACAAAACAGTATCCTCAATATACTAGGTTATTTTTATGGGATTTATTTGAACTAAACTTACACAAACCTCTATCTAATGCGTATATAACATAATGTATCTGTGGACGGCGAACTACTGCCCCACGAAACGATGATGGTTCAATCATATATTACCACCTCTTATGGTAGACATTATGGTGGAAATATAATTATATATGATATTTATGATATTTATTTTAACTATATGTTCTTTAATTATCTTTTATATCAATCCTTTATTCTTTTCATGCTGTATATATATGATAAATTCATTTGAGGAAGTGTGGACTACCACCCCCTCAAAATGGAATGACTCATTCATACCATACATTGAAAATATAAAGGATAGTGTTAATGAACATACATAACATACACAAAATATTATATTATATTGTTATAATAATATACCTATTTATCATTTGGATTTCATTATTTTTAAAATAAAAAAATGAAATGGAAGTAGTATTCATGCGTACGTACAGATTACCATCTCCACGAACGAGATGTGATTCATTCCCCATCATAACAATTCAAGAGTAATTTTCATTTAATTAATAAAACTAACATTTATGAACATAATATCATTCTGTATATGAATCAAATACATCATATCCATAAAAAACCTGACTTACATAACAAAACATATAAAGGAAAACAGATCTACTAACACCTAAGACAAAGATACTACTGAAATATGATTATCAAAGAAATATTAGAATATCATATATGATATCATATTTATGTATATTGTTATTTTATAATTTAATAATATTGAATTAACTATTATAAATGATGATAAAGTACTGTCATCCAAATAAAATTACAAGGTAAGGGTTAATTTCACTTTCTATTTATTATCTGAGGTTATTTTTACGTAAGTATCTAATGGGACCCTATTTTTCATCCAGATCCGTGTTTCATAAAAATATATTTGAAAGAATTTTTAATATTTAATAGAATATGTGTTTAATTAATCTATAGCCTTGATTGAATTTTTATAAAATTGTTTGAAATGAATGTTTCCGTTGTTTTCCTAACAAGGTAATTTATGACATTTTTGACAAATTAATGTAAGAATGTGTTTTTAACTTATTTGGAGGGTGAAGTTATTCTCCACCATTATAACACCTTTTAAGCTTCCCATACAAGCTAATAAGAATATTTTCAAAATAAATGTTTACTTTTATAATTACATGACTTTTAAATTATTTCAAAATAGAAATAGATATTCCTCTCAAATAATTTTGATTTCATCAATGTCGACATCCATTAATGAATTTTTTACTTATTTTAAGTTGATTTATTATGATAAAAATCTTCCATATTGTATTGCATGTTTTTTGATATGTTTGACTACATATGTGTATTTTATACCATTCATGGTTTATGGTTAATGTATTAACATTTTGTAAGCTAGTTTAACACAAATTTTTATCTAATTTTTCATCCTTTTGGTATGAGGAATGTATTGGACATAGTATGTGATGGCTGGAGCCTACTATAGATCCTCAATGCATCAGTTGGTCTCATGAGGCAAACTAGTGTGTTGGCACTTCTCCTTGACAAAAACTTATTTGTAGTCTTTTCATGAGGCCTTGACCATGCGGTTATGATGCCGAAAATTATGCATTCCATCATTATCAAATTGGCTATTGATATTGCATGTTTTTATTTGACTAGTATAATATCAATGTGAATAAGTTAATGGTATTATTCAATTTATATTTTCTATATAATGCTGATTTTTGAGTTTAAAAGGATTATTTTTTAGTCTTATACATTTCCTAAAATTTTTATGCTTATTTACGATGTTTCTGCTATATTGTTATCCTTACTGAGCAATTGAGCTCAGCCCTTTCAATGTTTTATTTTTCCCAAGATGTGAAGAAGTATTTTATGGTTGAACTGCAGGGATTGAAGAAATGATCTATGTGTGTTCAATGGGGAAAAAGTTTTTTGATGTCTTTATCTCATGATATAATTTAAAACTTATGTATATATCTAGTTGATACAAGGATATTAAACTAATCGGTCTTCCAGGACAAGAATCTTTGTATCATTCCAATGTTATGTAATAATTCACTGACTCTGTGTAACTAGGGTCAGGGTGTTACAGTTCAAATCAGTGTACATTTAGTACAAACCTGGGATACTATACTTATATAAACTCTGATTAGAGGACATTACCATAAGATATACTTTGAGGATTAGTATATAAGAACATCCTAGAATTTTTTTAATGTATATATTTTGTGTATTTTCCATGAAATACATCCCTTTTTAGATACTAGCATATAGATATGGATTTGGCACAAATGTACCTAGGAGTGAAAACTCTGAAAAGGAGTTTTGGGCTTGACCTAGGGTATCCTGGTACATGACAACAGGACTTGATGCACTCTTGGTTACGACACTCCCGAGGGATATTTTTAGGATAATTCACATTTTCATTTCAAACCGTTATGAAGGATTTATGAGTATATATCTCCTCAATGAAAACATTTTTATGATTATGGATTCTATCCATAAACTGTTCAATTTATTTTAAGTGTTTTACAAGTTTGGATTTTTGTATTACGATTGATAAACAAATCTATTGTATTCCATTGTTTAGAAATGGAACCTAGTGGAAGTAAAGGGATCCATATCAACACACATAATCCTTGTTGGTACTTCCCTCCTACTAAAGGTAATTATAGTGGATCTGGTGATGCAACTGGTGCTGATCAGCTTATCACGATACTGGGACATGTCACTCATGTTATGAATAATAACCTTACCCATATGGATCACCCTGATCCACAATGCGGAAGATCAATGTTAAATAGATTCAAGAGGTAAAAACCACCAAAATTTAATGGGACTATAAATCCATTTTTATTTGATCAATGGATAAGTTACTTAGGGTAAATATTTCTTGCTTTGGGGAGTAGCGAAAGGGATACATTTGTCAAGGAAATTTATCGCCTCACGGGAGATGCAGATCAATGGTTTTTATTAATTCAAAACACAAAGAAGGATTAAAAAGTATCAAATATGGAATTGTGGGTATTTAAAGATGTTTCCAATGAAAAGAACAATCCTCATTACCATTATGAAAATATGAAAAAACAATTTATAATTCTGAGGAAAAATTAGGATGAGAATGTCTCAAAGTATGAGGAAAACTTTACAATGATAGAAAAGCATGATGCAGATTATATACATAACCCAGGGAGTAATACTGGTCGATTAATTGATAAGTTAAAACCATTTCTCTATCGAGAATTAGTCTCAAAATCCTTATCATCATGTGAATATATTGTCTCATTTTCTGTCAGGATAGAAAATAAATTCACTATCACTTTCGACATTAAATTAAATGAAGAGAAGAAGAGATATGTTGAACACTATAAAAATGGAAATAAAGGGATGAAGGTAAAAGTTTAATGTCCATCCGGTAGTAAATGTGCAAAGAAACACCCTAGTATATTCTTGAAGGGAATATAAGACAATTACAAGTGTAGTAAAAAAGGCCACCGATCTCGTGATTGCAAATGATTGAAAGAGGCAGTCAATGTTGAATGCTAAAATTGTATAGAAATGAGGCATTATGCAAATTAATGTCTTAAATACCAAGGAAACATACCTCAGAAAATGCCAAGGGATCAATACTTTCTTATGCGATCACTACTATAGAGGTTGAAGCTCCGAAAGACATGGTGGCAGGTAATTTAAAGAATTCCTCATGTTTAGGAAATGATTTTTTTATTCAGGATCATCACATTGTTCCATATCTTCCCATTTTTCTATGAAAATTAGATATTTCAAATTTGATTTAACAAGGGAGTTATTAGTCAAAACTCCTAATAGAAGTATCATTGCAAAAATTGTTTTTAAATCAGACGCTATTACGACATATAAATATTCTTTATCCACTAATATCATCACCATAGCCATGATTGAATTTGATATAATCCTCAGTGTTGATTTGATTTTGGACCATGATTTGAAATTTTATTTTCATTAGGAGGATAAATTTTTTGATGACGATAAGGAATATCTTATCTTTAGATCAAAAACATCACCATCTAATTTTTATCTAGATCCAACCTCTTTTTCCCTACTAAATTAAATTATTGGGGAGAATATGAGTGAAATAACTACGTGTGAGGAAAGGAATGTTCAATTAGATTATGTACCTATTATTTAATAATATTTTTATGTCTTTCCAGATAATTTACTAGGACATCCTCAAGAATGATTAGTTGAGTTTTCCATTGATTTAATTCCAAGTTCAAGGCCCATATCGAAGACCCCTTACAGAATGGACACTGTGGAATTAGTGGAGCTTAAGAAACAACTAGTGGAGTGGATTAATAAAGGAGTTATTCTCCCTTGTGTTTCTCCATGGGGAGACCCTTTTATTTTTGTTAAGAATAAAGATGGATCTATGAGGCTGTGTAATGACTATAGGGAGATCAATTCTATAACAATAAAGACCATGTATTCCCTACCTCGCATTGGTGATTTATTTGATCAACTTTATGGAGCTCAATATTTTTCAACGATTGACCATTGATCAAGAAATCATCATTGTTGTGAAAAGAAGTAATACATTCCAAAGACAACATTTTGAACCAGGTACCAGCATTACAGGTTTACAGTAAAGCCATTTGGACTAACTAATTCACCCTCTTTCTTCAGGGATCTAACGAATAGATATTTCAAGGAATATCTTGATTACGTTGTAGTAATATTTATTGATGATAACTTGGTATAATCCAAAAGCTACAAAGATCATGAAAATCACTTGCGCACTATTCTAAAGACTCTTAGAAGAAATGTATTATATTGGAAGTTCAGCAAGTGTGAATTCTAGCATCAAGAGATTTCATTTCATGGACATATTGACTCTAAGGATAGAATCTCTATTGATCCTTAAATGAACAAGGAAATCCATTAATGACCAGAACTGACAAGTATAGCCGAGGTATGCATTTTTATTGGTTAAGTATGTTATTATCTGTGTTTCATCCAAAATTCTGCCCGATTGGCTAACCCAATAACAAAGATCACACGTAAAGGGGTTAAAATTGTTTAGATAAAATGGTGAGAAGAACGTTTTGAAGAACTGAAAAGAATATTAGTCAATTCTTCTATATTGACTATACCATAGAGGAATGTTGGGTTTTTTATTTATAGTAATGCTTCAAAGAATGAATTTGGTTTTGTTTTTTTTTTGAATAATGATAGGGTTATTGCATATGAATGATGACGACTAAAAATTCATGAACAAAATTATCCCACTCATGATATTCAGTTATAATTTGTAATCTTTTCTCTGATGATATAGAGACAACATCTCTATGGTGAAAAATATGATATTTATACTGATCACAAGAGTTTAAAGTATATTTTCTCACAAATAGAACTCGACATGAGAAAATTGAGATGGATCGAACTGTTCACAGATTATTATTGCACCATACACTACAATCCATGGAAGGGAAATAAGGTGGAATATGATTTGAGAAGGAAGGGTCATGGAGTTTTGAACAAGATAAGAGTTTAAATGGATCATATGTTCATGGAAATAGTAAAGATGGATATGGGAATAATCATTGAAGGTGAAATATCAATAAATTTTCAGATGGATTCTAAAACATAATTACTAGAAAGGGTAAATTGTTCTCAGAGTAATGATGATAAGTTTAAAAAGAGAAGTAAAGCTATAAAAGATGGGAGAATAATCAAATTTGTATATGAAGATGGGATTTTGAAATTTGGGGAGAGACTTTGTGTTCCTGACATACCTGATCTAAAAAGGGAATTGTTGGATGATGCTCATAGCTCCAAATTCTCTATACACCCTAGTAACCCTAATATGTATAGATATTTGAAGGAACATTTTTTTTTGAAAACATGAAAAGGGAGATAGCTGATTATGTGTCAAGATGTGTGGTTTTTCAACAAGTAAAAGTTGAAAGACAACATCCAAGAGGATTCATGCAACCACTTCCCATACCTGATTGTAAATTGGATGATATTACGATGGAATTTTTCATGGGGCTACCAAAGACATCTAGAAGGAATGATTTAATATGGGTCATTGTTGATCGTCTTACCAAGTCAGCTCATTTTTGTTCTATAAGAGAATATTTACAACTTGAACTTCTAAAAAGACTATAAATTAATGAATTTGTAAGACTTCATGGAGTACCCCTATAGATTGTTTCTGATCGTGACCCCCATATGACATTAAGATTCTGGAAATTTCACCAGAAGGCCTCAGCTATGGAATATCATTTGAGCACTGCCTACCACCCTCAATCTGTAGGACAATCAGAACAGACTATTAAAATATCAGAATACATGTTGAGATCTTTCTCACATGACTTTCAAGGTATGTGGGATCAATAATTAAATTTGGTAGAATTATCCTATATCAATAATTTCCATTCAAGTATTAAGATTTCACCATATGAATCATTATATAAAAAGAGATGTCACACACCAACATGTTGGGATGATGTTGGTGAAAGAAAAATCTTAGGCCCAGAACTTGATGAGGAAACAATAGAAAAGGTAAAGGTTATCCAAACCAACATCAAAGCATCTCAAATTAGGCAAAAGTGCTATGCCGATAATTGAAGGAAAGATTTGTAAATTCAAGTAGGACATAATGTTTTCTTGAAGGTATCTCCATTGAAGGTTGTTATACAATTCAGTACGAAAGGAAAATTAAGTACCAGTTAAAATGGGCCTTTTGAAATTCTAGAACAAATTGGAGTCTTATCTTATCATTTGGCAATGCTGATAAGAATCTCTAGATTTCATGACGTGTTACACGTATCAATGTTGAGAAAATACATGTCTTACCCAACACATGTACTCACCTTTGATGAAATAGAACTGGAACCCGATTTGTCTTATTGAGAAGAGCCTATTAGAATTTATAAAACCAGAGAAAATGTGTTGATAAACTAGATGACTAATTTGGTGAATGTTCTATCGAGAAATCATAAGATGGAAGAGGCAACGGGAACATATGATGAAGAACTAACAAAATCTTTTTATATAGTAGTATTCATGAAATTTTGAGTACAAAATTATATGAAGGAGGGAATAATGTAACACTCCAAGATTTCTCGGTACATTTCCCTTTTAATAATGTAATAGCTTGCGTTGTACGCAACTTCGAGAATCTAACAAATCATGACCAATCAAACTAGCAGTTATGAATAGTAATAACCAGTTTTTGAAATTTTATACTTTTTTTTCAAATGGAATTCATTTTTGGATTCATAATATCAAAATTATCTTAGGGTTTATTTTTAGTACTCTTGAAAACTATCAATTTTTTATGAATAGTAAAAAATACTAAATATTAATTAAAAAATACATTTTAATCAAAATAATTTATATTGTCGAATTATATATTTGAATGGTTTATAATTATAATTAGATTATATTTTTAAAATTTAATATAATTTAGTTCATTAGATTTAATTTCACATTTAAACTGTACATAAACAAGTGACAATCTTTTGATAGTTATTATATCTTAAAAAGACACTGTTTGTTTTGACTATGAGAATTAATTTCAAATTAATTTATGCCACTTCTGTGTTATGAATTTGGAAAAATGGATTCCATATTTGAAATTAGTTGGAACAAATTGTGTATATAGGTAACTTTTATTTTTAGACATTATCAATAATTACTTCGGTAAATATTTTATTTACCATGGTTAAAGGGGTAAATCTGTTAAATAAGGGAAAAAATAATATTATAATAATATTAAATTAATGTAAAACATGTCCTAACCCTATTTAATAATCCATGTTTGACCATGGGAATCCATTGGTCATTTTTGGAACTCCATGGAGCCACTTGAGTGTGATAATGACACTATATATTAATTAATTTAAAATAAAGAAAAAAATGACATAAACATATATCTTTTAGTAAAACTATTTTTACATGGGGATATATAGGCTATCTATTCGACTATAATTATAAATTTGACAGATAAAATGATTTCCTATATCATGGTATTTTGTTTATAATTTTATATATCAAATAAATAAAACTATTTATGACACAATAATGATGCAGTTTTTACCTCCTTAATGAATTATTTCAATAAATGATATTATAAAAATTAAATAAATATCCATAACCTTTCCAATTATTTTTGGATGATTTTATATCGAATAAAAATCCTCTTATATTTTACTTTAATGAGTTTTGGAGCTTTATAAACCGAATATAATGATATAATAAATAATTTTTTCAAACATTCTACAGAGCACCTCCTCCCCCTAATAAAAATCCCTCAACTCTAACCCATTTCACGCACCACTAAATCCCCATGGCTCATCCGGCCTCTACACAATTAATATCCCAACATCCATCTGTTCCTACAAGAAGCCTTACCTTTTGTTGAAGGCTCTACAAGAATCCTTTTGTTTCAAAGCAAAGGGAGTTACCTAATTTAAAGGTAACACCTCCTCTTATGTTCATTTCTTTTATTTTACATCTAAAATCCCCTAAAATATATTTATTACATTATTTTATAACAACACTAGTATCTCAAATATAATAATTTGTTTTTATGAGAATTATTTTAATTAATCTTACACACACCTCAATCTAATGGGTATAAATTATAGTTTTTCTGTGGATGACGAACTACTGCCTCACGAAACAATGATTGTTCTATCTTTTACTACCACCTATTATGGTGGAAATTATTATGGGTCAATAATTATATATTATATTTATGATATATATTTTATCTATAAGATTCTTTAATTGTCTATTATACTATATATTTATTCTTCTCATGTTGTATATATACATTAATTGCATTTGAGGATGTGCGGACTACCACCCCGTCAAAGTGATATGACTCGTTCATAGCATACATGGAACGTATAAGGAATGGTGTTAATATGAATATGTAACATATATAAAATATTATATTATACTGTAATAATAATATACCTATGTATCATTTTGTTTTAGTTCCTTTTAAAATAAAAAAATGAAATTGAGGTAGTGTTCGTGCGTACGTATGGATTATCGTCTCCACGAACACGATGAGATTAATTACACATCGTAACCATTAATGTAAAATTTTAATTTTATTATTAAAAATAATATTTAAAAACATAATATCATTCTGGATATGAATCAAATACACCCTATCCATAAAAACATGAATTTTGTTACAAACCATATAAAGGAAAACGAATCAATTAACACCTGAAACAATGATACTACTAAAATATTATTTAAAAAGAATTATTAGAAAATAATATATGATATCATATTTATGTATTTAGTTATTTTATAATTTAATAACAATTATTTAACTATTATACATGTGTTTAACATACCCTTGACCAAGGAAAATTTCAATGTAAGGGTTAATTTTACAATCTCTTTATAATCTAGGGTATTTCTTACATAAGTATCTAAAAGGACCTATTTATAATCCAAATCTGTATTTCCTAAAAATGTATTTCAAAACATTTTACTATTTATTATACTATGGGTAAAAGTCATTTATACCCTTTTTTTAATTTTTATAAAAGTGTTTGAAAGGAATCTTTTCGTCATTTTCCAAACAAGGCACATGATGACCTTTTCGTCAAATTAAGGAAAGAATGTTTTTTAACATATAGAGTGAGTGCAGTTATTCTATCCCATTATAAAACCTTTTAAGCTTCACTTACAATATTATAAAAATATTTTCAAAATAAATTTTTTCTTTTATAATTATATGACTTCTAAATGCATTCAAAATAGAAATAGATATTCCTCTAAAATAATTTTGATTTTACCTATGTCAACATCCTTTAATGGATCTTATAATTGTTTGATGTTGATTTATTATGATAAAAATCTTGCATATTGTATTGAAGTTTTTTTGATATGTTTGACTATGGATGTGTTATTTTTATACCATACATTGTTTATGGTTAATGTATTGACATTTCTTATGCATGTTTTAACACAAATATTTATGTCATGTTTCAACCTTTTCATATGAGGAATGCATTGGACATAGTAAGTGACGGGTGGAGCCCAATATTTCTCCTCTATGCATCAGTAGTTCTCATGAGACAAACTAGTGTCTTGGAAAAAGTCATTGATAAAATCTTATTTGCAGTCTTGGAATGAGGCCTTGACAATGGGGATATGATATCTGGAATTATTCATTCTATCGTTATGAAATTGGGTATTGATATTGCAAATGATTATTAGACTAGTAGAATATACATGTGAATAAGTAAATGGCATTATTATATTTATATTTTCCACCTTATTTTGAAGTTTATGTTTAAAAGAATAATGTTTCAGTAATATAAATTTCATTAAATGTTTATGCTTATTTATAATGTTTTCGATATATTGTTATATTCATTGAGCATCTGATCTCAACCATTTCTATGTTTTATTTTTCCTATGATGTGAAGAAGTATATTATGGTTGACCTGTTGGGATAGGCTATGGGACATAAGTGTGTTGAAAGGGGGAAAATGTAATTTTTGTTTTTATCTCATGATGTAATGTAAAACTTATGTATGTATCTAGTACTTCCAAAGATACTAAACTTTTCAGACTTTCGGGAAATGATTCCTTGTATCATTCCAATGTTATGTAATAATGCACATAATTTGGGTAATTAGGGTTGGGTAGTTGCATTCTCAATAGAGTCATTTCAAACATTTAACAACACTTATTTCACCAGATTTACAAAAATAGTCTTTTAAAAAAATAGAGTTTCTAACAACAGAAAAAAACATTGAAATAATCACGAAGAATCTTCAATATTCCCATTTTGATTTGTTTTCAACTCTCACTAATAATTTTTTTCACTCACTAATTTTAAACTCTTATAATTTTTCAGAAATCATATTTTGACCAATCTCATTTTTTACTTTTTCCAAAAAAAATTATAAAAATAGAGTTTTCTAAAAACATATTACTAGATAAAGTTATGTTTTTTAACAAATTAAATCCCATGTTTACTAGAAAATTTTCAACCATGTTGTGATAAACTCCCCCTCACTTGTATATTTTATTCTCACTCTCTATTCACTTCCCTATTTTATAACAACTAAAACATCATATTGAGTTGTGTAAGAAGAGTTCTTATTTCACTGTTATAGGATAAAAAATGTAAAAATTATCCTTTATTTATAACATAATACAAATCATGGTTGGGTTTTCTTTAAGTTTATTTGGAATTATTTGGTGAAGGATGCACTTGAAATTAAAACCTCAATTCCACAATCTATCATTTTTTATTTCTTCTCTGAAGATACCATCAATTTAATGTTTTTCTGAAAAGTATTCCAGTAAAACAACTCCAGAGGAAAAATTTTATTTTATGAAGTGAAAATAAATATCGAAATGTTTTGATCTTGAATGTAGGAAATTATTTTTTAGAAACATCAATCACAAAATGATTATCATAAAGAATCTGCAAAGGTTTTCACACTTCAACTTTCAAATCATTCAACTGATCTCTCATCCTCAAAATTTGAGAAAAAGACTATTTAGAATTTACATATTATGATTATACTATTCTCAATGGTACTAAACATAATTTTTTACTCATCTAACTGAAAAAAAAACTCTACTATGAAAAATTTTCCACCAGAATTTGAATTTCTATCCTTGTAATCTCTAGTCCAATAAACATTAGTATGACTATAAAAGTGCATTTAAAAACATATTTTATATAATATTAAATGTGATGTTTTTAATTTAACATATCTCATACTTTTCATTAATTCCAACATATGAGATTATTTGGGATCACTTTGATTTCTATCCCACAAATCCACAACATAAACAGAATTAGGTCATGAGGATGTTAGATAAATTAAAGTTCGTATCAGATTTAGAAAACCTTTGTGATTTAAACTATTTCTGTTTCATATTTAATCAACATTGTGCTCACTGAAATAGGAGTTTAAACTTCTTTGGATTCTTCCATACCAAAATTCATTAAAAATTACCTAGAAAATGTTTCTCATGATAGGATAATGTATTTTTCCTCTTGTTAAACTTGTAATACAAGGGAGAAAGTTAATTATCCCAACATATAAATATAAAATTTATTATTTATTTTCTCAAAAAGTTATTTTCAAACTTTTTCATTATCATCATAATATAAATTCTGTCGTCCAGCTGAAAAAAAAAATTCAGAGTAAACATATTTCCTAAAAAAATTGTTATCATATTTTTATTGAGAAAATTTAAATATTATTAAATAGTTTTAAATATTGTAATACCCCTAAAATGACTCTTGTCTCATACAATACAAGGATTTATTCAATTTAGAATCCTTTATTCCACTATCATTAAGTATTAACCCAAAAGGTTTATCAATGTAAACTTCTTCTTCAATCAAATAATTTAGAAAAGAAAACATTACATCCATGTGATAAACATCATAATTTCAATATGTAGAAAGTACTATAAAAAATGTAATAGTTTCTAATCCTACTAATGGTGCACTTTTTTCTTAAAAATAAACACCTTCCACCTAGGCATATCCTTTGAAAACAAGTATTGTGCTTTTTATTGAAACTTATTTATGTGCATTCAAGTTGTTTCTATACACCCTATTTGTTCAAATAAAAATTTTATTTGTAAGATGTGGAAAAAGATCCCAATTGTTTTTTATCAATCTAATCCGGTTATTTATTCATTGAATCAACCCATTCATTATGTTCAACAACTTTTCAAACTGATTTTGGTCTAACTTGTGAAATGAGTGATGTTTTATTTTCTAATCTTAACAATATTCGTATATGAAATGGAGATTTATAATCCCAAGAATATTCTCAATTTCAACATGTTTCTATAAATTAATAACGTTTAATGTTTCTCATCAAAATTAAATTTACATATCACACAATTTTTCTAAATCTTGATAAGTCTATTTTGAATCACATTCACATTAGAGATCATTAGTTTTTCTTCCTTAACAATTTCAAAATATTTTTTTAATGAATTCATATATTTAATAACTTTCACATCATATAATTCCATCAAATTCTATAATTTGTTGTTCCAATATTTGTAACTTCTTCTATTAGGTGAATATCCAATGAATAATCCTCCTTTTTCTTTCTCGTGAAATTTTCCATGATCTTGATTGTTGATTTCTATTAAACATGTACTTCCAAAAACATTAAAGTAATTAAATGATTTTTTTTAAATACATAATTTTTTTAGAATTCATGTTGGATTCTATAATTATCAAATATCTATTTTTCACGTGAATAGTAGTACTCATTGCTTCCCTCCAGAAGAACTTTTATTGTTTATATTATGCTAAAATGCTACTTCTAAATTCTTATAAACATCTCTTTTTTCATTTCCAAAACACCATTTGTTTAGGGGTGTGTGGAGAAATTTATAGATGTTTAATTACATGTTTATTTTCATATGAATTAAAGGAATTGTAAGTGTATTCCTTTCCATTTTAAGTTCTAAATTTCATTATGTAAACACTAATTTCTCTCTCAAATTATCTTATAAAACTATGAACATTTCAACATCATATGAATTGTGCTTCATAAACATAATGTTACTCATCTAAGTGAAATCATTAATAAATGTGACAGAGGAAAAATATTCGTTTTGATATCGATGTCTCATTGGACCATATAAATTGGAATGAATATGTTTAATAGGTTTGATAAACTGAATCATTACATTGTAACGATTTTCATTAGCCATTTACCATTTATGAAAATTTATAAAAACATCTACTTCTCTTTTTTTCAATTCTGGTAAATTTCATACAACATAAAATTTGGTAAAAAAATTAATGATTTTCTCCCCAATATTAAAATGTCTTTAGTACCACAACTTGTTTTCATCTTCAAAAACCAAGTAACATGATTTATATGGTTCTCTAATTTGAAAAATATTTCCATTGGTTCTTTCTCCCCTGGTAACAAATTTTCCATCCTCTATAATTCATATGATACAATAATTTTTTTTCATAATAACTTCTTTTCCATTGTCATAATGTTTACTAACAATAAGTATGTTTTGTTTGAGTCCATCAACAATAGAATCTTCCATAGAATTTAGTTTTTAAGGATTTATCTCAGAATTACTTATTCCTATAATTTTCAAATAAATATCTTTTCCAAAAGTAACTTCCCCTCCATCACTATTTTTAAAAAATTTCCAATATTTTTCTTTCACCTAATTGTGTGATGAACAACCTCTATCATGTATCCATGGTTTGTTTTTTTATCAAATTAAAATCTATCTAAAAAACAAAATATATTTCATCAACATTCTTATTTATATCTTCGTTGTCTTTTCTATTATAAGAAACTTGTTCCCGTAATATTATAATAATATTTTCAGTAAGGTGAATTGTTTGGCCGCATATTTCACATATTTATTCCAAGATATCAAAATAATTTTTTATTGGAATGTTTCTAAAATCATTGGATTTTTATTTTCATAATCCCTATGGGTTTGGAAATCCACTAATTCTATTTCCTCTATTTCTTCCTCTTAGTTTAAACAACTTTACCAGAAGATACATGTTTTGAAAAAATTGTATTCACTATGGCCGTAAATTTTGTAACACCAAAAGAACACATAAAATATTGTTTTTATAAAGAAGAATTATATTTCCCTATAATAATATTTTCACGGTCTATAACATCTTTCTTCTTTAGATACCTTTACATGTGTGGAAACTTTTCTCTAGCAGTAATTTCCAAATTCTATAATGTGATGGGTTTTTCACATCCCTTATCTACCCAAGTTTTCCCAAAACTATTTATCACACTAAAAATAATATATTAATCAGATGAACATTTTATTTTATTGGGTGTATATTTGAAATTATTATTGGAACGTGTTTTTTTGCATCTTTTACTTTTGAATACTTAATGAATATTTCATTATAACTTCTTAATGTACAATTATCCTCAATAATATTTGATTAATACTCTCCATATTCATCTTCCTTGACATTCATCTTCTTTTTGTGTTCTTAAATCATCTTTCTATGTAATAAAAATCTCAATTTTTTACTTAATATCCCTTGGATGTATTCTTCATCCAATTTGACAATATATTTTCCACCATTAAAACCTTTTACTCTATATTTATTTATTTATTATTATTTTTTTCTTAAGAGTACTATTTTCTTAATGAAATTAAATATGTTCTGATATGAGATCATAATCACTTCGATATCCATCACCTCCTTCTTCTTGACAATCTGAGGATTATTTTTTTCTAAACTTTTGCAATGAATGTTGGGAACTTTTCTAAACATTAATATTCTAATGAATTGTTTTTAGTTGAGTATAATTCCGTTTTCTTAATCAACGTACATATGTTTTTCCAATTATCATATTCTTTCCACAAAGTACTTATTTTATTGCTCGGAATATTTTTAAAACTTCTTCCAATTAGGGTTTTATTTATAATGATCCTCAAATTCTAAAAAAAATTTAGTGTAAATTCATATAAAAATGCCCAATTCCACCACCCTCAAAAAATATGAGTGGAATTTTTACTCCATATTATCCTATTTTTCTTATTTAGTTCTTGGAGGAAACAGACATGATTTTTTCATTTAACTCATCATCCAATTTATCTTTAGAATCACAATGATCAACATACTCAACCTAAAGTTTCAAATTTTACATATCTTCAAAATACATTTCATATTTTATCTTATTTTTGAAAATTAAATAATTTATAATTTCAGAACCGACTAGAAAGTTACAAAGTTCATCAAGAGATAAATAATATTTATCTAATAAAGAATAGATTTTATAATGAAACATGTTTGGAATGTTTCTCATGATTTTATTCACAATTTTAAAATTATCTAATATATATGATACTTTGCAAGTTGCAAAAAACTTCACTAACTCTAGTGAAGTACTAATACGTAGATGCTACAAATCTCATTCATAAATCATCAACATTTGTATGCTATATTTTTTGTTTTTCTTCCATTACATTAGTGTTCCCTTAGAAAATAATTTAGATCTTACCCCATATAATCATTACTATATTTTAGAACCATCAACTTCATATAGAAACGTTTCGAAACATACATAAGAATAACATTTCAAGATTTTTAATCAACATAAATATCTCTCTTATCAGCAAAAGCCATAATAGAATCTTTCTCAGTGGGTGGATGACCTATTGTAGCAGCATCAAAAAATTTCAGGCCATGATATAGAAGATATGAAATCGTCCTATTTTTTCATCCATAATAATTTTTCCATTGAATGTTTTAATTAATCTAATTTTTACATAATTGATATTTTCCATGACAAGGATTCAACAAGTGGACATTCCTTCTAATACCAATTCAAATAATAAAGGATCAATGAAAAACCGATGGCGGGGGGTGGGGCGGGGGGCTGGGAGGTTGAATCAGTTGTCTAAATTTTAAAAAAATTCAACATAACCCCTGAAACATGTTAGAATTTATTACTTATCAACTTATATTATACTCAAATTCATGTAAAAATAGAAAAGTAAACCTGGAACACATGATTTACAAGGTTTAGCCTCAGTGTGAAAACCTAAATCCTTACCATATCCACTATTGATGTTCTATAGAAATTAATTATGATGAAGAAGTTAATAAAATGTGTGTCCACTCCAATTATACAACTTATATCTCCTGATAGGAATGATTATACCGAATCCCATCAGTTTACAATTTTTTCTTACAATTTTATTTACCACAAAACCAATTATGGAACATTGTTAAAAATGCTCCACCAAAGGTCTATCTAGAAATATTGTTTTCAATTACCCTCTATCTGATCTGTCTATATCTGATAGTGTCAAACTGATAGTCCTTTTCTTCAATCTTCACTTCTCAAAAAACATATCATGACATAGACAAATATCCTCAGTTTCATTCTCATTGTCTAGTAATCTGAACATTCCTCTCTTTGATCTTCTTGTAAAAATACTCTATCTAAAAACTTTTCATAAACTCAAAACAACATCAGTCTGAAAACACACTTCATAAACCAATAATGTATAGTGACAACTTTAACACATAGGTGAACAATATTATGTTTTGATATACTTTCATCTTCTATTTATAGATTCTATATAAATAATAAATGTGGTAAATTGAAATATTCCTCATACTCAACCAAATTGCAATGATTTTAATTTCACTCACATTTTAACTTCATATATGACCATTTGGAACCATTTAATCTCTTATAATTTCTTCTCAAATCTTCTTAAATAATCAATGCACTTATAGAATTTGAAAACATAAGTCTGGAAATTATAGCCCATAAAATTCCCGTCCGGAAATATATTCATCATTCATATTCTATTAACTCAATTGAAATATAAAAACACAATTTTATACTATGATGTTATTGCAGCAATGGTAAAAAATCACATTTTCTCTTAACCCATTGAAACAAACGAATTGAACTACTAAAAAAAATATATGTTTTTCTCGATCCAATTATTCTTGTCAATTAAAATTGTTTGAATATATTTTTTCAACTTTTATTGACCTAAAAAAACCTAAAATTGCTATCAGATAACAAATTAAACCTTTATAACATTTTTGTTTTTCCAAATACATTGAAATCTTCTACTTCTTTATTCACTATTATTCAACAAATCTCTTTGTCCAAACAAACTGTGTTCGATGGAACTATGAATTAGATAACTTAATGTCAAAAATAATTTGATGCATGGATGTTATTAGCTTGTGAAATGAATCATAACATGATAAATTGGATCACAACTTCTATCAATCTTCTCATCAACTTCCTCAAGTCTGATTAGATCTATCTAATAGAAATCTATATATATTTTAATTACATATATATATGGTCAAATTATATAGTGAAATAACTTCATACGTATTCATATTATTGATTCAAATAATTTTTTATCCCCTCATTATCCATTTCTCCTTTAATTCAAATCCAATATCTTCAACCACTTCAAATTTATTTCACATGCGCAACACCTCTACTAGTTTGAACTCAAAAACCACAAATATAGTTTGATTCCCATATGACCAGGTTTATCCTGTTCCCAATATCAAATTACCCTAATTTGATAAAAAAAATTAATTTATTATAAATTTAGCTAATACAAACGTCTAGTCAGATAACTTATGTGTCTGGTGCATTTAATTCAGATGATCTGCATCTAGAAAACATAAACATTGGAAAATATAGAGATTCAAAATTTTATTTTATTCTTATAACTTCTGCTATTTTCATAGACTATTCACGTATTTTTGGAACATGAAATAATATAAAAGAGTCATCTAACATGGTTTATAAATTTATACAACTACCCTTTAACAAATTTCAATGTAACTTCATTTCAAAAAAATTCCAATTTATACATTTTATCAACTTCCAAATTAAAAACATATTTAGCCACTAAATTTTATCTATTTAAAAACTCATAATGTTTCACATATGATGAGATGAGTCTGATGGAGATTCATAATTTCAAATTTTAAAAACACTTTCATTACCAGTTTTCTCAATAAATTCTTAAAAAACAAGTTATAAACATTCAGTAACACTTCTTTCCACTAATTTAATGATCATTTATTTTACAAAAAAATTCAAAAAAAAACTTTTAAATCAACACGAATGATATTTAAAGAGAAATTGATATCAATGATGATAATTTTCAATTAAGGGTTGATGGTGATGATAATGTGGAGATATCACTATTAATGAATTTGAAACAATGAGAGATGATGAAATTAATGATCTTATAGAAATTGATGATGTTGAGGAAAAAATAAAACAATGATGGTAATAAATATAAATATAGAGATGATGAATAAGGTGTTACATTCTACTTACAATCAAGATGAATATCTAATAATGATTTTTGATAAATATTTATTAGTTTTCATATTTTATTATTTTATTTACAATTAATAGAGGTTTATATATTATTATGTTTATATGTATGGAGATGACTTCATTGATTATTTTTTGAGCTTTCCTAAGGATGAGTTACCTAGATATTGACCACCTATTCTGATATTTGAGATATATAGTGGATATATTTATATTTCACCACCAACTAAGTGGGGTGGATGTATTTCTAGATTGATGATTCTATACCTTATTATTGAGTGGAATATATCTGTCGATTTCAATCTTCATTTAAGGAAGTATGTTAAAATATATATTTCATTTAATTTTCTTTAATTTATTTCATTAATAATTATTTGACTATTTTTTATTGTTTTCATATTTTTTTCATATCATGTTATTATTCACATAGGTTCCTTTTTTATGAATTTTTTTTTGTTCAATGGGTGTTATGGGATCAGGTTCCCCTAAATGTGAATCATTTCATGTTTGAGCAATATATGGTAACTAAATTAATATTTTTCTATATTTTTAATTTATTTATTTTCCAAATTACTTTATTTTGAAATATTTTTAGGGTTTATTTTATCCTATTCATGATAGCATGAGAACCTCCATCTAGAAGGCAGGGGAGTCTTTCACATTCCATCATTATATCAATTTTGACGCAACCTTTAAAAAGTGATATACTGAGATATTTTAGAACAACCTTTTACGACCCTTGTGTGCATTATAGACCTTAATATACCCCTCGTGTGAATTATCAGGCTTGTAATAAGTTTTAAAACTACTATATTGTTCATAATTTTATTATAAGATCATATTTTTGTCAACATAATTGACGGAGATACGAAGACACACATATACAAGGGACTCATACTTTTTATCTGTATCATTGAGATATAGAAATTATGACAACCCATATTTTAATACACATTAATTCACAATTTATTACATGTTGGTTCACATAATAATGTCCAAAAATATCATTAATACTTGTATATTTTGGATATTAAGTACATAGAATAACATCTCACAACATGAATATAATGAAATTATTGAAAACATCCTTAACATAATCATAAAATTCAATCATTCTTCTAAAACTGCATAGGATAACCTGAGGATGAACATAAGAAATGAATGGGCTATAAATCCTAGAAAGGGAATAAAAAGGCATATAGTAATTTAAATAAGTACATTTGATCCATGAGACATATCAAGGTAATATAATAGTGATGTGAATTATAATCTTGAACAATGAGGCATGATATAACATGATAACATAATGGCAATATAGGAAAGTGGAAAAAACATAAATCATAACATCATAAATATAGGTCAAGGATAATAAATAGGAAAACATAAAATAGTTTTCGTGGATAACATCACCTGAACCATTCAAGGAATATTAGGAGATAAATACATTACCTAATTCATTGAGGGGATATATAATCCAAGCCCACCCGTCACTTTTTTATCAGGTACATGCATAACTATGCCACATAGAATATGTAACATAACGATTTATTTCCTGAATTTTAGTCCCATGATTAATAATTTTGTGATAAATACTTGTAATTCCACAATAAATGAATTATAGGTAAATATAGGGGAATACCCTTTAGTGGAAATGGGGATGGGTATTCACTATATAATTGGTTAGCAGGAAAAATCACAGGATAATTTAGTCAGCATAATGATGGTGTATAAAGATTCATAGAAGGGCTTAATGAGTGTGAAAATTTGTTTTTAATCACTTTTAAATCATATGTAAAATAATTGGGCTATGTAAGAACCATACCCAACATTAACAATTGGAAATTAAATGGCATAATACAGATAAGGTTATTGAATAAGGAGGGTGAGATCACTTACCTAGAGAAGACACTTCTTAAATCTGGGAAGTATATTTTTATGATATTTGGGGAATCTGGAGAGGGATATAGAGGGAAAAATTAATTTTAATTTCATTATATATAGAATTTTAGTAAATAGGAATTGTTGTTTTGGTGATTTTATATAGAAAAATATAGTAGAGATCTTTATTAAATTCCAAACATAGATTTTGGACAATGTGTGGAAAAGTAATCAAACCCACAATAATTCACAAGTTTGGTGACCATGGTTTCTACAAAAGATGAGTGAAATTAATTATTAATGATTTATAATGACTGAAATAATTAAAATAATACCCTCTATGATGTGATAGTGGGCCATCCTTAAAATTAATTTATTTTAAAACCTTAAAATATAATATATTTTTCAGAAGATTCATTATGTTTTTATAAAATTATGAAATTTAAAAAAACTAATTATATAGAGTGGAAATATATATTGAGTATTTTATACCTTTTATTGTATATATTTCATCAATTTTGGGTCATTAGGATGTCACAATACATAACATATATTTATACCGTATTTAATTTCCACCAAAAAATTGACCATCTTAAATTTTTTTGAAAAATTAACTATTGGATAATTTTGATGTGATAATTTTAAAATTAATATTTATTTTATAATGATAAATATATAAATATTACAATTTATATTTTAAAAAAAATAAATCCATATTTATGGAAAAAAACTATTTTTGACAATAATAGTTTTCTAACGCTTATAAACATTTTTTTGAATTTGTAAAATTATATTATAAATTATATTTATTAAATATTATTTAATAATAAAATTATATTGAAATATAATTTTTATAGAAATTTCATGAATTCATCCAAAGGATTTTATTGATTGAAACTATATATTTCAAAAAAAATAAAATTAATGTTTTACCATATTATAATATAATTTTTATCAAACTCATTATTTAACGATTTGTAAAGTGATAATAAAAAGGAATAATTCCATTACTGCACTAGTGAACTCCATAAGGGTAAGGTGTAGGATGATGAGAATTTCAGGGGATGGTTCTATGAACATTGTATGGGTAGTGATCTCACTGATCTTGAATATCTCCCATAAATGGTTTCACTCATGTTTTACTAGTTTAATATCATCTTGGAATTATTCAAGGGAAAATACTAGTGATTATACCTCCATCAAAAGTTATGATATATGGGTTTTATAGGGTACAATCCTACTGGTCTAGGTTATCACTTCCTTCCATTTGTTTCAATTGGACTTTATCATAACCCTTAATTTACTAATATTAATGTTCACAGTACAATGGATATGTTGTGAAATATTATGATTTTTAATGGTATTTTACATTTTATAAACCATATAATATTACAAAATAACAAAATTATTGAATGTGTTTTCTATAATTTCATTTCATAAAAAGGCATTTACTCATTTAAAGAAGAAATTTCATTTATAAAATTTTGTGTCATTAAAATAAGTAAAATTTATTATTAATATATATATATATATATATAATAAATTTATATGTTAAAATTATACAATATAATTTCGATCCTATTATTAAAGAGATTAGTGTATACAAGAAGATGTACACTAATTAATCCATGAGGCAGACTGCTAATGAGAGATAGAGATCGATCAAAATTTTCTTTTTTTGGTTTTTAAAATTAACATAATTTTAATATTTAACTTTTTGAATTTATAATTACATATTTTTTAGGTTAATTATAAAGAAAATACTTCTTAAATTCTATATATTTTTGATGAGATAGAGGATGGGGATGGTGATTGATTTAGAGAGCTTAACATTGATGAGTGTCCTAACTATGAGTGACCACATGTTATATCCCGAAAGGTTAGACAATCAGTATTGGTTAATGATTTATGTTGTCCAATTACTATGGCACATCAATGATGAAATAAACTCACTCAAAGGGTGCTTATGTGAGGTCATCATACTTTTCTTCCATGGATTATGTGGTGATACTAAGAGATTAGGATAAAACTCTATAGAGATTGGACAAATAATATGAAGAGTGGCGTCAGTAGTAGGAGGACCAATGGTTAGAGTGCATAAAATTATTTTAACATGTATTAGGGGTGGAGTTACCTCCACAAAATGGTCATATTGCAGTTAACCCCTCCCTTATACTGATCTATTCATTATTTTATTGTAAATAAAATTATTATGTATAAAATTATTTTTAAAATTTTACGATTTTTTTAAATAATATTTAATTTTATGTATATTTTATATTTTTTTATATATTTTATTTTATTTATTTATTTTTGATAGACTAATCCATTGAATGTTTTTGTAGAAATTTTTTACTACAGATAATATTTTAACCCTTTTGGTTAAACTGGAATTTTTTTCCACCGTTATCAATTTCATTATAAATATCTATTTTTGTTAGATTCTTCTTTTCATTAAATAAAATATAGTCCACATCACCTTATTAGAAATTATTTATTAAAAATAAAAATAATTGTGATAATGTTTCCAATGATGAGTTATTCGTGATGTATTTCCATTGAAAATTAACTTTTATAAAGAATAAATCCATTTTAGATAGACCGAGTCTATCAAAACTACCCCTAAATTTTGATGTAAATATTCTATATGAACTCACACACACACACACACACTATCTCTCTGTAACACCCAAGATTTTATGAGAAATAATTTTGTTTATTTATTATGTTATATGCATTACCAAAAGAATCTTTCACCATACACAACACTTTCTTGGTCTGCGTTACATGCAAGAGCAACATTCCTTGATAGCTTGTGTTGTAAAGAATATCGAGTTTCACTAAACAATGATATGTTATTAAAATATTATATAAACATGCCGTTATGAATAGTAATAACAACTTTTTGAAATTTTAAAAATTTTATCTTTCAAAAGGGTCTTCATATTTGGTTTCTCAATATCGAAATTAGCCTAGGGTGAATTTTAGGTATTTTTTTCTGAAAATGTTCAATTTTTGACGAATAGTGAAATCACTGAGTTATTGTTTATAACAGAATTCTTATTTAAATAATCATTTATTTTATTTAAATTTATTTATGGTCAAAATAGATACATAATACCTATATATGTTCAATGTAATTCATTGGAGTGATTTTATAATAATATAGATATATAAAACTTTTATTGAACTTTTTGACCGTATTTTACCAACCTCCTAGGAGCATTTTCAATTGTACATAAAACATAATTTTACCGCTTCTGTGAGTTGAATTTGGAAAATCTGAGATCCATAGTTAATATCAAGGAGTAAAATGTGGTTAAATAAGATAAATATAATTTTTGGTGAATAGTAACTTTTTACTTTTATTTACCACGGTTAAAAGTAAATAGGGTAATTAATGGTAAAAATGATATTATTATTACCCTAACACATGTCCTAATTCTATTGGATAAGTTTAATTCGACCAAAAACAACCTTAGGAAAAAAATATTACCCTTTAGGTCCACTTGGATTAGATTAGGACACTTATTATTATTTAATTTAAAGAAGAGTTAAAAGAGTTAAAATCAATGTTTAATAACTAAAACATTTTTAATATAGGGTTATACATAAGATAAATTTGACTTTAAAAATTAATTAGAAATATAAAAATATTTACAACATAACGGTTTTTTATTTATAACTTTTACACATTAAATAATTTAATTTACTTATGACAAAATGATGATGCAGTAATTACCTTATTAAGGAAATATTAACATAATTGATATTATAAATATGAAAATAAATTTAATTTTAGACTTTTTATGAATTAAACTAATTTTATAGGTAATATGACATGTTATTATTGATTTATTTAAATTTTTTCTAACTAATCGAGATGTTATAATTTTCACCAAAATCAATTACCAAATAGTGTCAAAATTGACATAAAATAGTTTTAAAAAAAATATTATATAATTAATTGTTATTCTATTCATAAAAATCTAAGGGTCGGCCAAATTACTTAGATAAGGTTATAAATATTAATAATGAACCACTTGGGGTTCGTTTATCTTGTTATAGTATTTTTATTAACCATATACTGTTAGAAAACAAGAAGACAGGGTAAAAGTTAAATTATTTAACTTAGAGTTAAATCTAAATGATAAGGTTAAAATAGTAACCTACACTTGTATAAAACCTATTGGATGAGATGATTTCGACCAATACCCACTTTAGATTTTAAATAAATCAACTTGGAGCTATTAAAAACAGAATATGACTTTATTATAAAATAATATTTTATGTTTTTCCTAAGGTGCCCCTCTCTTCCCTTATAAAAGGGATCCTCCTCCCTCTCCTCTTTACACAATTTTGAGCCTCCAAGCTCAGCCAACCACTGCCCATTTTCCTTATCAACATCATTATAAACATAATAGTGGTTTTTCTCTTCTTCAAAGACCATCTTTAGTGCCCTAATAGGAGGTTTAGAAGAGGCGCGTCAAAGAAGAGGAAATATCCTTTACCAATTCTTTCAAATTCATTTAGTCTTCTACTTATTATTCATTTGTAATTTCATTATAATGTAATAACATAAGTATAAATAATATACTGATATTCTATTATAAATTTGAAACAACCCTATTTCACCTTCTATACATCCTTCGAAAAACAAAATCAATGTGCGTGCATAAGTACGGAATACCGTCTCCACGCTGTGGTGTAATCTGTTTTTCCAACACCACCCTACATGGATGGGTATAATGGTGTAAAGAATAAAAATATAGGTTTATTATTACATGATACTAATTTTGAGATATTTTGTCATTCAATTCAATACAATTCCACAAACAAGGGAATGATAACATCGCTCATGCGTACGTAAGGCCTACCGTCTCCACAATGTGATGCGACTCGTTCTACATGATCTTCATTGAATAATGATTATATAAATGAATTGAATGCATAAATATGATATATATTAAACTAATACCATTCTATAAATGATGTATCTATAACCTCAAAATAATAATAAGAATTTATTTGACAAAACATGCATAAGAACATAAAGCAATGAACACCCGAATAACAAGTAGAAATGAAATATTACTAATAAAAAGATAATAATATGACCATATATGATATCATAACAATGAATATGATTCAGTAATAAGTCAATGTCATTATTTAAATCATTATACAGGAGGTTTGGATACATACGAAGCATATCAGACCTTTGGTAAGGGAAAATCTCGCAATCTCATTTTTATCCGAGATTGTTTATACTTCAGGATTTATTGGGGGAATATTTATCATCCACAACCTTTTTCCATAAATATGTAATATTATTTCTATCCTAAAATTTTTTCAATCTTATTTTACCTATTGGTGAGTTTTTAGTAAAAGATATGAAATGAATCTTTTGTTGTTTTTTTAGTACGAGGTACTTTTTGACTTTTCTGGCTATTGTATGAGAAGAATGTTTTTTAACTTATACGAAATGAATGGATTTTTATGATTTCATGGAAAATTATTTTCATGATGCTTACTTTAAAAGTTTACATGTATATTTTTAATCAACTTCTTTTAGTTTAAAATCGTATGAAATGTTAAGAAAGGAAAAATGTTTTTCAAGTAGAAAGGAAATTTTCTTCAAGAATGGAGTTCAATTATTTTATCAAAATTATCTTCCATCTAAGATAATATAGGGTTCTGTTTCTATCCCTATTTTTACATTGATTTGATTATGTTATGATGGAATTATTTTTATGATGTCCTTTTATCTTATATGGATTATGTTATGATGGCATGATGTTTAAGAATCCCATTTTTATTACACGGGTTATGCTATGATTTATGATTTTGTGGCACACATAAGAATGGTTTCATTATGAGATGGGTGGGACATATATATCCCTCCAATTCATTGGGTAAAGATTTATATCTCATGAGATGGACATGGATGGAACGGAAGGTTAATCTGATTCAGTTATACAGGACTAAAACGGGGAATGAACTCGGTTCAGAAATGGACTTTGTCTGCTAGGATAGTCTTGGAAATGAGTCATGACGACTACGAAATGATTCTCTATGATTATGTGTGTATGACACAAAGTTTCATTTTTTATGTTATGATTATTGGGATTACATTTCACTACCATGATTTATTCCATTTTATGATATTATGATCTCTTTTGCGGGTTAAGAATTTCAAAATTTTATCTTCTTTTGAATATGATATGATTGATATTTTATTTGATTACCCATACTGTGCATTTGAGCTCACCCTTTTGTATGTATTCTTTTCCCCAGGTCAAGAAGAAGGGTATTAAGTAAGATATTCCAAAAGGGACTCTAGATATGATAAAATAAAAGGGAGACAATGTAGATGATTTATGAACCAGTTGTTTCTGTTTCCCAGTTTCTAAAGACATTATACCTATATGGTCCTTTCATGGTTTTGTTATATGCTGTAATAAGTGTACTTCAATTTTGAAATAAGAATAATGTATGTAATGTATGGATCGTTATAGTTGTTATTAGAGGAAAGGTATAGTCAACCTTTGGAAAATAGGATGTGAAAGCCTTAGTAAGAACCCTAAGGATATGTCTAGGCATAGAACACAATTTTAGTTTTTTAAAAATGGCTATGAGTAACGTATGATAATACCTAAAGTGTGAAATTTTATTACTGATTTTGTTGTTTTCCTATTATAATTAGTGTTTCTCACACTATTCTTCTTGGTTTTAGTCAAAGGCTAGAACCTGAAAGAACCATGTTAATGTGGAATGTGATGGGAAATGAAATGATTGTCCCCCTGAGCAAAAAAATGTTATGGGAGCTGGAATGAAAAATCTTTTAACCATGCTCACACAACATTCTCAAGCTATGTATCATGCAGGACATCCAAACAAGAAATGGAAGTAGCCACATTCTGTTGAATCCTTCATGAGACAGCGTCCACCCTCATTCAGTGGGTCCACTGATCTAGTAGTGGCTGAATAATGGATTGATACCACTGAAAATATATTTTCAGTTCTACAATGTTCTGAACATGATAAAGTCATATTCGCAGTATATCTTTTGGAAGTTGAAGCTGATCAATTGTGGAATCTTATCAAGAATACAAGTCCCCATGATGAAATTGAATCCATGGAATGGGACGAGTTTAAGAACTTGTTTTTCAATAAGTACTTCCCTCGTATTCTTCGAACAAAGATGGAGAAGGAGTTTTTTTACCTAAAGAAAAAGGATGAGGAATCTGTTTGTACCTATGAAGAAAATTTTACAAGACTTCTAAGGCACACTTCTGGAATTATTATCCATCTAGAGAGTAAGATCGATTGATTTTTTAGTGTCTTAAAACAAAGTCTTCGAAGGGCGTTATCCATAAGGGACTTCAACAGCTATGCGGAAATTTTTTGATGAGCTCTCAAGGTTGAGATGGTGATTGGAGTAACCCATCAGTCATATTGGTTTGATAAAAAGAGGAAAATGGAATTCAAAGGGAAATCTAAAGACCACACTGAAAAGAAGATGAGTTTTACCTTATGCTCAAAGTGTGGAAATAAACATGGAGGGAATTGTCTTAAAGGGAGAAGTAAATTTTTCAAATGAGTAAAAGAAGGTCATTGGGATTTTGAATGTCAAAATGGTCAGAAAAAGATGTCTAGTGATGCAAATAAGGAAAAGGCTACACAGAATGCACCTCCTTCACTTCGATGTAACAAGTGCAAGGAAATGGGTCATTATTCTAATCAATTCCATAATCCAAGGGTTGTTGATGATGATCGATGTCAACAAATTCTTAAGGCCAAAGACAAAGGAAATTCACATGAAATTTCTATCGGTGATGTGGAGTACGATAATGAAGTGGTGAAAGTTACACTTTCCATCCACTCTAAAGTAGAAAATGTTTTATTTGATTCAGGATCCTCCCACTCTTTTATTTCTGAAGAATTTTATAAGGTTATCTTCATATTACCTCATCATTTAGATGTTGAGGTAGTTGTGAAAACCCCTAATGGCACAACAATCACGTCAAAAGTTTACAATTCTTCTTCGATTGAGGTTTGTGGGAAAGTGCTTCCTTCAAATCTTTTGATCCTTCCAATAATGGAATTTGATGTGATTATTGGCATGGATTAGATTTCTTTATATGGATCTCATATATATTTCCAAATAAGGGAAGTCACATTTCATATTCTTGATCAATCAACGATCATCTATCGATGCAAGGATGAATATAACCTTCCAGTGGAAATTTCTTCCATATTATTTGTCTTGATCCCAATAAATGAAGGTTATTTATCTCAAATGGTTGGAGAGAAACTCCTGATTAAGAATATGCCCATTGTACGAGAGTTTGATGATGTCTTTCCAGAGGAATTTGCTATACTTCCACCAAATCATGATGTAGAGTTTTCAATAGAACTCATACAGGGTGTTATGCCCATTTCAAAGACACCTTATAGAATGGCCCCAATTGAGATGTAGGAATTAAAGAAGCAACTCCAAGAGAATCATGATAAAGGATTCTTATGCAATATTGCATCACCTTGGGGAGCACCAGTTCTATTTTTTAAAAAGAAATATGGATCGATGAGACTATGCATTGATTATAGAGAACATAACAATATCACTATCAGGAACAAAAATTCTCTCCCATGCATTGATGAATTATTTGATCAACTACATGGAGCTCAATAATTTTCCAAGATTGATCTTCGTTCAGGAGATCATCAATTAAGGGTCAAAAGGGAGGATATACCAAAGATGACTTTCTGTACATGGTGTTGACACTATGAATTTCTAGTGATGCCGTTTTGTCTTACTAATTCCCGTTCTATCTTCATGGATCTAATGAATAGTGTCTTTAGAGACTATCTTGATCAGTTTGTGGTAGTCTTTATAGATGATATTTTTGGCCATTCAAAGAGAAATGAATAACATGAAGATCACTTGATAATTGTATTAACGACCCTATGAAAGGAGAATATTTATGCGAATTTTACCAAGTGTGAATTTTGGATTCAAAAGGTTTCATTTCTGGGTCATATAATCTCAAAAGAGGGGGTATCCATGGATCCAGCAAAAATAGAGGTTATTAGAAGATTTTCGAGACCAACAACAGTAACTGAGATCTAATGTTTTCTTGGTTTGGATGGATATTATCAACATTTTGTGAAATATTTTTCACGATTATCTAATCCACTACCAGGTTGACTAGAAAAGGAGTTAATTTCATTTGGATGGAGGAGTGTGAAGATAATTTCAAGGAGTTAAAAAGAAGATTATACAGTGCACCTGTGCTCAAATTTCTTTGTAGTGGAGAATGTTTTGTCATCTACAGTGATGCATCCAAGAATGGATTGGGGTGTGTTCTCATGAAAAATGATATGGTGATAGCTTATGCCTCACAACAATTGAAAATACATGAAAAAATTACCCAACTCATGATTTGGAGTTAGATGTGGTAATATTTTCCTTAAAGATTAAGAGGCATTATCTTTATGGTGAAAGGTGTGATATTTATACTAATCATAAAAGTTTAAAGTATATTTTCACACAAATGGTGCTGAATATGCGCCAAAGAAGAGAGTTGAAGCTGATTACGAATTACGACTGATCAATTCATTATCACCCTGGGAAAGAAAACAAGGTGGTAGACACCTTAAGTTAACAAGACCATGCTATCTTATCCATGAAGAGGATCACAAATGATCCAATATTTATTGATTTACAAAGGATGGATCGTGGAATTATAAAGGAAGGGAAAAATCATATCTTTCTCAAATGAATTTCCAACCATCTATACATGTGAAGATAAAAGAGGCACAGAAAAAAGATGTAGAGTTACAAAAGATGGTGAGAAATGCTCCTGAATTCCACATTGATTGTGATGAAATAATAAGGTTCAAGAATCACGTTTATGTTCCTCCCACCCCATAATTAAAGAAGGAAATATTGGATTATGCTCATAGTTCTTCATTCTCTGTTCACCCTAGAAGCACGAAGATGTATAAGGACATTAAAGGGTACTTCTCGTGGGATGTCATGAAAAGAGATGTTGCTGAATATGTCTCTCGATGCTTGGTTTGTCAACAAGTTAAAACTGAGAGACAGAAGTCTAAGGAGATGTTACAACCATTACCCATACCAGAATGGCAATGGGAAAACATCACTATGGACTTTGTCACTGGACTTCCACAAACATCCAAAGGCAGTAATGATGTCTGGGTTATAGTTGATCATCTTACGAAGTTGGCACAGTTCATTGCTATTAGAGAAGATTTTTATCTTGATCATCTTTCCAGAATATATGTAAAGGAAGTGGTAAGATTGAATGGAGTACCCCTTTACATTATATCTGATCGGGATCTGAGTTTTACCTCAATGTTTTGGTGAATTCTTCATCATAATATAGATATAGAGTTGATTTTCAGCACTTCTTATCATCCTCAGATAGATGGTCAGTCTGAGAGGACAATTCAAAATCATGAAGACATGTTGAGAGCTTGATCTACGGATTTCAAAGGAGGTTGGGATCAACACCTACCTTTGGAAGAATTTTCTTATAATAATATATTTCACTCCAGTATTCAGATGGATCCTTATGAAGCTCTCTATGGAAATAAATGTAGAACTCCAACTTGCTAGGATGAAGTTTGGGAAAGAAATCTATTAGGACCTGTTCTTGTTATTGAGATGGTAGAAAAGGACAGATCTATTCAACAACACATAAGAGCAGCTCAGAGTTGAAAAAAAAGTTATGCTGACAACCGATGAAAAGAACTAGAGTATGAAGTGGGTGATAAAGTGTTCTTATGTATATCTCATTGCAAGTCAATAATGAGATTTTGAAAGAAGGGAAAGCTAAGCCCTCGGTATATTGGTCATTGTGAAATACTAGACCGTGATGGGAAGGTAGATTACCGATTGGCACTTCCACCGAATCTCTCTCAAGTTCATGATGTGTTCCATGTATCTCTCTTGAGAAATTACATACTCGATCCTTCACATGTACTCAGCTCAGAAATTGTACCGCTAGAGCAAGATCTTTCATATGAAAAACAGCCGATAGAGATTCTGGATCATAGTGAAAAAGTCATAGGTAACAAGACCTCTTTCTTGGTGAAAGTTTTATAGAGGAACCACCAATTAGAAGAAGCTACATGGTAACATAAGGATATGATTAGGGATAGGTATCCTCATCTTTTTGTTACAATGTGCTAAATTTAGTGGGAGAAATTCATTTTAAGGGGGGTAGAATGTAACACCTGAGATTTTATGAGAAATATTTTGTTTTTATGTATTATTTTATATGAATCACCAAAGTAATATTTCACCACACACAACACTATCTTGGATTTCATTACATGCAAGATCAACCTTCCCCGATAGGTTGAGTTGTACGCAATACCGAGTTTCACTAAACAATGATATGTTATTAAAATACTATATAAACTAGCCGTTATGAATAGTAATACCCACTTTTTTGAAATTTTATAAATTTTATCTTTAAAAATGGACTTCATTTTTGGTTTCTCAATATCAAAATAAGTCCAGAGTGAATTTTTGGTATTTTTTCAGAAAACATTCAATTTTTGATGAATAGTGAAAACACTGAGTTATTGGTTAAAACTGACATTTTATTTAAATAATCATTTATTTTATTTAAATATATTTTAGGTCTAAATAGATACATAATACCTATATAATTTCAATGTATTTCATAGGAGTCATTTTATAATAATATAGATATATAAAAATTTTATTAAACTTTTTGACCGTCTCTTACCCACCTCCTATGAGCATTTGCAATTGTACATATAACATAATTTTACCACTTCTGTGAGTTGAATTTAAAAAATCTGAGATACATGGTTAATATCAACGAGTCAAATGTGGTTCAATAAGATAAAAATAGTTTTTGGTGAATAGTATCTTTTTACTTTTATTTACCACGGTTAAAAGTAAATAGGGTAATTAAGGGTAAAAATGAAATTATTATTACCCTAACACATGTCCTAATTCTATTTGATAAGTGAAATTAGACCAAAAACAGCCTTAGGAATAAAATATTACCCTTTAGGTCCACTTGGATTAGATTAGGACACTTATTATTATTTAATTTAAAGAAGAGTTAAAAGAGTTAAAATCCATGTTTAATAACTAAATCATTTTTATATAGGGTTATACATAAGATAAATTTGACTAAAAATATTCATTAGAAATATAAATAGATTTCCTACACAATGGTATTTTATTTATAATTTTTAGACATTAAATAATATAATATATTTATGACACAATGATGATGCAGTAATTACCTTATTAGTAAAATATTAACATAATTGTTATTATAAATACCCAAATAAATGTAATTTTAGACTCTTTATGAATTACACTAATTTAATAGGTTAATATGACATGTTATTATTGATTTAATTAACTTTTTTCGAACTAATTATTCTGTTATGATTATCACAAAAATCAATTACCAAATAGTGTCAAAGTTGACATATAATAGTTTTTAAAATAAATATTATATTATTAATTTTTATTCTATTACAAAAAATATAATTTTAGGAAAAATGACTTACATAAGGTTATATATATTAATAATTAACCACTTGGGGTTATTTTTACTTGTTATAGTTTGTTTATTAACCATATAGTGTAAGCTTACTAGAAGACGCGGTAAAAGATAAATTATTTACCTTAGAGTTAAATATAAATTATAAGGTTAAAATATTTACCTAAACTTGTCTAAAACCTATTAGTTGAAAGTATTTCAACCCATCACCACTATATCTTTGAAATAAATTAATTTGGTTCAATTATAAACAAAATATTACTTTATTATAAAATAATATTTTATGTTTTTCCTAAGGTTCCCCTCTCCTCCCTTACAAAAGGGCACCTACTCTCTCTCCTCTACACAATATTGAGACTTCAAGCTCAGCCAACCCCTACCCATTTCCCTTATCAACATCCCTATAAACATAATATATGTTATGGTCTTCTTAAATGACCAAATTTAGTGCCCTAAAAGGAGGTTTAGAAGAGCCACATCAAAGAAGAGGTAATATCCTTTACCAATTTTTTCAAATTCATTTCTTCTTATACTAATTATTCTTTTTTTGTTTCATAATAAAGTAATAACATAAGTATCAATAATATACTTATATGTTATTAAAAATATTAAACAACCATATTTCAACTTCTATCCATCCTACGAAAAACAAAATCACCGTGCATGCGTACGTACAGAATATTGTCTCAACGTTGTGGTGTAATCTGTTTTTCCAACACCACCTTAAATGGATGGGTATAATGGAGTAAAGAAAAACTATATATGTTTATTATGACATGGTACTAATTCTGAGATATTATATCATTCAATTCAATACAATTTCCCAAACATGGGAATGATATCATCACTCGTGCGTACGTACGGTCTACCATCTCCACGATGTGATGCGATTCGTTATACATGATATCCATTTAATAATGATTATATAAATGAATTGAATGAATAAATATGATATATATTATACTAATACCATTATTTAAATGATGTATCTATAACCTAAAAATAATAATATGAATTTATCCGACAAAACACGCATAAAAACATAAATCAATGAACACCTGAATAACAAGTAGCAATGAAATATTACTAATATAAAGATAAGAATATGAACATATATGATATCATAACAATGAATATGATTCTGTAATAAGTCAATGAAATTATTTAAATCATTATACAGTAGTTTCGGATACGTACGAAGCATTTTTTACCTAACATAAGGGAAAATCTCGCAATCTCATTTTTATCCGAGATTGGTTAAACATTAGAATTTACTGGGGGAATATTTATCATACACATATATGTTTCTTGAATATGTGATATTATTTATATCCTCATACAAATTTTTAAATCCAATTTTACCCATTGGTGTGTTTTTTGAAAAATATATGAAATGAATCTTTTTTCATTTTTTTAGTACGAGGCACTTTTTGACTTTTTCGGCCAAAGTATGAGAAGAATATTCTTTTAACTTATACGGAATGAATGGATTTTTATGATTTCATAGAAAATTATTTACATGAAGCTTCCTTTACAAGTTTTCAGGTTTATTTTTAATCAACTTCATTTAGTTTAATATTGTATGACATTTTAAGAAAGGATAAATGTTTTTGAAGTAGAAAAGATATTTTCCTAAAGAATGGAGTTCAAGTGTTTTATCAAAATTCTTTTCCATATACGATAATATAGGGTTCTGTTTCTATCCCTATTTTTACATTTATTTGATTATGTTATGATGGAATTATTTTTATTATGTCCTATTATCTTATATTTATTATGTTATGATGGCATGATGTTTAAGAATTCCATTTTTATTGCATGGGTTATGCTATGATTTATAATTTTGTGGAACACATAATAATGGCTTCATTATGAGATGGGTGGAACCTATATCTCCCTCCAATGCATTGGGTAAATATTTCTATCTCATGAGATAGACACAGCTAGAACAGCAGGTTAACCCTGTTTAGTGATACTGGACTAAAACGAGGAGTGAACTCGGTTCAGAAATGGACTTTGTCCGCTAGGATAGTCTTGGAAATGAGTCTTGACTACTAAGAAATGATTCTCTATAATTATGTGTGTATGCCACAAAGTTTCATGTTTTAGGTTATGATTATTTGGATTACATTTCACTACCATGATTTATTCCATGTTATGATATTATGATCTCTTTTGTAGGTTAAGATTTTACAAATGTTATGTTCTTATGAATATGATAGGATTGATATTTCCTTTGTTTTCCCTTACTGAGCATTTGATCTCACCCTTTTGTATGTTTTATTTTCCCCAGGTCAGGAAGAAGGGTATTAAGTAAGATATGCCAAAAGGGACTCTAGATATGATAAAATAAAAGGGAGACAATGTAGATTATTTATAAACCAGTTGTTTATGTTTCCCAGATTCTAATGAAACTATACCTATACGGTCCTTTCATGGTTTTGTTATATGTTGTAATAAGTGTGCTTCAATTTTGAAGTAATAACAATGTATGCAATTTATGTATCATTATAATCTCTCTCTCTCTCTCACACACACATATATATAAATATATATATTTTTGTGTCTTTTTGGTGGTTTCCCAGTATGTCTTATACTCATAACATTATGTTCACATTAGTGGATGTTGAATACCAAGGTATGTTTTTTATTTTAAGGAAAATTCCAGATTAAAAGTGACTGTTATGTATTATAGTATTGATGATGGGAATATAGTTCCAGGGTGAATATGAGGAACATATTGGTGGATTTTATTTCACTATTTATTTATTATTTTTTTCATCCTTCCATATAAATGAATAACCCACTATGTAAAATTCATTATATGTATGAAATATATGTCATGACATGTGTTCATTTTTGATTTCATAAGGAATATTATTTATTATATTTTTAATTATATAATTAAAATATTTTTGTAACATATCATTATAATTATGGTTATTATTATTTATAGATGTTTATATAAATTATTTTTTATCAATGGTTATGATATCAGGGGGATTGGCTCCCAGTGGTATGGATCAGTCCCAAACACTAGCTAGCCACCTATGAAATAATGATAGGCACACATGTGGTCATGTTTAGAACCCTAAATCAGGCCCCAAACATCAAGTGGGATGAGGAATGTTATTAAATGGTATCAAATATTGTGTTTATTTTCATAAATATTTGGTGTTTTTATATAAAGAAAAATTGGTCAGAAAAAGGGATTGATATTGTGAATATTCTAGGACAAAACTCATATGGTGAAGGTCCAAGTTAACAAAAAGTTCCATTATTATTATTATGTTTTGTTATTAATGATTTGTGATTTTATAAAGATTTATGTTTTTTTATATATGTTTTATTGAATTATTCTTTGATCAGTGTGGCATGATTTCATATATACATGCATTATAATTAGTGTGTTGGTTCACAAGACATGTGCATGACTGTGTGTGATTAGAATAAGGTTTTGAAAAAAGGGTTCAGTTAATTAAAATGTAAATTACATATTATTTAATGTTTTATAAATAAAATATTTAGGGAATGTTAATTACTTAAACCAATAATGAGGTTTTTAGGTGTTTATAACTCTAATAGGATTATAGTTTCAATATGTTCATTTGATGTGACGATAACCCAATAATGTATGTATTGTAATTCGATACCTTGGTGTGGAATTGTATAGTATAGTGACCCATACTATTCATACATTAGTATCACATCTTATTATATGAATATTCAATACATAAGCATATGATCCATTCTATAATTTTAATGGTTTATTGTGTGTGGAAACATGGATACATAAACAACTAGTTCAAAAATATCTAAATCATCCCCCGCTTAGTTCATCATAAATAACACCCCTACAAGATATATAATAATGAATGTCTTTCTTCATTACATGGGTAAAGAAAAAATAGTAAATGGTGATCTCAAATTCTAAATAAGGGTAAGAAAGAGATACATCAATGATTACTTAAAATTAACATGAGCATAAGGGGATGTAATCATGTGTATAACATTTGAAAACTATATCCTATATATCATAGATCATAATCATGCATCAAGGAATAATTATTGATAGTTCATAAGACTTGAATCATTAAATAATCAAATAACATGATTCATGAGTGTATAACATTGGCATAAGACATAATTTTTTGGGAAACACCTAAGCATGAAAAATTATATCATTAGTTAAAGCTCACTGCCAAGAATATCATAGTGGATTGTGTACACTCCTGATTCCATCGTATCCTTTCCAATGTTCACTCCAAATATTATAATCATTGACAAAGTAACTTACTAAATTTGGCTCACTCCACCTTCCAATTATTCTTATCTCATGAAATATTTATCTTTAACCAATGAATTAGAGGGTTATATAATTCTAGGTCCAATTGTAACATAATAAAAATCATATATATTTGTTCCCCAAGATAATAAAACATTCATCATATCATAATCAATGGAAATGAAACTATTTTCATAAACATTTCCTCATTTCATCATAGCATAACCCATTTAAAATAAATAAGTTTCATAAAGGCTTCATCATAACTTAATTAAACTATGAGAAAGAAACATGTTTTTTAGAATCATCCTTAAATCAAAGTCATCATAATCCATAAAAATAATGAATGTGGATGCTATAATTGGATCATAACACTAATAAATCTAAAAAATATCAAATTATGTTATCATAGATGAAAAATTCATTTAAAAATTCATTGTAACATTTCATGAGGAAAATACAATTTTCACATTGAAATCACATATTTAAAATATAAAAAAATCGAAAAATAGTAAGGAAAAAAATTTATTTCTAAAAACCTTTGACACATGTAATGTAATATTAAAATCATTGATCTTTTATGATGGATGTAATTATATTCACGCCATGTACTTTAAAATAAATAATCCTTTCTTCTTTTTAGTATAATGTTAAAAGTAAATCATTCGAAAAATGACAAGAAAGTTCCATTAAACCATTTTTAAATAGTAAAAATGAGTAAAATTTAATTTAAAAAATAATAGGATATTATTAAAAATATTCTTGATTTTTTTAGAAAACATGGACTCAAAAGAAAAAAAAATTGAATGAAGAGAGAAATTCAATAAATTTTCATTAAAATATTCATTGGGCCTCTTATGTTCCTAAAGTGTGAAAATTGAAATGAAAACATTTAATATAATAAAATAACCATAGGATAATAACATTACCGAGGTTATTGATAGATAGATCAAGAATTTTTGACATTGTAATGTTAATAAAAAATACTCCTGATAAATAATGAGATTGTAAAATAAAACCCTTAATTCTTTAGTAACATTTGAATTGTAAGACCCATGAATAAATAACATAAAATGAATCATTAAATATCATGAATAAAAATAAATTCATGATATAACATGTAAAATGGTAGTAATTTAACATTGTAATAGTATATTGGTGCATAAAATACCATATATCTCAAAGAAGGCAATTTGGGATGATAAACCCTTATATCAAGTTTGAATTGATTTGAAGATTATATAAACTCCTGTATAATAAATAGAAATTTATTATAACTATATATAATAGTCACTTAATTTTTAATAATATCATAAATTATCTATTGATTACATTTTAACATCCATTTATTAATAATTCATTATTAAAATCATCAGTTCCATGTGTTAACTATTTTTTTTTCATGAGAATTTTAGTATGGTAGGACCAATCATTATAAATTGATCTTGGTTGAATAATGTAATTTTTTAATCATGATATAAGTATCATATATATTAAATATATATATATATAATTATCCATAAAATAAAGGGATTGAAAAATGAATTACATCATTCATGGAGACGGTAGGTTGTATATAAGCATGAACAATGTTTTCAATATTTTATGGATGGAATAAAAGAAAGATAAATTATAATTAACATTTTAAAAATAATTATTAAATAATATATATCATATATATTAATTCAATCCATCCATATAATCATACTTGTAAATTAGAAATGGAAAATGCATCACATCACTTTGTAGAGGTGGTAGTCTACACGTACGCATGAGATACATTATCATATTCCAATGGATGGGAATGTAAGAAGGTAGATATGATATTGTTATAAAAAATACATATTATGTCATATATATCATACTCAAACAATAATCCCATATTTATAGCCATCCATAAGATATGGTGGTGGAAAATTAATTGTATTGTTATGTGGAGGTGGTAGACCACACAAATACATGAGTGATACATTTACTTCCCATTTGATGGAATAAAGGGTGTATATTAGTGGTTTAATAAAAATAATAACATTTTAATATATTTAGGACACTAAATGTTTTATTTAATTATTAATTAAACATATTTATATGAGGTACAATAAGAAATAAATTAAAAGAGTTCGGGTAAGACGATTGCCACATCTTTAGTAGAACTCCTTTAGATACATAATTATGGACCATTAAAATAGACATTCAAGAATAAAATTACCTATAATTCATGGATATGGAAGTTTAAAACAGAACTATTTGGAGGCTTTGTTTCTCTATATGGTTCAATGTGTTGTAAATAAATGATATAAGGGATGTCCTTTTATAAGTGAGGGAAATGAAACACTTCGAATTACTAAAAATATTAAAATAATATTAAGTGATTATCAAGATAAATGATTAAAAATGTATATATATTAGAATAAAAATAGTGTAAGGTTGAAATATTAATATTAAATGATATTTGGAATGGTTTTTGTGTCGTTTTAAACCATATATTTCTGTTTAACCCCTTTGTTAACTTATTATAGCCATACACATAGAAATGAATTCTTCAATCTTAAGGGGATATAATTTTACTTATAAGATAAAAATTAGGACATAAATGGACAAGGAATGAGGTTATATACCATTTATCATAATATTTGTCTTCCTTTAATTTTTTTATTTTTTTTAATAATTTAATAAAATATTTTTTCAATAAAATATCAATAATTTCATTTTAAACACTATTCATTTACTTTGACTTTTAAGTCATAGATATTGTTATGGAATTCAAATATAAACATTTAAAAATCACTAAAATATTCTATTTATCTAAAAAATTTGTTTCACACAATAATTATTCCAAATTATATTTCATTTAATATTTTTAAAATCATTCATTTTATTTTTCTAATAATTGAATAAATACTCTTTCGACATTTCATATGAATTTAAGTTAATTATTAAATGAATAATAATTAAAAATAAATTAAAATGATAAAAATTGTTAATTATTATTTCAAATAAATATTTATAACAAAACAAAACCCTTCTGTATCCTTGTGACAATTTTTTAGATACATTAATGTCAAGAGACTGACATTTTGACAATTTATATTCATAAAATAATATAAATTTCATTATTAAGGAATAATGAAACCCAAAATTTATATATTCTAATTTAGGACATATATGGTAGAAATTATTCCATAAAATAAAATAATGGAATGTTTTTTGTTGATTTTGAGACCATATCTCGAGGTTTTACCCTATTTTTCCCTTACCGAGGGGACACATATTTACCAAGATTACTATTCCCGATGGTCAAAAATAAAAAGTTCCATATTTAAAAAATTTAAAACACCTGATTAAAAATATGGTATCCATTTTTCAATGTTAAATATATAAAATTATCATAAAATAATTTAAGATCAAAACAAAAAATACAACTAAAAACAGTTTTTTGAAAAATGCATTTTTAAGTATAAAAATGTTATGACACAAAATTAAAACATATTATTAATAAAAATTAACATAATTGTATTATTAATAATATAAGAGATATTATTTTAATTTGAAACAATTTTAAAACAAAATTTATCTTTTGACATTCTTGAAATAAAAATTCAGTTTTCAAAAAAAATTGTATTTTTCATTATTCAATAAAAAAATAAATCATTCTATAAATATCAAAAAAATTATTCTCAATATAATTTTTAAATATGGAATTAAAAAATTAAATTAATTCTAAACAACAAATTTTATAAAATTTTAAAAATTAAATATAATGTTTTCTCATAAAAATTTATAAAAATAATTTTTGGGGGAAACATATATTTTATGCATAATATGACATTACAATAAAATTGAATTATTATATTCTAATAATAAATAAATTATTGTTAATAAATACCTTTATAAATATTTAATAATTTGATTATTCTTATTTATACCCACCGAATAATTTTCTAGGTTATAATTGGAATATTTAAATAAAAATATTTTGTGGTTCACTTAAACATGGTGTTTCATGTCATATATGCAATCAAACATACTGTACTTGTTTTAAAATCTTGGTGTGTAACATGATACCCCATTTTATTAAATATCATCCTTTATATTTTTACATTTGATTGGTATTGAGGTTTTTTATTTTTGAAAATTACTTTTTTGAAAAGATACATCATAGAAATGTTTAATAAAACATCCTATTGAAAAGAGGGATAAGGGAATACAATTGTCATTTGAAATAATACATAACTAGGTTTAAAAATAGGAAAAAATTATTGGTATGTAAAAATATATTCCTGGAGGAAAAATTAATGTGTATATAATTATGGACAGTGATAGAGAATATTGATAACAAGAAAATAAATGATTGTGATAATGTTTATGACTACAAAACCATAAATCAATAAGGTGTGAAAAAGACGTTAGATTCATTAGAAATTAATGTAATATGATTTTATTTGTTTCATGAACCTTTTCCTAGTTTTTAAGAATTAAATTATCATATAGACTAAGAACATAAGATAATATACTTACACTACAAGTAGAATTTAATCCTTCACTTGATTTACACCACAATCTCATCTTTTTATCCAAATAATGAGTATTAAAAATAGTATTTTAATTTCTAATGTTCTAAAATAAACTTCATAATAAAAAATAATATTATTATATTCCTCTAATATTTAAATATTAACAAAAAATAAAGGGTTGTAATATGGTATGATAATGTCTAATGTTTATAAACTATCCCATTTAACTCCAGCATTTCCACAATAACAACAAATGTTTCACATAGATCATTTTAAAAAAAACCCATATCCCAAATAACCTCAATAACCGCAAAATTTATTAAATTTTTAACCTCAAAGGTGAACACATAACATTCATCTTATATCCCTAAAAATTTAATTGCATTCTTCCCAAATAATCTTTCATGAAAAAGTAAATGTTAAACCTAAGGTTCATATATACTTCAACCCAATGAAGCATCTTCAAAAATTTAATTAATCATCATGATAAATATTATAATGTATTGAACCTTTCCAGAATATCATGAATAAAATTTTGATACTAACCTAAAAGGAAATTCATATCTTGACCATATATATACTTGAAATTATTACCTTGAAAATGAATCACATTTCAACCTTTAATATTATTTATATCCCAGAATCCAATATACCATAGTTAACTTAATAAAAAATAATATAAAAATCCAGAGGGTTATTTAATCCTTAATATAGTACCCATACTAAAACCTAGTAAAATTTCCAAATCACCTCAAAATACCATCACTTAAAACCTCAAAGTGGGTATTTATTACTTTAAACATATGGTAAAACAATAAATTACAAACCAATGATGGTACCTATATATCATATTTTAAACCCATATGAAAAAATATATTCTTCCAAAATATAAACACCCCTTAGTCATTAAATAAAATAATAAAATATTTAATAAATCCAAAAATGAAATAAAATTTATCAAAGATGACCTAAATCACTTTTACATCAAATAAATAACCAATTTAAAGGTCACCAATACTATACCATTTGAATAATAAATTTCCATCATCTATTTTTCCCAACTAAACATTATCAAATTACCACTAAATCAATTTTATTAGTTTTTGCAACCTTTTGACATTTGTTTTCAAATCTGTAAATAATGTATACCATGAAAACAATATCATGACTCTCATATCATGACTAAACATATCATGACTCTCATATCCATAATATCATTGATGTAACACTTTTACAACATAAATTCTCAAATCTTGAAACAAAAACACTTCAATCCTTCAACTTTAATGATTTTCATAACATACGTCCTTACTTAGTCTAGTAGTTAATCCTGGATTTTGGAATTGGATAATATTATTCCCATATTCTACAAAAATAAAACATTGTACTAAAAATGGTACCTTAATATGAAAATCATTTACCTCCATCAAAATCTTCATTTTTCCTCAATAATTACTTACTTTGTACCCTTTTTTCACATAGAAACTTTTTCCCATTGTAAGGACCTGATCATAAACATAACATAATATTGAGTTAATTAAATAATTTTATTTTCACATTGAGTATCTTATCAAGTTTGGATATTTTTATAATTAATCCATAACTCAAACATACCAAAACCATAATATTACAATGTGGACACTTTTGAAAAGTAACAATTTTCCATAATCTAGAACATTTAAAATAACCTTTGATCACTTTTTTGAAAACTCTTTACAAAATTATACATAAAATATCTAAATTCTTAATCATAATTACGTCCTGTAATGATCATTGATAAATGTGGTATCTGCATAAAAATATCAATAAGGGATACATAAAGAAGTAAAACTATTATTTTTTTTAAACATGAAATTCCATGAAAACTATAAAATAAAGTCATACTTTCACCCTTATGAAGTAGTAAATAATTTCTTTTCAAAGTAAGATCATTGCTTAAAATTTTTAAAATAAAAATATTACCTTAATAACCATAGAAAAAATAGATAACACATAAATATAACTTGATACATAATTATAATTAAATGTGATAACATTGTGGTCGAGTTCCATATATGTCACTCTTACAAATGAAATATCCATATGGATGACTTCCATACCCAATGAATTAGAGGTTATAAAGTAACCACCCATAATCAATATATCATAGAACCACCCATTCATGGTTTCTCACATTACCACCCCTCAAAATTCCAGGTACTGATATATAACCATAACACATAAAATCTTGCAATTTTCAACATATCAATCTTAAAATTTCATTTGCAATTATAAGATAGAATTTTCTGTTATAGAAATAATCAATACTTTTTAAAAACCCATTTTCATTAAAAAAATTCCCTAAAAAGAAATAGAGGGGTTTTTTTAAAAATTATAAAGCTGTTAATGGAATATAAATATCGAATAATGGTTATGACAACGAGGAAGATGTTGTCATTGTATATGTTAAAAGAACTTTTTTTCATTTTTCACAACATTCTGTATAATACACATAAAAATATTCTTTATTAAAACCATAAAAAATTAAATACAGATATAAATTTTCTTTAATCATCCTTTTATATCTATATAAATATGTAAAATTATATCAATAATATTTATATAGTGAAAAAATGTGATAATTAAATAATTAAATATTCAAGGGGTCCCATACCACTTTGAACATTTAAATCCTAATTCACATAAAAGAAAAAGATTTTAAAAAATATTAAACATAATAATTAATAATAAATTAATGAAATTATAAGTCAAAGGGGTGGTATATACACATAATAAAAGATGTTCTGTGTATAAAATTAAATTATGCCTCAATGAAAGGACATTGAGACGAAGTCCCTTACCATGAGATTGATTTGTCAGTAATATCCTTTAATTTACTAAATATTAAACTTATGTAAATTATTTACATCTTTATAACCATTTTAAAGTTTATTATTCCTTTTATATCACTTAATATCATTTTATATCTATTACATTATTATTAAAGTTCACATTGGATGTTTTGTCGATATTTGGTACATGAGTCCTAAATGACTTTGGTAGAATATCAATAGTCAAAGTGGTCATTAATACATCATCTCTATAATAATATTCATAACCTAATAATAAATTTTATAAATCAATTATACCTTTAAGTAAAACCAATTATGTATTGTTATGAAAAATGTAAAAAGCTATAATCCTGGAGATTGGTGGTCGTACAAACGCATGAACAACGTTTCCATTTTGTAATGATCATTATGGGAATTAGGTACATATTAATTTATCACATAAAAATCATAATAATATAATTAATATCATATTAAAAATTCTAATATATCTATATATATTATTCATGTGATGTGGTGATTAAAAATGTATCACATCGCATCGTGGAGGTGATAGTTCACACATATGCATGAAAAATGTTATCATTTTTATGGGCATGGAAGATCAGAAATTTATTGATATATAACTCACTTATAATGATAAATTTGTCATGTATATTATATATAAAAATTAGTTCTATCATTATAAAAAGTCTGGAGGGAAAATAATGAAAAATTAATTATATCAGTTCGTGGAGATAATAGTTCACATATACACAAAATCAATGAATTATTTTCCCATTTTACAAAATTGGAGATAAATTTAGGTGATTATTTTAACATAATAACATATAATTATTTTTAAGATACTTTAGATATTATTTTATCACAGTTTAAGAATATTTTAAGGTAGTGGAAGAAGAAATAAAATTGAAACACTTAAATAAAAACTTTACATCTTCATTAGGTTATTTCCTTTGGTTATCACCTTAACTCCACTAAGGAGGGTGTTATGCCAAAAATAAGTCATATTAAATGAGAATAGTTATTATAGTAATGGATTTAGGTAGATATGTTCCTAATAAAATTGGTTTTTATGTATTAATAAATGATAATAAGTAGTTCATTTTTCGAATAGTGGGGAGGGGCACTCTTGAAATTATTCAAAGTATTTAATTAATATAAATTAATTTTCTATTAAATATGGATCAAAATTGTGTTATTTATAATATAGTATGAGTATGGGTAAAAATAAATTTATAAAATGAATATTATACAGGTTTTTATTATTTTTTTAATCATTCCCTTTTTGTTTTAACACTTATTTTACCCTTTTAACTCTTACTGTGTTATCATGTAATTTACAATTTTATGGTAAATATAAATACCATAACTTTAAAAATCCAATTAATGAGACATTTATGTAATATTATAACTTATTTAAATTATTCGAAAGAATTTTATATTTTTTTAAATTTTATATCATTTAATAAAATACTATTTATTTTAAAATATCATTAATGTCAATTTTAACACTATTCATTATTTGATTTTTTAAAAATATCATAAAAACATGATGTCTTAGAAAAAACTATATTAAATAATATATAACATTTCAAAGTTATCCAAAAAACTTTTGGATGAAATCAATCATATAAAATTATATTTATTTTAATATTTGTAATTCCATTTGTCTGATTCTTCAATTAATGATGTAATTACTACATCATCATTATGTTACCATTTATTTCAATTATTTCTTTACTAAAAATTATAAATTAATTAAAATTATTTACATAACAATTTTATATTTCTAAAAAAAATTACAGTATAACATATCCATTATATTATCCCATATTAAAACTATTTTACTTGTTAAAAACATGACTGTGACAAAATTGACGTTTCTTTGAATAAAATAATATAAATGTATTAAAGTCATCTGAGTGGATAAAAAAGCTCAAATAATGTTCAAAGAATTATTTTGGTAAAAAATAACTCTTCTAATGAATTTTTATAAGAGTTATGGTAATTTTATAATATTTTATAATTTTATTTTTACCAATAATTAACTGATTTACTCTTAACTGTGTTAATAAAAATATTTACTAAAGTTACTACTGACTCTTTTAAAACATGAAAGGGACCTTTTTAATAAATATGGGACTTACTATTCCAAATATGGAATCCATTTTCTAAAATTGAAAACACATAAGGAGATAAAATTAATTTAAAATTAATCTTGTCGACAGATCGAGAGAATGAGTTTTTAAACTAAAAACGTTCGAAGGTTCACAAAATTTTTATATCCATTTTCAATTTAGAAATAATTAAAATTACCTAAAGTGGATTAAATGATAATAAATTTATTTTATTATACATTAAAACCATTTAGAAACCAAATTTGACACTAAAAATATGTTTTAATAAAAAGTAGTTTTCAATTAAAATGCCTTACTTTTTAACTATTCATCTAAAAAGGAATCTTATCAGAAAAATTTAAAAAATTAAATCAGAGTAAATTTTGATACTATTATTTCAAATAGGATGTTTATTTTATCTTATATAATTTTTAAATGTGTCAAAAACTATATTTGAAATAGGTTCTCCAATCAAAGGTGACAAATATGACTCTTTAGGAAAATACATCTTGTATCTATATAATTGAATTTATTCTTCTATAATTGCTAGAAAAACCCTAAGCATGATTTTATGCATTATATTTCGTATATATATATAAATATATTTATTTATTTAAATAATATAATTCAACATGATGGATTTTTTTATTTATTGGTATAACAAACTCATGTGCATATTAAATAGTTTTTTAGAAAATATTTCCTTTTATTTTAAAAAGGGTTTTATTTTAAATTATAATTAATAGGTCACCACATAATTAAATATATATTCACGTGTAAACTATATTCTCATAATTCAGTTAATCTTATTCATTATCACCATTCTAACTACTATTTGATAATAAGCATATTAAATAATAATATTTACTTATTTGTTTAATCTCGATATGGCATATGATGTATGGTATAAAACATGGTGTTTCATTTTAAAAATTGTGGGCATTACACAAATTACGTTGATAGATTCCCCTGAGTTATTATTCCAGTATTCACAATATGTAGGAAGTTTAATATTTTTTCCATCAGGGTTTTCATGAAACATTATTATTCTCTTATTAGTTGTGACAATAATCTCACCCATGTAGAGATTATTAATAATTTAATGAGATAGATAACTAGTAAAGCGACCCGTCCCTTTTACATAATACATTTCATGAATTTAAGCATAATTAATCATTAGAGTATAAGCCAAGGATCAAAAAGTCTAGTTTCTTGGAAGAGTAGGTACATATAACATAAGACATGGGGCTAAAAACAACTTTATTTAATCTTTATAAAGAGATTCTATCTTCCATTTGGCCCTTACATATGCTAAGGGTAACCTAGGGAACACATGAACAAATTGATGAGCTTTGAATCCCAATAAGGGAATGAACATAGGGATACATCTCAAGCACATGAGTTAGGAAGCATGACATAATGATATCCAAGGCATGAAATGTATAAAATCATTTAATATAAGCATGGGATCATATAAACATAGAATCATATAAATGTGGAAGAATCAAAAATCATATCTTTAGTACAGTTCAAGGCTAACCGGCAATCCCATTTCCCATTTTAGTACGTGTCAAGGCTAACCGCCAATCCTGTTTCACATCGCATCTCATGAGACTTATCCTTAACCAATTCATTGGATCACTATCTGGGTGCACCCATCTCAAAATTTTCACGAATATTCTTTCCACATAAATATTCTTACCACATATAAAATCATACATAATCAACCATACACAAACATAGGGTAACCATGGAAAGAATTGGGTACCATAATCTTGCAATGAATCATAACCAAAGGGCGTATCATGAAAGTGTCCATGTAAGGAAACAATTAGATAATACATGGATGTTAATAGAGTAAAATATGCATATAAGATGGTAAGTGGTGTCAAAAATAATTGAAAACATATGATAAATGTATTTTAGAAATATTATCATTAAAACATTTTTGTGTGGTTTTAAGGAAAATACTGTAGAGCTTTTAAAATAGTAAAGAATACATTATTTTATATAAAACCAGAATTCAAAAAAGAATGTTTTCATAATAAAAATACATAATTTAAAATGACAATGGTGTCTTAAAATAGAATATAGAGTTCACTTTAAATTGGGTAAAAGTTCAGGAAGTCCCTTTAAAACGAGTGTGCTTATTGGGAACTATCGAAGAGAGATTCACTTAAAATCATGTATATCCCTGAAAGTGAATGATAGATGGATCTTGGAACAAGATTTTGGATCATATAAACAGAAATTTGATGTTCTAAATAAAATAATTGGCTACAACATTTTGGTAAAAAGAAATATTGAGCATCTCGAATGAATAAAGGAAGTTCGTGTAGAATCCATCATGGTTTATTGGTATGGTATCGGGTGTAACTAAGGGGAATAAATGAGAGAGATAAGGGGTTTATCATCACTTATAGAACATTATTTAAATAATGGGATGATGTATAAACATACCTCATCACTTTATATTACACAAAAGGCATATCATAGAGAACAATTTTGATTAAGAGTGAAAAGGGGAGGATCCCTTACCTTAAATCTGTTGGTGTTCTCCACTTGTTATTAAAGACCATAATAAACAAATTAGTTTTATTAATTAATAATTCCAGAACCTCTTCTATATTCAATTTATTTATTATAACCCTTTTTATTTCATTCAAATCCTTTTTGATTAGTTACAAGCTTCAATCTCATTGTTCGGGCTCGTTTGTTTACTTGGCTTTAAAAGATCGGTTCACTTATTTTCATGTTTGGATTATAAGAAAGATGAAAGTGGTTGTCCATAATTGAAGTTAAATTCTTTAGTTAATATATAGGAGATTATGTGGTTTTAATTTTAATTAGGTTACTTAGAGTGAAGTCAAATTATTATATATATAACCATAGTGATAACCGTTTTTGTTAATCGGTGGATTTGATTACAAAGAATGTTTTTTGCTTTATAACTTAATTCCACTTGTAAAAAAGGATTAAAGAACCAAATAAATAGGATTTATTACATATATAATAATATGGTTCAACCATAACACAAATGGTTTCTTGACCATAATTAAATATAATAACAGAAATTGATAAACTGTTGTCCTTGAATGTGCTAAATTAGCACATCTCAAACGGTGCTTTCAATTCATTCAAATAAATGGGTGGGGAAAAGGGGGAAGATAATGAAATATAACACTATCATAAAGAAATTATAGTACATGTATGTTACTGGATTTATCATAATATTATGATGATGGGAGGTGAGGAAAGAAATAAAAAAATGAACTTAAAAGAAAAAAAGAAATTGGGAAAAGGAATTCAACTCTTGAGACTTCCTCCATTGAAAATCTCTTAAGGGGAGAGGATTTGGTATTTTGAGGAGGATGAGAGCTTTTGGAAGTGTTGGAGGACTTTGGGGAGAAATTTGGGAAGAATAATGGCAGTGAACAAGGCTTGAGAGGAGTGGAGAGAAGACGTAGTGAAGGGGGGGGGGGTTTAAAGTGGAGGAGAGGAGAGATTTCATAATATTATAATCATTAATTTATTATTTTTTCCCAAGAGAAAGAGTAGTAAGTATTCCATGACCAAGAATAGAAATGGGTCATGTGAATCCGATCTATGAGTGGTGACATCATCCATGATGCTAGGAAGAGTCTATTTAGCTTATAATGTATATATACAGTAAATTACTGTATTTTACTATTCATCAAGATTTCATGTATTTCATAAAAAACCCAAAATTTCACTCTGACCATTTTTCAACGTGTAGAATCAAAAAATGAAGTCCATTTTTCAAAAATAATTTTCTATATATTTTTATTTTAATATTTAATTAAAATCATAATTTATTATCAAAAACCAGTTTTAAAACACTCATTAACTCATTCTAAAATACAGGTATATCATACTTCGAACTTGAATATTTTTTATACTATTATAGGTGATGTTACTATTAATTAGGGTATATCACTAATCATAATTTTATGTTACTATTTATAAGTGTAGGTTACTATTCACCAAAAATATTTTTTTTCTTATCGGACTCCAAAAAACATCTTGAACACAACAGTGTATGTCAGATTGTTGAAATTGAAAACACAAAAGTGACAAACATATGTTTAAAGGTCACTTATCAATTATTAGTTCATTATTTTGTGATTTTATTGCATATTTATGAGAAGGTACTTTCCATTAAAAACATTGGGTTGTTACATTCTTCCCCCCTTAGGAAATTTCGCCCTTGAAATTTTGTTTTACATTCTACGCCAAAAATAGGTGTGGGTGTTTTTCCTTCATTTCTTCCTCCAGTTCCCATGTTGTCTCTTCATACTTATGGTTTTACCATAGTACCTTGACCAGATGAGTAGTCTTGTTGCGTAGAAATTTGTCTCTACATTCTAAGATCTTCACTGGCTGCTTCTCATAAGAGAGATCATCCTCCAACTGTACCACCTCTGAAGAGAGTACATGTGAAGGGTCTGATATGTACTTCCTTAAGACAGATACATGAAATACATCATGAACTCGAGCCTTTTTAGGTATAAGTGCAAGCCGATAGGTTACAGCTCCTATGCGGTCAAGGAACTCAAAGGGGCCAATATACCTTGTGCTTAGCTTCCCTTTCTTCTCAAATCTCATGACTCTATTCCATGGAGATATTTGAAGGAAGACTTTATCTCTAATGTCAAAATCCATGTCCCTTTGATGATTGTGAGTATAGCTCCTTTGCCGACTTTGAGATTCTTTGATGTGTTTCTGGATGACTTGAACCTTCTCTGTTATCTCTTGAACAAGATCGGGTCCAAGTAGGTTTCTTTCTCCAACTTCATCCCAACAGGTTGGAGTTCTACATCGATTTCCATACAGAGATTCATATGGAGCCATCTGAATACTTGAGTGGAAGATATTGTTGTATGAGAACTCAACCAATATGAGATGACGTTCCCATCCACCTTTGAATTTTAGAGAGTAGGCTCTAAGAATTTCTTCAAGAATCTGAATAGTTCCTTCTGACTGGCCATCAGTTTGGGGGTGATAAGCCATGCTGAAATTTAATTCATTACTAAAAGAATGTTGAAGGCTCCTCCAGAATTTAGATGTGAACTTTGGATCACGGTCAGAGACAATTGAGAGTGGAAAACTGTGCAGTCTCACCACTTCCTTCATATATATCTTTTCAAGTGGTTCAAGCGAGAGATCTTCTTGAATATCGATTAAATGGGATGTCTTGGTGAGCCGGTCAACCACAAACCATATTGTATTATTTCCCTTCGATGTCTTTGGGAGACCCGTGAAAAAGTCCATAGTAACATTTTCCCATTTCCACATGGGTATAGGAAAAGGATGCACGAAACCTTTAGACTTTTGTCGCTCAGCTTTATCTAACTGACATACCAAGCACCATGAAATTTATTCATCAATCTCCTTCTTCATGTTATCCCACTAGAAGTGTTCTCGGAGATCACTGTACATTTTGGTACTCTTAGGATGGATAGAGAATGTCGAGCTATGTGCATCATTCAATAGCTCCTTCTTTATCTCTAGATCAGATGGTACACATAATCGTGTCACAAATCTTATAACTCCTTCCTCTTCAATTTTGAAATCATAAGATTTCCCATTTTTAACAGCTTCCACAGTTTTCTGAATTTCCACATCCTTTATTTTAGCATCCTTTATTTTCTACAAGAGGGATGTTTGAGAAATCATTTGAGAAAGGATTGATGATGTTCCTCCCTTAATTATTCCCATGTCCATCCTTTGAAAATCTATGAAGATCGGATCCTTTTCAATTCTCAATATTGATAAAGATGCATGATCCTTTCTACTTAGAGCATCTGCCACCTTGTTTGCCTTACCGGGATAGTAGTTGATTGAGAAGTCATAATCCTTGATGAGCTCTATCCATCTTCACTGGTGAATATTAAGAACATTCTGTGTGAATATATATATTTGAGACTCTTGTGGTTAGTATATATCTCACATTTTTTCCCATAGAGATAATGCCGCCAGATTTTCAATGCAATGATCACAACCGACAACTCCAGATCATGCGTGGGATAGTTTTGTTCATGGCTTTTCAGATGCCTTGAGGCATAGTCTATCACTATATGATTTTTCATTAGCAAAAATCCTAAAACATTATAAGAAGCATCACTATACACCACAATGAGTTCTCCACTTTAAGGAAGTGTGAGTACCGGTGCAGTGATAAGCCTCTTTTTCAACTCCTTGAAACAGTCTTCACAATCCTGTGTCCAGACAAACTTTACTCCCTTCCATGTCATCTTGGTCATTGGGATTGAAAATCATGAAAAGTTCTTCACAAATCGTCGATAACACCCATCTAGACCTAAAAAGATGTGGATATCCATTATAGAAGTTGGCCTTAGCCACTCTTCAATTGCCTTCTTTTTGGAAGGGTCCACCGATATCCCTTTCCTGGTGATAACATGCCCCAAGAATGATACTTCCTCCATCCAGAACTCACATTTACTATATTTTTCATAAAACACCCCCCTTAGAAAAGTATTTAACACAGTTTTGAAATTCTCCTCATGTTCCTCCTTTATCTTGGAGTATATCAGAATATAATCAATAAAGACCACTAAAAATTTGTTGAGGTAATCTATAAAGACTCTATTTATTAAATCCATGAAATTTTCTAGAGCATCAGTGAGTTCGAAAGGCATAACTATGAACTCATAGTGTCCATACCTCGTTCTAAAGGCATTCTTGGGAATATATTCCTTCCTTACCTTTAGTTGGTGATATCTCGACTGAAGGCCCACCTTAGAGAAATAACTAGCCCCATAAAGCTGATCGAACAAGTCATCTATCTGTGTAAGGGGATACGTGTTCTTTATAGTGATTTTATTAAGCTCACGATAATCATTGCAGAGGCATATTGATCCATCCATATTCTTGACCAAGAGGACTAGAGCACCCCATGGTGAAGCACTCGGGCGTATAAAACCCTTCACCATATTCTCCTGTAACCACTTATTCATCTCTTATAGCTCTATAGTGGCCATTCTGTAAGGTTTCTTTTAGATTGGCAGAGATCCAGGGATAAGTACAATTGAAAACTCAAAATCTCAGTCAGGAAGAAGACCAGGAAACTCTTTGGGGAATACATCTGTGTAATCCCTCATGACATGCATGTATTCAATAATGATTCTATCCTTTGTCCCAATAATTTGACCAAGATATGATTTCTCAAAAGTAATCAATATCCAATCTTGAGACGAAGATTCTAAAGGAGACTCATCTTCTTCCTTACACATGTAAAGAATCAGAGGATGCTTCAGGATGTGAAAAGTGATATCTCTTACTCGAAAATTGATGTTGGACGTGTATGAAGATATCCAATACATGCCCAAGATAACGTCGAACTCCACTAAAGGAAGTATGAAAAGATTTTCTATGAGTTTTAGTCCACAAACATAAACTGGGGAGGAGTTATAAACCATGGATGCTATAATTTCCCCATTCGCTGTTGTCACAGATAAATTTTCCTCCAAATTTTGAGGTGGTGTTTGAATAGTTCTTCTAAACTTTCATGATATGAAAGAATGCATAATAGCAGAATCAAATAGTACATTCACTATTCTTGAATGAATAACAAGCGTACCTGTTACCATATCGTTTTCCGGATCCACCTCAATAGTAGTGATAGAATAATCCCTTCCTTGTTGCCTTGGAGGTTGTTGTTGATTTCCTTCGACAACCCTCATCTTAGGGCAATTGTTCGCATAATGCTCAAGATCCTTGTAGTAATAACACTGCACTACAGGCTGAGTGTTAATCTAAACCTTCTTTTCATCTTCAACATTAGTGGGATTTTTCGTATCCCTTCTGCATTTCTTGGCCAAATGACCAAACTTTCCACATTTGAAGTAATTAATGGTTCCCTTGAGGCAGTCACCAAGATGATTCTTCTCACAATTTTTTCAAAGTTGAAAGTGAGGATTTTTTCCATCATGGGATTTTTTTTGATAAACCACCCATGTTGTTCTCAATTTTCCGCTTCTTTTCACTTGGCCCATGAGACCAATGAGAGTCTCCAATCTCCATTTCAACTTTCAGGGTACAACGAACAAACTCTTCATAGCTTTCGATGTCTCGAATAGACAAAAATTTTCGTAGAAATGCCTTTAGTTCACTAAAGAAGCGATCCACCTTGATGTCAGTGTTCATGAAAAATTCAGAGGCGTACCATGAAATCCTTGTAAAGTTTGCTTCATATGCCCCGATGGACTCATTTTCTTCTACTCGATTCCAAGGAACTATCTTTCCATCTTGAGATAGAGAGTTCATGGAAAATATTTGTTGGAAAACATCCTCTTGAATTCCTCCCATTATATGGAATCAATTTCCTCTTGGGGCTTTCTATTCTTGATTAGTGTCCACCACTGATCAACTTCCCCATTAAAACGATAGACTACCAGTAAAAATATCTATTCTTCTAAGCACTGGAGGATAGAGAAAATCATTTCAATGGAGTTAATCCCTTGTTCTTCCAGTTGGGGATTGGATGACCCGCTAAACATGGGAGGCCTTTTCCGCATGAAGGATTCTACGACAAATTTTTATTTCCCTAGAGGAGGGGAAAATTCCACCTGATTCAAGTTATTATTCATAACTCAAGCTAGCTGAGAAAGTACTGCCATTATGTTTTGAGCACCCGCTTCCACCCCATCTGGCATGTCATTAGGGAAATCATCACATTTCCTATCACATTGGTTGTTGGAATGTGTTCTTATATTTCCTTCCATTTACTAAGAAAAAGAACGTATAATTAGAGGTCTTGAATAATTAGCTATTGAGAATAAACATAATCTTTGAACATAAAAGTATGAACTTATAAAGAAGAAGTATATCCTAACTTGTGATTCCTTAGGTTTATATTTATCTAATCCTTGATCAATTTCTTAACTTATATTCATATGGGATTCTTTTTGTCCCTTAATAATGGTATGTACTAAGCTCATGAATTGACCAAAACATATCCCATGGGAGTGTCGTAACCAAGAATGCAACATGGCCCATTTTCGTGCACCATTTCCCATTCAAGTCTATCTCAAAGTGGTTTTTTCGGGTTTTACCCCTAGATACATCTGTGCCAGAGCCACCTCTACCTGCTTGTATCCAGACAGGGATGCATTTGATTGATAAACCACTTACTCTGTACTCACCAAAGTTTATTATTGTTTTCTTATACTTAGTCTCATACTTAAGGTTCTCACTAAGGTGCTCTATTCATAATCTCCAAAAATAACTAGACCATCCTCTGATACCAACTATAGTGACCCAAGCCTTTTAAATAAAACAATTCATGATTTTAATCATAATTAATCATCAGAGTATAAGCCAAGGATCGATATGTATAGTGTCTTGGAAGACTATGTACATATGACATAAAATTGGGGCTAAAAACATATTTATTTAATCTTCATAAAGAGCTTATATCATCATTTGATAACTTACATCTGCTTAGGGTACCCTAGGGAACACATGAAAAAAGGGATGAGCTAAAAAGACCAGTAAGGGAATGAACATAAGGATACATCTCAAAAACATGAGTTAGGAAGCATGACATAATGATATCCAAAGCATGAAACTTATAATATCAATTAATATAAGCATGGGATTAAATAAACATGGAATCATATAAATGTGGTAGAATCATAAATAATATCTTTAGTTTGGGTCAAGGCTAACCACCAATCTCATTTCCCATTTTAGTACGGGTCAAGTCTAACCACCAATCCCGTTTCACATCGCATCTCATGAGACTTTTCCTTACCAAATGCATTGAAGCTCTATCTGGGTGTACCCATATCAAAATTTTCATGAATATTCTTTCCACATAAATATTCCTACCACATATAAAATCATACATAACCAACCATACACAAACATAAGGGTACCAATGGAATGAATTTGGTACCACAATCATGACATGAATCATAATCAATGGGCGTATCCTGAAAGTGTCTATGTAAGGAAAGAATTAGAAAATACATGTAAATTAATAGGTTAAAATTGGAAGATAACATTTTAAGTTGTTTCAAACATAATTTATAACATATGAGAAATGTATTTTAGAAACATTAGCATTAAAACATTTTTGTGCGGTTTTAAGGAAAATACTCCAAAGATTTTAAAATAGTAAAGAAGACATTATTTTATATAAAACCAGAATTTAACCAAGAATGTTTTCATAATAAAAATACATAATTTACAAAGATAATGGTGTCTTAAAACAGAATATATAGTGCACTTTAAATTGGGTAAAAGTTGGGATGTTCCTTTAAAACGAGTGTGCTTATTGGGATGTATCGAATAACAATTTACTTAAAAGTATGTATATCCCCGAAAGTGAATGAGAGATGGGTCTTGGAACATGAGTTTGGATCATATAAAAAGATTTTTGAATTTCTACATAAAATAAAAGACAAAAACATTTTGGTAAAAAGAAAGATAGAGAAACCTGAATGAATAAAGGAAGTTCTGGTAGAATCCATCATGGTTTATTGGCATGGTATCGAGTGTAACTAAGAGGGATTGATGAGAGAGATAAGGGTTTTCTTATCACATATAAATCATTAGGTCAGTATGGTAAAGGTGTATAAACATACCCCATCACATGGTATTACACAAAATGGCATATCATAGAGAACAATATTTATTAAGAGTTAAAAGGGGAGGATCTCTTACCTTAAATTCGTAGGTGTTCTCCAATTTTTATTAACGACCAGAATAAAAAAAATTAGGATTATTAATTAATAATACTAGAACCTCTTAAATATTCCATTTATTTATTATAAACCTTTTGAGTTAATTCAAATCCTTTTTTATTAGTTACAAGGTTTAATCTCATTGTTCGGGCTCGTTTGTTTAGTAGGATTTAAAATATCGGTTCACTTATATTCAAGTATGATTTATAAGAAAGATGAAGGTGGTTTTCAAAAAAATGATGTTATATTCTCTAGTTCATATCTAGGAGATTACATGGTTTTAATTTTAATTAGGTTACTTAGAGTGAAGTCGAATTATTATATATATATAACCATAGTGAAAATCGTTTTTGTTAGTCGGTGGATTTGATAACAAAGAATGTGTTTTTCTTTATAACTTAATTCCATTTGTACCAAAAGATTGCAGAAACTAAATAATAGGATATATTTCATTATAATAATCTGGTTCAACCAAAACAATAATGGTTTCATGACCAGCATTAATGATAATAAAATAACTTGATAAACTGTTGTCCTTGAATGTGCTAAATTATCACATCTCAAACGGTGCTTTAATTTCTTTCAAATAAAAGGGTGGGGAAAAGAGAGAAGATAATGAAATGTACCACTAGCATGAAGAAATTCCAATACATGTATGTTACTTTATTTATCATGCTATTATGGTAAAGGGAGGTGAGGAAAGAAATAAAAAAATAACTTAAAAGAAAAGAAGAAATTAGGAAGAGGAATTTACCTCTTGAGACTTCCTCTTTTGAGAACCTATTAAGGGGAGAGGTTTTGGTATTTTGAGTTGGCTGAGAGCTTTTGGACGTGTGGGAGGACCTTTGGGTGATATTTGGACAGAATAATGGAAAGGCCGAAGGCTTGAGAGGAGTGGAGAGAAGAGGGAGTGATTGAGGGTTTTTATAGTGGTGGAGAGAAGGGATTTCATAATATTATAATCATTAATTTATTATTTCTTCCCAAGAAAAAAAAATAGTAAGTATTCCATGACCAAGAATAGTTAATGGGTCATGTGAATTCTAAACATGGGTGGTTACATCATCCATGATGATAGGAATAGTCTATTTAGCTTATAATATATATATACGGTAAATTACCGTATTTTACTATTCATCAAAATTTCATGTATTTCAGAAAAAACCCAAAATTTCCCCCTGAACATTTTTCGATGTGTAGAATCCCAAAATGAAGTCCATTTTTCAAAAATACATTTCTAAATATTATTATATTAATATTTAGTTAAAATAATAATTTATTATCAAAATCAGTTTTAAAACACTCATTAACTCATTCTAAAAAATAGGTATATCGTACTTCCAACATGAATATTATTTTTATAATATCATAGTTTATGTTACTATTCATTAGGGTATATCACCATTCATAAGGGTATGTTACTATTCATAAGGTTAGGTTTCTATTCACCAAAAATTATTTTTTTTCTTATCAAACTTCAAAAAACATCTTGAACGCAACCGTGTATGTCAGATTTTCAAAATTGCAAACACAGAAGTGACAAACATAAGTTTAAATGTCACTTATCACTTAGTAGTTCATTATTTTGTGATTTTATGGAATATTTATGATAAGGTAATTTCCATTAAAAACATTGGGTCGTTACAATTAGTCATACTCACTAGGTTTTTCCAACCATATTCTATTTTATTTGGTTTCTTATGAGGATAATCATTCCATTGTCGATCACATTCCACATTAACACAAATCCTCATGGTTCAATCCACTGAATAAAACAAAAGAGTATGGTGTGATAAACAATAATTAGGGTGGGGAATAATATAATCCTAAAAAAACATTCATAGGATATATAAATAATGATACCTTATTGACAATATATAACACTTTAATTTTAACCTATTCCATCCTTTGTTATCATATATTCAAATCCCTCATAATGGTTTATAGAGAAAATGCGAGTTAACCCAATAACTTCCCCCCGAGAGTGTCAAACTAGGTGAAGAGTATGGGAACAGTCACCATGAACTAAAATGTTGGGAAATATATAATCATCTAAATATTTTTTGGGTTATTACCTGTATATTCATCAATACTGAAACCATATCCACATGTAATATCAAAAAATGGATGTTTTTCTAAGAAAACCATCATCTTTTATTTTCTGAAAAACATCATTATCCTATAATTAGGATTACTATAAAGTTTCTCACTAAATTATTATCATCCTATTTTCCAAATTAAACTAAAAATTTATATGATTCCCACTATAGAGACCCATTAGTTCTGTAGATAAATATCACATCATTTTAGATGAATATTCAATATATAATATTTTGATCCATGACTAAAATATAAATATTTAGTGTCTTTGTAAACTTAAATACATAAATAATTGGTTCATAAAATATCTGCATAGTTTGCAGTTTAGTTTTTCATAACTAGTAACCTTCATAGATAGATAATACATGAAACCATTCTTTAAAACCTGGGCAAAGGGAACATAAAAAAGTACGATCTCAGATGCTCAATAAGGGTAAACAAGGAAGACATCAATGATAATTTAAACATAACATTAGAATAAGGGAATGAGAACATGAGATTAAAATTTAACAATCATATCCTACTTCTCATAGATCATAATATTGAGTCATGTAATAAGTTCTGATAGTTCATAAGACATGAATCATAAATGAATCAAATGACTTAATCCATGAGAGCATCACATTTTTGTAAGAAATAAGTTTTTGGAATATATTTAAGAATAAAAAAACATTTCCATGGACAAGGATAAATGAAAATACTATCATAGTATATTTATTTTATTCCCCATTTAATCATATCCTTAGTTACAGTTCACTCCCTAGACCATCATAGTTGAAAAAGATCTTTAATAAACTAGGTTCACTGTTTATTATAGAATTTATTATCTCATGATATATTCTTCTTTAGCTAATGCATTGGAGGGAAACATAATTTTCATACCAACCATCACATAATAAAAATCATAAATATATGTTCCAAAAGATCATTAAACATCAAGCAGAGAATAAAACATAGAAATAAAATGGGTTTCATAAAAAAATAATCATTTCATCATTGAATAATCCATCAAAAATAAATGGGTTTCATAGAGGCTTCACTATAACTTAATTAACCTATGGTAAATAAATGAGTTTCAAAGAATCATATTTAAATCATAATCATCATAATATATTCATAGAATCAATGTGTATGGTATCATTGAATCATAACCCCATTAAACAACAAGTAATATAAAATATTTTAATCATAGATAAAAATTCCATTAAAATAGCATCAGAAAATTTCATAATGAAAATAACCTTTTCACATTGAAATCACTTATTTAAAATCTAAAAAATTTCAAAATATTAATGAAATTTTTTACTTAGAAAATAATCTTGGAAACTTATAAATTATACTTCAAAGTATTGAGTGGTAATGATGATGAGAAATTTTGATCCTTTTGTGTACATTAAAATAAATACTTATTTCATATATTTGGTAAAAAGTCAAAAGTACATGGTTTGGAATAAGAAAAGATGATTTATTTTAAATTTTATTAAAAATTTAAAATTTTGAATAAATTTATTTAAAAAATAATATGAGAATATTAAAAATAATAATTGATTTTTTTAGAAAACATAGACATTGAAGCATAATGATTTTTAACCATAGTTATAAATAAAGTCTATCTTCCTTATAAAATTATTCCTATATTTTGAGTTTTTAAATATGGTAAAATGAAATCAAAAAATGTAATCTCTATAAATAACCAGAGTATAAGAAACATCAAGTGGTTATTTAGAGGTATAGTGTGAAGTTTCATTATCTGATACTTAATAATAAATAATCTTCGTAAATAATGATTTTGTAGTATAAATCACTTCCTCTTTGGTTACATTTAAATTGTAAGCACCACCAAAGAATAATTTAAACTGAAACATAAAATATAATGAAAATAAATAAATTCATTATATAACATGTCATTGGGTAGTACATATACCTAATAAAATAAGATATATGAATAACATAAATATGTCTCAAAAAAGAAAATTCTAGATGACAAATTATTACCTCCAGTTCGTCTTTCTTCGAAAATAATAAAAAAATCATTTATAATACATGTAAATTTATTTTAATTTTATAAAATAATAATTTAAATACTCGTGATATCATATATGATCCACTTATTACAATTAAATACTAATTTATTAAAGATCACTTATTTAAATCATCATTTCCATGTGTTAGCTGTTTTGTTTTTCATGAGAATATCAGTTCTATAGATCCCGTTCTTGTAATTTTGATCATTTTTATATCATAAAAATAGTGTTAATAATGATATAAATATTATATATATTGAATATATTTATATATATATTTATATTTATATTCATCCATAAATGATATAGATAGAAAGATGAATTACATCATACATAGAGATGTTAGCCCATAAGTATGCATGAACGTTGTTTCACTTCTCAACAGATGGAAGTATAAAATATTAAATAAAAATTAATATTTACAAAATAATTATTATATAATATTTATCATATATATTAATTATATATATCCTTATTATCATCCATGAAAAAAAAATGAAAAACAAGTCACATCGCTTCACGAAGGTGGTAGTCCAGACGTATGCATGAGCGGTGTTACCATTTTTCAATAGATGGGAAGATATAATGTATATATGATATTAAAATTCAATAATAATAAAAAATTTCATAGATATAATATATAAAATTTAATAAAATCATAATAACCATCCATGGGAGAGGGTGGTTTAAATTAATTATATCATTGTGTGGCAGTGGTAATCCACATGTACAAATGAGAAATATTTTCACATCCCATTTGTTGAAATAGTGGGTGGATATTGATGGTTAAATAATCATAATAATATTTTAGTATATTTAAGATACTAAATTTATTATTTTATGAATAATACCATAGGTTTATAGGAGGTATAAGAATAATAAATAATTTGAAACTAGTCGTGTATGATGATAACCTCTTCTTCGATAAGCAACCATTGTGTCCCTTCTTATAGACCCTTATAATGGTCCTTCAATAAGAAAGAAACATATAATTCATGGATATGTAATTTGAGAAGAAATATTTTTTGGGCCTTATCATGCTATTTTATACAAAGTGGTGTAAATAAAACTAATAAGAGGTGCCCTTTTATAAGGGAGGTAAAAGACATACTTGTAATTACCAAAAAGATTAAAATATATTTAAGTAATTCTCAAGAAACATTCTTACAAATATCCATGTTATTTAATAAAATTAGTATATTTTAAAAATATACTCATAACATGAAATTTATATTGGTTTTTGTTTCATTTTAAACATTATATTTTTGTTTAACCACTTCGTTAAAAAGTTATAACAATACACGGAGTAACAAACATTTCAGTTTAAAAGGGTTATAATTTTATTTATAATTTAACAATTATCTCATAAATGGGTATGGGATGAAATTTTAGACCATTTATAAAATTTATTTTCCTATTTCAATATTTTTATGATATTTTAATAATTTATTAAAAGATTATTTTTCATAAAAGAGATATTAATGTCATTTTTGACACTCTTCACTCACTTTGAATTTAAGGTCATAAAGATGGTTATTAAATTAGAATCTATTCATTTTGCACATCCATAAATATTTTTATTTATATATTTTTTAAAACATAATAATTATCTCAAATTATGTTACTTTTAATATTTTTAAAACCATTTATTTTATTTTTCTATTAAATTAATAAATATTGTTTCATCATTTCATAAGAATTGTAGGTAAATTTTCAATCAATAAATATTATAAATAAATTTACATAATAAAATATTTAATTATTATTTCAAATAAAAAAATTTATAAATAAACATACCCTCATTGTATTCTTATGAAAAAAATTTAGAAATATTAAATCAAAGAGAGTGAAATTTTGGAATTTTCTTTACGTAAATATTATAAATTTATTTATCAAGGTAATATAGAACCAAAATTCTATATATTATATTTTTTGATGAATATGGTCTAATTTATTCCTTTAAATGAAATAATTTTTATTTTTTGGGGGATTTTGAGACCCTTTTTAGGGTTTTAACCCAATTTTACCCATTCTACACTTGCTGAGGTGAAAAATAGTTACTGAGTTTACCATTTATAATGAAAAAATTAAAAGGAACATATTTAATAAATTTGAACCTATTGTTTCCTAATGTGGTATCCATTCTTCTACATTCAACAACTAATAGTGGTATAAATCAATTTATGATAAAAACGCAAAATGCAAAGAAAAATAATTTTTTGAAAAATGCCTTTTCAAGTATAAATTTTTATAATGAATTAAGCCATAAAATTTATTCCAATTAACACAATTGAATTATTTAAAATAAAATAGATCTAATTTAATTGTTAAAACATTTTGAAAAAAAATTTAACTTTTTTTATTCTTGAAACAAAAATATATTTTTTGATAAAAAACAGTATTTATCAATATTCATAGGGAAATAAATATTTTTAGAAAAATACCAAAAATCTAGCCTAACATAATTTTTATATGAATAATTTATAAAATGAAGATAATTTTATCAAATATATTTTCTAGATGTATAAAAAATAAAATATAATATTTTCTCACGAAAACAAATAAAAACATTTTTCAAGGAAAAATATTTTTAACGCATAATCAGATTTTACTAAAAAATTGAATATTTATTTACATAGAATAAAAAAAAATTAGGTAGTAACTTTATATATATTTCATAATGTGGTTATTCCATTTAATACTCACTAATTCAATGAGTAGTTTAAATTGGGAATATTTAAATAATAATATTTGGTGGTCTATTTAAGCACAAATTGTGTGCAGTATATGCTATTGAAAATAATGGTATTATTTTTAAATATCATGGAATTACATATAAGTATTATGTCTAGTATTTAAATGAATAAAATATAGTGGGTAGAGTTGGCATGTGTATTTTCTTGGATGTATATGGAAATGGACTAACAAATAGTTTTAAAGAGGTATGATGATGTCTAAGAAATGTAAGATCAGATGGATGACAAGACTAGATAATTAAGTGGTATGGGAGTATTGGAATGTGCGAATTATTTTATTCAAATTTTTTATATAGTAATAATGATCAAGGGTTTATTTCAAATGAGTTTTACAATTTTTTGTTCTCTTTTCATGGATGAAAGAGTGAGTATGTTTTTGTGATATATAAGGTATAATAAATGAGATGATGTGAGGTTGAATTTGTAATAATGGGAATCATGATTTTCATTTTGATATAAATAGAATAGAAGTGTGTAATGTAGATTTACTAGAAGGTATGTCTAACAGGGTAAAAGTCATTGTGTACTTAAAATATTGTGAATCCTATTATTATGGATTGGGGTGAAGAATTCATGTGAATAATGGAGGTACATTTGTGGTTTGAATGATTCATAGATAATATAATTGTTTGAGTCAGATATCTTAGGACCATGATTTTTTTTGGTTGTAATTATTATCAATATCTGATATATGTTTGATGTTGAGAAAAGGTGGATTCTTGGTGTCCAATCACACCCCATCAGACATGCTAGGAAGATTCACCAGACATAATAAATAGTATTCACAAAAAAAGGAAACACATAAATTCAGACCTAGGCCCTTGGTATGGGGAATAGGAATCAGCCCATCGATATGAGTCAATGGATACAGGCCATTAGAACAAGGCTTGGTTGGAATTATAGAATGTTCTAGAAGGATGATAAGTCACATAACATTCTAGTGTAAATGCGATGATGCTTTGATATTATGTAATTATTCAAAATCATAAGTAATCTAACATACTTGTGATATAAGAAAGAATATTTGGAAGATAAAGGAGTTGAGGTTTTTCTAGAGTGCTAATTGACTGATCCATTGAACTGACCAATTCATCAGACTCTGAAATATATTTAATGAATATCCAAAATATTTATCACCAATTGATCTAGCTGAAGTAAAGAAATCACTTCTAACACTGGTCTATTTGAAATGGTATGCCACCGATCCGTCATGATGAATTCTAAAACCAATATATTTTATGAATTGTTGGTATCTTAAAATAATTATATATAGAGTTTTATCTAAGGGGGAATTGAGTGGATATGTTTTTGAGAATGATGCACGTAATAAATTCAAAGACCAATCATCTTGATGATGATCAACTATGTAATCATCCATTTTCACCTGGTTGTATTATTCTACAAATGGGTCAAGCATAATCAGAAAAGATGTGGTGCTGATGAATCATAATAGTGGTGCCACCGAATCATCAGAAGGAATCAAAGACTAATCCATCAGTAATTTGATGAAATCAATAATTCATTGGGTGTATGATCATCGGTCTGAGGAATTTCTGAAAAAATGGAGAAAAGAATAATTATTTTAAAGTTTCATCTGTTATGTTTCATTGATGTTTGAAATAATTTATTTATTTTATTTCATCAAATTATTCCTGAGAAAATAATGAAAGGTTTTAAAGTGGTGAATATATGTTCTATTGGACAATTTTTCTATAATAATGTCCATCAGATGAATTTTCTATAAGGAATTTCACCGGACCAAGATTGTGGTAGAAAATCAGTAAAAGTCATAAAATAAAGTACGATCAATCTTATGTTAATCATACTAAATATTTTTTTTGTAAATTCAAGGAATTCATATGTTTTGGGATGATTTGAAAAGACACTAAAAGTATTGAGATGATTTCAAAAAGTGAAATATATATAATTAAATGAGAAGGAAATATGGAAATTATAAATTTCACTAGTTAGGAATAGGAATTTGTTTTACATCCTTTTCCATCATAGGATTCTAATAAAATGTGATCAAAGTAAATTTGTACTTTGTGTACTGGAACTGTACACATGTGGAAGTACTAAAAAACTGATATAATTGTGATAGGTATTGAGATCCCAACCCGAGTTTATTTTAGGGTGACGCTAATGAAGTTCTATTAGAACAAGTTTACAAGAGTGAGCTCTATTGGAGTAAAATCCAACAAATCAAGGTTAATCAGATGGAGTTATATCATATGGAGTTCCATCAGACAGAGATTTTTTGAGTTGTTGGTTGAGTTTCTACTCAATTAAAGAAGAAGGAGGAGAAACAAAATTAGATGAAGGCCAGTTAGATAGAGAGCATCAGACATAGGTTACCAAACTGAGTCTAATCAGACTGAATATTGTTAAGGATGTTTTCTGGACAACGATTTTGGAATATGTTTCCTAACAAACAAGTTCCTTAGAAAAATTTTGAGGTTATTTTAGATTGTAAATAGGTAAAGTTAGATTCAACTTACTTATTAAGGATGTGAATAACATTCATAATTAGATCATAAATGAAGAAGAAAAATTAATACTGAAACTGTGGATACAGAACAATTGATCAAAAGGTTTTTTTGGGGGATTATAACCAGCATAGGGATGTGGATACAAAAATAATACTTGGGGGGTATAAAAAAATAGTAGGAATACTATTATTGGTATTGTATAATTGTTAACTACTTGTTCCTTTATATTACAGATAAAAGATTGTGAAAGTGTCAATATTTGTGGGATTATCCAACATGGAAATGAGTAGGTCTTTGTATCGATCCTTTTAAATATCATGTGCTACCTTCTCTTTATATTTATTTCTTATTAAAAGTAAGGTTGATAAGTTATATTTGAATGGACCTTAACATTGAAAAGTTTCATTGTTTAATAATGTTTACTAAAGAAGTTAAGAAATGTTATTATAAAAAAAGGTATCGCTGATTCACCCCCATCTAAGTGGTCACTTTCTTCTCTAGGAACCACAATTGGTATCGTAGTAGGATCCCTGTAAAAGATTCATCTATGAGAATAAATAATTTCAATTTAGTGAACAAAATGGGCATTCATGTTTTTAATGGAAATTACTATAACCACTGAAAGAATAAGATGTTATTGTATCTTCTTTCACTTGGAAATGAAGTTAGAGATACCTAAATTTTGAGATTTCCATCTATTAATGAAGCTTCTATGACATCGTTTGGTAAGGGTAGTATTGATGCTGATGGAAACTCTCATAATTCTTTATTGATAGCTCTTATTTATAATATTTATGCAATGATTATAGGGTTTCAAATAGCTAAGAAAATGATGGATAAGTTGAGAAGTATCTATGAATTAAATGGTAAAGATTATGAATCCAAGTTACAAATATGGTGAAGTATATTTGAGGATATGAATCTGGATAGTGATGAAATTATTGATGGTTAATTTACAAGGGTAAATGAGATTGTGAGTAACATCATAAGTTTTGGTGATAAGATAGAAGATACTACAATTGTTAATAAACTTATGAGAAACATTCCAAATAAATTTTATTCCAATGTTTTTTCTTTTTATCATATGGAATATTTACCTTTTAGATGATCTTAAGAATATTCTTATGGCATATGAAATGAGAAAATATCTTTATTTAAAGAAAAACGTTTATATGGAAATTTCTTTAATAGATTTTTTGAAAGGGGAAAACAAAGAAAAATAAATTGAATAAGAATCAAGTGATTTGGATGAGATTAAGAAGATAATGATTTCAACACAATTATTTTCTTCATTTCTATGAAATACAATAAGTGTAAGAGGAAAATTAAAACTATTAAATTCTTGAATTTTAAAGGAAAAGTACATTCAGAAAAAAAATTCCTTAAGAATAAATATAAAGAGTATGATTATAAATAAAATGATAATAAATTTTAGAAATGAATAGGTAAAACACATAAAAAAATATTACCTTATGAATATAATAATAATTTTTATCTACGTAGGATAAAGAAGGATGATTCCTCATCCAATTATGAATCCGATCATCAACTCAACTTCATTTATCATGTTAGAAATGGGAGTAATTATTCAAATAGTGAATATAATGGTAATGAGATTGCTAAAATGGAATGGATTCTTAAAAAAACATGAAAAAGTAATTTATATGAGTAATCAACTAAATAAAGAAATAATGAAGTTAAATATAGTTTTTGAATGTATAACTTTTCATAATTGTTACCATATGAAGGAATAAGAAGAAAATATAAATATCATTAGAAATCTGAAAATTAATATTATTGACCTTGAAGGAAAAATAAAATTTTATAAATAAATATTATCATGAAATGATAACCTTAAGAATAAATAATCTACACTTTTTGAGAAAAATATGTTTAAAAAGGTAAATATATCTAAATATTAAAATATGATAGATGTTTAAAAATTTATTTTGGATGAGAACTAAGAAGAGTTATTTGAAATACAGTCAATGATTCCTAATACACAATGTGAGCTAAGAAATATGATAGAAAACTTCACCAAAGAAGTTTTTCTTAAAGGTGAAACTTCTAAATATGGTGGAATGAATGGTTTACAAAAGCAGGTTTGTGAGAAAAACTATTTCACCAATAAAGATAAAAATTATTAAAAAAAGAATCTCAATGATAAAAATGGTTCATGATATGTGAATAAAAAACAACAACGAAGTTATGGACAATTTTACTATCAGTCAAAAAAGTCATGTTTTAGATGCCACTATTGGTGCTGCAGAATTTTCAGACAAAGAGATTATTCATGTTTGGAAAACATGTCTCCACCCGGAAATAAGTATGAGTCAAGGAAGAATTACGATGATTAAATAAGTTTATATTTTTCTAAATGGTTCTTCGAAATATAAAATAAAACTATGAATATTAAGAATGTTGAATCGTTAAAAAATAAAATTGAGAGGCGAATAAAATTTGTGTATGTTATGAATGATGAGGAAAAAAAATTCGAGTCTAAAAAGAAATTGTTCGTTGTAATTTGGACATAACAAATTTCCATGGAAATAATGTTATAATAAGTACAAAAATTCGCTAAATTTAAGTGGAAGAAAAAGGTTTTTGAAAATGAGAGAAAAGATGATAAAAATATATCAAAAAATTATGATTTTAAAAATTATAAAATATAAAAGAGATATGATAAATGTGGTCAGGTTACTAAAACTTCTTTGACTATCCTTTTACAAAATGTGGAAACCAAGAATGAGTTTTTACAAACCCACTATAACTAAAAATTAAATAAATGTGAAAATAAGTTGACATACTTATTAGAAGAGTCTAAAAATAAAAAGAAATTAGTTACAAAATCTGAGAAGGATGAATAAAAGAGATAAAAAAACATACAACACACAATCCAAGAAGAATAAGAAAAAGTCATGTCTGACAGAGGATTCTCAGTATGAAATATGATTATAATAAAATACTATGGTTATTCCTTATTCAAAAAATACTTATGTTTGTTCTAATTAGTAGGGAATTTAATGAGTTTAAATAAGAAAAATGATATCTAATTCTCTTACTATTCTTTGAAAAGAAATTAAAGAAGTTACAAAATATGAGTTTTTTGAAAGTTTTTTTTATACACAAAAACATTCTGATATTTTTGTTGAGATGGTTGTAAGTTAGACTTATCTTGATAAATCCTTTTAAGAATTTCCCAATCATATGAATTATAAATGGTAAATGAAATAGTATTACATGAAATTTGTGTTTTCTCAACATTGATCACGTTGATTATACACTCATGTTTTCTACACCAGGTTTTCCCTTGTAGACATAGAGTTGTTCAGTTAAAGCATCTCTATTATGAAACCCATTTTATTATAATGTTATCTAGAATACGTGATTCAATATTTTGAGATGAAATATTCAAAACTTTTTAAATGAGAATCTATTTCTATATGGGAGGAAAATTTTCATGATAACACATTTGAAATAGATTGAAAATAAGGGGGACAGATAAGGATATGAGAAAATAAAAATCTGGGAATAAAAGATTTTGTAAGATTATGAGTTTAGGTGAAGAGAACATGGAGAAAACATGGGGAAGACATGAAAGGGGAGAATAAAAAATTAGAAAACAAAACAACACGTGGTAGTGTTTTTAATTGGGAATTAAAAAACAAAAGGGGGTGATTTTTAGGCCTAAGATTATTTTTAGTTCTATTTTTTATCGATAAGTGATATTTTTTTAATGTTGATAAAAGGTGGAGTTTTGTTCCCAGGAACACCCCATTGGAAATACTTGGAAGATGCACTGGACATAATTAATCAGATGAAATAAATGTAACATAGAACTTCAGATATAGGACATTGATATGAAGAATAAGACATAGCCCATCGACATGAGTTTATAGATATAGTCCCTCAAAATGAGGATTAATTGGAATGATATGAGGTTATGGAAGGATGTGAAGTTATAGAAATTTAGAATGTAAATATAATGATACATTTATTTTTAGTAAGTCTTCAACATCATAATTAATCAGACATTCTTATGATACAAGAAGGTGTTTGTGGAAAAAGAAAGGATTTGATGTTTTTTGGAGTGATGTTCCAATGATATATCAGACTAACTAATTCATAGAAATTAATGATCTTCTGAATTAATAACCTAAATATTGATCACCACTTGATCTTACTAATATAAATTAATATTTACGGACATTGGCCCATTAGATGTGTTATTCCACTAATCTATCGTAATGAATTATGACACTTATTCATTTTATGAATTTTTAGTATCATTAAAGCATCACATATAGAGTGATATTGAATGAATAATTGAGTGGTTATGTTATTGAGATTGATGTATGTAAGAATATTAGATAAGGATCAACCGGATGGCGATCTACAATATAATCAACCATTTTTATTAGGTTTCATTATTTTAAAATTTCATTAAGAGTTATCAGATAATATTTGGTCCTAATGAATCAAACTGGAACTAACATCGATTCATTAGAAGGAATTAGAGACTGATTCATCAAACATATACATACATAGATCAGTCATTGGATGTAGGATCATCAGCCTTAAAATTTTCAGAACAATTGGAGAAAAACAATTTTTTAAAAGCTTAAGTTGGTATAGACCATTGAAGTTGGTAATAATTTATTTGTTTTGTTTATTTAATTAATTCATGAGAAAATAATGTAGTGTTTTAAAGTGGTGAGGATATGTTCAGTTGGATTATATTTCTATAAGAAGGATCATCTTACACATTTTCTATAATAAAATCCATTAGAATGGGACTGACATAGAAAATAAAATCAGAGTTATAAAACAATGGATGATTGAACTCAAGTTAATCAGACTGAAGAATTGATTGTAAATTAGAAGAACTTTTAATAATTTAAAGGTTTCAGGAATATTCAAAAATAACATAATATTATTGAAAATAGTTTAATATGTCAAAGATGAAGACTTTAATGAGCAATAAATTAACGAGTTTTGAATTTTTTGAAGTGGGAAGAGGAATTAATTTTCACATCGTTTCCATTTTGGGATGCCTATAGAAGGAGAGATAAATAAATTCTTAATTTGAAGACTGAAACTATTTAAGTGTGGAAGTAGTGAAAATCTGATATATGTTTGATAGGAATTGAGATCCTAACTTGAGTTTGTTTCTGGTTGAAGATGAAGAAGTTCAATCGAAATATGTCTACCAGAGTGAGCTCTATCGGAGTGACATCCATCAGCACATGGTACATCAGATCGAGTTCCATAGTAAAGATAAGTGTTGAGTTGTTAGTTGAGCTTCTAATCAATTAAATCACAAGTTGTACAAGTAGAATCTAGTGGATTCCAATCGAATGTAGAACATTGGATAGAGGTTACTGGAATAAGGCTGATCAGATTGACATTTGTTGAGGTTGTTTTATAGACAAATAATCTAGAAGAAGTTTGAAGACTAATAAGTTCCATAGATAATTGTTAATGTTCATGAAGATTGACATAAATTTTATTCATATTACTTGTGTAGGAAGTGAAGATATTTATAAAGTGGATCTTAAAAGAAGAAGGAATGTGATGATTGTAACTATAGATACTTACCAATTACTGAACAGGCTTGTTTGTTTGCTGGGGTGTGTAACTAGCTGTGGAAATTATATACAAAAAAGATAGTTGGGGGTATAACCAACTATAGTGGGAATGTTTCTACTAGGATTGTAGAATTGTCCACAATCTATGCCTTAGTATTCTAGGAAAAATATAGTGAAATAATCCTTGTTGGTGGGACTATCCAGCATGGAAAGGAGTATGTCTTTGTATCAAACCTTGTAAATATCGTGTGAAACCTTACCTTTGTATTTTTTTCATATGATATTTAAATTTATAAATTTAAATTTTAGTGTATCCTATCTTTAAAAAGTTTCTATGGTTAAGATTGTTCATTAAAGAAGTTAAGAAACATTATTATAAAAATATAAAGGCACCACTGATTCACCACCCCTCTTAGTGGTATCAATCCTATTTGGGAACAAAAGGATCCCTAAAACCAACTTATATGTACTTTATGATAACCTTTATTCATTTTTTCATATTAATAAAATTATTATCACATCATGATTGTTCTTTTATGTAATATAGTAGGTGATAATGTCATAAGAGTAGCTATCACACTATATGGTAATAACACATCACTGCTATGATGAGAACCCAAAAGTGGAAGGAAAATATTCTAAAATATATGTTATATAGTTGGATAACATAAATTTATAAAAAAAATTGATATAGGCTATTAGAGGACGAGATTCATAGGACATTGATGCACCGTCTCATGGTGTATGATCATGGTAATATGTAGTGTAGAATATTATGAGAACAATAGCTTCCAGTAAGAAATTCAAATTTATATGTGTCATTAGATGATGTTGGAACCATGATCTTCTATGCATGAATTGGATTATGGTTTGTGTTTGTTGTCAATCCAAAGTGTAAGTTTAGAATGTGAACCGGCAAAGTGATCATACAGTTCAAGCAGACAGCAGTATTGAAGGTGGTGCTGTTTCCCAGTGTTTGCCAAATATTTGGTCCTCAAAATCGGATAATGAAGAAATGGATTGTTGGTAAAATGAGGTGTCCTCAAAGAGGAAGTGGTGCATGAAAAATAAGGGTTGTGCACGAAAAATTTGAGTTGGGCACGAAAAAGAGCGGGATTCGCGAAATACAGGATCAAGGTTTTTCGCGTAAACAGTGTTTCAGAATCAGAACATCAAAAAACGGCAAAGGCATGAGTTGCGCGAAATATCTGATGATGTGCGCGAAAATCAATATCGGCGTGAAAGATTATGTGCCAGATGGGAGGCTTTACGCGGCATAGAGGATTTTGCGTGTTGGGGTCTCAGACGCCTATTAATATGAGGTGACCCCTTTATTCCGTACATTTGAATACTTAGATAGGATTCGAGGTTTGATGCGTGAAAAAGGAATAGATATGTGTAAATATTGGGGTAGCGCATAAAGATTCAGTTACACAAAAACGGGTGTTGTGGTGAGAAATATTTTTCCGCGCGAAAAAGGAAATTTTGCGTGTAATAGGAAGGTTTTGCGCGCAAAGGGTTGGTGTTGCGCGCAATAAAAAGGTTTGGCATGCAAAGGGTTGGTGTTGCACTCAATAGGAAGGTTTTGCATGCAAAGGGTTGGTGTTGTGTGCAATTGTCAGTGAATCTTGTCTGCACGTTCTGGTTATCCGCTTCAGTGGTTCTGTGTGTTCTTGTGCATCAATTTTGGACTTGGATGCAAGCAGAGTCTCGTGCTAAGTAGAGACAAAGAATTAAATGCAAATCTATTGAAGATACCTTCATGTCTATAAACTAAGTGGGACTTCACCAAAGGCAGTGAGCCAGGGGGAGTCAACGGGAGTGACCCGAGGGACGTTGTGACCCATCCCTAATCTTTTGTAAAGGCAGTGAGCCTGGGATAGAGTGACTGTGCCCGAACCTTTGTAATCTACAGCTAGTGAAGCATAGTGGATTTTGATACGACCGACAACCTATCAGCGGATGCTCCTTGGATGTAGCCCTTAGTGGTGAACCAAGTAAAACGTGTTGTGTCATCTTTATGCATGTGAATGTTTGTTTTCTGATCCTTTTCATCATATAGGTTTAACAAGTTCTTACCAACGTGGGAACAAGATCCTCCACTTTAAAAGAAAAAGTTGTCACCCTGATTCACCCCTCCCCTCTCAGGGGGTCCCGGGGTCCTACAAGTGGTATCAATGCGAGGTTTCTGGTGTTAGATCTGTCCTTTATCGTCATGGAGAACGCAGTCAACGCTAGGTGAATACCTCTCTTCGATGGAAGTAATTTTCATATTTGGAAGAACAGAATGAAATCTCATTTAAGATCCCTTGGAATGGAAGTCCTATTTCATATTGTCCAAGGAATACAGGTTACTGATCCAACAGGGCTTACCATGACTGATACAGACAGGAAAGTTCTTGATGCAGATGCTAAAGCTCAGAATGCTATCACTGCAGATCTTTCAGATCAGATTTATCTAAAGGTGATGATTTTCAAATCATCAAAGTCTATGTGGGATAAACTTGAAAACATTTTTCAAGGTGACAGCAAAGTAAAGGAGGCAAAACTTCAGTTTTTACACAACAAGTTTGATGATCTAAAGATGCATCCTAATGAAAATGCAGATTCTTTCCTCAGTCGAATTACTGAAGTAGTGGGAGAAATTCGAGGTCTTTGAGAAGAAATCAAAGACATTGATATTGTAAATAAAATCTTGAGAAGACTTCCTCCCATGTACAATTCAAAGGTGTCAGCCCTTGAAGAAAGAGATCTTTATAAATTATCTCTTGATGATCTGTTAAGTAGTTTAGCGGCATATGAGATGAGAGTCAAACCTGAAGATGCCACGACTCGCATGAGCAAGGAAATGGCATTCAAAGACATGGACAAACTGAAAATTTCAGAAGGCAGTGGTGGTGAAGATGATGAGGAAAAATATATTCTTTCTCTCATCTCCAATAAATTGAAGAAGGGAAAAGGTAAAATTAGAGGTAAGCTACCTCTTGCATGTTTTCGTTGTGGAAGATTTGGGTACCATGCCTCTCAGTGCCAAATAAAGTTTGATGATTATGAGAGTGAATCTGAAGACATCGAGAATCCTCAGAAAAGGTTTTTCAAAAAGGGTGACTTGAAATTTGGAAAGAAAATGCAGAGGAAGAGTTTTTTCTGTGATGAAGAAGATGATGATATTGAATTTTGTGGGGAAGAAGAACCAGAATTTAAAACTGGAAACCATGCTTCCATTATGTCTACCATTGAAATATCAGAATCATCAATCAATAAAGCCATAGATAATCAGATTACTGCTATTGGTGATCCAAAGATTCAAATTAAGGATTCTTTATCAAAGATTGATAATAAATGTAAGAGATGTAATAAGTGGAAGGAAATGGTGGAAGAATCATCAGAATATGTTGATGAACTTGAAGCTAAAATTGAACGACATGAAGAATTTGTGAAAGTACAGACTAAAATCCTTGAAAGCAATGATGATGTAGTAGAACTAAAGATAAGAATTTAAGAGTAGGGAAAGGTCATCAATGACCTCACATCTATACTGGAAGAAAAGTCCAAGACTACTGAGGGTCTTGAGGAGGAAGTTGTTACTCTTAGGAGTAAACTTGAGACAAAATCAATTTCAAAAGAATCAAGGAAGAAAATACAGTTTGGAAGATTCTCAGATGCAGAATTACTAGCAAGAGCCATGTGTGGTTCAGATGGGGTTGGAAAAATCTTGAGTGATCAAAGACCCACTTTCATGGGAAATAGTGGAATTGGTTGTGAAGCTGAGACATCAACTTTTGGAAATAAATAGAACCAAAATAAAGACAAAACGAAGGTTGGACATGTTGAAACATTTCCTTAAGTGATGAAAAAGAAACACCCAATCCAAACTAAAAGGGGAATTGAAAATTATCCTCAAACATTCAGAAATGATAGGGAGTTCAACTATTCTCCCAAGGATGATGGTATGAGGATAAATTCAAGTGAGAATACATTTCCTCTCATGAAGTGTCAGTAATGTGGCTATCTGGGGAATACCAAGTCATATTGCGAAGAGGCATGGAGATACTTGAATGTGGAAGATCTGGGACATCAAAAAAGGAGACAGACTTCATATCCTCCATCTTATTGAATAAATAGTTTCTTTGGATTCTATTTTCATTGTTATAACATTGGCCATAAAGATATGTAATGCAGGCAGAGGTTCGATAAAAGAGATTCATACAACTCTCAGAAACGGGTCAATATTAATTCTCCTGATGGTGTTGATCTCACAAACATGTTTTCTCCTCTTGAAGAAGATTATGGGTATGACGAATCTGACTATGTTGAAGAAATCATTAAAAGACCATCAATGTCTTACACTCAATCCAATATCTCTTGGAAAGAAAAAAGGAAGATCGAGAAATCCAATCTTGCAGAAGTTTTCTTTAAAGCCACAAAGAGCATCCACACCTGGATTCTTGATATTGGATGCCCCTCACATATGACAAGAAATGCTGACCTCTTGAAGAACATTGAAAATAAGGTTGATGGAATAGTATTGTTTGGTAATGATGGTGCTTTGAAGATTAAAGGCAGTGGGAATACTGCTCTCGGCAACGGGGAGCTGAAGAAGACTGAAGTTATGTATGTGGACGGTCTATGCCACAATCTCCTTAGTGTAAGTCAACTATGTGACTCAGGGATCAACCAAAAAGGCTACACTATTAAAGGAAAAATAGGTAATTCTCTTATGAAATCCTATAGAACAGATGGAAACTTATATCAGGTTGACAGCAAAGTGAACTCCTGCTATTTGTCTGTTGAAGAAGAAAAAAATTTATGCCATCGAAGGCTGGGGCACATTAACCAACAAGACATGGAAAAGATCTCTAAGATGAAGATATTCATGGATATTCCAATTCTAAAATGTGAACGGGAAAAGTCTTGTGATGCTTGTATTCGTGGGAAGCTGGTCTGTAGTTCATATCGGCCAAAGAAGAAAAGGGCATCACATCTTCTTGACCTCATTCATACAGATGTATGTGGACCAATAAATGTTGCTGGAACCCATGGAGAAAGGTACTTAGTCCTCTTAATTGATGATTATAGCAGAATGGCTTGTGTAATGGTGATTCAAAAGAAGTGACAAATACTTGATTGCATGAAAACTTATCGATGGATTGCCGAGAATGATATTAGACGCACAATAAAAGTCCTGCGATCTGATAATGGAGGGGAATACACATCCATTGAATTTTAAAATTACCTAGAAAAACATGGAATACAGCATGAGGTAGCTACTATGAGAACTCCGCAACAAAATGGAGTTGTTGAGTGTCAGAATCGATAGGTCAACAATATGGACAGGATTATGTTGATTGAGAGTGATATCTCTCACCATTACTGGAAGGAGGCTATTGAATCTGTAGTTCACATTAAGAATCGAACAGGGCTCTATATGGGAGAAATGAAGAAACCATATGAACTGTGGCATAGAAAGAAGCCTTCGTTGAAATACATTCATGTTTTTGGAAGCAAATGTTTCATCCAAAATAAAGAATGAAACCAAGGAAAGTTTGGTGACAATGCTGATGAAGGAATCTTTCTTGGATATCCAATGAACAACAAAGCTTACAAGTGTTTCAATAAATTCTTGGGGAGGATTGTGGAAAGAAATGATGTTAAGATCATTGAAGGAAACCCCCAAATGCTTCAAATAGTACTTATGCTGATGATATTGAAGATGAGAATGAATGGCAACATGGAATAAATACAAATACAGAAATAGAGGAAGGTGTACAAAACACTCAGGGGTCACATCATGATGTTGACTCAGACGAAGAATCTGTAGAGTAAATCTTGGATGGTGAGAATGTGACTGAACTTCATAGGAGAAATCGTAGATTAGAGATAGATCCTTCTAACATAATTTGAGATAGGAATGCACCCACACAAACAAGGCGGATGAGGAATAACACACTATCTGCATTTCCATCAATGGTGTAGCCATCCTCATTTGAAGAAGCTGAAAAGGATGAATCCTGGGTGAAAGCGATGAATGAAGTGTTAGACCAGATTGAAAAGAATCATTCATGGGATCTTGTCAAGAGACCGAAAGGTCGCAATGTGATTGGAACAAAATGGATATACAAGAACAAGTTTTATGAGCATGGAAGTGTCATCAGAAACAAGGCTTGACTGTTATGTAAAGGGTATTCTCAGATTAAAGGTGTTGATGTTGAAGAAACCTTTTCTCCAGTGGCTAGACTAGATTCAATCAGGATGTTCCTTTCCAAGGCTCTACAAATAGGATATAAACTATATCAATTGGATGTCAAGACAGCATTCTTAAATGGTGTGCTCGAAAAAGAAGTCTACATTGAACAACTAGTGGTTTTTCTTCTTGGTGCTGATGAATCAATGGTTTGCAAGCTAAAAAAATCACTTTATGGCTTGAAACAGGCACCACGGGCGTGGTAATCTAGACTGGATTCTTACCTTAATAAAAAGGAATTCAAAAGAGGAGGAGTAGATCACAATCTCTATGTGAAGAATTCTCTGAAAGATCAGTTCATGGTTCTAATTTATGTCGATGACATTATATTTGGTGGCAGCAGGCATCAATCATTGGATGAACTTTCCAATCATATGAAATCAGAATTTGAAATTTCAATGATTGGGGAGATCACATATTTCGTGAGACTACATGTGACTCAAATGAAAGACTACACTTTTATCTATCAGGAAAATTATGCGAGAGATCTCCTGAATAAGTTTAATATTAAAGACTCCAAACCAATGTCAACTCCGATTGCAATTGGAACCAAACTTGGAAAGCATGAGGATGGGACATCTGTAGATACCACCATGTACAGGAGGATCATTGGGAACCTACTGTACCTGCCAGTGACATGGCCAGATATTTTTTTTCCACATTTCTTGCAGCCTACTTTCAGAATAATCCAAATGAAGAACATATGGCAGTAGTAAAAAGAATCATGAGGTATATTCAAGGAACTCACAATTGTGGATTATACGTTGCTGTAGGAAGGGACAGTGAATTATCAGCATTTTATGATGCTAACTGGGTTGGCGATGTTGTGGACAGAAAGTCCACAAGTGGTGGAGCATTCTTTATTGGGAATAAATGTGTTGGATGGATGAGAATGAAACAAGAAAGTACATATCTTAGTACTTCTGAAGATGAGTATATATCTGCCACAAAGGCATGCACTCAACTGCTATGGATGAAACAACAATTAACAGATATTGGTGATGAGGTAAAGAAACCAATGGTGATTTACTGTGATAACAAGAGTGAAATTGATCTTACAAAGAATCGTGTTCAGCATTCTCATAAAAAACATATTGAAATAAGGTATCAATTTATCAAAGAAAATTTGAGCAAGGGGTGATTAGAATGGACCATGTGGGAACTGATGAGCAAGTAGCTGATATCCTGACTAAGCCACTGTCAGCAGCAGTGTTTGAAAATCATCGGTTGAACCTCGGTGTTCAACCACCTCCTACTGCATAAAGAGGTTCCGAAATTCCCCTCTCCCCAATTATGATAACTGTTTCTATTTGTTTATGGATGTTATGTAGGTTTATGGGGGAGATACTATCCAGGGGAGTATGATTTGAGAAAAACATTGAATAAATTACTGGTCCTTGGGTTTATTGTCAATGGGGGAGAAACGAATAAATTCAGGCATGTTCAGTCATGTAACGAATTCAGTGTCAGTGATAGGATGATATGGATGAGAATGAATTCATCGTTCATGTCATGATTCTTGGGTGTCATTGATAATACCAAAACACTGGAACCCAATTCAAGCTTCCTCTCTTGTTTTCTACACCTAGCATTTCTCACGTAGATTTAGACTGTTAGATGAGTTGATTCTTGCATTTTTGGTTTGCACATGGATGGGGATCTATTGAATTTATTTTCTGATTGCCAACAAACCCAAAGGGGAGATTGTTGGAACCATGGTCTTCTATGAATGAATTGGAGTATGGTTTGTGTCTATTGTCAATCCTCAGAGAAAGTTTAGAATGTGAACCAGCAAAGTGATCATACAGTTCAAGCATACAACAATATTGAAGGTGGCACCGTTTCCCAGTGTTTTCCAAATTTTCGGGCCTCATAATCAGAAAATGAAGACATGGATTTTTGGTAAAATGAGGTGCGCGCAAAGAGGAAGTGGTGCACGAAAAAGAAGGGTTGTGTATGAAAAATTTGAGTTGGGCACGAAAAAGTGCGGGATTCGCAAAATAGAGGATCGAGGTTTTTTGCGAAAACAGTATTTCAGAATCAGAACTTCAAAAAACGGCAAAGGCATGGGCTGTGTGAAATATCTGATGATTTGTGCGAAAGATTACGCACTAGATGAGAGGTTTTACGCGCCACAGAGGATTTTGTGTATGGGGGTCTCATAAGCCTATAAATATGAGGTGACCCCTTCATTCTGTATGGTTTAAGTCTTAGAGAATATTCGAGGTTTGATGCGTGAAAAAGGAAGAGCTGCACGTAAATATTTGGGTTGCGTGTAAAGATTCAGTTGCGCGAAAACGGGTGTTGTGGCACGAAATATTTTTCCGCACGAAAAATGAAATTTTGCGCGCAATAGGAAGGTTTTGCGTGCAAAGGGTTGGTGTTGCATGAAATAGGGAGGTTTTTCATGCAAAGGGTTGGTGTTTCGCGCAATAGGAAGGCTTTATGCGCAAATGGTTGGTGTTGCACGCAATAGGAAGGTTTTGAGTGCAAAGGGTTGGTGTTGCATGCGATTGTCAATGAATCTTGTCTACACGTTTTGGTTATCCGCTTCAGTGGTTCTGTGCATTCTTGTGCATCAATTTTGGACTTGGTTGAAAGCAGAGTCTCGTTCTAAGTAGAGACAAAGACTTCAATGAAAATCTATTGAAGATACCTTCACTTCTATAAACTGAGTGGGACTTCACCAACGGCAGTTAGCTAGGGGGAGTCAGCGGGAGTGACCTGAGGGACGTAGTGAGCAATCCCTGAACTTTTGTAAAGGCAGTGAGCTTGGGAGTGAGTGACTGCACCCAAACCTTTGTAATCTACAGCTAGTGAAACATAGTGGATTTTGATACGACCGACAACCTGTCGGCGTATGCTCCTTGGACATAGCCCTTAGTGGTGAACCAAGTAAAAATTGTTGTGTCATCTTTCTTCATGTGAATATTTTCTTTCTAATCCTTTTCATCGTACAGGTTTTACATGTTCTTACCAATGTGGGAACAAGATCCTTCACTTTAAAAGAAAAAGTTGTCACCCTGATTCACCCCTCCCCTCTCAGGGTGTACTGGGGTCCTACAGATGCTTCTATCCCCAGACATGTGAATTTATCCTTAGACATTAATAGCATTATTAATGAGTATTATTAGTGACATACTTTGATTCATTGTTGAAAATTTTGATGACATATATTCACAGATAGGTATGATATGCTGAGTGCAACATGAGTTATATTGCATAAATGAATAATGAGGGAAAGTATTTCCCCAATTTTCCCTTTAATAGATGTTGATTTATTAGTACCATTGATGGAAATGATATTGTAACATCCGGGTTCCACGTGCCACCCAAAGGTGCCTCATTCCCATTTAGTCAAATAACCTCATGAATATTTTCCCAAATTCCAGAGGATGCCAACTACTAGTGAGGGCCTTGGATGTGATATTGGGGAAACTGTGCCCTCATTGGAAGAGTAACACAAGAGAAAAAAATAGTAAACATTAGTGGAAGTAGTAATACCATAAAATAGATGTAAACAGTAGATGATTGATTATGTAAAAAAATGAGACATATATATAAATAAATGATGGTTGTCACATGTAACTAGTAAATCATCCAAACAAGTCACAATGATGGAAATACAATACAAAAACCAATGTATAGAAAATAATAAACTCGACCAGTTTCTCAAGCCCTAGCTTGGTCCCTTTCTCTCCAGATACAAAAAAAAATCATGTACCTGATGAAGAAGTTCACCTACCCTTATCTATACTAGAAACCATATATTATTTTTGGGTCTAAAATAATGACCCAAACAGGGTGATTCCAAGTAGGCAACCGCCAAAAGATATGTACCTAACTGTCAATGAATATATATAACATGTAATATATAGAAATGAAACAATAAACTAAGAAGTACTAAAAAGTAAACAATCCTATATTTTTAGTTACATTCATTTACATTTAAAAATTATTCAATCCTTTGAATAATGTAACCTTATTATCTAGCCTATGCTCTGTGTCCCCCTATATAATAAGAACAAATAGAGGTATCAAAAGACCATCTAAAAAAAGTAAAACAGAGTCCAAGCTTTATCATTGGCTTGGAATACTCATCAAAATCATTCAATCATTCAAAATCAACTCTTTGGGAAAGTTCTCATAGTCTAACCCCTCTGTTTTAACACATCATCTAAATAATAAACAAATAATGACCCTCAATGAAAGCTCACAAAGTCAAAACCCTTTGGTTCTACATGGAACTAAACATTTACCAATGACCACCTAGGCAGCTCTCATAGGAAATACCCCCTTGTCCTGATAATAATTATAAAATATAATGACCCCTAGTAGCAGTCACAGTTAATGCCCTATGTTCCTACATTCATTTAACAACAACCCTCTGGGTAGTTCTCACGGTATAACCCCTCTGGTCAATGATCACCTCACACCACTAACAGTCAATACCTATAGGTCAACATAAAAACAATTATAAATAAAATACCCTACCTCATGAATATCTCATAGTAAATTCCCCTTGGTCATACTTTCACAATGATATTCACATGCATCTCAAATAAACATCAACTCCATCATTATAACACAAGGAATGGAAACATTTCAAGCCTAACAGGCATTCTAATCCAAGTATCCATAATCAATGAAACATGATAAACACACCCATAATCCAGGTAATAAACCTTATACATAATTAATAACCCATTTTCCATCAAGGGCACCATAATTGGTTTTAAATAGGGTTAAATTCTAAAACGCACAATACCCTAATCATGGGTATTTGACACTTTAAGAATATATAATCCAAATAAAATAAAAAAAGTCACAAATTACCAACCTTGATGTTGTATAAAGTAAACTATTAAACATGGGCACTTGAATAAGACTATAATGATTTAGATCTTTGGAAAGGGTAAAAACAATCAACCATTGATAACTCAAGAGAGAGGGGAAATCCAGAATAGAGCCTCTAAGGAAAGAGATAACTCACTGGGGGGAATCCAACAAACCTAGTGGAATATCAATCAGTGCTAAGATAGAGGAATAGGATGATCCCAAAGATATTCATCCATACGTCACTATCATGTACGAGACATGTGAAGAAGAAGAGCATTCTTAAGATGAGTCCTGACCACGATCTGATTAATCAATTAAAAATAAAATTACATGGTGTGTTCATATAATGTGTACACCATGTACTAGCCTTAACCAGCACCCACTATAGGTTGTCTTCTAGGTCGCCTACAAGGCCATGTACTTGGCTGTACACAACCAGTACATGGTTATGCATGGAAACTAGGTACATGGTGTGTATTCAAGAGTACATGGTGTGTACTTAAAAAATTTCAAAATTCTTCTTTTTTCTTAGAAACATATTGAATTAAAGATCCGTAACTAAAATGATGATCTGGGTTCTTACAAAATTCCCCCCTTAAATCAATTCATCCCCAAATTTCCCTTCACAAGGTGTTGATGAAGAATCTTCAAAAAAAATCTGGCCACTGTGATAGTACACCGGCCTCCCTCTCCCAAGGCTCGTCCTATACTCATATGCCCTGCCATATATCCCATACTAGAGGAATAGACTAACCATAGAGAACCTTCAAACAACATTAGACTATCTAAATAATGTTCTTCTCAAAGGATTCATATACCTCCAACTCATCCACCTTGGGTTAAAAAACATGAGACGGTTCTGAAAAGTAACGTTTTAACTGAGAAACATGGAAGACAGTGTGCATAGCGCGATACCTCTGAGGTAACTACAACTGATAGGCAAACAACCCAACTCCCTCCAAAACATCAAATGACCTAACATATCTCATTGAATATTTCCCTTGTCTATTAATACTTCTATGTCCCAACCTCAGTGTGACACGTAAGAAAACCTGATCACCGACCTCAAACTCTTGAGGTCGTCTCTGTCGATGAACATAAGATTTCAATCGATACTGTGTGGTAGCCATCCTCTTCTGAATCAACTCCACCAGTTAAGTGGTCTCCTGGATGATACACGGTCCCATCATAGCCACCTCTCCTACCTCCTTCCTACATAGGGGTGAATGGCAGGCCAACCGTACAAAGCCTCATAAGGTGTCATTTGAATTATTTCTTGAAAGATGTTACTATAGGTAAAATCCACTAGGGGTATGTGTATCTCCCAAGATCCCCAAAAATCTAGGACTCCTGCTCAAAGCATATCCTCAAAAACCTGAATAGTGCACTCAGACTGGCCGTCTATCTTGGGATGGTAAGCTGTACTCAAAATTACTTGTGTACCCAAAGCCCTCTATAGTCCCTGCCAGACACAAGAAGTAAACCAGACATTCTTGTCTAAAATGATAGAGTTCATAAACCCATAAAAACTTACAATCTATTGGTTGTATAACCTTCCTAGCTCATAAAAATAGTTGGTTTCCCTGAACGGAATGAAATGTGTATCCTTTGTGAGTCTGTCAACAACAACCCAAACTGCATCATTTCATCCAAGAGGCCTCAGCAAACCTGTCAAAAATAGATCATGACATCATTCCAATTCTACATGGGAATGGGTAACTGCTGTAAAATTCATACTGGTCTTTGATGCTCTACCTTCACCCAGGTGGAAAATTCATAAAAAACAGAAACATCCCTCTTTATACAAGGAAACCATTACTGATGATGTAAAACTCGATATATCTTGGTGACATCAAGATTATCTGCCCATTATAAGGAATAAAATCTCATATCAACTCCTCAAGCATGTCTTCTAACACCCATACATACCCATGAATATGAAAAACCTCGTCCTCATCTATGGTTCACCCGAGAGTAGGTTCCTCTCCTGACACACTATCCCAAAGGACTAGGCCTTTAGAATCTGATATATACCTCAATCGCACTCGATCCAGAAGAGTAGATATAACAACTATAGAATTAATTAATGTTTGCCTTTGTATGTTATGATCCTCTAAATTCATCTCATAGAAAAGAATCACAAGAATCCACTCACTTCTAGCCTCCTAAACTGCTTGTATCTGAGTCCTACTGCTTAACACATCAGCCAGTGTGTTGCCTTTCCCAGGTGTACAGGCAAGCTCAATGTCAAAATAATAAAGTCACTTAACCCACCTTAATTTCATAAGATTCAGATCACATTGAGTAATGATATACCGGAGACTTTTTTGGTTAGTGAATCCAACAAAATGATCTCCAAAAACATAATGTCTCTAATAGCGTAAATAATGAAAAACTATAGATAACTCAAGATCATGTGTCCAGTAATTCCTATCATGTGGACTCAACTATAAATACCCATACACAATGACTCCTTCCTCTTGCATAATCACTACACCCATCCTGATACCTAATGCATCGTAATAAACATTGTAACTCTTTCTTAACTCTGAAAAAATGAGTATCGGTGTTGAATTAAATCTCCCATTAATCTCCTGAAATGAAGAATCATAAGAATCTGTCATGAAGTACTTTTCTCCCTAATTATTCATGCCCTTTTTTAGTACTACAAAGCATGAAAAGTCCTGCATAAACCACTTGTATTAGCCATCCATCCCCCGAAAAATTCTTACCTCAAAGACATTCTTCGGATGATCCTAGGAAACTATTGTTTTCAATTTCTATGGGTCTACTGATAATCTTGTCTCTGAGATGAAAAGACCAAATAGGTGAATCTAGACCATACAAAAGATTCATTTTGAGAGGTTAGCATATAAATTATGCTTTCTAAGTGTACTCAATACTGTCTCAAGATGAGTGGAATTGTCATGTCAAGTGTGAGAGTACCCCAATATATCATCTGTGAAGATTACCATAAATAATCCAAGTAAGGATGGAACACTCAGTTTCATCAGAGCCATGAAAACTATTGGTGCACTCGTGGGACCGAACGACATAACCAAAAACTTGTATAGACCATACATGCTCTGAAATACTGTAAGAGGTATATCAGATTGTCTAACTCGCAGCTAATGATAATAGGATCTCTAGTAAATCATCAAGAAAACCCAATATCCTCGAAGATGATCAAAGAGATCATCAATACTCTAAAAGGGATCTTGGTTCATGACCATCAATTGGTTCAGATTTTGATAATCAACACAATGTATGAGTGTACCACCCACCTTCTTTGCAAAATGGATATGAAAACACCAAGGAGAAGTATTTGGTCAGATGAGAACCATTTCCTATAACTCCTCTATCTGCTTATTGAGATCATGTAACACTGGTGTAGCTATCCTATAAGGAGAAATGGAAACTGATGCCACTCTAGGAAAAATCTCAATTGAGAAATCTACCTCTCGCTCTAGAGGTAAAAATGGAAATTCGTCTAGAAATACAACTCTAAAATGATCCACTACTGGGGGAAAGACTATCTATGAAGTCCCATGGTTATCCAGATATAAATTAAAAATATAGACTATAATTCTTCCCAACCGATGATGCTTGGGTCCAGGTCTACTGTCCAAGATATCCCATTCTCCATTGTCTAGAAAAGACCCACTCTCTAGTGACGTGAAACTCAACCTATGAAAATAGCAGCCAAAAAAGTCCTCAAAGGAGAAAAAACAGTCTGTTCTAAGAATGGCATCATAACCTGTCATCCCTAAGACATAGAGGCACCATAAGAAGTGACACCAATCAGCCTCAAGAGGGATATCCTTGCGCAATCATGCACTAGCCTTCTTAATCCCCAACGAAGATTCAACCATCACAAAATCTTCTGAAGTAAACCTATAGAGCCCAAGGATCTCCATAATAGCAAAAGATATAAAACTACAGAAAACCCTTGTATCAAAAAGATAACAAGTTAAAACTAAGTCAACTAGAATTTTTCCTATAACTATATAGGGTTCGTGATCCTGCTCCTTCTGGGTCTGCTCCATTACAAAATTCAGACCTGTACAACGATCCTATGACCCTTCAGGACAACCCTTAGCAAATATACCCTACTTTTTCTGAATTCCTAGCCACTGGCTACCACATCCAATACCTCCTCCTTAGCCTAAATGGTTGGAAAAACTCTAGTTCCCTAATTGATGAGAAACTAGTGGTCCTACTCCTAAACGTGGAGTCATAAAAGAACCCCTTTCACTCACTAATGGGGAGAAAACTGACATGAATGCTGACGATGACCCATATATCTATTATCTCATCATTCAACTAGGTCTCTTAGGCACTAAGGTTTCATTTTCCCACTAATTCTGCACTGGTAGCATACCCCTTGGATACCTATAGAAACACCATGTGAAAGTTACCTACAACTCTTTATGCTATCTTTTGAAGGAGTATGAGCTATGGATGCTGAACTGACATGGATCACGGCTCCAAGCTCTCTCATATTACCCTCAGTTATATGCACCCAGTTTAATATAGCTATCACTAAAGTCATCCTGAAGACAATCAGCTATGATTGTATGTCATACCTGAGACCATCTTAAAATTTCCTAGCCAAAGATAACTCATCACATCCTAGAAAAGCTTCGAAGTGCTGATTCTCTATGAACTGAGATGATTAATCCCTCATTGAAAGATCATGTTTCTCCAAATACATGAACTCTAGGGATACATCGGCCATCAACTTCTCAGGATAGAAGTAGAAAAAGAAGGTCATCTAAAACTCTCCCCCATCCATATCCGGATGATGTCCCTCCTTTTAGATAACATCCCACCATCTCAAGGTATAACAACATAACATGTATGTCACGAGCTTTACCCTCCTCTCTAGAGGTGTCTCCTGATGCCCAAAGATATAATGTACGGACAACATCTATGATTCTGCAGCCTATAGTCCCCCATCCTTAGAAATAGTGAGAGGATGCTACTACTAGAACTCCCATGTCATCTCTTCCATAGATGGGGAAAGATGTGTTGCTCTATGAAAGGTCTGTAAAATCATCAAAACCCATCATGGATCTGTGCATTAGAACCTGCATTCGATATAATAGATGGTTCCACAACTGGAATGATGGGAGGATTTATTGGTAGTCCCTGGTCTACCATTTCAAGTGTCAGATAATTGATTTGAACCTAGTATACAGCCGAAGGACTTCTTTGTGGCATGAATCTGTAAGGTCATTCACACAACTTAGTTCATGATTATCAAGGACTGAAACACAGATGTGGGCGAACAGAATAAGAGAAGGAAAACATTCATCTTTAACAAAAACAAGTCTAGACAGCCTTTATAACATTCACGGGATGTGTTCTATTAAAGCCTTACATGGGTGTGTACCTCTTCCAAACATGGTCATGTAACACCCCATACACATGGTATATTGCTCCTAGAACACTGTGTGTACTTGATTTTTCCCTCCTACCCATGTTCTTCTACATGGATAGAACATCACTGTTCTATCTTGGGTAACACTACATAACATGTTCAACCTAGACACAACATGCACTAGTTATGTTTCATCCACCTGTGTCATTGGTCACATGGCCAGATACAAGATCAAGGCTACACGATGTGCATAAATGAGACACAACGTCTACTATCCAAATTTCGTTCACCCATTTCATTGGTCTCATTTCTAGATACATGGTCTCTTATAGTACCATGTGTAATCCAATACACATCATGTTCGACCAAGATTTTTTCAACCCCATACCTCTTCCCACACAGTCAGTCACACAGTTAAGCATTACACGGCGTGTACTCCCATTACACGATGTTTACTTAAGAAAGGTTAGTTCTTCCCGAACAGAAGAACACTTGATGAGTGTTCATAACATCACACGTCATGTTGTCTGGGTATCTATATTTTAAGCCTATAAAACTTCTACATAACCCTTAAAAGCATAATTTTTTTTCCAATTCATGAAAAATTTTGACCCATGGGAGACAATACTTCTTGCGAATCAACGTTTTACATCCTTTTTCACATCATTACTTGAAAAAAAACAATAAAGGATCAAATGCGATCCACTAAATTCTGATTAAAGAGGGCCGATAACACCTCAGAGACCAAAATCTTGGTGTCCACCCAAATATAACTTTATAATTACAAATACCCTATCAAAATAGAATGTATTTTATCTTGGTATCTATCACAATAGCATTAATATCTAGAACAAAATATATAATAACACCATGCAATCAGTAATTCTCCCTTAACGGCATAATGAGAATGCATGACATGTGATCTCTAGCAAGTTCATGTATGACACATGAGATGAAGTACCCTCATATCCGTGGGTTTCGACATAAATTGAACCACAATGATAAAAATCATAATAGCACAAAACATGTGTGTCACCTAATTATGAAATCAAATCAACTGTAACAATTGAAATACCATAAAAATTGTAATAATTGTTGTAACTTTCTTTTTCCATATACACGGGTTAGCTAATATTGGGCACAACATATTACCAACAACCTATTCCTTCACATCCATATCTATAGGATCCAAAAAGTAAGGCAATGTAGAAATGAAATTTCTATTATTCCACTATGCAATGTCCCACTTCTTGGTTATTCCCCAAGGGGCTCCGTACTTGGTTGGTCACATGACCTCAATCACATTTCCCTAAAAACATGAGGATAATGACTAGAAGTGAGGACCGTGGGTGTGATAGCGTTGAAACTATACCCTCATTAGAAGATTAACACAGTTCAAACAAACAATAAAGAGTAGTGGAAGTAATAATACCCTTCCACCAAAGTAAACAATCAGATACTGATAGTTTGCACAACTGCAGCATATTTATAAATAAATGATATATGTCACATGTAACTAGGAAAGCGGCCAAACATGTCAAAATTCTAGAAATAAAATATTGAAACCAATGTATGGAAATGTCTAATATCCAACAGAATCAAAAGCCTAAGATTGGTCACATGATCTCCATATCTAAGAGCAGTCAAGTACCTGATGAAGAATAGTGCTTACCCTTTTCTATAGCTACAACCATATAATCTGTTTGGGTCCAAAATCCGGACCCAAATAGGGTGTGAGACGAATCCCAGTAGGCAACCACCAAAAGATCTATGTGAAACTGTCATTGAATATATATAGTAGGTAAAATGTATAAATAAAGAAATAAAATAGGAATTACTTAAAAGTAAAAAATATAATATTTTTCAATTATATTCATTTAGATTTATAATTTATTAAAACCATTGAATAATTTAACATCTGGATCTACCCTAATCTTTGTATCCCCTATATAAAAATAATAAACAGATGTCTCAAAAGACCATCTAAACAAACAACTAAAACCAAGTACAAGATTGTGATTTGGCTTGTAATACTTGTCACAATAATTCAGTCATTCAAAATCAAAACTCTAGGAATTTTCTCTTAGTCTAACCCCTCTGGTGTAAAATATCGTCAAAATAATAAAAAAATAACGACCCTTTGTGTAAGCTCACACAATCTAACCCCTTTGGTACCACATGGAACTAATCATTTAAAAACGACAACCTAGGTAGCTCTCACGATCAATACCCCCTTGGTATGCATAGAAAAGATAAAATAAAATGACCCTGACAGATCTCACATTCAATTCTCTATGGCCCATCATTCATTTAATAACAAATCTATGGGTAGATCTCACAGTCTAACCCCTCTGGTCAATGACCATCTGGAATCTCTCATAGTCAATACCTCTAGGTCATCATAATAACAATTATACATATAGACCCTACATTAGGAATCTCTCACAGTCAATTCCTCTTGGTCATACTTTTACAATGTGAATCACATGCATCACAAATAAACATCAACTCCATCCTAGAAACACAAGGCATGGAAACAATGCAATCCTAAGATGTATTCTTGACCCAACGTCTATAATCAATAAAACATATGAAACACAACCATAATCAAGGTAATAAAACTTATGATTAATCAATAACCCCTTCCCAATCTGAAAAACTAAAGTATGTTTTAATTAGGTTTAAATTCTAAAGCGCACAATACCCAAAACTTGGGTATTCGACACTCTAAACATATATAGTCTAATGACAATCAAAGAAAGGGACAAACCGCCTACCTTGATGTTATAAAAAGAACAATCTTGATCATCGACCCTTGAATCAGCCTACAATGAGGTATATCTACAAAAGGGTAAATATGATATACCCTCGATAACTCAAGAGAGAAGATAAATTATTAAGAGATGTTCTAGGGAAAGAGATAACTCACTGATGGGAATCTAACTCACCCAATGACGTCTCAATTAGAGATCAGATGGAGGAATGGGAGGCGCTCAAAGATAATTGGTTGTACATTTCTCTGCTGTATGAGGCACAGGAAGAAGAAGTGTGTTCTGGAGATAAGACATGACCCCAGTCCGATTAATCAATTAAAATGAAATTTACCCAACATGTTCATTTAATGTACACCCCGTGTAGTAGAATCAACTGTACCTCACTTTAGGCATTCTACTAGGTCACCTATATGGACATGTACTCAGCTGTACATGGCCAGTACACAGTTATGTGTAGAAACTGGGTACACGGTGTGTACTCAAGAGTACATGACCTGTACTTATAAAATTTCCAAAAATACTTCTTTTTTCCTCAAAACAGCCTGAAATAAAGATCCATACCCAAAATGAGGATCTAGTTTCCTACTAATATAGACTAAATAAATCCATCACCATGGTATTCTATAGGCATGTTCAATTCCTGAAAATTCAAAGAAATGGACATCAATCACACAGGTCGATCGCACCAACATGCAACCTGCATGATTAGAGATATCAAGATAAATGGATTATATTACATATTAAGAATCTATATGAGGTATTATGTCCTTATAACATTCACTTATTTATCTATGGGTGCCTTGGTGTGTTTCAAGATGTTGACCTTTTAATTTTGACCGCTTTAACTAATGCCATTGAGAAAGAAGGCTAGAGGCTCACACACTCAGTGTATCCAAAATATTTTTTAATTAAAAATATTATTGATTATTTATCAAGTTGAATAAATATTATTCCCTCACATGGTTTAATATTTATTTGTGTTTTATTGATCGTATATATTCAATGGACAGTTATTCGAGAGAATATTACTTGAGCATAATATTTAATAAATATTTATTTTATATTTAGTGAATGTAATATTTATTTAATTATTGGTGAATAATGATGTGATATTTATTTATTAAATAAATAATCAATATTCAGGGCTTGATAAATATTTGTGGAGAAATGAAGGACCCAATTTAATAGTCTGGAGAGAAATAATATATATTTAATATTAATTGAATAAATAATATTTAATTTAATTTTGAGTTTAGAATATGTCAAGAAATAATAACAATATAATTATTATTATGAACATGGGTTATGTAGTGATTATGAAAATAATAAGGGTGCATGTGAAATTATTATTTTCTATACCTAGCTGTGTATAAACCAAATTGAATTATTTTAATAATAGAGCCAATTGATTTGTGTTGTCCACAATGAGATCTATAGATAATCCTCTTAATGAACTAGAGAACTCCCTGTCCAAGAACACTCTCAAGAATAGAGAGTGATCCTCCTCCACCACCACACTCATGTAAAAATAGATATAATAGAACCATTCCTTGAAGTTATTCTTGTGGAAATTAGTGGATAACCACATCGAAGTTAAAATCTATCATGATAACACTTGGAGATTCCTACGATGATGTTTAGATATTTTTAGAACATGTTTGGACCATTTTTGGAGGGAAAATATTATTGATTTCTACAAAATAATGACAGTATGATATAGATATGTTTTAGATCAATCAATGAATAAATAATTCTTTGCAAGGTAATTCTATAATTGGTTAAATTAAAAATAAATAATATTTTATTATCATATACTTTGGTTCTGGAATTTTTCTATTTTCTATATTCACTGATTAAATTCCATTGATCAGAGGTTTTTTTCTTATGTAAATCTCATATTAATCCTCGATCATGAATAAAAGATGAGTTGTCCATGCCCCCTGAAATTCTTCCACTATGCCCAAAAACAACAAGTGGTATTAGTGTGGTCAATTAATTATTTACAATTATTTAAATACTATTGATAAATTTATGAATTTTCTTGTAGTTTTCAATTTCTAGTTTAATCATTATTTAGTCCTAATTTCAAGATCTTCTTTCTTCCTCTTTGTTTCTCAAAAATATAATATAATAAATTAATTTAATGAATGAATTTTTTTTAAAATCTCATCCAGAGGTGCTGAGGAGTCTATCCATGTCATGGTCCCCTCCCACCAAATATACCATAATGAAGGGAGAGATATAATGACCCCCCGAGTTCCACCTCTCGTAGGACCTGGGTTTGGGACTAGCACTGAGGGTATAAAAATATCATTGGATGTAACACCCCAAGCTTCTACGGTACGATTCTCTTGGAATAATGCGATAGCATGTGTTGTACGCAACATCGAGTTCTAACACACCACAACCAATAAAACTAGCTGTTATGAATAGTAATACCTACTTTTTGAAATTATATATATTTTATATTTCAAAATGGACTTCATTTTTGGATTCAGAATATCGAAATTATCTTATGTTGAATTTTTGGTATTTTTCTGAGAACATCCAATTTTTATGAATAGTGAAAAATACTTAAAAACAACTTTTTAATAAAAATAATTTATAGTGATAAGTTATATTATTTAGTGGTTTTAAATTATATTTAGAATATTTTTTTACCATTTTATCCAATGGTGATCATTATAATTAATTTCACTTTGAAATTGGACATAAAAAATTGTCAATATTTTGATATATATTGTTTCTTAAAAACACGCTATTTGTTGTGACAACGGGAATTAATTATAAAATTAATTAATGCAACTTTTATGTTTGGAATTTTTTAAAATAGACATAATTTTTTAATTTTGAATATCAATTATATCCTAGGGTGAAATTTTGGCATTGTTCTGAAAAACATAAATTTTTGATGAATAGTGAAACTACTAAGTGGTAGTTAAAAAACTGAAATTTTCATAAAACATAATTTTACCACTTCTCTGATTGGAATTTAGAAAATCCGAGAGACACGGTTAATATCAAGGAGTAAAATGTGGTTCAATGAGATGAAAATAATTTTTGGTGAATAGTAACTTTTTACTTTTATTTACCACGGTTAAAAGTAAATAGGGTAATTAAGGGTAAAAATGATATTAAAATTACCCTAAAACATGTCCTAATTCTATTGTACAAGTGTATCTCTACCAGAAAAAACCATAAGAATAAAATATTATCATTTAGGTCCACTTGAGTTAGATTAGGACATTTATTATTATTTAATTCAAAGAAGAGTTAAAAGAGTTAAAATCAAAGTTTATTTACTAAAAAAATTTAATATAGGGTTATACATAAGATAAATTCGATTGTAAATATTAATTAGAAAGATAAATATATTTCCTACATAATGATAGTTTATTTATAATTTTTAGACGTTAAATAATTTAATTTATTTATGACACAATGATGATGCAGTAATTACCATAATAGTGAAAAATTAAAATAATTGATATTATAAATACCCAAATAAATATAATTTTAGACTTCTAATGAATTAAACTAATTTTATAGGATAATATGAAATATTAGGATTGATTTATGTGACTTTTTTCTAACTAATAATTCTGTAATGATTTTCACAAAAATCAATATTCCAAATAGTGTCAAAATTGACATAAAAGAGTTTTTTAAAAAAATATTATATAATTAATTGATATTAAATTTATAAAAATCTAAGGTTAAGCTAAGAGACTTATATCATGATAGGTGTATCATTAATGGACCACCTGGGGGTCTCTTGGATGTATATAGTAAGTTTATTAACTATATAATATAAAAATACAAGGTGACATGGTAATTGTCAAACTAATTAACTCAGAGTTAAAACTAAAAGATAAGGTTAATATAATGACCCAAACCTGTCTAAATCCTATTGTTTGAGTGGTTATCGACCCATAAAAACCTTAAAATTTAAATAATCCACTTTGGAGCCATTAGAAACCGAATATGAATTCATTATAAAATAATATTTCTAGTATTTCCAAAGGTGCCCCTCACCCCTCTTATAAAAGGGCACTCTCCCTTCTCACTAACTCACACCTTCAAAGCCTTTTAGTTAGGACAACCTCTTCCCAAATACTCTCTCAACTTCCCTCACTTCATCCTAGAGGCCATCCTTTAGTCAGAAAGCCAACATAAGGAGCCCTTTTGATCAAATCAAAAGGAAGAATCCGAAGAAGAGATAATGTTTTCACCACCCTTTTTCAAATTCATTTCTTCTTCCACTTCTTATTTCTTTGTTATTAACATTATAAAATATAACTTCAGTATATTATATATACTTTGATGTTATTATAAATATGTTACGACCATATTCATTATTCTATCCATCCTTTGAATAACATGTCACCATACGTGCGTACGTACGGCTTACCATCTCCACGTCGTGGTGTAATTGTTATTCAATAAATTATTATTTGGATGGGTATAATAATGACGTGTAACTCATATAAATAATAAATATAACATGATAATGATTATTTATATATGTTATACCATTCAATTATATATTATTCTAATATCAAAATAATGATATTGTCGCTCGTGCGTACGTACGGACTACCGTCTCCACGAACGCGATAAGATTCATTCTCCATCGCATCCATTCATGTATAATTCTCATTTGATGATTAATAATAGTATATAAGGACTTGATATAATTCTGGATATGATTAAGATACAACCTATCCATTAAAAACATGGCTTACATAACAAAACATATAAAAGAAAAGGAGTAAGTTATCACCCGAAACAACGATAATACTAAGATATTATTAACAAATAAATTTTAAAAGATCATATATGATATCATATTAATATATTTAATTACTGTATAATTTAATAACAATTATTTCACCATTATACAGGAGGTTAACCTACCCCCAACCAAGGAAAATTACTTGTTAAGGGTTTATTTCGCAATCTCTTCATTATCCGAGGTTGTTTACATGTAAAAATCTATTGGGATATCTTTATCGTCCACATCAATATTTATTAAAAATGAATTTCAAAACATTTTTAATATTTACTAGAATATGGGTTAAAGTCAATTATACCATTGTTTGACTTTTTATAAGAGGTTTTTAAAGGAATCTTTCCGTCATTTTCCAAACAATGTGCTTTTTAACCTTTTCGACAAAATTGAGGTAAGAATGTTTTTTTAACTTATACGGCGGGTGCGGCTATTTTCCTCCATTATAAAATCGTCGAAGCTTCCCTTACAAGCTTATAAGAATATTTTCAAATAAAATGTTTTATTTTATAAATATATGACTCTTAAATGATTTTAAAATAGAAAGATATATTTCTCTAAAAAGAGTTTTGATTTCATCTATGTCAACATCCTTTGATGGATTTTACGCTTATTTGAAGTTGATTTATTATGAAACAAAACTTCTATATTGTATTGAAGGTTTTGTGATATGTTTGACTGTGGATGTGTTATTTTTATACCATTCATGGTTTATGGATGAAGTATTTACATTTCGTATGCTAGTTTTAATACGAATGTTTATGTTATGTTTAAACCTTTTCATATGGGAATGCATTGGACTTAATATGTAATGGGTGGAGCCTGCTATAGCTCCTCGATGCATCAGTAGGTCTAATGAGACAAAATAGTGTCTTGGAACAAGGCATTGACAAAATCTTATTTGTAGTCTTGGCACGAGGCCTTGGCTATGTGGTTATGATAGTCTGGAATTATGCATTCCATCATTATGAAAGTGGTTATTGATATTGCATGTGATTATTCGATTAGTAGAATATCCATGTGAATAAGTAAATGGAATTATTTCATTTTAATTTTTCCTTACTATGTTGATGTTCATGTTTAAAAGGCTTTTGTTTTAGTTATACATTGCCTTAAATGTTTATTCTTATTTATGAAAGTTTCTGCTATATTGTTATCCTTACTGGGCATTTGAGCTCACCCCTTCTCTATGTTTTATTTCTCCCTGGATATGAAGAAGTAAATTATGAATGACCTACAGGGATATTATGAGGGAATAATAGTGTGGACTATAGAGACAATATGATGTTGTTGTAGTTTTTATTTTTATTATGTAATGTAAGACTTATGAATATATCTATTGTTTCCAAGGCTACTAAGCTAATCGGTCTTTCAAGATTTGACCTTTCTTGTGATCATGCCAATGTTATTTAATAATCCACCAACTCTGGGTAACTGGGGGCGGGGCATTATAGTTTGTATCAGATGAAGTTTAGTATAAACCTTGGAAGCTAGATTTAGATAAACTCTGATTATAACACATAGACCTAGGATGGACTTTGAGGGTTAGTATAGAAGAACTTCCTAGAATTTTGGAATTGTAGAGATTTTGTGAGTTTTCCGAGCAATAAATCCCTATCTGGATACGATCAGGTAGAGGTGGCTCTGGCACAAATGTTCCTAGGGGTAAAACCCGAAAACACTACTTTAAGCTATAATCGAACGGGAACTAGTGCACGACAACGGGCCTTGCTACACTCTTGGTTACGACACTTCCGGGGGATATGCTTAGGATAACTCTCATTTTATTTACAAATCATTATGAAGGGTTTATGTGTATATACTTCCTCAAAGAAAACATTTTTTATGATTATGGATTATATCCATAAATAGTTCAATTTATGTTAAGTGTTTTATAAGTATGGGATTATGTATTTTGATTCATAAACTGATCTAGTTTATGCCATTATTTAGAAATGGTGCCTAGCAGAAGAAATGGAAATCGTATCAATGCACGCACTCCATGTAGGGATTTCCCTCCTACTCAAGATAATTATAGTGGAGCTGGTGATTCAACTGGTGTCGATCAGCTAATCACCATACTGGGAAAACTCACTCAGGTTATGAATAATAACCTTACTCGTATGGAACACCCTGATCCGCAGCATGGAGGATCAATGATAGATCAATTCATGAGGCACCAACCACCAAAATTCAATGGGAGTACAAATCCCTTAGTAGCTGAGCAATGGATAAATTCCTTAGAGAAAATATTTCAGGCATTGGGGAGTAGTGAAAAGGAAAAAGATATCATGGCAGTTTACCGCCTCATTGGAGATGCTGATCAATGGTGGTAATTGATTCAAAACATGAAGGAGGATGATGAATTATCAAATATGGAATGGAGGGAGTTAAAAGATCTGTTTTTAGAAAAATACTTTCCTCGTGACCATCGAGCAGATATGGAAAGGCAATTTCTGAGTCTGAGACAAAAGGAGGATGAGAATTTCACAAAGTATGAGGATAACTTTACAAGGTTAGCAAGGTATGCTGGAGATTATATACATAACCCAAGAAGTAAGATTGATCGTTTCTTTGATGGGTTAAAACCATTTCTCCGTCGAGGATTAGTCTCACAATCCTTCTCATCGTACGAAGACATTGTCACATGTCCTATCAAGACAGAAAAGGAATTCTCTAAGTCTTATGACTTTAAAGCAATGAAAGAGAAGAAGAGATATGCTGATCAATCTGGGAATGGAAATAAGGGGAAGAAGGGAAAGGTTGAATATCCATCCTGTGGTAAATGTGGGAAGAAACACCCCAGTACTTGCATGAAGGGAATGGTTGTCTATTACAAGTGTGGTGAGAAAGACCACCAAGCTCGTGAATTAAAAGGGAAGAAGGAAGCTACCAATGTTCAATTATACAATTCCAGGGAGATGGGAAATTATGAAAATGAATGTCCTAATTGTTGGGGGAACTTACCTCTGAAAATTACAAGGGATCAAGGCCAAGCTTATTCTATCACTACTGCTGAGGTAGAAGCTCTAAAAGGCATGGTGGTAGGTAATTTAATGGTTTCCTCAAGATTAGAAAATGCATTATTTGATTCTGGATTATCACATTGTTTCATATCTTCCCAGTTTGCTAAGAAAATTAGATATTTCCAATTTCATTTAACAAGGGAGTTGTCAGTTAAAACTCCTAAGGGAAGTATCATTGCAACAAAGTTTTGTGAATCAGTCCCCATTAGAGAACATAAATGTTCTTTATCCGCTAATATCATCGTCATACCTATGATTGAGTTTGATATAATCCTCGGTTTGGACTGGGTTTCAGACTATGATGAAAATATTTATTGTAAGAAGAAAGAGGTTATGATTTTTAATGATGATGATAAGGAACACCTTATCTTTAGAGCAGAATCATCACCACCTAATTCTTATCTAGATCCACCCCCAGTAGCTCAACTAAATTCAATTATTGGGGAGGAAGAGAATGAAATGATAGTGGGTGAGGAAAGGAATGTTCAAATAGAGGATGTATCTGTTGTGAAATAATATGTATATGTGTTTCCGGAAGATTTACCTGGACATCCTCTAGAACGAGAAGTTGAGTTTTCCATTGATTTAATTCTTGGATCAAGGCATATATGGAAGACCCCTTATAGAATGGCCACTGTAGAATTAGTTGAACTAAAGAAACAACTAGAGGAATTGATTAATAAGGGATTTATTCGCCCTAGTGTTTCTCCATGGGGAGCCCCTGTCCTTTTTGTTAAAAAGAAAGATGGATCTATGAGGTTATGTATCGACTACAGGGAGATCAATTATATAACAATAAAGAAAAAGTGTCCCCTACCTTGCATTGATGATTTATTTTACCAACTGCATGGAGATCAATAATTTTCAAAGATTGACCTTCGATCTGGATACCATCAGTTGTGTGTAAAGAAGGAAGGCATTCCGAAGACAGCATTTCGAACCAGGTATGGGCATTACGAGTTTACTGTAATTCCCTTTGGATTGACTAATTCACCCTCTGTATTCATGGATCTGATGAATAGAGTTTTCAAGGAATATCTCGATGAATTTTTGGTGGTATTTATTGATGATATCGTGGTATACTCTAAAAGCTACGAGGATCATGAAAGTCACTTGCGTATTATCCTGAAGACTCTGAGAAGACATGAATTATATGGGATGTTTAGCAAGTGTGAATACTAGCTTCATGAAATTTCTTTTCTTGGACATATTGTCTCTAAATATGGAATCTCTGTTGATCCTTCTAAGACCAAGGAAATACAAGAATGGCCAGAACCTACGAGTATAACTAAGGTACGCAGTTTTATTGGTTTGGCAGGTTATTATCGACGTTTCGTCTCGAATTTTTCCCGATTGGCAAACCCATTAACGAAGCTCACACGTAAAGGGGTTAAATTTGTTTGGACGAAAGAGTGTGAATAATGTTTTGAAGAACGGAAGAGAATATTATTCAATGATCCTATATTGACTCTACCATCGGGTAATGATTGGTTTCGTTATTTATAGTGATGCATCGATGAAATGACTTGGTTGTGTCCTTATGCAGAATGATAGAGTTATTGCCTATGCATCACGACAGTTGAAAATTCATGAGAACAACTATCCTACTCATGATCTTGAGTTAGCAGCTCTGGTATTTTCTTTGAAGATATGGAGGCACTACCTCTATGGTGAAAAATATGAGATTTATACTGATCACAAGAGTTTGAATTATATTTTCTCACAAAAAGAACTCAACATGAGGAAAAGGAGATGGCTTGAATTACTCAAGGATTATGATTGTACGATACACTACCACTAGGGGAAAGCAAACAAGGTGGCAGATGCTTTGAGAATAAAATATCATGGAGTTTTGAACAATATGAGAATTGAAAGGGATCCAATTTTCATTGATCTAGGGAAGATGGACATGGGAATAACCAGGGAAGGTGAAACATCAATGCTTTTTCAAATGGTTGCCAAACCATCTTTACTAGAAAGGATTAAGATTTCTCAGACTGATGATGAAGAATATCAAAAGAAGATTAAAGCTGTGAATGATGGGAGAATGAGAGACTTTGTGTATGAAGAAGGAATTTTGAAATTCGGGAAGAGAATTTGTGTTCCCTATATACCTGATCTAAAAAGGGAATTGTTGGATGATGCTCATTGTTCCAATTTCTCTATACACCCTGGGAGCACCAAAATGTATAGAGATTTGAAGGAACATTTTTGGTGGGACAACATGAAGACGGGAGATTGCTTATTTTGTGTCAAGATGTATGGTTTGTCAACAAGTGAAAGCCGGAAGTCAACAACCTGGTGGAGTATTGCAACCTCTTCCCATACCAGAGTGGAAATGGGACAATATTATGATGTACTTTGTCATGGGGCTACCAAAGACTCCTAGAAGGAAAGATGAAATATGGGTCATTGTTGATCTTCTTACCAAGTAAGCAAAAATTTTTTCTATAAGAGAAGATCTACCACTTGAACGTCTAGAAAGACTATATATTGATGAAGTTGTGAGACTTGATGGAGTACCCCTATCAATTGTTTCTGATCGTGATCCCCATTTTACTTCAAGATTCTGGAAGAGTCTTCAGAAATCCCTGGATACTGAACTTCATTTGAGCACGACCTACCACCCTCAGACAGATGGGCAATCAGAACGAACTATTCAAACCTTAGAAGACATGTTGAGATCCTGCTCACTTGACCTTCAGGGAATGTGGGATCAATATTTACCTCTGGTAGAATTTTCCTATTACAATAGCTTCCATTCGAGTATTCATATGGCGCCATATAAAGCGTTATACATGAAGAGAAGTCTCACACCGACCTGTTGGGATGACGTGTGTGAAAGAAAACTTGTAGGTCCAGAACTGGTGGAGGAAATGATAGAAAAGGTGAAAGTAATCCAAAATCACATCAAAGCATCTCAAAGTAGGCAGAAGAGTTATGCTGATAATAGAAGGAAGGATTTGGAATTTCATGTCGGTGATCATGTTTTTCTGAAGGTATCTCCATGGAAGGGAGTCATACGTTTTGGTAAGAAAGGTAAATTGAGTCCCAGGTACATCGGACCTTTCGAAATTCTAGAAAGAATTGGGGTTGTAGCTTACCAATTGGAAATGCCGCCAAGTCTCTCCAAAGTTCACAATGTGTTCCACGTATCTCTATTGAGGAAATACATGCCTCACCCAATGCATGAACTCGCCTACGAGGAATTAGAACTGGAACCTGATCTGTCTTATTGCGAAGAGTCAGTCAAGATTCTTGATACGAGAGAACATGTGCTGAGAAATCAGACGACGCGTCTGGTAAATGTCTTGTGGAGAAACAATAAGATAGAAGAGGCAACGTGGGATCCCGAGGAACTTATGATGAAGAACCACCCGAGTATTTTCATGCGGTAGTATTCTAGACATTTCGAGGACAAATTATTTTAAGGAGGGGAGAATGTAACACCCCAAGCTTCTAGGGTACGCTTCTCTTGGAATAATGCGATAGCGTGTGCTGTACGCAACATCGAGTTCTAACACACCACAACCAATAAAACTAGCCGTTATGAATAGTAATACCTACTTTTTGAAATTATATATATTTTATATTTCAAAATGGACTTCATTTTTGGATTCAGAATATCGAAATTATCCTAAGTTGAATTTTTGGTATTTTTCTGAGAACATCCAATTTTTATGAATAGTGAAAAATACTTAAAAACATCTTTTTTAATAAAAATAATTTATAGTGATAAATTATATTATTTAGTGGTTTTAAAGTATAATTAGAATATTTTTTTACCATTTTATCCAATGGTGATAATTATAATTAATTTCTATTTGAAATTGGACATAAACAATTGTCAATCTTTTGATATATATTGTTTCTTAAAAACACGCTATTTGTTGTGATTGCGGGAATTAATTATAAAATTAATTAATGCAAATTTTTTGTTTGGAATTTTGTAAAATAGACATAATTTTTGAATTCGGAATATCAATTATAGCCTAGGGTGAAATTTTGGCATTGTTCTGAAAAACATCAATTTTTGGTGAATAGTGAAACTACTAAGTGGTAGTTAAAAAACTGAATTTTTCATAAAACATATTTTTACCTCTTTTGTGATTGGAATTTCAAAAATCCAAGATACATGGTTAATATCAAGGAGTAAAATTTGGTTCAATGAGAAGAAAATAATTTTTGGTGAATAGTACATTTTTACTTTTATTTACCTCGGTTAAAAGTAAATATGGTAATTAAGGGTAAAAATGATATTAATATTACCCTAAAACATGTCCTAATTCTATTGGAGAAGTGAATATCGACCAAAAACAACCTTAGGAATAAAATATTATCATTTAGGTCCACTTGAATTAGATTAGGACATTTATTATTATTTAATTCAAAGAAGAGTTAAAAGAGTTAAAATCAAAGTTTATTTACTAAAACATTTTTAATATAAGGTTATACATAAGATAAATTCGATTGTAAATATTCATTAGAAATATAAAACGATTTCATACATAATGATATTTTATTTATAATTTTTAGACATTAAATAATTTAATTTATTTATGACAGAATGATGATGCAGTAATTACCAAAATAGTGAAACATTAAAATAATTGATATTATAAATACCCAAATAAATATAATTTGAGACTTTTCATGAATTAAACTAATTTTCTAGGATAATATGACATATTAGGATTGATTTATTTGACTTTTTCGAACTAATAATTCTGTTATGATTTTCACAAAAATCAATTTTCCAAATAGTGTCAAAATTGACATAAAAGAGTTTCTAAAACAAATATTATATTATTAATTGATATTAAATTCCTAAAAATCTAAGGTTCAGGCAAGAGACTTATATCATGATAGGTGTGTCATTAATGGACCACTTGGGGGGTCACTTGGATGTATATAGTATGTTTATTAACTATATAATATAAAAATACAAAGTGACATGGTAAGTGTCAAACTAATTAACTAAGAGTTAAAAATAAAAGATACGGTTAATATAATGACCCAAACCTGTCTAAATCCTATTGGTTGAGTGTTTTTCGACCCATACCCACCTTAAATTTTAAATAATCCACTTTGGAGCCATTATAAACCGAATATTAATTTATTATAAAATAATATTTCTTTCTTTTCCAAAGGTGCCCCTCACCCCTTTTATAAAAGGGCACTCTCCCTTCTCATTAACTCACACCTTCAAAGCCTTTTGGTTCGGCCAACCTCTGCCCAAATACTCTCTCAACTTCCCTCAATTCATCCTAGAGGCCTTAATTTAGTCAGAAAGCCATCTTAAGGATCCCTTTTGATCAAATCAAAAGGAAGAACCCGAAGAAGAGATAATGTTTTCACCACCCTTTTTCAAATTCATTTCTTCTTCCACTTCTTCCTTCCTTGTTATTACCATTATAAAATAATAACTCCAGTATCTTATATATACTATGATTTTATTATAAATATGGTACAACCATATTCATTCTTCTATCCATCCTTCGAATAACATGTCACCATACGTGCGTACGTACGGCTTACCGTCTCCACATCATGGTGTAATTGTTATTCAATAAATTATTATTTGGATGGGTTTAATAATGATGTGTAACTAATATAAATAATAAATATAACATGATAATTATTCTGTATATATGTTATACCATTCAATTATATATTATTTTAATATCAAAAGAATGATATTGTCGCTTGTGCGTATGTACGGACTACCGACTCCACGAACGCGATAAGATTCATTCTCTATCGCATCCATTCAAGTATAATTCTCATTTTATGATTAATAATAGTATCTAAGGACTTGATATAATTCTGGATATGATTAACATACAACCTATCCATGAAAAACATTTCTTACATAATAAAACATATAAAAGAAAACGAGTAAGTTAACACCCGAAACAACGATAATACTATGATATTATTAACAAATCAATGGTAAAAGATCATATATGATATCATATTAATATATATGATTCTTGTATAATTTAATAACAATTATTTCACCATTATAAAGGAGGTTAACCTACCCCCAACCAAGTAAAAGTACAAGGTAAGGGTTTATTTCACAATCTCTTCATTATCCGAGGTTGTTTATACGTAATAATCTACTGGGATCTCTTTATCATCCACATCCATGTTTCTTAAAAATGAATTTCAAAACATTTTTACTATTTACTAGAATATGGGTTAAATTCATTTATACCCTTGTTTGACTTTTTATAAGAGGTTTATAAAGGAATCTTTCTGTCATTTTCCAAACAAGGTGCTTTTTAACCTTTTCGACAAAATTAAGGTAAGAAGGTTTTTTAACTTATACGGAGGGTGCGGCTATTTTCCGCCGTTATAAAATCGTCGAAGATTCCCTCACAATATTATAAGAATATTTTCAAAGAAAATGTTTTATTTTATAAATATATTACTCTTAAATGATTTCAAAATAGAAAGAGATATTTCTCTAAAAAGAGTTTCGATTTCATCTATGTCAACATCCTTTCATGGATTTTACGCTTATTTGAAGTTGATTTATTATGAAACAAAACTTCTATATTGTATTGAACGTTTTGTGATATGTTTGATTGTAGATGTGTTATTATTATACCATTCATGGTTTATGGATGAAGTATTTACATTTCGTATGATAGTTTTAATCGAATGTTTATTTTATGTTTAAACCTTTTCATATGGGAATGCATTGGACTTAATATGTGACGGGTAGAGCCCGCTATAGCTCCTCGATGCATCGGTAGGTCTCATGAGGCAAACTAGTGTCTTGGCACAAGGCTTTGACAAAATCTTATTTGTAGTCTTGGAACGAGGCCTTGGATATGTGGTTATGATAGTCTAGCATTATGCATTCTATCATTATGAAAGTGGTTATTGATATTGTAAGTAATTATTCGATTAGTAGAATATCCATGTTAATAAGTAAATGGAATTATTTCATTTTATTTTTGCCATACTATGTTGAAGTTCTTTTTTAAAAGGCTTTTGTTTTAGTTATACATTGCCTTAAATGTTTATTCTTATTTATGAAAGTTTCCTCTATATTGTTATCCTTACTGGCCATTTGAGCACACCCCTTTTCTATGATTTATTTCTCCCAGGATGTGAAGAAGTAAATTATGAATGACCTATAGGGTTATTATGAGGGGATAATAGTGTGGACTATGGAGACAATATGATGTTGTTGTAGTTTTTATTTTTAGGAAGTAATTTAAGACTTATGAATATATCTAGTGTTTCCAAGGCTACTAAACTAATCGGTCTTTCGAGATTTGATCTTTCTTGTGATCATGCCAATGTTATTTAATAATGCACCGACTCTGGGTAACTGGGGTCGGGGAGTTACATTGGATGAAAGGAATTACCCTTTATAAATGAAATAGGATCAAGAGATAAAATACACAATCATAAAACTACCTTATAAAAAATATAAAGGTAAACTAAAAACCAACCCACAAATCATGAATAAAATAAAACAGATACATAAAAGCGCATCTAAAGTAAATACCAAAAATACATGTTTATGGAAAGAACTCAACAATAACTCCAACCTTTCTAGTGGTGTCTAGATTATTCCCTAAAGTACTCCTAGAAACCTGAAAAAAATTTATTTACATTTGGTGAGCATAACATATATACTCAATAAGGACATAATCAAGGACTCAAGTGAACATGTGAAAAGAGAATACTGATGAACCAGTGAACAAACAACATAACCAACAAGAACCTATACAGGTCATCTAAGAAAACCCAACTTCACCATGTCTCACTCACCAAATCACACATCGAATATAATAATACAACGTTGAGATTATAATAATGAATGGTCACTTGCTACCTCTTCCCCATGGATTTCCACTCTCATTCCCCAATGTCGAACGTTCTATGCTCCCATCCCTTCCACACATATCACACCACATCACATCCAACCTGGAGACACTCGATCCACACATCACATCACAACTAGAGAAATAGGGTATCATGAACATGAAGTAAAATAACCTCACTCCATCCTCCTACTGCACATAAACCCCACCATATATAACATCACACAACATCATATCTCACCCATAGATACCTAGGCCAACACATCCCATATCATTGGGAGACACCTAATCCAACAAATCACATCTCACTTTTTGACACCTAGGCCACACATCGCATCTCACTTGTAGACACCTAGTCTTGAACACCAATGCCGAAGGAAGTGTGGGGGTAGCTAGCCATATTTATCACTACCATTCTATATGTTTGGGAAAAACCCTTGAAATCAGCATCTCTAAGTATTAGTAAGGTTATCCAACTCATATGGGTAGTGTATAAAATAACATAAACATAAATGATACAAAGATATCAAACAATAACTAACCTAAGATTTCATTTTAAAAAACAGTAACACACACCATATCACCACCACATACAACATATCAATTGTCAAAACTATTTAAATAAATATATGAAACACCACACAACTACCCCACAATCCACACAACATTTTTGACATTCATCATACATGTTTCACCAAATTTATTCATTAATCTATTTACCAAACATATACTTCCATCCCATTATATTAAATTACCAATAAATTAATTTATTAATTTCATTCAACATCATAATTTATTACAATACTACATGGGAAAATATCACAACCAAACCACACATCCTTCCCAGCACAAATTAATCGTCCCAACACCACAAATCCTCCATCATCATCACACCACATGGCCCAAGACATCTCACAACTCAACAACCACACATTCCATCCATCACACAGACAAAATCACCACGTACCACAACCACTACACCACAACCTATGTCCCATAATTACTATGTCAGAACCATTGAATCATAACCACTATGCCCCAACCACTACACCACAACCACTATGCCACAACCACTACACCACAACCACTGTTCCACAACCACTTCACTGCAAGCACTACACCACAAACTCTGCGCCACAACCACTATTTCACAACCACTTAACAATAGCAACTATGCGACAAACAATTTTACACAACCTCTTTGAAACATCACACAACTACCCACATCACATCTATAACAACCAACCACCACAACACTATCCTACACACCAAACAATATAGACAGTCAGTCTATCATCGCATAACATCCCAAACCATGAAAAGTAACACAAAAAGAACAACCACATGTCACAACACATAATTTAGATTCTATATTTATTTAGGGTAATTATCATATATCCTATTAATTTGGAATGGGTATTGTCATAGAAACCAAAATTTCTAGTGGAAATCAATTATTATCCAAATATACATTATTTAAAAATTTATTCAGGTGAGATCACAAAACAACACAACAAGGTTCATCTCAGCATTACAACTACAACGCAATCAAGGCTCCCATAAACTTTATTTTTATAATTAGTAATAAGAATTCATAAAAAACATCAACAATAAATATAAAATTAGTAAAACATTTGGTAACTCCCCATAATTGAAAATTTTATACATGAAAATTAATTATATGATTATGGTAACCTTTACTATCCACCATAAGGTAAGATAAAACATTACTATCTCTCACATATCATGTAAATGAGTGAGAACAAGGATCCCCAACCTCAATGAATCATTCCAATCTCACTGCACACCATAAGGAGAAGAACAAATTACCCAGAAACCACCTCTACACAAGGAACTCATGAATCAACCTTCACATCCCACAAATATCATTAAAACGCATCCCAAACAAACTCCCAAACCAAATAAACATCAAAATAGTTTATCACCAAGAGAATATTGAAGTAAAACCATGGGTAAAAGAGAAGAACTCGCCATGGATCATCAACAACCATTCATCAGAACCAACAGATCAAAGAAGGATGATGAGGGATAGATGATATCCTTGGGGAACGTAGAGTTCTCCCAATACAAGGGGTAATGGAGGAATCTGAATGACAAACAAATCCGATAAAGGGTTTTAAAATAAAATGGATCCAATTGGTTACACATAATTTAACCATTAGACCCTGTGTAATCCTATTGCTTCTCAAAATTTACACCTTTGACTAAAAATATGTCACCTCAGCCTTTAAATCTTGAATTTATTACATATCATGTAACAACCTATAACCATCCTTCAATATCCATTAACAAAACATTCATGTTTTGTAAAATTTATATGACGTGTATTCCAACTACCTCCCACTTTATAACAACCAACACATATGGTCATTATCCCTTCCTCCTTCTAGCATCATGAAACCTTTTATATCCTCCCTTAAAACACCCCCAACACCAAAAATTGGAAAATTAATGGATTGGGAGGACATTGAACATTGCATAAGAAACCTCTCAAATTTTTCTCACCCTAAATAATCCAAACCAACCCCCTATAAAAAAGTTGTTTGAACAACCACCCAATGAGATACCTCTCAAGGATGATGTTACACCAGTATGCCACCACCATCCAAACATGCCAACCGAAACACTAAAAAACACTTATGCAAACATGAAAAACCATCACACAACCATCTAACCTCCACATTGTCCAATCCAATAATCATCAAAGCTAATAAATCACACTTCCAAGAATATATAAATTACGGAATTCCATCCTCCATGTCATGATTCTATCTGCCATGGGCAACATTAACTCACTCGCATGGGTATAATAACATCACAGTTAATACATATCCATAAGGAATCATGAACTTCTCTTCCCATATTTTATGGGTTTTATCAAATAACTCATAAGAAAGAAAGATCAAAAAATCACATAATAATAAAAAAAATAACAAGGAAAAACACAAAAAGGCTTTGGGTACTTCACACACATCTGCATCTCTCACTCCCATGTACACTCTTCAAGGCCACCTTGTCTCAATGACACGGGGACCAAGGGAATGGTCTGACTACACAACACCTTCTCTCAAGGTTCATGGATCTCAAATGGATGCTCCATGAATGTCGTGTCATCCTAAATATCCAACTCTCCCCAATAAATAACATGGGAGTCATTGTGAAGATATCAATAAATCTAGGACTTGTAGAATGTTTTGTGAATCCTCTCCAACTATGGTGGAAAATCCAACTAATATGCCAACTCAAAAACATTTACCAACACCTCAAGGGGCCCAAAAAACATAGTATAAATATTAAACCCCTACCAAACCTCCACATTCCTCACCGAGGGGAGACTGTAAAGAACACATGGTCTCCAACCTCGAATAATAGGTTCCTCTACCTATGATCACCATTGCCCTTATGACAGTCCCACACTTCCCTCATCACTCACAGTACAACTAGATCTTCTTAGTTGTGCTCTGTACAACATTAGGACCATGAACCGTTGACTCTCCAACCTCTGTCTAGCATAACAAAGAATGACACAACCACCCATACAATACCTCAAATTGATCCATACAAATGGATTATTTATAATTATTGTTTTATGAAATCAAGAACAAATGAATTTGTCATAAAAATTATCAACCAAAGTATAAGATGCATTCCCATAACATATCCTATAGCATTTGGATGGTTCGCTCCATCATACCATCTATCTATGGGTGGAAAGTTGTCTTAATGTTAAACTGGGAGCAAAATTCATGATAAAATAATATATAAACTCACAAAGAAAAAATGAGAATCCCAATTAGAGATGATGATCCTCGGCACCCTAGGAATACTAACCACATCTTCCATGTACCACCTCACTAAAACATCCCTGACACTCGACTCAATGATTTTTAGAAAGTGAGACAATTTCATCAGTCCCTCCCCTATCACCCAAACCACATCACAAACTCCCTATGTTTGGGGTAACCCTGTAAGAAAATACATCAATATTTCCTTCCATTTTCACTATTGAATATCCAAGTATTTCAATAAACCTATCAATACACAATGTTTTGCTTTCACCAACTGACAGACCAAACATCTTTCCACAAAATCCGCTACTAACAATTTTATCCTTGATCACCAAATTTTTATCCTCAGGAAACAATACATATTTTTCACACCAGAATGTACCACCAAAGGGGACCAATTAAACTCATAAAGAACACACTCACGTATCATGTTCGGGAAACACATCCTCTCCTAAAACAACACTTCTGTTCGGACGATCCTCTAACCTTCCCTTAGGAGCGTCACATGGGAAAAAACGATCACACATAAAATATACCCCTATGTATCTCCACTAAGACTCTGAAACCTAATGCATAAAATATTATTACCCAGTCATTTGATAAATAAAAACATATTCACTACATTCTCAAATGTTAAGATGCATTGCTGCAATCTCCTCCCTTCCTTTCCAAAAATCCAAAGACTGTGAGGCTGTATCCACACAAGACTTCTGAATCTGTGCATAAAAAACTACATTACCATTAAATGGGGTGTAAGGGTTCTCAAAATAGTAATCATAAAGGAACTCCGTACACCCCCACTAGTGTAGATTCAGATAAAATTAAGTGAAAACAAATCTAATGTTCTTGTGGTCCGTGAAAAACCAAAAATGCTTGTTGATGTGGTACTGTCACCATAAATTTAGTTAAAACAAAACCTCATAATACTCTATATAATGGTTGTAATAGTTAATCATATGGGGACATAAAATCATATAACCATAAGTATCACCACTATATATTTCATCAACATGCATCCCGATCCCATATGTGATGTATGACATAAAACTGGAAATAACACACCCTCCGTGAGAAACTGAAGCATTGAAAAACTAACCAACATATCCATTGGATAATAGAATTATTCGGGGAACTTATCGATTGACAATACATCCTGGTCCTTTCCAATAATCCCTCTTAATGGGGATACAACTTGAGAGAAATCTTGTAAAAAACTCTAATAATAGCTTGTGATACCAAGAAAACTGTGAACCTCTTCCACATTATTGGGTGCTTCCCAAGTGACAATAGATTATACCTTTGGATAGTCTACTTATATACCCTTCCAGGACACCACATGTCCATGAAAAAACTCTACTCATGTCAGGAACTCATAGTTTTACAACATACATTAAATATTTTGGTGTCTAAGGACCTTTAAAAAAACATTGATATTTTGAACATGCTCATATAACTTTGAGTAGACCAAGATATCAATGACGAATATAATGATGATATAGTTCAATAATTCACATACCCCGGTGTTCATAAGTCCTATAAAAAAGTTGACGTGTTCCTAACACTTAATGGAATGACCAAAAACATGATGCTCCCATACCGACATATGAAGGAATTCTTATGAAAATTATCATCTTTCATCCTCAACTTGTGATATACAGACCACATATTGATCATTGAGAAAAAATTACATCCCCTAAACTAAATGAATTAACCATTCATCCTCAAAATTTGGTAACTTTTCTTGACCACTAATTGATTCAACCTCCTGTAGATTATACACAACCTTAGACTAGCATCCTTCATTTTAGAGAACAACACTGGAGCACCCCTCGCTGACACACTAGGTTATATGAAACACCTATACATCATGTCATCCACCTAAAACCTCAAATAATGTACCTCTATGGTCTCAATCTGATAAGGATCCATCAAAATTAGATATGTACTTTACTAAAAATCTATCCCAAACTCGACATCACATTGAGGATGTAGTGTCATAACCTCCTATAGAAAAATTTCCAATAACTCCTCCATAACATTGGGAGTATCCCAACCTAATTTTATACTGATATCTATATCAAATGTGAAAAAAGAGGCGCTAATTACCTACCGCATTACAAATAAACTCACTCGCTAATGAACACCACTCACTGTCCCTCCACATCAAAAAAAGAGACTCTTATCTAAAATAATTCGATCAATTTATGCATAGAATACAACTAATATACAACAAGGATAACATCGTACGAGTTTATTTGTAACAAGAATAAGTCCCCCACTGACTAGTGCTTCCCCGTCACTATTATATATTCTTAAAACACATCCAAAAAGGAATCCTGACATCCAACTTGAATAGATAACACTAGGGGCACTAAAATCCTCCCCACATATAGTACCCCAAAAAATAAAAATGTAGAAGAAAAAAATGGATCATAGGATCCTAAATAATAAAATCACATAGAGGGTTATATGATTAATTGATCATACCCCCAAACAACTCATGTCTATACTAGAACTTCTTCCTCTAACACATGTATCTAACCATGACCAGATCCTCTGCCTCTCTAATTTTTTCCTCTAAGACCATGCTCAAGCCTAGGTTCTTATGGGAGAGGACTATCATAGGGCTTCCATCTAACAAATATTTCTCTTCATGACTCCTGAACAACAACCAGTGTCTTTGAAACTGGAACTATCTTAGAAAAAATGACTATTACTGAAAGGGGGCCTTACTGACCATGTGAAACTAACCTCCTTGGGCAGTTAGATACTAATCCTAGAAGTTCCCATATTTCACAAAAAATATTTCATGAAAACAGAAAACCCCTATAAGGTGCATGAAAAACACATATCCCTAATGGGTGGGAAAGAAACTACCATGGTCGGTTCTCTAATGAATAGATGCTCGACTACATGAACATCTTCATCCCACTAACCGAAGATCTACTCATTGAAACAACATGATTTCCACCCTACTAAGGTTCGAATATGAAGTAAATAATTTTCTCGATAACCTCATCCCTTTTCTGCACCTCTCGATATATTTGTATTGTAAACATTGTTACGAATAGCTAAACACTAGATGCAAAGCCTCCATACACCATGTTATAAACACCTAATTTGGGAAAACATCTAGACTAATGTGAATGAGGCCATTGAACATGATTCCAATATTCTACATACTCATAATCCTCTTCTAAAGGGATATAATCTCCTACTTCATGGATTCCCTCATCATCGATGATATGAACTGTACCATAATCTCTCTTTGAAAGTCTTTCCACAACACATATACCTCATTTTGATCACAAAGAAACAACGTCCACCACTTACACATAGCTCCATGCATCTGAATAACTTCCAACAACTCTCAAAACTCAGATTGTGCCTGGATTAAACCGAATGTGATCTCGATCTCCTATATTCATTGATATGTCTCTAGATTTGAGACACTCTCCTTTCACTTACCAAAAATCTTCTGCTAAAATTCATATAAATCCTATGGCCATGCCTTATCCTAATCTATAAATTAAACCCTTTAATGATTAAACAGATCATCATATTGAACAAAAAATTCCTGAGTGACTCACAAGTGATGAACAAGATCTGTTCTTGAAATCCATGGGAACTTCCTAAGCCTGATAACATGAAATTTTATCAAACATTAGTAATTTATTCATTTTAATTTACTAAACCAACAAAATCAAATGTGAACAAAATTCATCATGATACATGTACCTCTCATAGGTATATAATTTTCAAACAGTTCCACCTCACATGGCCCTTCAGTAAGCTCATATCCCATGCACTGTATCACAGGGGGACATAAAATCCCATTTCCAAACTGGTCACCATGGCCTATGTCACATACCGAGTTCAACTGGAACTGATTCCATTCCAAACCATGCAATACTCACTATTAGTACCTATAAGATCCATCCTATCTCTCAGCCAACATCTCAGATACCACTCTATCACGCCCCTCTCACCTAAGATACCATAATGAAGGAAAATACATTATGATCCCCATGTCTGGCGTCTAGTAGGCCCCAGGTTGCTGAATATAACTGAGGGTATTAAAACATCATGGTATAAGATGCATTAACCTCTATAAATGAAACAGTATCGGGAGATTGGATAAACAACCACCAAACTACTTTAGTAGGAAATATAAAGGTAAGTTAAAAACCATCCCACAATGGATGAAAAAAATAAAACCAATACATATAAAAGTCACTAATTTAAATATCAAAAATACACACCTACTAAAGAAACTCAACGAAAACTCTAACCCAACTAGTAATGTAAATCTTAATCCCCAAAATCCTCTTGGAAATTTGAAAATAGTTTATATACATAGAGTGAGAATAAAATTTATACTTTGTAAGGAAATAACCAAGGCCTCAAGTGAACATGTGAAAAGAGCATTATAATGCACCAGTAAGGAAATAATAAAACCAATAAGAACCTATATAGGTCATCTAACCAAACCCAACCTCACCATGACTCACCCATAAAATCACACATCAAATCACACATCAAATATAATAATATAACATCGATATAATAACAAAAATAGCACCTTGCTACCTCTTCCTCATAGATTTCCCACTCTCAAAAACGAATATTGAACATCCTATACTTCCATCCCTTTCACACATATCACATCACATCACACCACATCCCTCCTATAGACACCTAAGACACACATCACATCACATCAAATCACAAACAAATCTGTAGGAAATGACGAACATGAATTACATCAACTTTGTTCCATCCTCATAAAATGCATGACCCCCACCATATATAACATCACCCAACATCAGGTATATCCTATATACATCTTTTCCAACACATCACATCTCACTGAAATACACATGGACCAACATATCACGTGTCACTTGTGGACACCCGGACCACACATCACATCTCACTTATAGAAACATGGGCCAACACATCCGTGTTGAAGGAATAGTGGGGAGAGGGGGTATGCAGACATCCATATCACCACCATATTGGATATTGGGGAAAACACCCATAACTTCGCACCTTTGAGAATTGTTAAGCTTATAAAACTTGGGCGGGGCACATATAAAATAACATAAACATACATGATTATAGATAAAAAACAATACCCAAACTAAGGGTTCACATTAATAACACTACTAAACACCACATCACCACTATATACCATACATCTACCATCACAACTACCACTACCACTATATGTAATACCACAAAACTACCACCCAAGCCATACAAAATTTTCCTCTTTCAGATTATTAGTTTGAACACATTTATTCCTTAATACATTTACCACACATCAACTTACAAAACATTATATTCAACTACCAACCCATTCATTTATTTATTTCATTTAACATAATAATTTATTCCACTAGTACATGGGAACTAATACAACTGCACCACACAACTATCCCACATAACATTAACCATAAAATAATCACACATCCACTATCATCATCACAACACATCACCCAATAAATATCATAACACAACAACCACACATCTTATCCAACACACAACCAAAATCACCACATACCAAAATCACTTTTCCAAAACCACTATGCCACAAACTCTGAATCAAAACCATTGTAAGCCAACCTTTGTGCCACAACTATTATGTGCCAACCACTATGCCAGAACCATTATCCCACAACCTCTATGCCCCAACCACTATGCCACAACCACTAAATAATAAAAACTGCACCAAAACCTCTACACGAGATCCACTATTCCAAAACCACTACACCAAAACTGTAATTCCTCAATGTCTGGGCCATAACCACTATGCCATAACCACAACATTGAATCCTTTGTTCCACATTGAACAACATACCACATTTCATCCATTCCAACCAACCATCACATCACTTCCCTACACACAACCCAGTCCAGTCGTTCACATCTATCCTTGCATAATGGTTCAAACCACATAAGGAAACACAAAAATTAAAATCACACATCAAAACACACATTTCTGATTCCATATTTATTTTGGGTAATTATCATATATATTCTTAATTTAATGTCCTATCATACAAAATAGAATATCTAGGGGAAACCAATTACTATCCAAATACATGATCTTTAATCTTTTATTCAAGTGACATCACACAACAACACAACAAGGGCCATCTCAGTATAAAAACTATAGCACAAAAAATGATCCCAATAGCTATTATTTTTATAATTGGAAACAATAATGAATAATAACATCATCAAAAAAATATCAATGTAGTAAATCTTATAATGACTCCCCATACTCATCAATTTTAGAAATGATAATTTATTATATGATTATATTGAACCTTACTATCAACCCAAATGTAATAAAAACCATGTACATCTCACACATTGAACACAAAAAAGTGAGTAGAAGGACCCCTACCTCATAGAAGCTTTCCAATTACAGTACACATCATAAGGAGAAAAAAAATTGCCTATAAACAATTTACACAAAAGGAAATCATGGATAAACCTAAAACACACCCAATGATCATCAAAATGTACCCCAAAACTCCTAAATATGAATAAAAAATTCCACATTAAATAACCAAAAGGGGAAAGAAAAAAACCATAGGTAAAGGAGAAGAAATCACCATGGATTTCCCGTGGGAATCCACCAGAACCAACATATCATAGAAGGGGGAAGAGGGATAGATGATCTCCTTCGAGTGCATAGGGTTTTCAAAAAAGGAGAGAGGAGGGAGGTGGATTAAGGAGAAACAAATCACCTGAAGGGTTATAAAATAACTTAGATCCTACCGGTTATAGGTCATGTAACCATTACATGATGTGTAATCATAATGATACCCAAAATTTCCAACGTTCTCCAAAAAATAATCACATCCACTATTAAATTATAAAGTTATTATAATTTATACACCACTCCATGAACTATCTGTCACATGTTTCAAACACTAATTTCATGTTCTATAAAATTTACATGACATGAATTACTCTTGTCTCCAGTTTTTTAAATCCCAACAACTCCATCCTATCTTTAGGCCTTCAATGAGCACCATGATACCTCTAAAGCCTCCATTAAAACACCTCCAACACCTAAACTAGAAAAGTAACAGATATGGATGACACATGATGCTATAGAATAGAAAAAACAAGACTACTCCATGAAATCTATAAGTACATGAAATGTACCCGTGTTTAATGAACCATGAAGTAATATAGAATTAATTTAAGCAATGTGAATTTATTACACGAGTTGAATTTAATTAAAAACCACATATTGATTGAACCAACCTGACACATGGTCATCTGGTGTATACATTGTGTATCTTCTATACATGAAATATACTCCTTCATTCATATATGATCCATGTATATTTTTACATAGACTACTTGAATAGTGACTGTGTAACTTGAATACGACCTGAAATGTATCCCATATACATGTCGTGTACTCCATTATTTTCCATGGAATGGTTGCATGTTGTGTCCCTAGGCATGTACTGTAGATAGATAGTGCGAATAATACATGACATGTTGATACAACGTATATGCCGTGTACTTTTAAAAAATTATACATAATTAATAATTAATTTGTTATACTATTCAAACCATATCAACATGTGTTTTGTGTAGTCATAAAGTTGATAGTACATTCCATTTGATTGGTTATAAATATAAATATCTAATTAAAATCTATGTAACGTTTAGATCATCATATCATTTATAACTAGTATTACAGTTATTACTCTATGTGCATTGAAGCATAATACGCTATAAAAACACCATCTGTTACATGTTTTTATTAAGATAATAGTATACTCTGTGAATTTATGTGATAATTCATGTATGCGGCATGTTTTAAGGGTAATAATTATATGATTATAATAAATGATGGGTAGTTTGGATGGGCACTCACTGTGTCACCTCTAAGGTACATTTTTTGTACATTGTAAATTTTAAATAAATTTATTTAATTTGTTTAAAATTATGATGGATTAGAATATCAGGAAAATTTGAATGAGAATTTTGATAATATAATTAATTAATTAATTAATATTATTAATTGATATGAGAATGATTTATCTTAAATAAGAAAGGATGGAATTGAATAATATTTTTAATAAATTCATAATTTGTTTCATGCATGTGGATGATCATGAGCCTAGACTAGACCATTGTATATGATTAGTTTCAATTTATTTATTTTCAAATTAAATTGTTGGGATGAGTTTCATACCTCATCTTATTATGTTAGGTCATGTGATCCCATGGTTTATATTATTCAAACCCTTTAAGAAATCATTTTGTTCCCCTCACCTATGTGCGGTTAAAAGAATATGTAATAGATGTAGCTCCCAATCTAGCAGAGTCAGTTCAAGATTTTAGCTGAGGTGAAACCAGTCTAATAGAGATACATTGGTGGATAGGTGGAAAGATACAATAAAAACCATAAATGGTTCAAGGTATTATTACCCTACATCAAAGATTAGTTTTTTATATGCTAGATAAAATATTTTTAAAAATATTACATTCATACCACTTTATTATTTTATTCATGTCAAGTAGAATGGTTATTTTATTAAGGATGTTTTATTGAAATCACTTGAATTAATGAATTAATGAACATGTAATATATAATTAAAATTAACCAACTCAAGCATAGACATTATCTATGAAATGGTTAATCACTTATGTAAATCTAATTAATGTTAAAAATAATTTAAAAATAATATTAATAGGAAATTTACTCATAAAAATAAAATATATCAATTATATATATTATGTTGGTATAACCTTACACTACTTAATTTAAAATCAAACAGTAGTTAAAAGTTCATGGCTAGACAATGTTTCAGTGATTTAAATTATCTGGAAACTCTAACATGAATTTTGGGGTTCACTTAAAAAAGGTCACATGAAGGGTAGACTAGCAAAGAAGGAATTAGTGTAACAGAGTGTCAATGGTTGAGGAAATCCAATTTAGGGATTTCAAGATTAGGGAGTCAACTAAATTGTCAATTAACTTTGAGATAATGTATTTGGCATGAATAATGACTACCTAAAACCCTTCGTTTTATTACCAGCAAAATTTGGGGTGATGAGAAGGGGAATATGGATCCTTTCCACAAGAATTTTTACAAAACAAGATATTATGAAGATAATGGTGTGGGTTATTGTGTTTCAATAAAATTTAAGGATATTAATAACTTAAATATTTAATGGTTTATCTAAAATTTATCAGATAACGTACTAAAAATTTTCTCATATTAATTTTAGAAACAACAACAACAATGAATTCAAACATATTAGTGTGATCCATAATTTAAATGAATAAAATTATCATTATAATAAATTTACAAGAGTGGAAAAGGTGCTGACCTAGAAATTATATGCTCTAGAAGAACATATTCTTGAGGTTCTTGGTAAAGAGGCTAATGAGGAAGAGTTATCTCGCTATGATAAAATTGTGAATGATTCCATAGATATTTAGTGTTTCATGATTCTATCCATGACCAATGAGTTTCTAATGCAACATGAGGACATGGATATGTATAACATGTTGTATGACCTTTAGAAACACAATTAAGGGAAAGAAAGACAAGAGATATATAAGATATCTAATGCTCCTTTTTACAACTAAACATTGTGTGTTGTCACCAACACATCCACATGTAGTCCAGCTTATTGATAATATTTAATTTCTAAACATCTTAGGCATTAAATTCCTAGATGATTTGTGCATAAATCTCATAATTTCCTCACTATTTATCCCTTATCTAGTTTTATTTTTAATTATATCAGGAGAAATAATTAGAATAGTATTTCAAAACATCATACACTAAATATCTATGTAGAAAAGGACATGGGGAATTACAACCACACAGTCCTTATGGTGAATAAGAAAAGAAATAACTAGGTGAAGGGTCCCAAGACTCATAAAAATCCTAAAACTACTAAGAACCATTCATCCCAGGAGAAGAATATCTAGAGGATGTTCACATAAAGGGAAGAAGTATGTTTTTTATGTGGCACAAAAGGACATTGGAAGAGAAACTGCACCTAGAAGAAAGTGGAAGATAAAGGTGCATTTTTTATCAATTTTAATATTTTATTATCTAAAAATTAGGTATTATATATATCTTGTGGTTCTCATATCTGTATTAAAATATAGGATCTAGGTGTATATTGAAATATTGGAAAAGGATAGGTAGATTTGAGAGCATTAAATGGTGTGAGGATGGCTTCTCTAGCCATTAGAGACTACCACCTTTAATTTCCAACAAGAATGATATTGGTTTTAAGTTATTTTTATTATATAACAACTATTACCAAGATCATAATTTTAGTTTTCTTCTTAGATACATATGTTTCTATTTTTAAATTTGGAAATATAATTTGTTTATTTTATAAAGAAAATTTATGTTGTGTTATGTCACATTTAAATAAAGGTGTTTATGAATTAAATTATTAAAACAAATTATTGGAAATAGATAACTAATCATGTTCACATGAATCATGTAACCCGAAGATATGGAATAACTATCATGGTCATACAAATGAGAATAATTTTACAATGATATGTTAAGATGGATATTTATACTCATTTGAGCTAAAAACACATGAAAGATTTCATTCTAGTTTACAAGTAAAAATAACCAATCCCCTATTTGGTGAAAAGGGTGAAAGGGACACATAGATTTTAAGATAGGTACACACTGATGTGTATTGAATATTTATTATCGAATCTATAGTAGGGTATTATTACATTAACATTTAGTCATTAGTTGAGTAGATATGGCTATTTCTACTTGATGTGGTATAAGTATGAGTCCATTAAGAAATTCAATGAATTCGTGAATGATGTATAGAATCAACTTATAAAGAAGATAATGAATCACTAATCGGATTCATGTGGTGAATATCATAAGCAATAGTTTATCGACCTTATATGGGAGTGTGGGATTATATCTCACCTCACTGCACCTTACACACCATAGTAAAATGGATTTAGTGAAAGGAGTAACCATACCTTGTTAGAAATGGTAAGGTCGATGATGAGTCATATAGATATTCCATTGTCCTTTGGGGGATATGTATTATGAACTACAATATATAAATTAAACTGAGTACCAACTAAAGTGGATAATGTAATTCTCTTTGAGTTATTGAGTATAATGAAACTTATCTTACTTCATACATGGGTATTGGGTTGCAAATAATTTGTTAAGGCATTATCACATAACAAACTAGCACCCAAGGGAACAAAATGTATTTTATAGAGTATTATAGGGAACAAAGGTGCGCTGCTTATAAAAACCCTTATAAAATAAATAACTGTTTCAAGATAAATGATATTTATTGAGATGGATCCCAACCTCAAAATGGATAGTTGGATAAATACGGACTTAAATGATGTTGATTATCTAAATACACAAGAGTTGGTATAGGAATATATTCCATAGGCCCCTATGAAAAAAATAGTTCTTGAAACATATGGAATATGTAGGATAACTAGAGAGGTAACATAATATGAGTGATATTATTTTCTATTCACCGAAGATGGAGGATCATTATTGGTTGAAAATGATGAAACTCTATCACATAATGTGGAAGTAGAGAGCTCAGAAGCTATATGATGGAAAGAATCCATGAATTATGAAATGGATTCCATATATGAAAACCAGGATTAGGTTTTGGTTGATGCAATATTTGATGTAAATAATTTAGGGTAAAAATGGTTATTCAAGATAAAAATAGACATTAAAGTTAAATTATATACCTACAAACAAAGGATTGTGACTATAGGGATTAAACAAAATCAATAAATTGAATACAGTGAAACCCTTTCACCGGTTTCTTTGTTTAAATCCATCATAATTCAACTTGATATAACAACTTACCATTAATATGAAAATTTCCAAATGGATTTAAAAGCATCTTTTCTTAATGGGATTATTTAAGATGATGTCTATATGAAAAACCTAGAAGGTTTCTTGACTCTAGTTGATGGAAAAAATATTTTTACATTTCATAGATACATTTATGTATTGAATAAAGCATCCATGTAAGGGAAAATTCGATTTTATAATGTTATAAAATAATTTTGTTTCATTAATAAAAAATGTGAGACATCTTTTTACCAGTGGTTTAGTGGTAATGCGATCATTATCCTAGTAGTATATATTGATGACATTTTACTTATTGGGAATTACATAGAAATCATATAGTCTGTTATGGAATAGTTAAACTGGTGTTTCTCTGTTTATAAATTATGTTAAGATGCCTATATTATGGTGATAAATATCTTTAGTCACAGATCTAAGTGGTAGTTTGAACTAATCCAAAGTACATGAATTGACAATATAACAAATATATTTACTTTGGACCAATCCAATTTGGTATTTGTTCTAGTGTCACATGGTATAAATATATAAAATAAAATGTGTCCTTAGACACAATAATTGAAATATATTATGTGTAATATACCATATGATTCAGTGATAATATCAATCATGCAAGCCATGTTATGTATCAGACATGGTGTTTCCAATGAATTGAGCATGGTATAAATATATCAAGTCGATCCCAGAGAAAAAAATTGGTATAATGTTAAGGATATACTCAAGTATCTGAGAAGAACTAAGGATACATTCTTGGAGTATATAGGATACCAGGTTCTAGTCATTAGGGGTTATACTATTGTTGGTTTGAAAATAGATCAAAATTATATGAAGTCATAGTCATGATATGCATTCTATCTCAACAAAGGAGTTGTGAGTTGGAAGAGTTCAAGGAATCTGTGTTCTTCTGATTCTACAGTGGAGTCCTAGTATTTAGTGGCATATGATGTGGGAAAGGAATTTTTTTAGATATTAAACTTTTTCTCGGAACTTGATGAGGTACCTAGTAGTAAAGATCCTATCATATTGTATGTGATAATAATATAGTGGTGACTCTTGAAAAAATCTAAGGTAACTCCAATTGATAAATCACATACATCGGAGGAATCAACTCTTGAGAGGTTATTATTAGTGGGGTGAAGTTTTAAAAAGGAGATTTCCCACTGAATAAATCATGGAAGACCACTTTAATAAAGGAATAACCCATCAGAATCATGATTATCATGTGAGAGATTGAAGATTAAAGGTTGTTAGAATTTGGCTCTAGTGAAAGTGGGATTCTTTTGGAGTTGGTTACATAGAACTAACATCTATGTAATTGATGTTTTCATGTATTCATCATTTTGAATATTAACAAACAATTTATTATCTCAGGATTATTCTTCTATGTAACATAGAGTGTGATAATTCTCTAGAATAGTTGTCACATGGTAAGTTCATGGTCGTTCTTCACCATGATGAGAACCCAAAATTTCAATGAAATTATTCTTAAATATTTGTTTTATAGCTAGAAGATATCACTTTAGTGACAAAAATGATACAGTTTATCAGGGTTAGAGGCTCGTTAGAATTTGTGGAACTTTCTCATTATATATGCCATTGGTAATATCTAGTGCTTGATATTATGAAAATGAGACCTACCATTAAGAAATTCACATTTATATGTGTCATTTAATGTTCCCATATATTGATGTGTGTATTGATCATTATACTTTATTATTATTATTAATGATTATTAAAATTGTTGTACTTTTATGTTTTAAAAAAAGCTATGACGACATATATTCGTAGTCAGGTAGGATACATTTGTCGCATCACGAGTTATATTTCATTAATGAATAATGTGATAAATGATAATCCCTTATGTTCTTTAACCAAAATTGATATATCATTCAATTTGATGTAAATGATATAGCCTAAATAAATCCATTACCATGGTGTTCTATAAGATTGTTTGATTTCCATAAATTAAAATAAAGAGACATTGAGCACATAGGATGATGGAACCATCCTGAAACCTACTTGGTCAATGAAATCATGATAAAGGGATTATATTACAACGTAAGAATATATATGAGGTATTATGTCATTGAGGAATTAAATTATTTCTATACAGGTTCCTTAGATTATTTCTAGATGTTAACCATGGACTTTGTACTAATTCACCTAATGCTACTGAGAAAAAGTCATAGAGGGTCACACAATAAGTGTCTAAAGAATTTTAGTTAAATAATATTATTATTTATTTTTTAACAAGTTTAATAAATATTATTCTCATGTGTGGTTTAACAATTATCCATATTTTCTTTATCTTATATATTCAATCACCAGTAATTTGAGAGAATATTATGTCAGAAGAATATTTAGTAAATTTTTATTTTCAATTTAGTAAATATAATATTCATTCATTTATTAGAGAATAATGTAGTTATATTTATTTATTAATTAAATAGTCATTATTAATGACCTGATAAATATTTTGGAGGAATGGAATATTGAGTTTAATTTTTTGGGGACAAATAATGTATATTTAAGATTATTTCAAAAATAATATTTAATTTAATTCACATTTTTGAAAAAATAATAATAATACTATTATTATTGACATGGGGTTCTACAAGGATTACAAAAATAATAAGAGAACATATATAATTATAATTTTCTAACCCTAGCATTATGTAATCCCAATTATATTATTTTCATAATAGTGTCAATTCATTTGTGTTGTGCACAATGAGATTCATAGAGAAATATCCCTAAGTCCTAGAGATATCCCTCTCGATGAACACTATTAAGAATAGATGCAGTTTCTCCTCTAACACCACTCTCAAGTCTAGAGATATTAAATAGAACCATTCCTTAAAGTTATTCTCAAGGTGATCAATAGATAATGATACCAATGTTTGGACCTGATGTGCTAGCACTGATAGATTTCTACAATGATGGTCAGCGGTTCACAGAACATGTCTGGATGACTGTTGGAGGGAATCTATTCTTGATTTATACAATTTAATGATTATAAAATGTATATATGTTATTAGATAAAAAAAATAATTAATTTTCAAGAATGTAATTCTATAATTTCTGAGCTTAATTATAAATAATATGTGAGGATCCTATGTTTTAGTTCTAACATTATTATATTGTCAACATATTTTGATTAAATTCCATTTATCATTTTATTTTTCATCATGTAAATCTAAAATTAATCATTGATCATGATGAAAATTCGAGTTAGGAATACCCCATCTACCACTTCCACTTTACTGAGAACCTATATTTATAATATAGTTTAAGGGGATAAGCTTATTTAAGTGGGGGAGGAAAATAAATTTGGTGTCAATGTTCTTTTGATCATGTTGAAAGAACTATAGAGAGATATATCATATGTATTGACTACGGTAAATTTGAATGCAAATCCAAAAAGGATTATGATCATGAGATATGTTCCATTAAAGAGAACATGTTTTGAATGAAAATTAGCTTCTAGTTAGAAAATATTAAAGTCGATTTTGGGTTTGGTATTGAGACTTATATATGATTACCCTTGGTATTGTGATAAATAGTGAGATATAGTTGGATACTAAATACATTGGGAATAATATGGTTGATATATTATTATGGAATTTTTATCTTCTGAGTAATATTTTTCATCATACTTTGTATATCCTTTCAATTGTTTCTTTAGTTTTGATAATAACAACACTCATTTATTATTTCTAGAAAGTTATTAATTTGAATAATTTCATGATGATATTTGTGTAGATACTCCATAATTTTATCTACACATAATATCATAAAGAATAAACACTTCTTCACTTTAGAATACATCCTCAAACTATTTAAATATCAAATTAAGATGATATTAGTAGATACAACCAATCGATTTGAATACTAAAGTGACAAACCCCTTTATTAGAATTCATATGAAGACAATGTCATTACCATATATTCAATATTAGATAAATACCATCAGATAACATCTATACACTACAGAGCAACCCTTATATGATATAAATAAAGCAATCTACATTGAGGATCAAGAAAATGATTTATTATCATATAGACTTATGTGGTGGAAAATCAAAATAAAATTACTAAATATTTATGATTTCATAGAGTATTTTGTATCACCAATGAATAATTTATGGAATTGAAAATTTTAAATTGATAATGAATACTTTATATATTGGTCATATTTAAAGGGATATATAAATATTTGGGAAAATATTTTAAAGAACAAAATATTAAATAAAAAATTGTAACATTCTCTACTCTGGGAAAAAAATTATCTCGAAGCATTCTACATTTTCATAGAACATTATTTCTTATTAAATATTTCTTAGTCTTTAGAAATAAAAATCATTCAATTTATAATTCTATTATAATTTGATCATCATACTTTATTCTTTATTTCTCAAATTAGTTTATGATATTGAAAAGAAACAAATTCTACGACATTTGTTCCTATATCTCTCATTTCAATACATTTAATGAAGGATAATTTACTAAAAAATAATTATGAAATCCTACCATACTTGTAATATGGTTTTTTATTTTACATGTTTGTATAGAATACTCTAGATAATTTGACTTAAAAGTGAATAATTCCCAGTTATAGGAACTTTGTTTTATACTAGTAAAGATAAGAGATGTTTTTATTTCTTATCCTAATATCCTTTTCAATTACTATTTTCTTTAGTTTCTATTTTATAATTTATTATTCATATATAATTTATTTTTTTAATTTTGTATTTTTAATTATAAATATCTATTTTATCAAAACATCTTTTTTTATGTTTTCACCTTGGACCATTTATATTTTCATGATTCACTATCTTATAAAAAATTATAATCTCTAAACTCTTTAAAAAATATTTTTTACTTTTAAGATATTTTCATCATTTTTTAGAATTTTAATAATATTATCTTAATAGTTTTTATTCTATAATAACAATTTTTATCTGATGAGGTCTCTGTTTTAATATTTTTTATATAAACCATTAACAAATATTTTTTTTCTAGTGAATATAAAAAAATTTAGCAAAACATTGATTCTCATAACATCAACAAATGTTAATTATTTTTAAAATCCTTATTATAAGCACTATAGAGATTATATGTAGGCTCACATTATCAATGTTTTATCAAACACTTAAAAAAAATAAAACATTCATTAAAAAGAATGTAAAACATATTTTTATATAGAAATAGAGGAATATATTATAAACTAAATATCAAGATATATTTTTTATATTAAATGTAATATATAAACTTATGTTTTATCATTTAATAAAACTCATAAAATTTGGGCAATGTTGGAAACTACACACTTTGGGATAAATTTTTTTAAAAAAAAAGAAAAATGATTTACTCTCAATATGAAATATTTGAATTTTAACTTAGAGGAACTATACAAATATTGTCTCAATGCCTAAAAATAACTTTAAAAAACTATGAACACTTAGTTTAAAGGAGTTTAATAATGGTAATATACCAAAAATTATATTGAAATACTACCAAATGAGTGGAAGTGAAAGATAACTATAATAGAAGACATGAAAATATCATTGTTATTATAATTGATGAACTAATAGGTCATATTTGAAAAGTATTGTTCCACAAAACCTAAACAATGAATGAACTAGTAGTTCTATGTGACCTCAAGTGCACATTACACTACTACATAGTATCCTGACTAGCTGTGAGGGTATTGTAACGACCCGAACTGTTATAAGTGAAATATTCCTTTTGATTTAATTAAATGTATTATTTTGTAAAATAAATATAGAAAACACGTGAAATAAATTTATTTTATAATAATTATTATTAATTATCCTTAATATTAATAATATTGCAGTTGAATAGTGATCACATGTCTAGTATAAATATAGGGTTTTAACAAATCCTTTCGGCATAGAGAAAGGAGGTGATGACCTCAACCAAAAATATCGTTCCTTATAATGCCCATTTATCGGAGATTTTGAGGTAGTGGGAATTTTTCGAAAATTCCTTAGACCCATCCCAATCTAATATCCGACAACTAAAGCAAGAGTGAAACTATTTATGATAGATGTTTAAGCTCATCGAGATCACAGCCCAAAACATGTTCACTAAACGGCCCCATGAATGTCGCATCATCACACACCATACTCATAGGGCTTATGATTATGTAAGAAATGAATATGTTTTAAGACCCTATAATTATGGTAATGTACATTATTTTTTTATAGAGAAATTCATATACTTTCATTTTATTATTGTTACTATGTAAATGATTTTTAAAAGCACAAATAATATATTATGTTAGTATTCAAATTAAATTAAGAAATATTTTTTGTTGAATTAAAGGATTTTTGAAATAAATAATATGTTTATCATTAAATTAATTTTATTAAATATAAATTATCATAAAATTTTTATTAATTCAACGGTAATCTTTATTAATGTTTGAAAATTGTTTTTTTGTCAAAACCAGTCAACTTTGAATAAATGTCAGTTTTCATTATAAAAGTGAAAATTTAAATGTTTAGAAAAGTATTTAGATAAAATGAATATTATTTTTGGAATTAGGATGTCTAAATCATCCAATGTTTAATTTTTCATAATTTTCAGATACAATCGAATTTTTGGGGAAAAATTAAATACCAAATAAATATATAAGGTGTTTTATGACATCATAATGGCATAATAGTTATGTAATTAACACTATAAAAGGGATCTTCATCCAAATATATTATTTAGAATTAAAATAATTTGATTTTATAATCTTTTAAATATTTTCATAAATACTTTGTTATTCTTCCAAAATGTATAATATATTTTATGATTTTAAATTCATTTCATTAATAATGTGACTCATCTCCACATAAGAAAGGATAATATTTTAATAACTTCCAACTTTGGCCTTATAATATACTTTTTTAAACTCCAATTTGGAATAAACTCTAGTAAAAAATCATGTGATGGTTTTGGGTTTGAATAATTAATTATATAGATTCCAAAACTTACGTTTGGGAAATATTAATGAATTCCCCTCTCATTTCCTATATAAACTCACCCAAGATCCCACTTATCTTCACTAAAAATACTGGTGACACATCCTTACTATGTCCTACCCTATCTAGAAACCTCAAATAGTACCCAGAGCTCTCAAGAATCACATATTCAAGCTTTTGAGGTCACACACTCAAGTAATGGTTCCTTCCATTCTCATTTTTATCTAAGTTTCTTTATTTTATTACACCCTTTTATTTTCATTTAAAATGATGGGGTAAGTTTTTTCACCTCTCCCAGACCACACTTATTATATTGGAATGATGAGATACGCCTTTATCTCTCATTAATCCCTCCAATGTACACTCGTCGCCATGCCGAAATTTCAAAAGAGCTATTCCATTTATTATATTTCTTCAATTTTCATTATTATGTTACACCTTATATTTTTAAATTACATATGTTGGGACATGTATTTCAATGAATCTATAACTATAAATTTCATTTATATATATATATTATGAGAGACCCATTTATCTCTCATCAACCATTTTTATGATTTTTTATGTAACACCATTAGGCTACCGAAATTACACCCCAAATTTTTGTTCACAAAAATTTTTGTAGTGAATACCATACTCATTACCTATAAAGGGTGTTAAGTTTTATTCAAATATAAAGTTATATTGAGGATATAAATGTATTAATTCCATACCCATTGATTTTGGAATAAATTATGATGATGAATAAATCAATGTTTCATGATATTTGTGGAAAACATATGCATGAGAATGAAATGAAAGTGACGGGTGCGCCTAAAATTATATATCACTCCAATGCACTGGATAATGTTTAGTATAATGATACTTCATGTTGGCTCAGGCGATTAACTTATTATATTATGTTACTTTTTCCACTATTATTTATTGTTATTTTAGTCTTTACCTATGATGCAATGTTTTAATTTGGTTCCACATTTCCATGTTATAAATTTCATGTTATTTTATGCTTTATGATTCATGTTACCTTATTCATCACTTATATACCTTTCTTAACATGTATTCTTATCATCTTGTTATCCCATGTTTACTCCCTAACTATTATTTATAGTTCACCCATGTCTTATGTATATCCTCAAGTTATCCCATGAAATGTTAAGTATAAAGGAATCATTTGGTCATGTAAAAAGGTTTTCAATAAATATTTTTTATTGCATATTTCATGTTGGCATGTAATGTAACTAATTCATAAAAACACAAGACTTCTTAATATTTTAGGTTATATTATGTTTAATTTTATATAATTAAATTTATGTATGAAATATGAAATACGAAAACTATAATAAAAGCCTTAGGGATAAGAATATGTATAAGGAAGATACCCCTAAATCTTGGTGAGTATAGATTATGCGGTTTATCAATATAATACATCCATGTATAGATATTAACAAGTTGATTTCACTCTGCAATAGATGTATCAAGGGGAAAAACCAAAAAACACCAATTTGAGCTAGACTTGAACGAGTACTAGAGCATGAAAACAGGCCTTCCTGCACTCCTGGTTTGACACTCTTAGGGGATATGCTTTGGTAAATTCATAATCATAGTATGAACCATTATTAAGGGAATGAAAAATTGAAAAAAATCATAATTTTAGAAAATAAATGTAATTTATACATTATCCATTTAATTTCATTGGATTCACTATTATGTGTTTAATGTTTTAAAATACTTTCACTAATATTTCATTAATTCTAGCCAATGGTTGGTAATATGAGGACTCATGCTAAAAACCTATGAAAAGATCTATTTAATGAATTACCTAATGGAATACCTAATCAAATGGGAGCAGGAATCACAAACATTGTCATGATAATATCTCATTTAACTCAGGATTTGACTAGAAACATTTATCAAGAGGAACGTCCAACCCCCTTAAAAACATGTTGTAATTGAGAGCTTCACAAGACAAAGGAATCCTTATTTCAATGGATTGTCTGATCCCTCAATTTCTGAACAATGGTTCCACTCCATTGAGAAGATCTTCTCCATCCTTCAATGCTCTATAAAAGTGAATATTCTTCTGGATACTTATTACATTGAGGGTGAAGCTGATAAATAGTGTACATTGATAAAAAAATATGAACCATGAGGAAGTGATCAAGGTGATGGGATGGAAGGATTTATAGGAAAAAAATTTCAATAAATATTTTATTTGAACCCTCCATCTTAGGGTGAAAAGGGACTTACTTTCCCTCAATAAAAAAGTTTAGGAATACACCAGAGTATATGAGTAAAACATTATAAGTCTTGCATGATATGACTCCATATTTTTCATTACCCCAGAATGAAAGGATAACTACATCTTTGGGGGGGATAAAACCAAGCCTATAGAAATCCCTAGAAATCCATGACATTGATTGATATGAAGAAATTGTCTGATATTCCCTCAAAGACAAAATGGCGACTGAAAAAACTTATGGGTATCATGAGGACAAGAAGCAAATGGTGGAATCAAATTCTGGTGGTCAAATTGAGAGATCTAATAGAGATAATAAATTCCATCATCCCACTTTCTAAAGGTGTGGAATGAAGCACCCTAGAAACTAACTAAAGGGGATGATGAAATTCTTTTGGTGTGGGAAGGAAGGGCACCTAACCAGCGATCACCAGCATAAAAAACTAGCTATAGAAATTGAGGAATGTAATTATCTGTGAAACGCTAACTGCATTATTAATTTCTACAAATATAAAGATGCATGGAATTTCCCATACCAATGCACTATGCCTACGATTTTTGGAGGCAACCAAAAACCTCTAAAGCAACAAGGGAGAGCTTTTTCCATCACTACAAAGATGTGAATCCTGATGATGAAGTGGTTTCATGTATGCCAGTTATTCATTCATGAATAACAAACATAAGTTTTTATTCTATTTTTATGAATTATTTTATGTCACAAATGTTTTGATGAAAAATCTAAACACCACCAAAAAACATGCAAGTAAATATGTCTGTGAAAATGGAAGATGGGGAAATTATATCATCCCATTCATATAACTCCCCCCATCACAATTGTTGGGTCAAACATCCTAGTGAAACTTATAATACTTCACTTGGTGGTATTTGATACAATTATTTTCATGTATTAACTTTCCATATATAGATCCAAAATGAATTTATGTGAGAGGGAAATCACTCTCCAAGTGAAAAATCAACTCCCGATTCTCTATAAGTACAAGGAGGATAAGGAATATTATTTAGAACCATCATCCCAAGTATGGATATTACATCCATATGAGCATCAATATCTTTAATAGATGATCGAGTATAAGGAAGGATCCATCCTTGAATACATGCCTATTGTGAGGGACATTATTGATGTGTTTCCCGAGGAACTGTCTAGTCTTCCTCTGTGAAAAGAAGTTGAATTCTTAATAGATCTTGTACCTGGGTCATTTCCAATATCCAAGACTCTATATAGAATGGATGTTTTTTTAACTTGAGGATCTAAACAAACCACTACAAGATAATATGGATAAATGGTTTATACTCCCAAGTGCTTCACCATGGGGTGAACTAGTCCTATTCATTAAGAAGAAGGATGGTTCAATGAACCTCTATGTTGATTACTGTGAGATCAAAAAAAACATGATAAATAAAAAGTATCTTTTTCTATGAATTTAAGACTTGTTTGATTAGATATGTGGAGCACTGATAAGCCTATATATACGTCACTTTTACATTGTTTCTCATTCATTTACTAGATAATTCTTGTGGTAGATGTCAAATATTGTAATAAATATGGCCGCACAACATTCCAAATAAGAAAGGCCTAAAACAAAAAAAAATAATTTCCATGTATACATCGTGATGGAGAAGTTCACATAGTGTAATTAATGATCACAACCAGCATCAATACCAGAGAAACTGCCAGTTCCCATCGTGAATCCCACCTAAACATCGTGACTCAAGTCAAAACAGAATCTAAGAAAGCTACAAGGCTTCAATGAAAAAAAGAAAAATAACCATGGAGTACACGTCATGATCCACATGTACATGACATGGACATGGTCAAAATTCAGTAATTTATGGAAGATATTCATTCAATGCTGGTGAACCTGATCGAAGTAACACAGATTAACGTTGCACGGTGTGAAGTCTAAGTACACATCATGGCCATTTCTGCCTATATAAAAATAATATCGACATCACATTTTAGTAGGCTTAGATCAACAGTCTCTCCCTTTTATACTCCCTTCAGAATTACATTTTGTTTTACCTCTTAAAAAACCCTAGTTATTTGAAATTTATTTACGTTTTCAATCAATGAGTCGGGGATTCATTTTTCTTCAATGCCTTTAATTCCAGCATCTTTTCAATCCCATTTCATTCCTTTAATGTATGGTTTTATTTAAAGTATTATTGCATGTTTATTTCATATAGTTACATGTTAAATTCCATTATCATCATTATCATAATTTTCTTTACCCCTTTTGTTATATTAATTACCATCATGAGTAGTTAAACACATCAGGGGTAGGGATCAAAATTCGGTGTATCTAGATACTTAATTAGACCTATAGTTCTAAACATGGAAAACCTAATTGGATTATTAATTAAGATATAAACCAATGGTCAAACCCCATCTGTGACACTGTACCATGACCATCAGACAATCGAAAAATGAACCTATCCTAATTGGAGGGAACTATGACTATGACCATTATCTTATGGAATTTTATACAATAGAGACTGAACATAATGCATCTAGGACTATAACTAGCCTCTTAACCATGGAATTGTTACATCCTTGGTAGAACTAGAAGACTGGAACAAGGTTAACTAGCGATTACCACTTGCTTCACAGTCTAAGTAGTTTGGACCATACCCAGATTAGAATTAGAATCACCTTTATATAGAGAATCAGAATTCATACCAACCCCTCTTTAATCAATTGATGTAAAACCAAAAAATAGTTAGAAAACTCCCAAACATTAGTATATATAGTAAGGACTCTTGTAAAGGAGTTAAGACATGATTTTTTCTCCCTACAGAACATCATCATCCTCATGGAATCGACCCTAGACTTTTACTATGCTACAACAAAGTAGTTAGTAATTTTTTGGACACATATAAATTTCTAATATAACATGCCTGTGTGGAAATTAACGACCCATATAGATAACCCCTATCATATTTTGGCTATATTTTTGGGGAGGTAGAGCCATTCTTTGTGGTAGGACTCTACTCTAGATATTAGATTACCTTTCCCTCAGCCCTTTTCCTTCACTTTTAGAAGATCATGCATCCATTATCTTATTCCCATGCAAGTACTAGGGTCCCTTGAAATATTGAAGGAATATTTTAGAACATTCCCCTTTGGACTTTGATCCCAAGATAGAAAGGGATATCTCTTTTCATTGCCAGTCAGCAATGGCTAAGCAATTCCATCATGCGGGACCAATCATTCCAAGCTGCAACCATCATGACATTTTGGGAGAACACGTGATAATGAACCAAGAGATGAAAATCATGGATTATAGCTTCCCATAAATCCATGGTATGATACATAGTATTATTAAACCCCCTATCCATGCCCCCAATTTTAAAATAAATATTAGATTCATTCATATGATCCAGAACATGGGGAAATTTAGCAGTCTTCAAAGAAAAGATCTGTATGAAACTATTGCCAACATCCTGGAGGTCTGCGATACCTTCAAAAATGAGAGTTTTTCTTTTGATGAAATAAGTCTCTATATATTACCATTTTCTTAATGAGACAGATCCATGAACTGGATAAAGATTCAAGCTCTGGAATCATGTAATACTTGGGATTAACTGGCCAAGAAGTTTATAGACAAGTACTTCCCACCCATCAAGAACTGGTAGCTCCAGATGGACATTCAAAATTTAAACCAAATTGATGGAGATTCATCTTGGGAAGCATGGGACCGCATAAAAGAATCAATAACATATAATTCATATGTACATACAACTCTAAAATTTCTATCATAGACTCTAGCTAGGGGAACAGAATGTTGTCGATGCAGCTGCTGATGGAGGTCTCATGTTCCAGACTCTCGAAGATGGAAGAACTACTCTTGATGAATTATCTCACAATGACAGTCTATGGTAGAGTGATGATGGACCACCATGGTGTGGAATCCCACATATTGATGAGACCACAAAGCTATTTGTGCAAGTGGAAGGGCTCACTAAAATGTTAGAAGCATTATTGATCCCAAATAGTCGACCCCCTCCTACACTTATAATCGAATGAAAATCATGAGAAATTTGGGGTGGACCACATATATATGTAGAATAAAAAATATGAATATGATAAACTAGAAAAATATTGTAAATACGTAAATTTCAATCAGATAAATCCACCATTCTAGTAACTATAGTATTATCAGCAAAGTCCTACTCAGCAGAAACCGCAGAACAATCAGGGTTATTTTCCACAGAGAGGTGGAAAAAACCAATTATGACCTCATGGACCACCATAGTATCCTCCGATGAACCCTATACAAATACCACAAGATTAACAACAATAATTTTCTCAAATATAACAACAATTTCACCCAAAACCTTATCAAGAACCTATGAAACATAATCTGGAAAACCTCCAGGCATCATTTGTGCAATAGTTCGATCAATGAATGAAGACTCACGACACACATATAAAAGTAGAGAGCTTCTATGAGGAACCTTGAAATGAAAATGGGTCAAATCACAAATACCTTATCTGAGAGATTACCAAGAACTCTACATGGTAACAATGAGACATACCGATGAGAGGAAGATGAGGCAGTAGTGCTGAGGATATGAAGGATTCTGGACTTCCAACAACCCAAATAATGAAGGCCGCAATTAGAAGAACTAAGAAAAATATTATACCTGATGTAAAAGATGATGAAGTCACTCTCAACTTACATCACAAACAAGTACCAGCTGAGAAGGAACATATTGCTGAGGAATCAAAGGAACCTGTGTATGTTTCCCCACCTCCATACCAGCCACCTCTCGCCTATCCAGAGAGAGCGAGACAACATAGGCAGGAGACACAATACATGAAGATTCTAGATATTTTAAAGAAATTACATATCAACATTACATTTTTCGAAGCTATTACCTTAGATGCCTATTTATGATAAGTTCCTAAAATAAATTTTTTCAAATAAAAAAAAATATAATACCTAGGTTCAACTCTCTAAATGAATAATTCTCTACTATGGTACAACAGAAAATTCCACCATATATGAGAGACTCGGTATGCTTCTCAGTACCCTATGAGATAGGCACGTGAAAATTTGAGAGAGCACTCTATGATCTTAGAGAAAGCATTAACCTTATGCTAATGAGTACCTTTCATAATCTCAAAGTCAAAGATCCTAAAGAAAAAAGGGTATCTTTGCAATTTTATGGTCTCTCAGTCAAGTACCTATGAGGCATTCTGAATTTTGTTCTAGTAAAATTAGATAAGCTCATTTTACCAAATTATTTCTTGGTATAGGAAATTTAATAAGAAGGGGACATAAATATAATACTTAGAATACAATTCCTATATATTGAAAAGGCACTGATTTATGTTAATCACGGACATCTCATTTTCAATATAAGAGAAGAACAAGTTGTTTTCAACCTAATCAGAGTTGTGAAACACTCTGATAACACTATGGACTGTCATGCCATTTCCACCACTCAGAATGGAGAATATTACATGGATATTGAGAAAGAAAGTGGAGACTCTTTTACATAAAATGAAGTTGGCTATGACTTCGAGGAAGTAAACTATATTAACCCACTAACAAGAGATTTTGTGCCTTATTTTACCCCATGCATCATTAAACAACCTCGATTAGACCTGAATCCATTTACCAATACATTAAATAACTCATTTATAATAGAATATTCCTCCTTTCCCATTATCATCAACTCTGAATTATGCTTGGTCCACTAGGTTGGATACCCTTATGGGGGGGGGGGTGAATTAGTGTATGATAGATTAAAAAAATACCCATTTTGATATTGATTTTCTATTGTACAATACCCTCTTATCTCTCCTTCCGATTGCAGAGTATGAATAAAACTGATAGCATACACATGACACATCAATATTTACTTGGTTCACCCTCACTGGGCTGCATCCAAGGAGCATACAATGATAGGGTGCTGATGTGCCAATTCCACAATAAGTGTACTATTGTTTTCATGTTCGAAGTGAACTCATTATCCCTCCTAGTTTACAACCACTCACAATTTTGAGAACACACTTCTCTTTCAACAGAAGTGAGCTCACTAATTTCTAAGAATATCCACTAACATTTTATAAACCTGTAGGTCTCTTCATAACCACTAATAATTATATCTTCAACTGTATATAGATGCTCTACTGAAGTCTAAATTTCATCCACTGATGAATACCCCTTTTCCACTGAACAATAGGAAATTCCTTTGTAAATACCTTCCCAAAGCACTATACTTCGTGAAGCTCCCAATTTTGCGAAGCTCAAACAAGAATTCGCGAAGCTCCTCCCTTGTCGTGAAGCTCATGCCTTCGTAGAGCATAGGCTGTCACATATCTTAAGTCGCCATAGATTTACTTCCCTCGCAAAGCTCACTGAGCCAACGTGGACCACACAACTTTCGTATAGCTAGATTAGCTGCGTCGAAGCTCTTTCTTTTCCCAAAGCACACTGCCTTCACGAACCACCTTCATGAGTTGAGAGAAAATTATATTATTTGAAAACTCTTTTCTTCTATTAAGGGGGTTTAGGTCTATTTATTGATGATTCCCCTAACCCGCGAACCTTCCACGTGATTTCAATGCCATGTCATCTCAAATCGTGATGCTCCGAAGTTCACACCGAAATGCTCTCAAAATCGAGAAGTAGCGCAGAATTTTTTTGTTCGTGGAGCTCATTGTAATCATAGAGCGTTCTGTCAATTACATCGGGCCACCACCATAATGTTTCACTTGCAATTCCCTTCTCCTATGCACTTATCTTCAACACATCTGTTCGTGAAGCTCGTCATAATCGCAAAAAATCACCGTCATCATTTTTCGTGTCTCCGTGAAATCCTATCCAAGAGGCCTACCTTCACAAAACACATACCTTTTACATATTTAAATTATATCTTCAAGGAAATTCAATTTTCACAATGCCCACCAGACTCCAAATTTGGGACCCCAAAAATTTGGCATACACTAGGAAATTGTGCCACCTTGTATATATTCCTTTGTACCACCTCTAGATCTTCCATTACAATTTAAAGGTTATTTTTCAACATTGATTTTCCACAACATCACTGTAACTTGACAATTCACCATAGAAACATGCTTTGTCAAAAAACAGAATCAACCCAAAAATTCTACAATGTTACCTTGAGGGATTTTTGGCAAAAAATCTCCCCCTTTGGGTTTGTTGAAAACTCTTCTCAGGATGATTTTATGCACTTTGATACCTCAATGAGTCTCCTTCCATCATCACATAGCCTTCACCACATGCGAGTAATATTGAGACCAGAGATTTACACACCACATACTCTAAGCCCACTTGAGAAATGCTCCTCGTGAGAAATAGGAGTAAATGAAAGGATCACCAATGAATAACTTCATTTATGCCACCAACTGTTGAAACCCAACAAATACCAATTTCCAAACTAATACAAATTTTTGATACCACACTGATTCCAATTGGTGAATGATGGAAACCTTCTCAAACCATTCCAACATCAATGTTCTTCTTTTATCACGATCCTCAACTGTTGTGATATCTATTCTTTGATCGATCACTTCTAGCATCGTCATATTTAAAACTGTCCCCCTATCTCATTTCTCTCATATATCTCACAAATTCACCTTTAATTTCCTCCCAGTGTCTTTTACTAAGACATTTCTCCCTTCCATATCCATATTTTTTCCCACTTTAGGAGTCACTATTTATCCCCCTTTGTCAACGAACCCAAAGGTCACTCCTTTGAGGTCAACAACATTGGAAAGAACACAAAATGGCTCATTAGGGGAAAAATCACCACACCTCGGGGAGAGTGGGGGGGGGTCCCCAGAACCACTCTTTTTCAAGTGTGGGGACTCGACTGAACTCCCAGAGCCAGTCGATGCCTCTCAAAAGCTTCCTTGGGTAAGGCCTTTTTGAGAATGTCTGTAATCTGTGGCATTGTAGGCACATACTCCAACTACACAATTCCCTGCACAACCTTCTCCTTGATAAAATGATAACATATATTATTGTGATTTGTCCTTGTGTGATAAACGAGATTTTTGCTGAGATTTATAGCACTTGAGTTATCACATTGGATTCCGATCAGAGACTTCACTTCAACTCCCATATCATCATGTTGATGCTTCGTCCACAATAACTATGTGCAAGCTTGAGTGGAAGTAATATACTCAACTTCTGCAGTGCTCAATGAAATGCAATATTGCTTCATGCTCATCCAAGAAATATACAATCCACTAAGATAGTAAGCACCTCCTAACATTTATTTCCTATCATCCGCCGAACTAGCCCAATCTGGATTAGTATATCCCAAAAACTCTGACTAACATTTTTCACTATATATCAAGATGAAATCCACCATGCCCTTGATATACCGAAGTATTATTTTTTACTACAAGAAAATGATTTTCCTTTAGATTACTTTATATCGCGCTGCTTGGCATGTGTTGAAAACAATATCAGGTCTCCTTACTGTCAGGTACAATAAACTTCCAACAATCTACCTGTATTTTGTGATATTAACTACCTTTCCATTATAATCTTTCGATAATTTCACCCAGGTTACAACCGGAGTTTTCATCTCCTTGGAATTTTACCTTCCAAATCTACTCATAACCTGGTTGGAATATTTGGATTGAGAAATGAATGTTCCATTCCTTCCTTAAGTCACCTGTAAACCAAGGAAAAAGGTTTGTTCACCAATCATAGACATTTCAAACTAATGTTTCATTAATTCGAAAAAAATTCTGCACTGTGCTACATCTGATCCACCAAATATCATGTCATCGACATAAACTAGCACCATCATCCTTTGATTATTGTTGTTGTTGAAATAGAGATTGCAATCAACTCCACCACGTTGGAAACCAAGATTCTTCAAATACTGATCGATTCTTGAGTACCATGATTTTTGTGCTTATTTCAGCCCATATAATGACTTATTCTGTCGAAAAACCTTGTTCTCGTCCTTATGAATTAGAAAACCATCTGGATGCTCGATATACACTTCTTCCTCAAGAATCCCTTTCAATAATTCAAATTTGACATCAATCTGGAAAACAATGAACTTCTGTTGCACTGTAATGGCTATGAATAATCTGATTGTCTCTAGTCATGCAACCGGTGCAAATGTCTCATCAACATCCATTCCATCTATTTGGGAGTATCCTTTACACACTAGTCAGGATTTGTTCCAAATAACTATTCCATATTCATTCATCTTGTTGTGATAGACCATTTAGTCCTGATGAAATTATTTTCTACTGTCCTCGAAACAATCTCCCACGTCTGATTTTTCACAATTTGATCAAGCTCTTAATTCATTTCCTAAAGCTATATTTCATCTTCACCTGCATCAGCGAAGCATTTTGGCTCAACCTGAGATAAAAAAGATGTCTTTTGTAGAGATTTCATTCTTCTTGTCTAGAATGGAGCTTACTGAACACCTATGATATTCCATCTGTCAATTTTAGCTAGACTCCTTGGCTTTTGTGCAGATATGGATTCTACTTCCTCATGCTCATCGTCAGTATCTTCTTCTGAATCAACATCAGTAACTTCTTCTTGCCCTGTATTGCTTTCTTCATCATCAAATTCATCATTAAATTGTACATTGTACTATTGAATGATCTCCCCATTCTCCACTACAGTGACATCATTGATCTCAGCTAATTTTCCCAGCACCTTTGTTAAAGCATTTATATGCATTGATTTTTCCTGAGTATCCAAGGAATATCACCTCATCTCCTTGTGACTCATATTTACTATGTTTTTCCTTGTTAAGGATAAAAAAAATTACTTCCAAATATTCAAAATTATTCCAATGTTGGCTTCTTTCCATACCACATCTCGTACGAAGTCTTTATTTCATTTGGACAAAATTGAGCCCTGCAAGAAATGTAGAATGATGTCAAAACTGCTTCCTTCTAAAATTTCATTGGAAGGTATTTTTCTATTATCATGGTTCTGGTAATGTTTTTGATGATCTGATTTCTTCTTCCAATAAATCCATTCTATTGGGGAGTTCTCACGGAGGAAAATTGATGCCTTATCCCGAGTTTCTCGAGATAGTATTTAACATGATAGGTTGTGAATTATGTACCATTATCAGTATGAAACAATAGAATTTTATGTCCAAGCATCCTTTCGCACTATCCCTTTTACTATTTTAGGCCACTGAACACATCGTATTTATGGGAAATAACAAATTTCCATGCCATTTAGCTATATTCATCAATGAAAAAACCCAATACCTCTTTCCATCAATTGATCTTGGTGTTATAGGCCCACAAACATCATCATTAACCAATTCAAGCACTCTTGTTGACTTATTTTCCATTTAATTATACACCTTTTTGATGATATTCCCTTATTGGAATTCATTACATGTGTGATTACGATCATGTGATAGATTAGGGATGTCTCTTGTTGTATCAAACATTACCAGATCTTCCAGGAATGGTTGGAATAGATGACCAAGTCATTTATTCCACAACTTGTTTCCTTCCTCTCTTGATAGAAAGTACATATATTCATCTCCGCATACAAGGTAGAGATTTCCCTTTGTCCTTTTCCCTGTAGAAATACTACCCCATCTCTTCATGTTACAATATATATCTTCTTAGTAAAGATTATAGAATTTCTAGAGTCACATTGCTCACTGATGCTGAGAAAGTTGTGAATGAGACCTTCGACTACTAAGACAATAGCAAGTATCATCTCTTTTACCCCAAACCTGACATTTCTAGAGCAAATAATATTCATTCCTTCATCATTTCCAAACATTAAAACTCCTTCTTTGTCATATTTTATGTGTATAACAAGATACATATTACCTATCATGTGAGATGTGAAACCGCTATCAAGGATCCACACACCAGAGCAATCTAATGATTTAATGGAAATTTCTACCACCACTGCATTCTCATCCTTCTTCTTCTTGGTCCATATTTTTGCCTTCACACTTGGAATGGATTGATACTTATGTTATTTCTCAGAGTATGATGGACTAACATCATATTGCAAAGCTACAAATAAATTTTTCATTTTCAACTCACCTTTTGGTTCATTGATCACCTCCTTGCGAACATTTTTATATTTCATTGGCATATTACTCTGTATGGTTGAAGTACAATACCTAGCCCTGTGCCCAAATCCTCTACACCAAAAATATTGTTCTTCGAAATATGTTCTGGAGAACCATTCTCTGTTTGGCTACTACCTCTGTTCTTGCGCCCTTCAACATCTCTTGGCTATGGAGCACACATATTGTGAATGTCCCATATTTCCATAACAATGACCCCTAATATAAGGTGAATTCCTTCGTGTTACTTCTGCACTGTGAGTTTACCTTTGGAATCTTTGAGTATTTTGATTCTGCTTTAGCCCAAATCAACCACAAATCTCGAAATGGGTACTTGTGGTCTGACTTCAGTATTCATAGCTTTCTGTTTTCGATCAATCCCCTATTAAGTCTTAGCATATGAACATAAATGACGCTTCATTTCCAATAAACCACTATTCTCCCATTTCAGCATCTCAATTTTATGACTGATCTTCTTTCCTGACGTCCTAGTAGGAGTCAAAAGTTTTTCTTGATCCTCAACCTTTTTCCGAAAACCGAAAACTTCTCCATCAAGTTCATCAATATGATGGATTTGTTCTTTACTTTTGTTAACAATGCCATTGATCTCCTGTTTCTATTCTTTAATCTTGATTTTATACTCACTAATTGATTTTGAGTCCTCTGTTGTTGATGACATGAGTTTCTCAATTTCTTCCATCAACACAAACTTCTCTTCTTCTTGCTGCTACATATTGAGTTTATCATCACGAACAACTTTTTTGGACTTCTTTATCTTGGCTCTCCAAACATCTATTCCCTCAAGAGGTGTCACTAACTCAGCTTTCATATCAACTCTTCCCTCAAATTATTCTTCTTCTTCATCAGCTTCGGTTTTATTATTCTTCTGAGAACTACCGGAAATTTCCACTGTAAAATTTTCTCCATAGGCTATGAAGTTCCCTATCTCTTCAACCTCCTCAAACTCATACTCATCGGAAATGTCACATTCATTTGAAATAAGGTTCTTCTTCTGAAATAAATTTCTCTTGAGCTATTTTTTCCTTTTCCCATTGGCTAAATAATTTTTCTTGGGAATTTCAATTTCATCGATATCAACATCTTCTAGGAACTTTTTGGGTCATCATGATACAAGATTTCCAACCTTTCCTCATTAAAAACAAGCAACTGGAAGTTTCTGATTAAACATTACTTTTCTTCTTTGATGGGTTGAGGAGAGGAATGAATTCACCTCATCTGTGTCTTCTACTTCATGAGAATCTCAAACGGTGAGCTTCTTCATGGCCTTGAATGCCACCTCTTGCGATTTCCACTTTTCCACAACATCGTTATCATCATTTCTCATTTCATACGCAACAAGGTTGTTGTACCGGTTATCCAATGTCAGGTCTTTCGGGTCTTTATCTTCCAAAACTGAAACTTTAGGATTGAACCAAGGTGGATGTTTCCTCATGATTCGTTTCATAATATTTATGTCTTCAATAACTTCTCCAATACCTCCCATGTCTTCCACTACAACATTTACCCTATCAAAGAATGCATAAATAGACTCATTTGGGATCATTCATCGATCATCATTATTCTTCCCCAACACTTGTAGCTTCGCTTCTCTGAACATTGTATCTCCTTTATATATATATTTAATAGCTTTTCCCACATGGCATGTGAGGTTTTTCATGGTATCACCTTGGTATAAATAGTATTGGCTGGGCTCCCCAAAAGTATATATTCCCTTTGGGTCAACATCTAATTGTCATTGCTTATAATTGGATAATGAACCACTATTAATATCAGAAGTGATACCATGCATTGCTGCTGTAAACACATCAATTAACAATGATAGGAAGTAGTGTTGCACTTTATTCTTCCATAGCTGAAAATTATTCCCATCAAAGATGGGAATCCATTTATGATTGATGATGTTCATTAGAGAGAGAAACTGATATCAATTATTCCCTCAAATAACAATTATTAGGTCCACTAGGATAGATATTATGATAGGGGGGTGAATTAGGGTATGGAAGATTAAAACAACTTCCCATTTTCATCCTATTTTGCTATTAGAAAAAAACCTCTTATGTATCCTTCCTGTTGCAGTGTGTGAAAAAACCTTAAAGCAGGCGTAGGACACATCAATTTTTACTTGGTTCACCCTCACTGGGCTATGTCAAAGGAGAATACACTGGTAGTGTGCGGATGTACCAATTCCACTATAAGCACACTACTATTTATAATTTGGAAGCATACTCACTATCACACCTGGTTTACAACCACACAAAATTTTGAGAACTCACTTTTCTCTCAAATGAAGTGAGCTCACCACTTCTTCAGAAGATCCACTCACAGTTTATAGACCTATATGCCTCTTAAATACCACTAATTAATGAATCCTACACTACATATAGATGCTCTACTAAAGTCCAATGTTCATCCACAGACGAATACCTCTTTTCCCCTGAACACAGGGAAATTTCTTTGTAAATACCATCACAAAGACCATTACTTTGTGAGGCCCCCAATTTTGAGAAGCTCAAACACGACTTCGCGAAGCTCTTTCCTTTTGTGAAGATCATGTCGTCATTGAGCTCAGGTTGTCACAGAGCTCAAGTCGTCACAAAGAGACTTCCCTCACAAATATCACTAAGCCAATGCGGAGAAATCATCATTCGCAGAGCTAGAATAGCTGCCGCGTGGATCCTTCCTTTCGTGAATCACATTACCTTCACGAACCACCTTTGTGTGTCGTAAGAAAAATATTTTCTTTTAAAACTCTCGTCTTCTTCCAAGGGGGTCGAGGTCTATTTATAGGAAATTCCACTGACCCTCGAACCATTCGCACGATGTCAACGCCACGTCATCTCAAATCACAAAGCTCCGAAGATCCCGCCGAAATTATATCAAAATTTTGAATTAGAACGAAAATTTTCTGATCAGGGAGCTATTATTAATCACAAATCATTCCATCAATTACTTCACACCGCTACCGTAAAGTGCCACTCACAATTCCCTTCACCGCCTCAATGATCTTCAATGCTTCTTTTCACGAAGATCGTCGTAATCGCAAAGAATCACCATCAAAATTTTTAATGTCTTCTCGAAATCTAATCCATGAAGCCTATCTTCGTGAAACTCATACATTTTCTATATTTAAATTATATATTCGAGGAAATATATTTTTCACGATTCTCACCAAACTCCAAATTTTGGACCCCAAAAATTTGGCAAACATTTGGAAATGGCGCAACTTTGTATCTACTCTTTTTTACCGCCTCCATATATTTTGTTCCATTTTCATGGTTCTTTTTCAACATGGATTTTCAAAAACATCACTGGAACATGAAAATTTACGATGGGATCCTTCTTTGTCAACAAACACAATCAACCCAAAAATGCTGCAATGTTACCTTGATAGATTTTCTCCTAAAAAATTATCCCAAGACCAAGAGGAAATGTTAGTTGATTTCCAAAAATGACACAGGAAGTCTATCGCTTGGGGAGTGACAAACATTAAAGAGACCAATCCCACTAAATTCAATTAAAAAATCATACTCGAAGAGAATTCAAAGCCAAAACAACAACCCTAGAGGCGACTCAAGACACCCATGAAGGATGTTGTCCGAAAAGAGGTGCGGAAACTCATGGATGAGGTAATAATATTTCCTATCATAGTCAGTGAATGGGTGATCCCCCTCCAAGTCATTCCCAGGAAAGGAGGACTCGCAGTAATAGGAATTGAGGACGATGAACTCATTTAAACACACACCATCACTAGTTGGATTTTTTTCATGGATTATAGATGTTTGAAATAAACCACAAGAAAATCCCATTTTCCCTTAACCTTTATGGACCAAATGTTAGAAAGAATAGCAGGGCTTGATTTATACTAGTTCTTGGGTATCTATTCAATATACAATCAAATTGTAGTCTATCCCACTGATTGGACAAAAACTAACTTCACCTGACCTTTTGGTACTTTTGAAAATAGACATGTGTCTTTCGGTGTAGTTAATGATCCATCGACATTCCAAATATCTATGGGTGAAATTTTTCATGATAAGGCTAAAACATTTCTCGAAATTTTTATTGAAAATTTCTTTGATTATGGGAGATCATTTTATGTCTATCTCAGCAATCTAGAACTAGTTCTTCTGGCGCGTTGTTGGGTCATCCAGTCCTAGGTGACGATGGCTTGAATTCGCGTCCCTTGGAATGCCTTTCGGGCCTCTATGGCGGTGGTGTAGGGTGTCTCGTGGAATGAATCGGGATTTGAAAAAGTTTGTTCTTGATGGTGGTGCCACGGTCTCATGATTTCTTTTTTATGGGGAACTCATACATCTTACAAGGAGTTACTTCATACGAGGATAGAGCTGGTCTTCTTCACCATGTGTGGATTTTCAGACATGGATGTTTGAGAGGGTATGGTGCTGCCATCGGTACTAGGCCCATGCATTTTTGCATGGGATAGTTAGCTTAGCAGTCATGCTTTGGTGGAGGCATTCCTTATTAACATTGATCCTTGGAAGAAGTACATTTACTTATTATTATGTTTGGTTGTAACCCTTTTGATTTTCAGATTTTGTCAATGTATTTATGTCCCTAATGTCTTGTTTTTTCCCCTTTACCCTTAAAAGGGGGTTTATCCAAAATCAATAAAAATTTCAGCCTTCGGGCCATTCAGCTAGAACAAGTTCTTCAATGTTGTAAAGAAAAATGATTGGTGTTGAATTGTAAAAAATTTCACTTCATGGTGCAAGGAGGAATCATACTCGGCCAGAACATTTCCAAAGAAGTCATTGAATTAGACCCAGAAAAGATCAATGTTATCAAAGATGTACTTGATCCATCCACTATTATGAGTATCTAAACATTACATGGCCATGCTGGATTCTATAGACACATCGTAAAAGATTTTTCTAAAGCCCCACACCCTATGACTCACTGTGTGTCAAAAGATACTCTTTTCTAATTCAATTAGGACTGACAACAAGCTTTCAATACTTTAAAAAACATCATGATGACATATCCAGTTATCATTTCACCGAGATGGGTAAATGAAATTGAGCATATGTGTAATGCCAATGACCTTGTTGTAGGAGCTATTTTGGGAACACATATGAATAACATTTTCTGCCCAATTTATTATTCAAGTCATACCTTAAATGATTCTTATATTAATTATAAGAACACATAGAAGGATCCCCTAGATTTCTTGTTTTCCTTTTAAACATTATGTTATTTCATTGTTCTATCAAAAGATATTGTTCATACCAATCATCCTACCCTTTGATAATTGATAACAAAGAATGATGAAAAACCAAGGTTGATACGCTTGATTCTTTTGATACAATAATTCGACATAATAATCATAGATATGAAGGGAACAGAAAGTGTCATTACAAACCACCTCTCCAGACTACCTCTTACCATCATCAAAGATAATAAGGCTGATATTTATGTATATTTTTTCAATGATACCTTATTTAATATCAAGACCCAAACTTGGTTCTCCAAAATCACCAATTTTATTACAATAGGATTCATCCCTCAAGAGTTACCTTATCAACAGTGGAAAAAGTTGTTTATAGATGACAAACACTACTTTTTGAATGAACCTCTACTTTCTAAGAACTTTTCTAATGGCCTTTTAAGATGATTCATTCTAGAAGAGGAGGAACAAAATATAATTGAACTATACCACACATCGTCAACTGGTATAAATCATGGAGTTGATTGCACAATGGCTGAAATCCTACAATGTTTATTTTTCTAGCCTTCATTTCATCATGATTCTAGGAGATTCTACCACCACATTGACAGATTCCAATGGACATGGAATGTCAGTAAAAGAAATGAGGTGCCAAAGAACCACATGCTAGAGGTTGATGTTTTTGATTTCTGGTTAATTGACTTTATGGCACCATTCCTTATGTTACACGGTAAGAAATTCATTCCAGTTGCAGTGGAATACGTATCTAAATGGGTCAAAGCCAATGAAACCACTCATGACACCACCAACATAGTAATAAATTTCCTTCAGAGAAATGTGTTTTGATGTTTTAGATTTCCACTACTACTCATCAGTGATTGTGGAACACCTTTATCTAATTATCCATTGAGAAAAATTCTTCAATGATATAGGATATTTTACAATACTGGAACACCCAATCACACACAAATGAGTGGTCGGGTCAAACTATCAAATACTGATGAAAAGAATATCCATGAAAAAATAGTCAATACTAGCATAAATTATTGGATTAGAAGTTTGATGATGCATTATAGGCCTATAGAATGGATTATAAAACACCAATCAACACCACCCCAATTCATCTGGTTTATGCAAAACCATTTCATATTCTGATGGATCTAAATCACTGATCATTTTGGGATATAGAAAAACTAAATTCAGATTCCGAAAAGTCTGGATTGGAGATATTATCACAATTAACTACCTTGTAATAATTAAGGAAATATGCATACGAGAGGGTAAGAATTTACATGAAAAAACAAAAAAATGGAATGACCAACAGATTGAAATACAACCTTCATCCCAGGGAATAAGGTTCTACTATTTAGCTCAAGATTAAATATTATCCCATGAATGCTAAAATCAAGGTGGTCTATTCCTTATAATATAACCTATGTTTTTTCATATGTAGAAACTAAAATTCAATGAGATGGATAGAACCCATTCAATGGTAATGGTCAATAGTTGAATATTTTTCATGAACCATTCTATCAGAGTTATGTCTTCAACCTCACTTTTAACAAAGATCTAATGAAGTAAAGATCTTGACTTTAAATGAATCAATTTATGGGAGGAAACCCATAATTGTTTTTTAGTTTTGTTTTGACTCTTGTATTATTCAGTTTTTCATTGTAGTGCATTGTACAAACATTCATTTAATAAATAAAAGTGTTCATGTTATCCCTTACTTTTGCAACCTCCTGTTTTCTAGCTATTCAAATATTTACACCTATGAATTAATGTTTGTTCAATAGTGCAATATTTTTCAACTAAAACATTTTTCAGGTTCATAAAATGTTAAATTTTAAGATAGCTCAAACACCCCCATGGAATTCCACTTTATCTCAGGGAGATCTCGATTCCATCTTTTTAAATTCTGTCATCACTGCCTTGTCAATTCAATTGCAAAAATTCACTACCATACCACTCCCACCCATTATTTCATAGATAGTGGGGCCACTGTCTCCTTGTGAGTGTGTGGGGAGGGGGGAGAAGGGGTTCTCTTGATTTTATTTGTGATTCACTTTATTTTTGTCTGTTCTCATTTTTCTAGGAAGGATTTTTCAAATATATTAGCATGCTGGAAATTTGAAAACCATTATGCCTATGTTAATTAAAGATAATGTTAAAATGGTAAATGTTAGGAACCATGTTTAACCACAGCTTAGAATTTTACAATGATTGCAGAGTTTAGAAGTTTAATACAAATTTAAAATCATTGAAATTATTATTAATTGACTCACAACTTAGGATTTATTCCCTTTGTAATTACCATTTTTTATTCCATTCTCATTTCCAAAAAGGATTATAAGCCTTAAATCTCATTTTATTTTCTGAGAACACTTTTTATGAGATACCTGGGACATGTAAGCCTACTAGAACATGAACTAAGATCTTATTGAAATGATGAATAAACAAGTGAAATTTTAATATTATTAAGGAAAGCTTTTATATTGATTTTACCTGAGACCCACTTAACATATATCCTTCATTTAGCCCATAGTTTTCATGAATGGCTTTTTGGAAGAAAATCTATTTCAAGCTTATTTCCCTTCCTACCCAACTCTTTGTACAAATCTTGATGATTATTTTTGAAGAAGTTTGGGGGAGGAATTCAGATAGGATAGGATGCTTTCACTTTTAGATATGTGTAACGATCTCACTTGACTACTAGGTTTTGATCCATATACTTTTTTTGTTGTATCTCATTTGTGTTATATTCCTTTGATAAATCTAAAAGAACAAAAAAAATTATATAGGTTGTGTACCAGGAAGGTCAAAAACTCACCATTTTCAAGACTGATGAATCCCTTAAAGGATAGTGTGTGGTTAGGTGATGGATGTGAGATCTATCCTATGCATAACTTTTAAAAATTAAAAACATTAAATGAAAAATGTTAGGAATAGTATCATTTCCTTATCTACTACTTGTTATACATATGGATCCAAATTGAGCTAATGTAGTATGGTCCTGAGTCTCCAGATGGAGGAATTTTTTCACACCAATATTATTGAATTTTAATTTTAATTTATAGAATACCCTCCTTTAGATCATGATTTTCACATTTTACCTACCTACCTACAAACTCAGAGTCATCAAAACCATGTTGTTAAAAGTTTTCAAGATTATTTTTATACTTGAATTTACCCATTGGACATGATTGAACCAATGCAAGCATATATATTGGAACATGGACTCAGGGTATGAGAACAACATTCTTACATTTTACCCAAAGTGATGAGGGAAATGAAGGGTGAGGTAATTTACCACTGGGTATATAGCTTAATGAATAGTTAAAAGATCATGATTAAAATATTTGAATTTATGTTGAAAATATAAACTATGAGGCATGAATAATTTACTATGTGGGTTAATAACATGAACTTGAATACTTTTCTTCTTACACATAATTTAATTTCATGGGAATAATGTACATCTATTTATTTAAAATTTTATTATAGTTTTTGGAAATCATTTTTGTGATATTTTTCTTAAGGAAAACCAATGATTTAAGTGTGGGGAGATTTGATAATCCTAAATGTTATATATATATATATATATATATATATTCACATTTCCATAGTTTTTAATTAATTTACTAGATTATTCATGTGTTATATGTCCAATATTGCAAGAAATAGAGCTTCACAGGATTCTATATAAGAAAGGAATAAAAGATACAAAAATGGCCATGTACACGTCGAGATGGCCTAGTTCACATCATGTAGTAGATGTTCTCTGTCTAAATTATGACTACATAAACTGTCAATTCAGGGCCTGAATCCCTCCAACATGTCGTGACTCAAGTCAATCCATAATCCGAGAAATCCATGAGGATTCAATTTGAAAATTCATCTATCCATGGAGTATACATCATGAACCACTTATACGCAACATGACTATGTTCAAACTTCATTATTCCATGGAGGATCTGCATGCCACGCTGGAGATCCTGGTCAAAGTAACATAGATTAAGGGTTCACAATGTGACGATTAAGTACACATCATGACCATTACCACCTATATAACGAGTGGCTTGGTGACACGTTGGAGGAAGATTGTATGAGCTCTCTATCAATTTTAGAATCCCTTCAGAATTCCATTCTCTATTCCATCATAAACCTCCTCTTTGTAATTTATTTATGTTATCTAATCAAAGATCATTGAATTCATTTTTCTTCAACACCTTCAATTCCAAAGTGGTTTCAATTCCATTTCATTCCGTTCATGTATGGTTTTATTTAATTTATTATTGCATGTTTATTTAATATTGTTATGTGTTCAATTCCATTAGCATCGTTATAATTATTTTCTCTATCCCTTTTATTAAATTAATTACCATCATGAGTATCTAAAAAATTCAGGGGTAGGGATAAATATTTGATGTATCTAGATGGTTAATTATACCTCTAGTTCTAATATAGAAAAACCTAATTGGATTAGTAATAAGGATATAAACCAACAGCGAAACTCCATTTGTGCGACTGTTCCATGACCATCAGGCAGTCAAACAAATGACCCTATCCTAATTAGAGGGAACTAATAATATGACTGTTACCATAGGTAACATTCTTCAATAGAAGATTAACATAATGAATCTAGGACTATAACTAGACTCCTAAACAATGAATAGTTACATCCTATGTAGAAATAGAATACTGGACTAAGGTTAACTAGATATTTCCACGTGATTTGCAGACTAAGTACTTAGAACCTTTCCTATATTATAATTAGAATCACCTTTATCTAGATACTCAGACCTGATCCTGACCCCATTTAATTAATTGAAATAAAAACCAAAAATAGTTAAAAAACACCAAAACATTAGTCAATCTAGTGGGGACTTCTTCAAAGAATTTAAGAACTGATTCATTCTCCCAAAAAAACATCAAAAATCCCGTGGGTTCCACCCCAAAATTATAATATACTATGCCCTAGTAGTTGGTAAACATTGCTACACATATAAATTCCTAATATAACACAGTCATGTGGAAAAAAATGACCTGCACGACTCACGCCCATCAAGAATAATACTTTTCTAAGGAGGATCTGCAGTCAGGATATGACTATGTAAGGGTAAAGAAGTAAGATATCCCCTAGGGTAATTTTAATACAAGGTACATGCATTATGAATTCATAGTAATGCCTTTTGAACTCACTAATGCATCATCAATATTCATGTACATAATGAATAGAGTCTTTAGAGAATACCTTAACTAATTTTGGGTAGTATTTATTGATGATATTCTAATATACTCAAAATGTAATAAGGAGCATGAGGAGCATTTAAGTATTATTCTAATGACCTTGTGAAAGGAAATGCTTTATCCAAATTATAAAAAATGTGAATTATGGTTGATGGAAGTCTCATTCTAGCGACATATCATTTCAAGAAATTGGATAACTATGGACCCTTTAATGTCTTAGGTAATTGAAGGATGGTTGAGGCCCACATCTATGATAGATATCCGTAGTTTCCTTGGATTAGTTGGGTATTATAGTCAATTTGTGAGAAATTTCTCTCAATTTTCAATCCCTCTAAACAGGATAAATCAAAAGGGAGACAAGTTTTCATAGAATGATGAATGAAAAGATATATTCAAGGAGTTGTAAAGGAGTCTTATAACTGTGCATGTGCTCAAACTAGCCATATGTGGAGAGATTTTCATAGTATTCAGTTATGCTTCTAAGAAGCTTCTGGGCTATGTGTTGATGAAGTTTGAAAAATTCATTGCCTATTTTTCGAGTCAGTTAAAAGTTTACGAGTAGAAAAATCCAACACATGATTTGGAGTTGGCTATAGTGGTATTCTCTTTGAAAATTTTGCAACATTACCTTTTTGGGGAGAAGTTTGAAATTTTTATGGATCACAAAAGCCTCAAATATATATTGACATAGAAATAGGTAAATATGTGCCAATGAATATGGTTAGAGATGATCAAAGACTATGACTACTAAATTGAATACCATATGGGAAAAGAAAATAATGTGGAAGATGATCTAGAAATGATCCCACAACTCATTCATTGCTGAGAATTGAGAAGGATCCAATCTTCTTAGACTTGAAGAGTATGAACATGGGAATCAGAAAGAAAGAAACTTCATCAATCCTTTCACAAATGATTTCTCAACCATCTCTTATCGATATTTTAAAGGATGCTAACAGATTTTATGTAGGAATTCATAAGAAAGTGGAAACTATTAGAAAATTGAAATCCTTGAAGTTCGCTGTTAATTAAGAGGGTGTTGTATGATTTAGGTCAAAACTATGTGTACCATCAAATACTAAGATAAATGAGTTGTTTCATGATGCACATAGCTCAACATTCTCTACCCACCCTGGAAACACAATGATGGATCGAGATATATGAGAACACTATTGATTGGAAAATATAAAGTAGGAGATTGCAGAATATACATCAATATGTCTCGTATGTTAGCAAGTGAAGGAAGAAAGGCAAAAATCAAAGAGGATGATGCTACCATTATGCATACCTACATGGAAATGAGAAAACAGCACCATGGAATTTGTCACCGATCTTTATAAGACATCTAGATGAAACAGTTATATCTATGTCTCCGTGGATCTTCTTACAAATACTACCCATTTCATTGTGATTTGAGAGGATTTCTCATTGGATCCTCTTGTACGGATATACATCAGAGAAGTTGTGAGACTATATGGTATACCATTATTGATTGTATCTGATCGAGATCCAAGATTCACCTCTATGTTCTAGAAGTGTCTCCAAAATTCTTTGGATACTGATTTGAACTTCAGAATTGCGTATCACCCTCAAACTGATGGTCAATCTGAGTGGACTGTCCAAAAACATAAGGACATTTGGGAGAATGTCTAATGGAATTCAAAGGAGGATGGGATCAATATATTCTTCTGGTTGAGTTCTCTTACCACAATAGTTTCTACTCAAGAATACAAATGCCTCCCTATGAATCCCTTTATGGGAAGAGGTGTAGAACACCTGCATGATGGGATGAAGTTGGGGAACGAAAACTGCAAGGTCCAGAAATGGTCACATAAATGGTGGAGAAGGTTAAGACCATTCAGCAGCACATCAAATCTTCTTAGAGTCGATAGAAAAGATGTGATTAAAAACATTATCAAGAACTAGATTTTTATGTTGGAGACTTGGTATTCCTTTGCATATCCCCATGGAATAATGTGATGAGATTTGGTAAGAAGGGAATTCTTAGACCAAGATACATTGGCCACTTTGAGATCCCTGATTACATTAGAGCAGTGGCCTACCGACAAGAACTCCCACCTAACATATCTTATGTAAATTATGTATTCCATGTATACCTCTTAAGAAAGTACATAACAAAACCATATCATGTACTCAATCCAAAGGTGGTACCATTGGATAATGACCTCTCTTATGATGAGATGTTAGTGAAGATCCATGATAATATAGACAATGATCTATAGAATAATACAATTCACATAGACAAAGTGTTGTGGAGAAAACAAAATTTTGAAGAAAAATGTGGGAACTTGATGAGGTGATGAAACATAGTTACCTTAATTTTCTTTAATGTGGGAAATGAATATTTTGAGGGAGACATTTATTAGGGGGGAAGATTCTAATGACCCAAACTGTTATAAGAGAAATTTCCCTTTTGGTTTAATTAACTGTCTTATTTTTTATAATAGATATAGAAAACACATGTACTCCATTTTTTTATTTGAATGACCATTAAGTATCATTATAATTGATAATATAGCCATTGAACAGTGATCATATGACTATTATAAATATAAAGTTTTAACAAATCCTTTCGACACAAAAAAAAGGAGATGATTGTGCCAACCAGTAAGACCGTTCCCTATAAAGCTCATTTATCAGAGCTTCTGGGGGAGATAGAATTTTTGGTCTTTTCCCTAAACCAAGATCATGCTGATATCCAACAACATAAGCATGAGTAAAACCATTAATGAGAGAAGTTCCAGCTCAATGAGAAAATGACCCAAACAATGTTCACCGAGTGGCCCAATGAAAGCCCCACTATCACACACATTACTCTTAGGGCATATGATGGTGTAATAAATGGATATGTATTAAGACCCAAGAATTATTTTTACATACATTATATTTTTATAGAATAAATAATATAATTTCATTCTATTATTGTTACTTTGTAAATTATTTTTAAATAACAAATAGTATATTTGGTTAATATTCATATTCAATTAAAAAATCTATATTGGTGAATTAATAAAATTATTAAATAAGTAATATGTTAATAATTAAAATAATTTTATTAAATATAAATTTTCATATAATTTTCATTATGTCAAAGGTAATCTCTATTATGGTTTGAAAAATATTTTTTAGTCAAAACCGGTCAATTTTCAATAAAATTCAATTTTCATTTTAAAAGTGAAAATTCACATATATAGAAAATTATTTTTATAAAATGAATATTATTTTTGGAAATAAGATGTCAAAATTATACAATAGTGTATTTTTCATTATTTTCTAAGATAGTCAAATATTTGGGTAAAAATTAAATACCACATAAATATATAGAGTGTTTTATGACCTCATAATGGTACAATATTGATTTGATAAACACTATAAATGGTATATTTGGACAAATTTTAGTTTTAAATTTGAAATAATGTGATTTTATATTTTTATAAATTATGTTATAAATCCTCAATGAATCCTCCAAAATGTATAATATATTTTATGATTTTAAAATCATTTCTTTTATAAAGTGACTCACCTCCAAATAATCAAGGATAATAATTTAATAACTTCAACCTTTAGACTTATAAAATAATCTTTCCCATTTATATTTACCAATAACCATGAGAAGATTTTTGGTTTTTAATATTTAATTATTTAGATTCCAAAACCTACATTTGTGAAAAATTAAAGAATTCTATTTTTCTTTCCTATATAAACCCACCCAATACCCCTCTTACATTCACTAAAAATCATTTTAGAATGACCATAATCTTTAGTCCACACTTTATAATCTTCCCAAGGCTCCCCAAGCTCTCAATAATATATTATTCATGGGTTTTAAGTCACACACTCAAGTAAGCATTCCTTCCTTTTTCATTTTTATCCAAGTTTCCTTATATTGTTACAACCTTTCATTTTCATTTACAAATGATGGGTTATGTTTTCAAACCTCCCCCATACTGCCCTTATTATTTATGAATGATGATATACCCATTTATCTCATTAATCCCTCCCATGTACACCTGTCACCATACCATAATTTCATAAGACTTATTCCATTTCTCATCTTTCTTCAAGATTCTTTATTATGTTTCACCTTCTATTTCCAAATTAATTTTTTGGGACATGTATTTATATGACCTTATTACTGTCCATTTCCTGTATATATGATTAGATACCCATTTCTCTCTCATCATCCTTTTTTTTAATTTTTATGTCACGACATGAGGCTACTGAATTGCATTGCAAATTTCCATCCCAAAACCATTGTGTAGTGAATACCGTACCCATTACCTATTAAGAGTTTTCACGATTTTGCACATATAAATAATTATTTAGGTATTTAATTTATTTATTACACAACCATTGATCATGGAATAAATTATGATGATGAATGAATCCATGTTTTAGGATCAATGTGGAAAACATAAGCATGAGAATGAAATGAAGCTGACAGGTGCACCCAGAATTATATAGCGCACCAGTTTATTGGGTAATGTTTAATATCATGATACATCATGTTGGGATTGGGGATTAGCTAATTACTTTATTGAAATTTTTCCACTATGATTCATTGGTAGTTTATCCTTGACCTATGATTCAGTGTTGTAAGTTGTTTCCACATTTCAATGTTATGAATATCTTGTTATATCATGCTTTATGATTCATGTTCCATTATGCCTCACTAATATACCATTCCATACATGTAATATTATCTTCATTTTATTACATTTTTACTCCCTTACTTTTATTTATTTCTCACCCTATTCATATGTATGTCCTCAGGTTATCCCATGCAAAGTTAAGTTTGAAGGAATTCTGTGGTCATATAAAAGATTTTTTCAATAAAGATGTCATATTTCATGCTTCAAGTTGATATGTAATTTAACTAATTCCCAAATACACTAGAATTATTTCTCTTTCATGTTGTATTATGTGTAATATTATCTAATTAAATAATATATTAATGTAATAAAAAGAACGGGGGTGTTATTAATATAATAAACCTTGTAGGGAGACTATACTCTCTAGTATCATCACAAAAATAATAGGTAAATAATTGAATATAAATATAATAGGTAAATCTCATTCTATGTCAAATGGTTTTATAGTTTAATGTATAAAATTATGATAACAGAACCATGAGATAAAAAAATGTAACCCAATAAGGTCATAAAATCAAACAACAAACATGATATTCCCTAAAAGTCGATCATAAATAGAAAAAAATAATATTGTATGTAAAAAAATGAAGAACTGCATTTACCTCTCCATCCTCAAACCTATCTCCATAAAATTGATAATATTTATTAACCCATCCACCTACCCATGAGTGATCACCTAGAAATTCATGCTAACTATTAAATATATACACACTCCATATTCCATGTATAGGGTATGATAATAAAACTCAGTAGCACACCACAAATTATGTGGCTAATAAAAACTAGTATATATGTGTGTAAACATCACAATAATATAAATTTAATACCATTGGGTAATCATAGATCCATAATTATGGATGAAACACACATTATTTGTTCGGTAGTTTTTGTGATTTTTCGGTGGTACTAGCTAATCAGATACTAGTTTCCACTCTATGTAACTCATCACATCTTTTGGAAAACAATGTGTACAACATAGTAAATTAAAAAAACTAAGGGGAAATATGTCCCAACTAACATGCCCAACCATCTTGAGAGGAGTTTTATTTAGTTTACATCACCACATCTTAGGTGGCACCAATACAACATGTATCAAATATAAGGGGGTGGTACATCCAACCAAATTGCATCTCCTAAGGGTATAATGTCTCATTTGATACATATTTTATAGGGGAGTACATCCCATATGTAAGAATATTCTAGAGGTAGAACATACCTTTAAAAACAACCATCCAGGGGTGGTACATCATACCTTATAGAATCTCCTAGGGGCATCATGTCTCACTAGAAACATCCTCCCCTAGTGGAATAATATCCCACTATAAATATCCCTAATGGGTAGTATATCACACCTAACCACATATCCTAGTGGTAGAACATCCCACTAGAAACATTTATTAAATGGAGGTAAATACTAATTGACCACATATCCTAGGTGTAGAAAGTCCCACTACAAACATCCTCTACTGGGGGAAAGATGCCGAATTGGAATCATCCCTCAGGGGAAGTATATCCCACCTAACAATGTCTCCCATGTTACCATTACATCCAATCACATATCAAGAATAATCCCATAGTTAATATTGTAATCAACCACATATCAAACATAATACTCATTTGAAACCCTCCATCCTCAACCAAATATTTGGGTAACACACTATTTCGTGGTTTTCAAATTTCAGCCTCAAAATGCCCAACGACTTCATATCCGATGATGGACAGGCCTACTTTCCAAAGGCAGGCGTTCACCGAATGGTCTAGCCAGCGAAACTTAAGAACACGCATTGGTCGAGAGGATGGGAAGTCGGTCTCATCATACCCTTTTTAGGGGGGAATTATTGCCTATTCCGGGACTCTGTTATAGATTTAAGATGTATTCATATGTTCGCGAATATTTGGTTTATACCCAAACATAGTATCCATGGATTCATCCCTGATGGGCAATGGTCAACTGGACGTAGGGGTTCAGAATCATTTATGTCCAAGGTTTACCATCCCTCGTTGGATTAATGACCACAAAGAGTCGGAACTTGCTTGAGGTGATACGAGAAGTGGCGCGGTGAACCATCATGAAGAATAGTCGGATCGACCAGTTGTTAGGCTTGAACCTCTTTGAGGCTTCCTATGTACCCTACCTAGGAGACAAGGATCAAAGTCCATGTAGTTCGCATTGGTTGGGACTCACGCTCTGAGGCATCCCAGAATGATGGATTGGGGCTTACACTCTAAGGAGGCCCATAAAAGGGATTTCATGGTCGATGCTTACTCTAAGCCCACGTGAGTCATGCACGGTGTGAGAAAAAAGAGGCAGTTGGGACAAGAGGATCACGTTGTGAATGGTGCGTCCGTGAGAAGTGGAGTGGGCCTTATGCGTGGAGTGGCCCATTAAGTCGGGGCCTACTCCTAGGTGGAAACCCGTGGTTATGGATTGGGGCATACACTCTGAGGAGGCCCAGAAGGTCGGGGATTACTCCTAGATGGACAACTGTGGCAACAAAGCTCAATGGGAGAGGGAAAGGGGGTGCTCCTATTCCCATATCCTCTCTTGCAGTGCATGAGGTCTTCCTTTTGATGGCTATTTTACAATCTCCGAGGAACCCTCAACAAGTGTAGGGGCAGAAAGGGGATTCCCGAGATCAGACTCCACATTACCATGGGAATGTGAACCCGGGAATGCTTCAAGAATCTTCTCAAGGGTCGGGGAAACCCCTTCGCCTCTACATACCATGGGTTTGTGAACTCAAAATGGATCACTGATGCACCTTAATGTTACACCACACGAATCTGGTGGCTCTGGTTGAGGCCTCGGCTCGGGGTTGAAGAATAGGCCAATGAGGGAGTCATAGAGGACTTGGCTGGATCAGAAGGATTTTATCTGGCTTGGGAAATGAGAACACCAAAGTATTTGGAGAGCCACCGAGAGGTATGGGTGGTGGTGCCCTTCGTATGGGGAAGTTCCACATGGATGGAGAAGCCGTCCGTGAACCAGGGTGGTCAGCGGACTGATTGGCGTCCCGCGAACCAGAGTGGTTCGCGGCTTCGGGTTCAATCCGCGAACCAGGGTGGTTCGTGGAGGGTTCCAGGCGGGCAACAGCGGCCAAGGGCGGTGCCGGTCAGAGGCTCGTCGGTCAGGGCTTCGACCACGTAGGAGAGTGCTACACGGTGCGGGATATGGGAAAAGAGGCATAAACTCCTTGGTCCGCAGGGAATTCATCTGTGGAGGTGGGTATGGTTCACAGTCTTCCTTGTTCTTGTTATTTTAGGTTCGCGGTTCACCAAGTTATTATGCGTTTTCCAATTCTCTGTTAATTCGTATAGCTGTTGTGGTTCGCGGATGGGAATTTCTCTATTTGCGAAATCCGAAGCCTTCCTTCAACCGATCTCCATCCAAATCTCCAATCCCTCCAAATCCAATTCCAATTCTCTGCCCTCTTTTTCATTCCCCCTTAAGCCTCCTTTTATAGAGAGGGCAAAGGGATATATCTATGGCCACACAACACCTTTTACAGAGGCCCATAACCAAATAATCTGTTTACAGCTGACTTGGTCAATCTGTGATTCGCGGTGGGTATTGGACGCTTCCCCCCCCCCCTCCGCGAATCGAACTCAGGGAGTGCTCCGCGGCTACGGGGGGTTCCGCCTCTATTCCGCGAACGATAGCAGGTGCGGTTTGAACTGGTCGACACGGTCCGCGGTTGGGGCGGTTCGTGGTTGGGGCATTTCGTGACGGTGAACCAGACTAGCGCCCACCCTGCCTCGCGACCGCGGAGGATCTCCGCCTCCATTTCATGAATGACACTGGTTCGCGGAGGGGGCGCTTCGCGGGGCCGGGCCACATTGTGTGTCCATGGGACCGGTTCGCGAACCGGCCCTGTTTGTGTCCCTTCTTTGATTATTTTCCCCAATTCTTTGGGGAATTTGGGTAGAATCTCATTTGCGGATTTTTTAGGACCCTACAAATTCCCCCATCGGAATGGGGTCTGACCGGAATGAAGAGGAGGCCATTCTGATGCAAAGTGGTCCTGAAACTAAGATGGTTTGTTGTAGAGAGGTGGACCCAGTAGGGGACCACACTTATAAATACGGGGAGCCCTTCAGTTGTCTTTTACCAAATTCTTCATGAATCCATAGCCCCTTCACCTCTGCGTGCTCCCTCCTTCGCGAAGTGCCTCGTCCTCGAACCGGCAGTGACCTCTGCGAAAAATTCCTTATTCGCGGTTGCCTTCACCCACGAACCAACTTCTCAACCGCAAACCATTAATCTTAATTAATTTAAAAAGTAAGTGTTGACGGGCTGTGGAGGAACTTTCTTCTCGGTTTCGATGCTCCGTGGATTAAAATCTCTTGAACTTTAAAAGGTTCTGAGTCTCTTGAACTTAATCACTTAAAGTGATGATTGAAATTCCGTGGAATGAATTGGTTCACGGTTTCCTGGCCAACGCTCCGCGGGCCAGGGTTTTGCGGACTGATTCAGTGAAGGTCTGGTTTGCAGGATGATGTCAGCGTGAACCATCCTCTGAGGCCTCCTTGCGGTATTTGCTTATGAAGGCTCCTTAGCCATATATCTGGCTATTTTGTTCCAGATTTTTATTCTGGACTAACCAATTTTTGGCTCTCATTGTGCAGAGAGAAAATATGGTTCCCCCTTGTTCTGCACCGAGGCCTGCTGCAGAGCCCCTCTCAACTGGCTCAGAGAGACGTTCAGCTATGATTCACAGGGCGGAGGGTGTCAAAGAATCCCCTAGTCGGTCCATCATTCATGATGATGGTGTATTGAAGAACCTGCTCTCTCCAGAGCTTCTGAGTTATCCATTATCTAATCGGCTTCCGCTCTACAGATTCGGTCTTCAGGATGACGTCCCTATCCCCCCAACTTTCTCAGGCCTCCATTCTACTTTCATGGAAGCGCCGTCAAAATGCATTCAAGAAAAACTTACCCAATCTGGGGAGATAATCTATATTTCTGGTCCGAAAAACACATTTATTCTGAGGGGCTCTGTCTGGACCCAAAGCGATGAGTGCACCCAAGAATTTTCTTAGAAATTTTTCCTTAAGGACTACCCTTCTATTATCAACCTTGCTCGAAGGGATCCTGACGCGGGGTGGGTTCCCAGGTGGGATCTTCGGTCCAGAGGGTTCTTCTCAAATGATTGGGCCTGGGATTTTTGGGTCTATCATCATTATCGGGAGTCTCCCGATTCACTGGAAGCGGTCAATCTATACTCTGCAGTGTGGGATTCCCAATTTTCTGTTTACCCACCATCTATGATCCTGCCCGACCTGTTTAGCCGCTGGTGCTCAAGTACTAATACTTTCCACTTTTCCCATGGTGAATTCGGCATTAGTCTTTGGGACTTCTACCAGATAGGAGGATTTCCGATTATTGGTGAGATTTATGAAGAATTTTTTCCCACTCCCAACGCATGGGACGATGTAGAACATGTGCCTTTATTGGTGAAGGAGCTGTTGGTTACGGCAGAGCAGTCATTGGGTCAGGCGTTGCGTTCCCGCTCTCTTATTCCCTATGGTACCTAGAGAGGGTTATTTCTGAACACTACTGGTCCTATGCCGAAGATCAAGCACCCCAGGACACATCCTTCTCAGCAGTCACGAACCTCCCCAGGTTCTTACTGGGTGGTTCTGGAGTCAGGTGACGCCCTTTCATGGGGTTACGATGTGCACCCTAGTGTGTCGCATATGCTCCAGTTGGCCGGTCTGATTGTTATGTTCTTGAGAGGATGGCTATTTCCTTCCCGGGATGTTAACCCAGGTGTCCGGGCCTGCACTTTGATGATGGCGGATGAGTTAGCAAAGGGCCGCCTAGTGAATTTAGTCGTGACCACTTTGGCCCGTATCTATGAGCTACTGAGCCACAAGCAGGCGGGCGGGTCACCCTACCGTCGAAGCAGGACATTTCAATTTTTGTACGGCTGGGTGGAGGATCACTGTCGCTGTTATGAGTATCGTCACAACACGACCATCCTACTTCCTACCTTTCGTCATACCCTACTGGATATAGTTGGAGTTCGCTTGAAGTCCCTCAGCTCTAGTGAAGTCCTCGAGATTCTGAGTGACTTCTCCCAGCTCATCTTCACTCCCTACCCCACCCCTTCTGGCATCTTAGTTGATAACCGCCAAGGGATCCTAGAGGAGTGCTCTTGCATGATCTCTCTACGGGACAGATTTCTTCCCGCATGGATCGACGGGGTTTCTCTGTGCGAGTTGTATGTCCCATATCGCTTTTCTGGCCAGTTCGGGTCCATCCAAGTCCAAGTTTCCCTTCCCCATTCTTAGGCTCAAGGAATGCACCTGGCCATACTTTATCATTTTTGGTTGATGCTGACGTGGGAGGGATCTGACGCAAGCTTTCCCCTGCCTGATACGGGGGAGGCTGTCAGACGTTCTATGGAGTATGAAAAAACATGGGTAAAATACTACCCTGATGGGATCCTAGGGAAGGCTGTCCGGAATGTTCCCAAATCATGAGTTATGTTGGCTGTTTCATCCACCACTACTTCCTCATCAGCTTTAAGGGAGGATCGAGTAATGGCTCATCAATCAAAGCGAATCAGAGAAAATTCCACTCCCTGCCCTGCGGTGGCCGCAGTTCAGACAAATTCATCCTTCTTGTGTGTGTATGAGGATGATCTTGTGGTTTCGGGTCCCAGTGAGACCGTCCTGGAAGTTCTGCTAGTCGATACCAAGCATAGAAACATGGTCCCCAAGCCAGAACCGGGGTTGGAGGCTCCAGACTTTCCAGCTTCAGAATCAACTTCTAGCGAGCACACGTCTGCACGAGCTGCCAAACCAGACTTCATTCTCAGGTCGTCCAGCGAGGATACCAAATATCCTCGTACCATGGTGGACCATTGGGTAGTGTGCAGGTGGGCCTAGCCCCGAATCTGTGAAATCATCACTGAAAACCCTTTATCTGAAATGGAAACTAAAACCGAAGCTCTTCGTCAGCTCTTCCTGGATTTGGGGTCAGGTGGCTTTGAATATTGAAAGTTCCATTCTATTACTTTCCAAGTTGTCCTAACATGTGAGGAAGCTGTCAATAATGAATGCAAGCTTGCTCACTTCGATGCCGCTCATTTTGGGGCCCAAACCTTGTAGGAAACCACAATAAATCTCCATAAAATGATAGCACGGGAGGCGATCTCTCGAGATCAGGTGGCCATCCTATCCTCCGAGTTGCATGAATGCGAAGAACGGTCCACAACGCTGATGTATTAGTTATCAGATATGATTGGTCGTCTTGAATCCACCAGAAAAGGGATCAATGACCTCCAAACCTTAGTGGAGCGTATCCATCCAGTGGCTGAGGTTGAAACCAGGGAGATGGTAGTGTTGGAACAGTTCTGCAACGACCTTCACCGCATGGTCGCTGATCTGGTGGAGAGAGCGAGCTAGGCTCCTCTGTAACTATCAGAGCCACTTTTGTATCCTCTCTTTTACTTACCCCTCTTCCCCCTTTTTTGTGTGAGGGAAAGACCCCAGCTTTTGGAAGTCCTCCCTTTTTTTGTTCAAACGAAACACAGTCTCTATCAATCTCTTGTTGCTGTGGAATTTGATTTTTACGTAGAACAATTGTTGTGAAAATATTAATTCACTGAATCAGAATTAATCATAACTCAGGAAAACAAGCTATAACTTTTTTCTAGACCATGGGGTCCAGCGAGCATAGTTTGACTATTTCTAGGGTTTTGTAGGAAAATCCCTTCAATCTTTTGTTTGCCTCTTTTTTTTATTTTAATGCCCTGATTTTGCCTGAGCCCATTTAGTGTGGACCCAGCGGGTATAACCCAGCTTTTTCTTAGGTCACCCTTTTTCGGGTTTTCGGCCTAACAGGCTTTGTGCCTCTTTATTTTGTGAGTGGTTTAAAGTCCTGCCGTCAAGACTATCACTACAGATGTTTTAGGTCGAACAGCTTTGACCAAATATGGTGGAGTGAGGGCCCCAATGGGGTTCAACTGAATAAAATATGTCTCAATACTCTTCCAACACATGTGGGGGGAAACATGGCATGCATGGCAAGTCTCATGATATAGGATCCATGTCGGTATACAAAGGTAGGAAGAGCATTTCCTAAGGAAAAATTGACTTTGGTAGACGGGCCAGGGACGATCAATATGTAGAGCCGCTGAGGTCATGGTATGCATAGTCATACAAAGGTGTCCTTCAGTCAAAGACTTATACATTTCTGGTGGCCATGGGTCTTCATGGAAGCCCAGCTCATGGAAAACACGATGGGTGGTTTGGGAAAAAATGAAAACCACCAGGGGTGGCTCGGAAAGGGTTTGAGATTTTTGAATGGTTTTGAGAACATCTGTATCAATCAAGAGTGTGGAAGCAAGGTTCCCGTCCTACGCATTTATCTAGCGTAAAGGATGGTTGGGGCTCAGCGCAGTTTAAATTCATGGAGCTGTGACATCATCTGAAATGGAAAGACTTCTCCTAGTTCTCTGTAATCTCATTAAAGTCGTTCTGCCGCATTCAGGTAGGATCATGGAAGAGGTTGGTAAACTGTAGCTCAGAGGGTTTCCAAATCCCGGGATAGAAATGGGGGCTCAGAGGCTTAGAGGAATATGGAGATAAGCATTGCCTATAGAAATATTTCCTTTGGTATACGGGTTTGGGGCAATAAATATGCAGAGCCGCTGAGGGCATGGTATGCATAGTCGTACAAAGGTGTCCTTAAATCAAAGACTATCCACTTTAGATAGTTGAGAAACTTTAGGGAAGTTGTGATTTGGGACCACCAGGGGTGGCTTATGAGAGGTAGGCTTTTCTGAGTACAGAGTATGGCTTATGATGATAGGGTTCCTGAATATGGGGGAAATATCTAGACTAAACTTCCCATGAATGGGTGAAGTAATTCTTTCTCACACTGGTATGAGGCGGTGATTTGTGCAGGTCTGACCCATGCACTGAAGGATAGAAATAATCCTATGTTTCTCACTAATCTCATGACGATTATGACCATTTAATTCATCATCATGTGGTTGAAACATATTCCATGCAGTTTAGTGTCATAGGGAGAGGACGAGAGGCATTTTTGAAGGTTGTAGTGTAGTTTAACGTCATGCAATGAGGACGGGGGGAATTTTTTTGAGACAGCAAAGATGCTTGTGGTTGGAGCCATTTCCCTAGATGGTTAATGCTTGGCCTTTGTAGTTTCGTGTCAAGCAGCCAAGATATCCCGTGCAGTTTAACATTATGTGGTGAGGACTTAGTTGCAAAGGCCGCTCATCATCATAATATAACTGGGCTTGAATACCTCAACATGCCCCATATGTTAGTGGGGGGGGGGGGGGGTTGACTGGTGTAAATCATGGTCCCGGGGCTTCTTGGATCATGAGAGGTGATATGGGGGCTCTGTGGCTACTAGGCATACAGAGCTAGGAAGAGCATCGCCTGTGGAAATCATGCCTTTGGTAGACAGGCCAAGGGATGTCAGTATGCAGAGCCACTAAGGGCATGGTATTCATAGTCGTGCAAAGGTATCCACGGGTCGATAACTTTCCACTTATGATGGCCATGAATGTTTATGAGGATCTGCAATTATCCGGGCCACGAAGTTTGTCATTTGGCAGGAGAATGTCTGGACATGTCAGGGATATTCGTCCCTGGTAGCTTGTGGAGTTTCAAAGAGCCCCCTGCGCTGATCGTTTTTTTTGTGGGGGTGTGCCTTCATTCCATGCAGTTTAATGTCATGTGGTAAGGACTAAGTACCCATAGTTTATCAGTCATAGATCTCGGACGATTGGGTGACTATTGCTACAGTCACTCGAAGGATAACTGAGTCAACAAGTTCTAATATACTTGGAATAAGGTGGGGGATGAAAGTTGTAAACTGAAATATTGAGTCTTCCCGAATCAAGAGGTGTGGTGTGGGGGCTCTGAGGCTAGTATGCGTACGGATCTAGGAAGAGTACCTCCCGAGGAAATCATGCCTTTGATGGACGATCCAGGGGCTATCATTATGCAGAGCCGCTGAGGGCATGGTATGAATAGTCGTAGAAAGGTGTCCCCGGGTCCATAACATTCCACTTCCAATGGCAATGAATGATTATGAAAATCCACAATTTATCACGGTGCATAGTCTGACATGTGGGGATGATGGTGTCCGGATATACAAGAAACATCTTCACTACAATTGTCTGTTGAGTCAAAGTAGCCTAGTCCTGGCTTGATGTTTGTTGATGGAGGTCGCTATGTGAACCAATGATATACACATAGGATAGCCAGATAGGGATACCCTGAAAAAACCTGGATGTGAAAAGGAGAATGAACTTGTAAACCACTTCTCCATAAACTTTTGGATCATGAGGTATAGAATGGGGACTCTAAGGCTGGTAAGCGTACGGAGCTAGGAAGAGTGTCGCCTGTGGAAATCTTGCCTTTGGTAGACGAGTCAGAGGATATCATTATGCAGAGCTGCTAGATGCATGGTATGTATAGTCATGAGAAGGTGTCCACGGGTCGATGACTTTCCACTTCCGATGGACATGAGTGGTTATGAAGATCCATAATTATTCGGGTCGTGGAGTCTGATGTATGGAGAGGATGCATCCAAATGTGCAAGGTGTATCTCCATCTCGTATCACCATCTGTCTTGGGTGGGTCGCGATGAGGTCCGTGTAGTTTAACGTCATGTCTTGAGGACGATGTTTGTGCAGTTTAACGTCATGCGGTGAGGACGAAGTCAATGCAGTTTAACGTCATGCGGTAAGGACAGATTATACACACCGTGTAATTCTGGTCCGTACACGGGGAAAGGGGAATTTTTAACATTATTGTTCGTGAAGTTTAACTCCGTGCGGTAAGGACGGAGACATACACCCCATGTAGGTCTAGAGCATACATGGAGAAAAGGGAGATTTTTTTTAAATCATTCTATCCATGCAGTTTTACATCTTGCGGTAAGGATGAGAAGTACAACCCGTGCCGTTTTGGTTCTCAAACGGGGGGAAAGGGAAATTGTTTTCTTTTAATCAGGGGGCTAGGCTAGGACAGGGGATCCTGGTGTCGCTACGTATCCTGAAAGGTCAGGAATCAAGCCGTACGTAGTTATCTGGAAGAAGTACACCCTGTGCATGTCTGGTCTATACATGGGGGAAAGGGGCCTTTTTTAATTTTTCTTTTATTCAAGGGGTTGGGCTTGGACTGGGGATCCTGGCATCGCTACATATCCTGCGAGGGCATGAATCAATCAGTACGTAGTTCTCTGAAATCCATGCAGTTTAACATCATGCGGTGAGGACGGAGTCCATACAGTTGAACGTTATGTGGTTAGGACAAGGGGTATTATTAGATTTCGTTTAGTTTAACGTCATGCGGTGAGGACGTGATACTCCTAGTCTATGGTCCTAGAGTTTGGGAGGTTGGGTGCTGGGAAGTTTAATGTCATGAAGTTCGGACAACGAATACACCCCGCACAGTTATGGCCTGTACACGGGGCGAAGGGAGCATTCATGACTCTTATTATATGTGCAGTTTAGATTTGTGCGGTAAGGACGAACTCCATGCACTTTAACATAATGCGGTGAGGACGTGAATACACCCCGTGAAAGTCTGGTCTGTACACGGGGGAATGGGCATTTTTGTTTTTCCTTTTGAGGTCTTTGGGCCAGGGTGTGGAATTCTGGCGTCACTACGTATCCTGCGAGGGCAGTAATCAAGCCTCACGTATTTCTCTAAAAGACGATACACCCTATGCAGGTCTGGTCCGTACACAGGGGAAGATGGAATTTTTAAATCATCTTGTTCGTGTAGTTTAACATCATGTGGTGAGGACGAAATACTCTTAGTTTAACGTCATAGAGTTTGGACCGTTGGGTGCTTGGCAGTTTAACATCATGCAGCTCGGATGATGAATACACATCTTTTTTTTCTTCATCCGTGCAGTTTATCGTCGTGTGGTAAGGACGAACTACTTCTTGGTCTCTATGCGAAATACTTCTTAAAGAATCTCGCATTGGTAGGAGCCATGGTGAATTGCCCGTCCATGGAGATTAGGGCATATGCTCCGTTGGAGTAGACCTTGTGTACCACATATGGTCCCTCCCACTTGGGCTCCAACCTTGGAGGCTTCTTTCCAGGTATCATCGTGGTCCAGAGGACCAACACTAATTCTCCTTCCATGAAGGACTGGAGGTGAACCTTTTTGTTGAAGGCTCGTTCGATCCGGTTCTGGTACACATCCAGGTGGTGCAGAGTGTGCAACCGCTTCTCTTCTAGCAGTTCCAATTCACCTGGCCGCTTTTATGACTGCTCACCATCAGATATTGGATCACATATAGCAACACATAGTGAGGAAAGTTGGAGTTAAATGGGTAGGACTGCCTCTGTTCCGTACACCAATAAGTACGGGGTAGACTAAGTAGCAGTGCAGATTGTGGTTCGATAATCCCACAATGCATGGAGGAGTTTATCCGGCCATGACTTCTTGTCTTTGTCCACCATTTTCTGGAGGATGTTGGAGATGGTCTTGTTGACAGATTCTATCTATTCGTTGGCCGCTGCATCGTAGCGGGATGAGTGGTTAGCCTTGATACCATACTCGTGGTATAGATTTTCCAATTCAGCAGAGCAGAAATTGGTGTCGTTGTCCGTCAGTATGGTATGAGGGACACCAAATCTGGTGATGATATTGGTCTTCATGAAGCTGGAAATATTTCTTACCCCAACTTCCTTGAGGGGTATGGCTTCTGCCCATTTGGAAAAGAAGTAGGTTGCCGTGAGGATATACTTTAGCTGTTTGGCCGTAGAGGGAGGGTATGGTCCCATGATTCCCATTCCCCAGACGGAAAACGGCTGGGAGTACTTAGCTTGATGAAGTAACTCCGGGGGTTGGTGTATGAAGTTGGCATGAATCTGGAATTAGTGGCATTTTGCGGTAAAATGCTCATAGTCTCGTGCCACTGTGGGCCAGTAGTACTCAAGCCTTCGAACCTGATGGGAAAACGTTGTCCCTGGTTGATGTGATCCACATGCTCCTGCGTGTACTTCAATCATGACGGCAGCAGTTTCTTCTCCGTCAATGCATCTGAGGAGCACTCAATTGAAGGACCCCGGGACACCCTGAGAGGGGAGGGGTGAATCAGGGTGACAACTTTTTCTTTTAATGTGATGGATCTTGTTCCCACTTTGGTAGGAACTTGTTTAACCTGTATAATGAAAATGATCAGAAAGAAAACATTCACATGCATAGAGAATACACAACCCTTTTTACATGGTTCACCGCTAAGGGCTACGTCCAAGGAGCATACGCCGACAAGTTGCCGGTCGTACCAAAATCCAATAATCTTCACAAGTTGTGGATTACAATTGTTCGGGCACAGTCACTCTGTCTCAGGCTCAATTCCTTTACAAAGGTTCAGGGATAGCTCACTACTTCCCTCAGGTCACTCCCGTTGACTCCCCCTGGCTCACTGCCATTGGTGTAGTCTCACTCAGTTTATAGACGTGAAGGTCTCTGTCTCCTGTTCAGCATGAGACTTTTCTTGCATCAGAGTCCTGAGTTAATGCTCTGTTAAAGTCCAAATTCCAACCACTGATGAATACCCCCTTTTCCCTTGTCCACTGGGTAAACAACCTTTGGAAAAGGCTTTCACAAAGTACCCTACTTCGCAAGGCTCCCAATTTTGCAAAGCTCAAACAAGAATTTGCGGAGTCCCTTCCTTTTCGTGAAGCTCAATCGCGAATCACTCTCGTGATGCTCCAGCCTTCGCAATTCTTGGCTATCACGGAGCTCCTGCCTCTTCGTGAAGCTCACTGAGCCAACAAGGGGTGTACGACTTTCGCGGAGCTAGAATAGCCGCTGCGAAGCTCCTCTTTTGCGAAGCACACTGCCTTCGTGAGAGACCTTTGCGAACCGAGAGCAAATGACTTTCTCTAAAATTATCTCTACATCTCTTGAGGGGATCGACCTGTATTTATAGGCAATTCCACCGACCCTCGACCCTTCCGCGCGAAGTCAGTGCCACGTCAGCTCAAATCGTGAAGCTCCGAAGTTCCCGCCGAAATTCTCTCAAAATCGCGAAGCACTACGGAAATTTTCCGTTCGTGGAGCTCGTCGTAATCACGGAGTATCACCGTCATCATTCCTTCATTCCTTCACCGTGAATCTCCCTCACAAATCCCTTCACCATCGCGATGTGATTCAACTCTTCCATTCGTGAAGCTTTGACGTAATCGTGAAGACTCACCGCCTCCATTCTTCTAGTCTTCGCGATTTCCAAACCATACATCCTCTCTTCGCGAAATTCATTTCTTTTCCATATTTAATTATTATCTTCATGGAAATCCACTTTTCGCGATGCTCAAAAACTTCCAGATTTTGGACCCCAAAAATTTGGCAAACACTAGGAAACGGCGCCACCTTCAATACTATTGTCTGCTTGAACGGTATGATCTCTTTGTTGGTACACGATCCGAACATCCATTGATGATTGACAACAAACACAAGCCATACTACAAATCATGCATAGAAGACCATGGTTCCAACAATATCCCCCTTTGTGTTTGTTGGAAATCAAAAAATAAATTCAATAGATCTCCATCTATGTGAAAGCCAAAAAACGCAGGAATCAACTCAGCAAAAACTCTAAGTCTACGTGAGCAATGCTCGGTGTAGAAAACAAGAGGGGAGGCTTGAATTGGGTTCCACTGTTTTCCTTCTCATTCTTCTCATCATAGAAGTTGCCTAAATTTATTCCGTTCTCCTTTCTCCCCCATTGACAATAAATCCAAAGTCCAGTAATTTTTTTCATCGTTTAGCTCAAACCATATTCCCCTGGACAGTATCTCCCCCATAAACCTGCATCATAGCCATAAACAGATAAACACAGTTATCAAAAATGGGGAGAGGGGAATTCTCTAACCTCCTTATGCACTGGGAGGTGGCCGAACACCGAGGTTCAACCGATGCTTCTCAAACACAGCCGCTGACTGTGGCTTTGTCAGGATATCAGCCACTTTCTCATCTGTTCCCACATGATCCATTCTAATCACGCTTTGCTCAACTTTCTCTTTGATAAAGTGATACCTGATTTCAATGTGTTTTGTACGAGAATTCTGAACATGATTCTTCATAAGATCAATTGTGCTCTTATTGTCACAGTAAATCACCATTGGTTGCTTCACCTCATCACCAATATCACTTAATTGCTGCTTCATCCATAGCAGTTGAGTGCATGCCTTTGTGGCAGAGATATACTCAGCTTCAGCAGTACTAAGATAAGTACTTTCTTGTTTCTTTCTCAACCAGCCAACACATTTCTTCCCAATATAGAAATCTCCACCGCTGGTGGACTTTCTATCTACCACATCACCAGCCCAGCCAGCAACAGAAAACGCTGATAATTCACTGTCCATACCTGCAGGAATATTTATCCCAAAGTTGTGTGTACCTTGAATGTACCACATGATTCTTTTGACTGCCGCCATATATTCCTCCTTTGGACTACTCTGAAAGCGGGATACAAGACATGTGGAAAATAAAATATCTGTCCATGTCGTTGTCAGGTACAATAGGCTACCAATGATTCTTCTGTACATGGTGGGATCTACATATGTCCCTTCCTCATGCTTTCCATGTTTGGTTCCAACTGCAATCGGAGTTGACATTGGTTTGGAGTCTTGCATATTAAACTTCTTCAGCAGCTCTCTGGCATACTTTTCCTGAGAGATAAAAGTGAAGCCTTTCCTTTGAGTCACTTGCAGTCCAAAGAAATATGTGAGCTCCCCAATCATTGACATTTCAAATTTTGATTTCATATGATTGGAAAATTCATCCACTAATTTCTGCATGCTGCCACCAAATATAATGTCATCGACGTATACTAGAACCATGAACTGATATTTTGAAGAATTATTCACCTAGAGATTGTGATCTACTCCTCCTCTTTTGAATTCCAGCTTCTTGAGGTAAGAATCCAATCTGGATTACCACGCCCGTGGTGCCTGTTTTAGGCCATAAAGTTCTTTCTTTAGCTTGCAGACTTTTGATTCATCAGCACCAAGAAGAAAACCCACGGGTTGTTCAATGTAGACTTCTTCTTCGAGTACACCATTTAAGAATGTTGTCTTGACATCCATCTGATATACTTTATATCCTCTTTGGAGAGCCATGGAAAGAAACAGCCTGATTGACTCCAGTCTAGCCACTGGAGCAAAGGTCTCTTCAACATCAACACCTTTTATCTGAGAATACCCTTTACATACAAGTCGATCCTTGTTTCTGATAACATTTCCATGCTCATCAAACTTGTTCTTGAATATCCATTTTGTTCTAATAACATTGTGACCTTTTGGTCTCTGGACAAGATCCCATGTCTGATTCTTGTCAATCTGATCTAACTCTTCATTCATGGATTTCACCCAGGATTCATCCTTTGCAGCTTCTTCAAATGAGGATGGCTCCACAACTGACAGAAATCCATAAGGTGTGTTATTCCTCATCCTCCTTGTCTGTGTGGGTGCATTCCTGTCTCCAATTATATTAGATGGATCAATCTCTGCTCTTCAATTTCTCCTGTGAGGTTCAGTCTCATTCTCACCATCCAAGATTTCCTCTTCAGATTCTTCGTCTGAGTCAACAACATGATGTGACTGGTGAGTGTTTTGAACAACTTCCTCTATTTCTACATTTGTATTTTCTCCCCGTTCACTTTCTTCCTGACTTTCTATCACATCAGCATATGAAGTCCTTGATGCATTTTTATTTTTATCTTCAATTATCTTAACATCATTGCTTTCCACAATTCTTCCTAAACTCTTGTTGAAACACTTGTAGGCTTTGCTGTTCAATGAGTAACCAAGGAAAATTTCTTCATCTGCATTGTCACCATATTTCCCTTGATTTCCTTCTTTGTTCCTGATGAAGCATTTACTTCAAAAGACGCGAATGTATTCTAAAGAAGGCTTCCATCCATGCCACAATTCATATGGTGTCTTCGTCTCACCCATATAAAGTCCCGTTCGATTCTGAATGTACAATGCAGCTTGAAGAGCCTATTTCCAGTAATGTCGTGGAATACGACTCTCAATCAGTATAGTTCGTGCCATGTTGTTCAGCTGTCGATTCCTACGTTCAACAAATCCATTTTGTTGTGGAGTTCTCACAGTAGCTACCTCATGTTGTATCCCATGCTTCTCTAGATAATTTTCAAATTCAATGGATGTGTATTCTCCTCCATTATCAGATCTCAACACTTTCATTGTTCGTCTAGTATCATTCTCGGTGATTCGTCGATATGTTTTCATGCAGTCAAGGACTTGTCGTTTCCTATGAATGACCATCACACTTTCCATTCTACTGTAATCATCTATGAAAAGGATAAAGTACCTTTCTCCATGAGTTCCGGCAACATTTATCGGCCCACATACATCTGTATGAATCAGATCAAGAAGGCGAGATACCCTTTTCTTCTTTGGCCGATATGAACAGCAGACCAGCTTCCCACGAATGCAAGCATCACAAGATTTTTCACGCTCAAGCTTCAGGTTGGGAATGTCCATGACAATTCTCAATTTTGAAATTTTCTCCATGTCTTGTTGATTGATGTTTCCCAGTCTTCGATGCCACAAATTGTTTTCTTCTTCAACAGTCATGTAACATACATTTTCTCCACTATCAGCCTGATACAAGTTGTCTTCTATTCTGCATCCCTTCATTAGTGAATTGTCTGTCTTTCCCTTGATAGTGCAGCCTTTCTAATTAAAAGTAACTATAATTCTTGCGTCACAGAGTTGACTCACAATGAGGAGATTATGACGTAGGCCATCAACATAAAGTACTTCAGTCTTCTTTAGTTCTCCATTAGCAAACTCGATACTTACACTCCCTTTGATTTTCAGAGCCCCATCATTACCAAATAGTATTGTACCATCAACCTTCCTTTTGATATCTATTAGCAAGCCCACATTACCCATCATATGAGACGAACAACCGCAATCCAGAATCTTGGTATTGTTGTTCTTTGTAGCATTGAGGGCCACCTCTTCAAGGTTGGATTTCTCAATCTTCTTCCTTTCGTTACATGAGTCATTGGATTGAGTATATAGAACTGATGGCATTTCAATTATCTCTTCCGCATACCTAGGTTATTCATAGTCACAATCTACATCGAGAGGAGAAAACCTATTTGAAAGAGGAAAAATGTCTTGCTGACGAGACATGACTTGTCTTGAACTTTGGTATAAGGTTTCCATGTCCCTTCTCTTCCAGTAATTAGCAGCCTTTTGACCAAAGTTAGAACAACGAAATCAATATCCATAGAAATTTTTTCTTATATAATAATTAGGATATGAGTTTTTTATCCTTTTTTTAACTTCTATATCTTCTCCATTCAGATAGCTTCTTGCCTCCTCACAATAAGACATGGTATGGCCCAGATAGCCACAGAACTGACACTTCATGAGAAGAAATGTCTTCTCACTTGAATTTCTCCTCATACCTTCTTGCTTGGGAGAAATGTTAGACTCTCTATCATTTCTGAATTTTTGAGGATAATTTTCAATTCTCCTTTTAGTTTTGGTTGAGGGTTCCATTTTCAGCACTTTAGGAAACGTTTCAACATGTTCAAGGTTCATCTTATCTTTCTTTTGGATCTATTCACTTCTAGCAGTTGATGTCTCAGCCTCACAGGCAATTCCACTCTTTCCCATGCAAGTGGGTCTTTGATTACTCAAGATTTTTACAACCCCATCTGAACCGCACTTGGCTCTTGCTAGTAATTCTGCATCTGAGATTCTTCCAAACTGTATTTCTTCCTCGATTCTTTTGGAATTGATTTAGTCTCAAGTTTACTTCTTAGAGTAATAACTTCCTCCTCAAGTCCCTCAGCAGTCTTGGATTTTTCATCTAGTCTGGAGGTGAGGTCATTGATGACCATTTCCTGCTCTTCAATTCTCAGATTCAGATCCACTACATCATTATTTATTTCAATTATTTTAGGCTGTACCTTCACAAATTCTTTCAGTTGTTCAATTTTAGCCTCAAGTTGACCAACATATTCAAATAATTCTTCTACAATAGATTTCCATTTATTGCAACTCTTGCATATTATCTTAAGATTATTAACCGCATCCTTAAGTTGCATATCGGGATCTACACAAGTTATCAGTTGTTTTTCTCCACCAGTATCTTCTGACTTTTCAACAGTGGCCATCATGGAAGCATGGTTCCTAGTTTTGAATTCTGGTTCTTCTTCATCACAGAATTCATTATCATCTTTTTCCTCATCAAAGACAAAACTCTTCCTTTGCATTTTCTTTCCAGCATTGAAGTCTCCCTTTTTGAAGAACCTTCTCTGAGGCTTCTCGATGCATTCATCTTCACTATCTTCATCATTGATCTTTCTTAAGCATTGAGAGGCAATGTTCCCAACTTTTCCACAATGAAAACATGCGAGAGGTAACTTCCCTTTGAATTTCCATTTCCCCTTCTGGAACTTCTCTTCAATGAGAGAAAGAATTTCTTTTTCTTCTTCATCTTAACCACTACTATTTTTTGAGATTTTCAGTTTATCCATGGCATTTAATTCCATTTAATTTCTCACATGAGACGTAGAATCTTTTGGTTTGACTCTCATTTCATATGCTGCCAAGCTTCTCAGTAGATCATCCAGAGAAAGTTTTGAAAGATCTCTTTCCTCAAGGGCTGACACCTTTGCATTGTACAGAGGTGGAAGTCTTCTTTATATTTTCTTTACAATATCAATGTCTTTGATTTATTCACCTAGACCCCGAATTTCTCCAACCACTTCAGTAATTCGATTGAAGAAATATTCTGCATTCTCGTCTGGATGCATCTTCAGATCATCAAACCGATTGTGCAGCACTTGTAGTTTTGCCTCCTTCACTTTTCTATCTCCTTCAAAAATATTCTCGAGTTTATCCCACATGGATTTTTCTGAGGTGCAATTCATCACCTTAAGTAGATCTGATCAGAAAGCGCTGTAGTAAGTGCATTTTGTGCTTTAGCATCTGCATCAAGAATTTTCCTGTCTGTTTCAGTCATAGCCAGGCATGTTTGGTCAGTGACCTGTATTCCTTGCACAACAGAAAAGCGAACTTCCATTCCAAGAGATCTTAGATGAGATCTCATTCTTTTCTTCTAGATCTGGAAATTACTTCCATCGAAGTGAGGGACTCCCCTGACATTGACTGCATTCTCCATGACGCTAAAGGACAGATTCAACACCAGTAACCTCCCTCTGATACAACTTGAAGGACCCCGGGACACCCTGAGAGGGGAGGGGTGAATCAGGGTGACAACTTTTTCTTTTAATGTGATGGATCTTGTTCCATCGTTGGTAGGAACTATTTGAACCTGTATGATGAAAATGATCAGAAATAAAACATGCACATGCACAGAGAAGACACAACCCTTTTTACTTGGTTCACCACTAAGGGATACGTCCAAGGAGCATACGCCGACAAGTTTCCGGTCGTACTAAAATCCACTAATCATCACAAGTTGTGGATTACAATTGTTTAGGCACAGTAACTCTGTCCCAGGCTCACTGCCTTTACAAACGTTCAGGGATAGCTCACTGCTCCCCTCGGGTCACTCCCGTTGACTCCCCCTGGCTCACTGTCGTTGGTGAAGTCTCACTCAGTTTATAGACGTGAAGGTCTCTGTCTCCTGTTCAGCATGAGACTTTGCTTGCATCAGAGTCCTGAGTTAATCCTCTGTTAAAGTCCATATTCCAACTACTGATGAATACCCCCTTTTCCCTTGTCCACTAGGCAAACAACCTTTGTAAAGGCCTTCACAAAGTACCCTACTTCGCAAGGCTCCCAATTTTGAAAAGCTCAAACAAGCCTTCGTGGAGTCCCTGCCTTTTCGCGAAGCTCAATCGCGAAGCACTCTCACGATGCTCCAGCCTTCGCAATGCTTGGCTATCACGGAGCTCCTGCCTCTTCGCGAAGCTCACTGAGCCAACGTGGGGCGTACGACTTTCGCGGAGCTAGAATAGTCGTCGCGAAGCTCCTCTTTCACGAAGCACACTGCCTTCGTGAGAGACCTTTGCCAACCGAGAGCAAAGGACTATCTCTGAATTTCTCTCTACTACTCTTGAGGGGGTAGACCTGTATTTATAGGGGATTCCACCGACCCTCAACCCTTCCGCGCAAAGTTAGTGCCACATCATCTCAAATCGCGAAGCTCCGAAGTTCCTGCCGAAATTCTCTCAAAATAGTGAAGCACTACAACAATTTTCCATTCGCGGAGCTCGTCGTAATCGTGGAGTATCACTGTCGTCATTCCTTCATGCCTTTGCCGCGATGCTCCCTCTCAAAGCCCTTCACCGCTGCGATGCACATCAACTCTGCCGATCGCGATGCTTTGACGTAATCACAAAGACTCACCACCTGCATTCTTATATCTTCGCGATTTACAAACCATGCATCCTCTCTTCGTGAAATTCATGTATTTTCCATATTTAATTATTATCTTCATGGAAATCTAATTTTCACGATGTTCAGCAACTTCCAGATTTTGGAGCCCAAAAATTTGGCAAACACTGGGAAATAGCGCCACCTTCAATATTGTTGTCTGCTTGAACGGTATGATCTCTATGCGGGTACATGATCCAAACATCCATTGATGATTGACAACAAACACAAACCATACTCCAAATCATGAATAGAAGACCATGGTTCCAACATCTATCGAGGCCTCGTTTGTAGAGGACCTCTTGCTGACCTGCGCTGCCATATAGGACCAAATTGATTTCCCTTCTCCGTATTTGCTCTCGTTCAGCCATGTCTGATGGAAGCTCTCCCCATTGAAGGTAGTTTGTGATGGGGATCATCCAGCCAGTGGTAGGAGCATATGGCTCAGGGACAGGACTGACCTCGTAGATTTATCCCGTCTTAGCTTGAACAAATAGAAATACCATTCGACGGTGAGCAATGATGATGACCGTTTCATCCCGGTCAGGGTCGGCTAGGGCTGCGGCCGTATTGGCTAATGCATCAGCCTGAGTGTTCTGGGACCGGGGAATATAAGTCAATGATGGTTATGTGGAGAACTCAGCCATTAGCCCTCGGACATGGTCAAATAGCGGTATCAGCTCCTCCTTTTTAATAGCATTGTCACCATTGACTTGCTTGATAACCAGCTCCGAGTCGCTGTTTACCTTAAGCTGTTGTACTTCTTCCTGGAGTGAGAGCTCCAGGTCTGCAATTAGGGCTTGATATTACACTTCATTTTTTGTACATCCCTCTGATAGGAGGAAGGAATACAACAAAACTTCCTTTTTTGGGGACACGAGTATTATCCCCAGACCCACATTGTTGAATTTGGGATCCTTCGTCCTCTTCCCGGTGGGGCTTCGAGACGCGATGTCAAAGTACATTTCCCATGCTGGGAACTCCTCTTGAACTTAGAAGATATCTTCATTAGGTAGTTCAACGTCTAGTGAAGTGGTCCCTGTTGAAGGGTTCTCTGCCAGAAATTCTGCTAATGCCTGCCCCTTGATGGCTTTTTGAGGCACAAACCGGATGTCGAAATGTTGCTGGATGACCGCCCATCGGGATAGGCATCCGGTTAGCATCGGGTGACTGAGGATGTACTTGAGCGGGTTACTCTGCGAGATCATATGGACTTCATAATGCTGCAGATAATGTCGCATCTTTTGAACTTCAAAGACCAAGGATAGACAACTCTTCTTGATATTTGAATATCGAGTCTCAGCATCAATCATGGTTCGACTGAGGTAATAGAGACTATTTTTTCTATCGTCGTCATTCTTTTGTGCGAGGAAGTCTCCCAGTTACCATTCATAGGGCCGTCACATATAGAATCATAGGTCTTCCTTCAACCTGGGGCATGATCACCGGTGGGCTTAAGAGGTACTTCATCAAGTTGTCGAATGCCTCTTGGTAGTCGTCCGCCCATTGGTATGTGACCCCCTTCTTCAGTAACCTGGTGAAAGGAAAACATTTGCCTGCCAGGATGGCTATGAACTGCCTAATATAGGCTAGGTGTCCTTGGAATCCCCTCAGCTCAGTTAGATTTCAGGGAAGTGGCATGCCAAGGATAACCTTTTCTTCTCAGGGTCGACTTCGATGTCGCGATGGCATACGACAAAGCCAAGGAATTTCCCTGAGGTAACCCCAAAGGCACATTTCAAGGGGTTTATCTTCAAGCTATGTTGTCTTAGCTTTTTGAAGATGGTCTCAAGGTCCAAAAAGTGATACGAGTGCTGTCTGGCCTTGACCACTAGGTCATCCACGAAACATTCAACGAATTTCCCCCGGAATAGCTTAATGATCTGATGCATGGCACGCTGATACGTGGCTCCAACATTCTTGAGACCAAAGGGCATGACCCTGTAACCGAATACCCGTTGAGGGGCCCTAAAGGCAGTGGCTTCTTCATCTTCTTGGGCTATCCTGATTTGATTATATCTTGAATAGACGTCCATGAAGGATAGAGCCTCTACCCAGCTGTTGCATCAATTAACAACTCGGTGATTGGAACCAGGAAGTCATCTTTCGGAAAATACCAATTAAGGTCTCTGAATTCAATGAAGACATGGATTTTTCCATTCTTTTTCTTGACGAGGATGATATTGGCGAACCAAATGGGGTACTGGACCTCTCAAATGAAGTCCGCTTTAATGATATTATTGACTTCAGCCTCTATCTTGCCAGCATGTGCGGGGTGTGTCCTTCTATTGGCCTGATTGTAGCCCTGGTGGTCTTCTGGAATACCCAGGTGATGCGTTGCTACCTCGAGATAGAGTCCTGGAATTTCCATGTAATTCTAGTTGATGAAATCCATGTGTTGCCTTAGGAAGGAGGTATATACATCGTGTTCTTCGAGAGACATGGCCGCACTAATGAGAGTGGGCATTAGGTCTTCCTCAGTACCCAGGTTTATTTCCCTGAGTTCGTCCACAGTGATGGAGATACCTACCTCAAATGTGGGAGGTGCATCCCTGAGATCTTCCCCCTCTTCTTCTCCTGAATCCTCATCTTCTTGGTCTGACAAGGAGAGATCTCCTGTCATGAGTTCTTGGAAGTCCAGAGGCGAGGTGTCATGAGCGACCTTTCTCAAGATTTCACCCCTCTATTGGGGGTCAGCGGACGTTCCCACATTGTCACACTCGGTCGTTATGGCTGAAGTCATGAGGACATCTGAGTACGTGTCCAGACATGAACTCCTACCTTCCACGTGGTTGATGGGCAGGACATAATCTCTGCCAAGACGCCTGAGGGTGTCATTAGGAACCATTTCTAGGCCATTTGGAGTGGGGATCCAATCGACACCATCAACCACATGCTTATTTTTTATTTTTCTCATAGAACCCGGCGTCAATGTAATGTGACTCGGAGAGCTCTAAAGGGGCCTTGTCGGCATGCAATGTCCCACAGTGTCCATTGACACAGTACATGATACACTGGTGATAGGATTAAGGAACAACTGTGTGCTTATGGATCCATGGCCTTCTCAGCAGGGCATTGAATGTTGTGCTCTTCTGGACCACCAGAAATTCTGTGTAGGCAACTAGGTCACCAAAATGGGTCCTTAGCTTAATTTGTCCCATTGGTTTCTGCTCACTATTTTCGTAACCCAACAGAATTGTGGCTGAGGGAATTAGATTGTCCTCACTATATCCCAACTTACGGAGTGTCTTTAGGGGAAGGAGGTTAACTCCAGAGCCATTTTCTATAAAGATATTCTGGATCAAAATACCATTCAGCATGCTGGACACATATAGCGGTCTGATGTGTCCTTGCATGATGTCATCTTCATCCTGATCGGTGAAGTAAATCACCTCATTCCATTTAGCCGGGCCAGTCTCCATCCAATAAATTTAGGTGGTAGCTACCTCGGCTTAAAATTCTTGGGGTCTGATCAAAGCTTCGATAAGCACCTCCCTTAGGTCGGCTGACAAACCCAAGGCATCTAGGATTGACAACTTGGCTGGTAGTGATGCCAGCTGCTTAAGGATGTCGTACTTTTGCTCCAGCGGTCGACGCTTCTCCATTGGTGGGAGATTCTTAGTGGGTTCTTTGGAAGCTGGAGCATTTGATGAGGAGGGACTGGCCGCAGGGGCGAATGTTGATGGTGTTCCCGTGTTTTGAGGACTTGGCCTGATCGGTCTGTTTGTGCGCACTAGGTGACCAGACACTTTCTCCTCCTCTGGTGGGTATCGCAGAACAACAGGGCCAGAGTGGATACTTGTGTATGTGGAGAGGCATTCCCTCTCCTACTGATTCCATTAAAGGGATCTCCAATGGGATTCTGCAATATTGACGGTTTAGGCTGCGGTCCAGCCGTAAAGTTGCTTTCGGTCGCGGCTGCGCCTCCCTTGGTATCCTCTGCCTCTGTGATTCCTCCTCCCGGCTCCTCGTGCAGGGAACTCGGGTTCGTAACCATACCCTTCATCAAGTAATGATTCCATGATATGGATGACATTGATAGAACCAAAAATTGGCTCTTCATCCTCTGACAGGTCAACCTGGTCGGTTGTATCTGATAGTGCCGTTTGGTGGGTCGGTGCCCGTGGCACCAAGTTCAAGGGCATAAAGTCTTCCAGGTTCAGGACTAAATTTTTCCACTTCATGGACTGCTCCTCTTATGATTGTTTCCTACTACTTCGATAATTCCTAGATAACCGACTCGTGCAGTGTTGTGAGGCCAATTATGTTGGCTCGTCGTCTTCACGGGCTGTTGATGGCAACACCAGCTACTATAGATGAGCTTGGAGTATTCCCTGGGCTCAGTTGATAGTCTTCCGAGTCATCCAGTTGTCAAATTTCTTCCCTTGTTTGCTGGTGACTTTCTACCATCCCTCTTCTTTGTCGGAGTCGGTGGTAGAGATACATGCCACATGTGTTGGGGGTGGTCTCAGCTCAACTTGTCCGGAATCTACCATCCTCTACAGGAGGTCATTGAAGACGAATCATTCTCGGATACTGTGCCCCAACATCCGATGGTAGGGGCAGCAATCTGGCCTGTCATCGCGGCCGACTTCTTCAGGTTTCCTTGGCTCTGGGAGACCGATCAAGTTGTAGTTCATGGCGGAAATGAACTATCCATGGACTAGATCACCTCAGAACGAGTATAATTTTTGTATTTGTTCCTTAATCTGGTTCCGCTTCGGTCCTCTCTGATCGTCCTGTTTAGGTGGGGGTGGCCGCTGATATGCAGGGGGGCCATGATGATTTGGTGGAGGCCTGAGCGGTGGAGCGAGCACAGGGCACGGCTTGTGTGTGATAGTGGATGCTTCAGCACTAGGAGCTCTTTTTACCGAAGCCTGCAAGGCTATTCGGGACTTTGAATTAGTCCGCTGCAGGGAGTCATCAATTCTATGGGCAATGGCTGAGAGATGGCGGAATCTAGTGGTGAAATCCACCGGTATGAGTGGTGTTCGTAGCTCATCTCGAATATTATCGATGCATATGGATAGCATCTCATCTTGAGCCATTTGTCTGTTCAGATATTAGGTCAGACCTTTCCATCTGGCGATGAAATTTGAGACCCTCTCGTTCTCCCTCTACTTGAAGTTCATGAGATCACTGACTGTTGGTTTAGCCAGCGTTGAGCTGAAGTGGAACATGAACTGCTGCCGGAGGTCATCCCAGCTCTTTATCGACTGGACCGACAGACTCGTGTAACAGACGAAGGCGGATCCTTGCATGGTCTGTACGAAGCATCTGAGTTTCACTGCTTCTTGTTGTTCCGGAGTCCCCATCATAGTGTCACAATAGGATGCATAGTGCATCAAATGATCCTCTGGATCGCCTGATCCATTGAATATGGGGAATACTGGGCTCCCAAAATTCGGTGGAAGTGGTCTGTTGGTCACCCAATCTGGTTAGGGTTTCTGCTCTGGCTGTATCGGAGCGTGTCGACCTTCCATCGCTTCCAATCGAGCTGTTAGTGCCTAGATGGTGTTGGTGAGTCCCTGGTTTACATCCTGTTGGGCTCGGTCCTGGGAAGGCATAGCCTGAGGCATTTCCTAAGGATCCGGATTGGCCGGCACCAAGGGTGCATATTCTGTTCAGGGTACCCTCGGAGGGTTCGGGCATACTTGCTCCGGTTGCCTCCTATGTGGAAGGAAATCATGGTATTCATCATCCATGTTTAGGTAGCTAGATGAACCAGGCGCCTCATTGAGTAGGAGCCCTGATCATGCTTCATTTTCTGGGGCAAGCTTTAGCCTTTAAGGTGCACTTGCTGGGAGTGCATGATGTGGCTCTTCTTGGGATGCACTTTCAATAAGGCGGTTCCTCTGGAGCAGCTCGGCGTTAATCCGCCTCAATTATTTCATCTATTCTTTCTGTCGAGTGAACCTCTCTACGAGCATTAGTGGGTCATTTTTATCGAGAGAAGGGGATGGGTCAAGGTCACCCATTTCTTTATTCTTATCCTTGTTGGAAGCTCACAGGGTAAGCGAATGAAGGTTAGCTGAAGGGACGACCATATTTAAGGCGGCCCTCTGGTTCCGGGTGTTCACACCTGGGGGTTCGTTGTGAGTCACATCCTGACCAAAACCGTCATCTCCTGATCCATCCGGATTTGCATTTTCCTTGGTGTCACCCATGGGGTTAGCCTCTATGGCGTTGATGAATGCATATTGCAGGGTTGAGGGGACATCATCTTCCAAATAGGAAGACGATATCCCGCGTGTTCGGCTGGCCTTCCCATTCATGACCTAGGATTTCCTTCAGACTTCTTGTCGAAGGGTGATGCGGAGAGTTATTTGATGCGACCTTACGGTACGCCTTCCTCTCAGAGGGGATGATGATTCAAATGATAGGATATGATGGGAACCTCCTCTTCTGACTGTCCTCCCTAGACGAGAGAATAATGATTCTCGTGAGGGATATTATTGTTGAGGGGGTAATAATGCATGCAGCCCTGGGGGCTAGGGTTGTCCCCATTCCTTGGACACTGGGTCTCTTCCCCGTTTTATTGGTCTTATAGAGGCATTTTTTATTAAAAATGCCCCCAGCCCTGTAGGCTGGGGTTGACCCCGGATGGCAGTAGTGGCTGTTGCTATTGCGACCTGCCTAATCTTGCGTGCCCCCTTCTTGGGGAGAACCGTATTTGGTGCCAAATTCACCTATGGATAAGTCACTTCTGGGGAGGTAGGCAATGATCGCTGATTCGACTCTCTTAGGCGAGAGGCCTGTTGTATGCTCTTGGTGACCTGATTCAGGAGTTTTTCAATGGCTTGTTCACATTGGGCCTAATGCTTCTGAGACTTAATCAAGGCCTGAATCTGTTGGGTGTGTTGCCTTTCCTGAACAGGGGTACCACTCGATTGCTATCTCGATGTGACGATGTTTCAAGATACCATGCCAAATGGGTTTTTCTGGGCGAGTAGCGGAGTGAAATGCAGAGCTCCATGTTCCCCCCATCCCCTGATGTGGACTCCCGTTGGAGCGTCACCGATGAGGCAGCACAGCTCATGCAGTGCACAGAGGAAAGCTTCCTCCATATTCCCTTTGCACCTCTCAGGGCGTTGTTATTGTGTCGAGGAAAGGGCCTCCAGGTCGATGTGACGCAGGAGGCCCCCTATCATCTTGACGTGGTCTACATACCCGTCAAAGGCTAGGAAGCTTGATTTTAGCCAGCGGAGGGTTGTTCATATATTATGGCAGATGTCTTTCATGAATTCTTCTAATAACTCCCTGGGTATGTCTTGCTGAGAGGTGGCCGTGGGACAAAACATAACTGGTATATCATTCCTGGCCAGTCATTTCCTCAGGTGTAGCATATCGGCATACTCTTCCGCCAGTGATTCCTCTACCGGGTCAACCCAACTAAGGCGCTCACTGTAGTCAGAGCTAGTGGGACCGATAGGTATTGAATTATCTTATGGGCGATTCTGAGGTGGTTCAGAATATGAATGCGGCCTTGGAACGGATCCTGATCGAAGAAGGGTGTCTCTAGTGACAAGTTGGAAATCTAACATGCTCAATCCCGTCCTTTTGAGTTCCTCGGCATAAGAGGGCCTTTCGGTGCTTTCTTAGGCAGGGGGAGGGCCCTCCTATCAAAATAATATGTCATCCTGGGGAGGACCTCTGAAATGACGGCCGTAATGGCAAGGACTATCATTACTGCTTGTTGCTTCACTACATTGAGGAATTTTGTAGTCCACACCCAGGGGAGGACCTCCAAGGTGTGTCGCAGCAAGGGGAGGACCTTTTGGCTATGTAGCGTCGTTACGGGGAGGTCCTTCACAACAAATGCCATCACAGTGAGGATGACCATCATGGCTTGGCGTTCGACGCGAATCCTGGGGAGGACCTTCAGGACACAAAACGACAAGGGGAGGACCTTCTTGTTGCTTGGGGCCATTGCGGGGTGGACCTTCGTAATGGAGGTTGTGGTGGTGAGAACTACCATCACAGTTGTGGCAATGGTGAGGACTACCATTACTACTTCCGTTGGGAGAATATCTGCGGGATACATCCCGGGGAGGGCCACCAGAATGTACCTTAATGAAGGGAGAGTCATCTCATTGCTTGACATCTCTATGGGGAGGACCTCTATTATCAGGGTGGTGGGGACTGTCACCATGATTTGATGCCCGGCTACAGGGAGTTACGTTGCAGCATAACCCCTGGGGAGGACCTTAAGGGCAGGCCACGACAAGGGGACGACCTTCTTGTCATGATGAGACATCACTATGGGGAGGGCCTCCGTAGTTGAGATTATGATAGTGAGGACTACCATCACAATCTGTGGTCCCACTGCATGGAGAGTGATTGTAGTGTATACCCCGGGGAGGACCTTCAGGGTGGACCGCAGCAAGTGTAGGACCTTCTTGATACTTGATCATTTGGTCATGTGGAGGGTTTCTGTGACTCACCTCAAGAGAGAAGCTCTCGTGACTGATCATTATATGCCCGTGGGGGAGGCCCCCACAGGTGCTCTGGGGAGGACCTTTAGAGCAGCTGGTAGCACCATTGCGGGGAGGACCTTCTCAACTGCTACTTCCACTCCCATAATATGGTAATGGGTGGGCAGGTTTCTGAGCCTTTGATGTGTTCTTGGTAGCATCAGGAACCCTAGCTTCCAGCAGAGCGGAGTCATGAACCCACTCTTTCTTTTCTAGCTGCCTTCAGCGCGTTTGGGGTGCCCTTTTGCTGACAGCGGGGACCATCTGCTGCTGACAACGGCCTTCACCTCCTTTGGGTCCCAATATAATTGGGTCATGTGATGCTTTCGGGATAGGCCGATGAACATCATTGATTTTAGCATGGATATATGCCTTATCTGGAGTATCCACCGTGATGGATGGGTGTCCCCAGTTGGAACGAGTGAAGCTGCTCGATCTGATTGCCCTTGCGTCGCGGAATATGGCCGGCGACCCTCCTGGGCGGAAGCAGGGATGTAGATCTGCTCCGAGGCAGCTATCTCATCTCTTAGATGAGTTTCTTTAATTGGGGAGATGGTCTCACAGGCCCAAATCCTTGTTGTTGCCGCCGATGCAATTACATTTTGGCAAGTCTACAAGATATGATCTAGGATCGTTACCTTCTCTTCCATTGTTTCCAGGATATGTAGAGAGACATATTTGGATGGAATGGGTATGAAGGCCCATTTTGGTATCGGAGTAGTAATGCCCTACTCTGTTCCTCCAGTGGTCAGTGGGTACTGACAATTCTCCTGTATTGGGGCAGGTGAATGAATCTTCCCCTGTACCAGGATACACCGGTTTATCTCTCCATTTTCTACCACATTAGGGTGGCAGATTTTACTTGCATCCGCAGGGAGCTAGCCCTGCATATATTGGTTTCCCACCATATTGAGTCGGTGGCCTTTATTGGTGGGGAGACGTGCCCGCCTATTAATTGCTGCCACATCTCGGTAGCGGGCTTTGTTGATCGCTGCCATGTCAAGATGGCAGGCGTGAGAAGCATCTTCTAGGAGCTAGTCCCGCAGGTGCTGGGTCGCCACCACATCAAGCTGGTGGCTTCACGACCCTGGGAAGGGAGAAGTGCCTGCTGGGTAGATGTCGTCATGCGTGAGCGATGGGCTTGATGGAGCTCGGTGGGGATGTGAACTGGCTCCTATAATGCTGCCATGTCTGGATGACAGGCTTGGGAGGAGCGAACAGGTATAGGTGCCTATTCGTGGTACGTCTCCGTGGCTAGGTAGCGGAGCTCCTCCTTAGGGACCAGGGTGATGACTGGTCCTCGATTGTACGTTTTCCGCCCTTGTTGGGCAGTCCGAGGGTCCAGAGCTCGGGGAGCGTGGGCCTGAATCATCGAGGATACATCCTCCTTGGCGTTAGGATTTTGGGTCGTGGAGTGACCACGATGACACCTTCTGGTAGGGGCCTTGGAGCGGAACCCCCGTTCGACAGGGATGAAGTCCTCAATTTTGACCTCATCCACCTCCCTAAGATAAGGGAGGTACGCATTGTCATGTTCTGAGGATAGACTCCCGAAATGGTTGGAGACAGTGGCAGGGGCTGTCTGGATCTGCCTTTGCGGTTTCTTTTGGGTAGGCAACTGATGAATCTTGACGGATTGGAGGGTGTGCACGGCCGCCTCAACCGTTGGGAGAGTACCATTCACGTGGTACTCTCAGATCAGTGTGTCTGAAACCCAGCGTTGAAGACACTGGGTGGGTGACGAGGTCCTCCATTGTTGAGGAAGTCTCGTCCTTGAATTGTTGGAAACACGCACTTGTGAGTTCCTTTGCGATGCCATTAGATCGAAGGGAGTTCTAATGGTAGTACCTAGAAAACATTTTAACAAATACAAGCAGCAATCCGGTCAAAGCAGCATCTCATAATCCCATTCTTAATTAATGACCTTTCTTGTCCCTCCTTTAGAGCATGAGGGGGCACAAGGTGGGATTCAGTTAAACTCGTCATGTTTGGTTAAAGATTCACACCAGGTTCACCATTTTTTGTTTCATGGTTTTTGGATTTCGGCCTCGAAACGCCCAATGGCTCCGTATCCGATGATGGACGGACCTGCTTTCCAAAGGCAGGCATTCACCGGATGGTCTGGCCAGCGACACTTAAGAACTCACATTGGTCGATAGGATGGGAAGTTGGGATCATCGTACCCTTTTTGGGGGGGAATTATTTCATGTTCCGAGACTCTCTTATAGATTTAAGACGTATTCATATGTTCGCGAATCTTTGGTTTATACCCAAACATAGTATCCATGGATTCAACCTTGATGGTCAATGGTCAACTGGATGAAGGGGTTCGGAATCATTTATTCTAGACGATTACCATCCCTTGTTGGATTAATGACCCCAAAGAGTCAGAACATGCCTGAGGAAATACTAGGAGTGGCGCGGTGAACCGTCGTGAAGAATAGTCGGATCGACCGGTTGTTGGGGTTGAACCTCTTGGAGGCTTCCTACATACCCTGCCTAGGAGACAAGGATCAAAGTCCACATAGTTCGCATTGGTTGGGACTCACACTCTGAGGCAACCCAGAATGATGGATTGGGGCTTACACTCTAAGGAGGCCCATAAGGGGATGTCATGGTCGTTACTTACTCTAAGACCATGTGAGTCATGCTCGGTGTGAGAAACAAGAGGCAGTAGGGACCAGAGGATCACATCGCGAAAGGTGCGTCCGTGAGAAGTGGACGTGGGCTTACGCGTGGAGTGGACCATTATGTCGGGGCCTACTCTTAGGTGGACACTCGTGGTGATGGATTGGGGATTACACACTGAGGAGTCCCAGAAGGTCGGGGCTTACTCCTAGATGGATGCTCGTGGCAAAAAATCTCAGCGGGAGAGGGAAAGGGGGTGCTCCTGTGCCCATCTCCACTCTTGCAGTGCATGAGGGCTTCCTTCTGATGGCTATTTTACCATCTCCGAGGAACCCTCAATAAGTTGTCGGGGAAGAAACGGGATTCCCGAGCTCAGACCTGACATTACCATGGGAATTTGAACCTTGGAATGCTTCAGGAATCTGATAAAGGGTCGGGGAATCCCATTCGCCTCTATTTACCATGGGTTGGTGAACTCAAAATAGTGCACTGATGCGCCTGAAAGTTACACCACAAGAATCTGGTGGCTCTGGTGGAGGCCTCATCTCGGAGCCGATGAATAGGCCAATGAGGGAGTCGCGGAAGACTTGGCTGGATAAGAAGGATTTTATCTAGCTCGGGAAATGAGAACACTGAAGTATTTGGCGAGCCACCAAGAGGTATGGTAGGTGGCTCCCTTCATATGGGGAAGTGCCACATGACTGGAGAAGCCATCCGCGAACCAGGGTGGTCCACGGATTGATTGGCATCCCGCGAACCGGGGTGGTTCGCAGCTTTGGGTTCGATCCGCAAACCAGGGTGGTTCGCGGAGGGTTCCCGCCTGGCAGTGGTGGACAAGGGTGGTTCCAGTCGGAGGCTCATCGGTCGGGGCTTCGCCCACGTAGGAGAGTGATACGCGGTGCAACGAATGGGAAAAGAGGCATAAACTCCCTGGTCTGCAGGGAATTCATCTGCGGAGGGTGGTATGGTTCACAGTTTTCCTTGTTTCTATTATTTTAGGTTCAGAGTTCACCAAGTTATTATGCGTTTTCTAATTCCCTGTTAATTCGTATACCTGCTGTGGTTTGCGGATGGGAATTTCTCTATTTGCAAAATCTGAATCCTTCCTTCAACCGATCTCCTTCAGAATCTCCAATCCCTCCGAATCCAATTCCAATTCTCCCCCCTCTTTGTCTTTTCCCATTAAGTCTCCTTTTATAGAGTGGGGGAAGGGATGTATATGTGGCCACGCAGCACCTTTTGCAGAGGCCCATAACCAAATACCCGGTTTATAGCTGACTTGGTCAATCCACGATTCGTGGTGGGTATTGGACGCTTCCCCCCCCCTCCGTGAATCGAACTCAGGGAGTGATCCTTGACTACGGGGGGTTCCGCCTCTATTCCGCGAATGATGGCGGGTGCCATTTGAACCGGTCGTCGCGGTCCGCGGTTGGGGAGGTTCGCGATTGGGGCAGTTCGTGACGGTGAACCAGAATGGCGCCCACTCTGCCTCACGACCGCGGAGGATCTCTGCCTCCATTTTTCGAACTACAATGGTTCACGGAGGGGGTGCTTCGTGGGGCCTGGCCACGTTGTGTTTCCATGGGGCCGGTTCACGGACTGGTCTGGTTTCTGTCCCTTCATTGATTATTTTCCCCAATTCTTTAGGGAATTTTGGTATAATATCCTTTGGGGATTTTTCAGGACCCTACACACACCCTACATAGCATATAATTTATAAAAAAAACTTATAAATCTTACCCAAATTATAATGTTCAATCCTTAATGACACCTGACATACCAATGTCTCAATATTATGGATAACAATACACATTACCCAATTAAAAAATAAATTTTCCTCACCATAAACAATATAAAATCAACCAAAAAATCAAAACACCAAATATGGGTACTAGTAAAGACAGTGTAACTCCATTCCCAAAGAATATAAACACTTTCCAAAGGAAATAACACCTTTTGTGGCCTTAAGTTCATCAAATCCATTCTATGGGTCATATCTTTCACTAGATATCCCAAAAACATTTCTTAATAATTAAAGAAAACACCTTTAGTTCTATCCTTATTTATTTTCACATTCCCACCCATGCCTATGAATCAAATAACCAACTCAAAACCAATAAATAGGTTCACCCATATCCATCACCCTAAGTGAGAATTAAATACCTAAAATGAGACTTCTATAGTTTAATCAAGCCGTATTACTATAATGGATAGCACTTAAATTCAATTGTTTTATTTTCTGGGAAAATCACTCTTATGAGTTTAGTGTAAACTATAATAGAACAAATTAATCAGAACATGTTTATCATGTTCCATAGGACATCATGAGACCATTCAAAAAAATTAAAATATTTGGGTCATGTACCATGTGTAACTTCCATTCAATGAAAATTTACCTTTTATTCAGATCATTAATTATAAGGTCCATGAGGTAATATAAAATCTTATAATATGTCTTGATAAATTATTCCAAGATGATAATCCCTTAAATAAATATATGAATCAAAATGATCACTTGTTTATTTATTTATGTTTTTTCTTACTCATTTGGATCAATTTATAACACTCTTTCATACATTTTTTCATTATCTTCAATTATGAAATTAATGATTAAAAAATATACCTAAATATATTATTTTGATTTAATTAAAATGATTATTTTATTTTATGTGAAATTTATATCTTCCTATGTTAAATGGTTATTATTGACCCTAGATTAATGTGTTTTTTTCCCAAACATGACTAGGTTGACCCCTCTATATCTAAATTTTCTTCATCTTCTCTTACCAGGTAAACAATAAGAGTAGACAAATGTTTGTATAGTACCTCCTATTGTATCCCTTTACATGATAATTTATCATTTGAATTTGATCCTTGATATTTCTTTATTAATCTGGTTAACATCGTTTTGGGATGCACATAATATTCCTTCAAACATCTACTTTTATCCCTTATTAATCAAATAACACCCTAGATCAAATCCTCTATTTGTATCATTCTTTTCACCTTTCTGAAATTTATGTACATTATGATGATTTGATTTAGAATCAGATAAGTCCTGTTAATTTTTATATGTACCTTAGAGATCCTTATCAGATATAGTTGATCCCTCCGTATGACACTAGTCTTCTTGAAACTACACTATTTACTCAGTCTGGGATTCTTTAACATTGGTCTTATTCATTTTATGTTTTTAATCAAGAGCTTTACATCCCTCATCATCATCATTACGCATTCTAAATTTACATAAGATCTCAAACTTGTTGTGTACCCTTACTTATGAATCTACCTCTTTTACATAAATATAATCACTAGAGGCTATTTAAATCCCCTACAGTAAACATTATAAGGAACACTAGTATGACCTACTTCACATTTATTCCCTGGAACTATAAAATACTCACTAACCATCAATCCATTGGGGCATTTTTAGGGTACCCAAAACCCAAAATTTCAATCCCTATAGCACATATAGACTTAAACCCCCTACACTTGATAATTACTGTTGAGTTTATCACTCCCAGCTTGAGTTTCAGATCCGTGAGCTTCATAAGCCATTTCAGTCATGGTATAAACCAATTCCTTAAATATTTGATATCATTTATAGAGTCTATAGTAGTTTCCTCATATCATGAATACAATTCAACATGATTTTCTTGATCTAACAACACATGTACTAAAACATCTATTCTAAAGTGGATTACTATGTGCCTTACTAATACAACTTCTATAGTGACCAGAGTCTAATCTGGTTTCACTTATTCCATTAATAAGATTTTTGGGAGCATTAATAATCCCATTTTACTTCTTATAATCTCTAATAAATTCCTCATATTTAGTATAAAAATTTCAATAACACTAGATGAAGATGACTGGATTAGTTACATGAAGGGAAATAGAAACAGTAGGATTCAAAATACACCATATGAAAACATTGAAACTCCTCACCGACCTCATTCAATACTTATTCAAATATGTACAAGGATACATTAAATTAAATTTTGATATCGAAAAATATAGGTTTATATAGAACCCTTGACCTACTATCAAATCCCATGAATCTAACCACCATATTACCTAGAATTTGTACAACAATAGGGATTTGAAAATGAAGGGGAAAAACTAGAAATCATCAGTAAATTATAATGGAAGGGGGATCCAAATTCATATTAAATCCATAGTTCGATCTAAAAAATGAAAAATGAACACCATATATAATCCACTTAACTTGGATCCAAAAAATCATGGTTTTCATTTATCTTAAATTGAATAAAAAATAGATAGGGTTTGGAAAACCTTTTATATTGGCTTATTTTAAACAAAAACCTCCATTTATGAATCTAAAAAAACAATACACTATTAGTATTTTTTTTTATAAAATGGAAACAAGGTAAATATCATTGATATTCAACACCTTATAAAATTATTGGTGTGAAAGGGGAATCTTTGGATCTCCCAAATGATGTGAAAGAACATTCAGGTTAAGGGAGATACAAGGTGAGTTAGGAAGAAAATTTGAGTTTATGAAAGGGGAGATTGAAGAATAGAATTATAAATACATTTTTTCAAGCCTCTCACATAGTTGAAATTAACATCTATGACTATATAGTAACCACCCAACACTCGAGAACTTTTTTAGAGTTTAACAGAACTCAATAACCTTACCTCACATAACAAAAAAAAATCATGATCCCTAATTCAGGTCACTTACACCCCCTTACCTAAAATTATTATCCATGAAATTTATTAAAACCATATAATGAGGTAGTATTTTGAAACACCTACCTCAATAATGATGTTATCCCCTCAAAAAATTCCCTTCGATGAATACACATGCTTGAACCATCCATCTATCAACTCCATGGGGTATTGGTTCAATCAAGAATAATTTTAATTAATTATAAAGCCTCAAAAATAAATAAAAAAATTAATTATATAATTATTTACTTTTGAATAATTTGTAAATATCTCATTGGATAACATAAAAATACCAAAATTCATCCAATAGAGTGTATTCCACACTAGGTACTTCCTTCGGATCACTACCAACCAAATCTCCAACACCAGACATTAATTCATAAATTGTATTCATTCCAATTTGACGAAAAAATCATATAAAGTAGGGTAGTGACATGCTTTAACTAAAAAATCATGAAACATTTGGAATTCATACACATATAACCTTCCATATCCAAGTCATACACAAAAAATCATGCATTGGGATGATTCAGCCATGATTTTGTGGGATCGCCATCAAATATAAATATTCTTGTCATTAAATTATAAGAAAATAATGGATGACAGATGAAGAAGAATAGTAAAGATAAACCTATCTCATATCACAAAAAAACATGTTCTATCCCATCTAGATTAAAGGATCAATGATATGGGAAAGGGAGGGAAGAAGTATTGACGCCATCTTCCTCCTAGTCGACTAAACCAAGAAAACCTAACATGGTTCTCAAATAAAGGTGAAAAATAGTCATTTCACCCTTAACTAAAAAAACCCATCGGTGACACCAAGCACTCAGTGCACCAACAATGATTACCCAGTGTACCTAAGTAGAGGGTTCTATCATCTTGTTTCTCACCAAGAACCCAATTCCACTAGTCGGGGTCACTGATAAACCTTTCTAGCCACCTTTGAGCTCTCTTGTTAAAAAAATCCCAAAACACATTTCATTCTTTTTACTCCCAAGATACCACCTTAGATACAAACTTTAATCCATTCAAAATAAGTCTAATAATTCCAACTCATGATAAAAATAAATAAATTCAAATAATCCCTAGTACTACATCCATTGAAACACAGATTTTCTCTAACTCCACTACTGTGAAACAATGTGGGTCATTACAAACTCTCCACAATATCACTTCTTATTCATGATAATTATCAACATGAATCTATCATGAACCACACCAACCATGTATATTAGGCGAAAAATACCATTCATGATCAAAAAATGATTTTTTCATGCCAATACCACACCCAAACTGGTGAAACTAGACTGCAGCAAATATTTGTTTCTCCAAACCATCACATGAACCAATAATTTTAGAATAGATATGCATCAATTTTTATTGTATCGCTAAAATTTGATCATTCATAAAAAGTTCAATCCTGCACTACACTACACTAAATGACTCTAAATGATATAATGGATCTCAAATCACTTCACTAACTAAGTTCACCAACACCACAATGATGCCTCAATCCTAGTGGTATTCACGAATAATAAATCCTTTATCATCACACTTCCATAATTGATGTCATTTTTTACACCATAACATTATTTTCTTGGCACCAAACTCGATCATCTCTTGAAAATTCCCATCAAAATTCATATTCTCACCACCGATACCATACTCATAACACATAGACATGCTCTATAATACTAGTCATCATACTTCCTTGGAATCATTAACATGGAACATGTTTTTTCACGCTAATTTTCCATTTCCAAAAGATATACCTGATCATTAAAATATACCATAACCCACAACTAATTTCTACCAGTTACCAAATGTATTGAACTAACCTAATTATCCTTGATCAATAGCCTTATATAAGTATTTTAAATTTACCAAATATAACATGGTAACATTAATGAATGATATAATGAAGAACCACAACTACCCCTAGGTTGGGTCTACCAATAAATCCACCCCAACATTCACCAGTATTCACTTTAGATGAGTTCGACACACTTAAAAACATTAATGGTGTTCTCCCCACCATAAAATTTCTATATTTTATGATCAATGAGAATGGTACAACACAAAATTTACTATCAATTTAGCACTAACACTCATGATCCCAACATCTTAATAGACCAATCACATGAGCCTCACTCATTAGATCCTAATAAACCCATCCAGAAATTCCCACTCATGGGTCTATAATATCATATTTATCATTTTCACCGCTAGTTAATTTTGATCAATGAAATGATATTGCAACATCTATTATTGACTGACTAACCACCACATGAATCTCAAATTACCAATTATTCTCTTAGTTTTTTAAAATAATCAATGGTAGTTACATTACATTCCACATTCAAAAAAGGGTTACAATTCATCTATCAAATGAGCCAACCATTATAGAATATCCCGAATTCTCCTGAATCATTAATCATTTTATCACTTCCAGACAATGACAACATATTTTTCAGAATTAATCTCTTGATACACTAGTCCTCATTGGTCAATTAACCTGACCATCAATCTTTCTCTCTATTGTCCCCACAGTAAGAGAGTATCCAATGAGCCATTCTAACTATGATGCACAAAAACAATTATCATCATTCAAATACCATAACAAAGAAGGTTCACACCCCAATGTTACCCCTCTATAACACTAAAATAATACTACCATGAGTACATCCCATAAATTATAGTCATACACACCAAATCAACTAACCATTAATTTTTACCATGCCCATTGAATCTATCATTAATAATCAACTATGCTTCGTAGAACAAAATTATCCAAGGAACCCCTCATGCCTATACAAAAACATGGTCACACCTTGCCTATGTATCATTTGAATTATATGAATTACTTTCCCAAACTTACTCTCTATAAAGAATCTATGTTCCCAGGCTAGCCTATTTTCCTCAACTAGAATTATAACATAAAATCTCAACCTATGAATGAAAGTAAAAAACACCTCTCAACAGAGATAATGTTATACCCACCATTATCCGAAGAAGAAATTCATAATCACTAGGCCTCCAACCTAGTCCATTCACCATATATCACATACATTTCATTATAGATATACTATTTTATGCTTAAATCTCAATATTATCAAGGATAATCATAAGATAACTCCCAACCCTAGGGTACTCATCAACATCAAGTATCATTGTAACCCAACTATCCAATCCATGTTTATCATCAACTCTTATTATCATATAATAGGGAAAAGGTAAAAATAGGAAATGTGACTCACTACTTCATACATGCCCTATAATTCATGGGTTCTACATCCATCAAGTATAACTCTATATCAACCAACCCATTCTTCGGGCCATGTTTTAAATTAACATATATCAATATAACCAATAATTATATACAAAATAAGATTCAAAATTCATGGTTATGTTGAGGATAAGTATACCATAAAGTTATATGAGAATTCACAATATAATGTTTTTAACACTTTGAAAAATGGAACACTTCTCCGTATCCCATATCATTAAGAGTATGAAAGCAAATTATTGTCATGTGAATCATACATGTTAAAACTATGCATGAATATATACATAAATATAAACTAGGTATATATAATTACCCACAACCAAAGCATAATAATTAGAAAAATAAACTCAATAATGAATAAAATAATAAAAAACCAAGATCCTTAGAAACATGGACATTAGATCATGAAGGTACTATACAAGAAAAAATATAGAATCTATCATATGTTCTAACTAGTTATATAATTGTTCACCATATCAATATTAGTAATAAATAAATTCTATGATACCTCTATATAAATTTCACATCAAAAAAATTGAATAGTTACCTAATTCGTGGTGTTGTGTGACATTAGGCATGGCTCCACATATACTAGAGGATGCTAACTAGTACTGAAGGTCAGATAGACCACACGAGGAGACTATTCCCTCTAGCATCATTAAAAAAATAATAGATAAATAAAAAAGTATTTATAAAACACATACACATCTTTGTATATAAAATGGTTTTTTAGTTTAAATCATAATACAACAATCCCATTACCATGTGATAATAAATTTTAGCTTATGTAGGTCATGTAGTAAAATAACAGACATGATACTGCTTGATATATGATCATAAAAAACCAAAAATAAAACATTAGTTAAAAAAATGTAGACAAACACTATCCTAAAACATACTTTACACCTATATCTATAACCCAGTTTAGATCTTCAATATAACAATACTATACTCGAGTCATTTCATAAGCTAGTACACCAACAATAACCTTTTCATTTACACCATAGTTCCCATGAAAGGTCTGATAAAAAAATCAATCCGGACACCATCAATTGTGTACCTAATAAAAAACAATATATATGTGCATACATATAATAAATAAAAATTGATATATAAAAATAACATGCATATACACATTGTACGATTGGGTACTCGTGGAGACACCCTAGATATCGACACATGCCTTATTTATCATGTAATTATTATCTTTATGTGGTAATACATTTATTGGGGATAATATTTACTATGAGTAACACATCACATATAATGGGAATTATTTAATTTAACAAAAACTATACCTACACCAAGGTGAATCATGTCCCACCTGACACACCCAATCATCTTAGTAGACATTTAATCCAACTTTAGTCAATACATATCATGAAACATTATGTCTAACTCAAATAAACACTTATAAGGGTGATATATCTAACATGAAAACATATACCATTGGAAGAATGTCCCACTAGAAATTTCCCATATTGGGTAGTACATCCCACATAGAATAAACTCTATATGGTATCATTTCCAATTAGAAACATCCCATATTGTGAATTACACCCTACCTAACAACATCTTTCAGGGGTAGCACATCCCACTATAAAAAACCAGTGCCACAGGATACATTTCACATTTGAAACATACTTTAGGGGGTATAACATACCACTTGAATAGACCGCCCTAGGGTTATACATCCCACGAAAAACATTCTTCAAGGGAAAGTACATCCTACCCAATTACATCCCAGAAGGGAACATACACCAATTGAAATATCATCTCATAGGGGAAACACGTCGTGTTAGAAAAATTAATAAAAGCGGAAGTAAATACCAATGGATATTTCCATAAATTTTTTTATTAAACCCACCACATATCAAGAATAATCACTCAATTTTAATTGTTCTAAAGTACTTTCCATCACGACACTTCACATTACAAAAAATTATTATCATAGCTAATAATTTAATTAGCTCAATTGAAAAATAAGATTACCTCACCCGAAACCATAGAAAATATAATTATATATCTCACCACCCTTGATAGAAACATAGATACCCCTCATGGATACAATCCCAAATAATCACAACATGTTCTAAAGGAAACATGGCCTTCAACATCATTTATTCCTAACATCTAGTCTAGTGGGCCTATCAGAATCTATATTACCCAAACAAATTAATAAATAAGTGGGTGAAATACATTTTTTGCTGTATAAGGTGATTATCTCATTCTCTATCATTCATATACATTATATGGATAACTTGAAAACAATTTTTAGGCTCACCGATAACTATATCCCCAAATTTTCATCACATATAACAAATAAGACCTCTATAGGTTAGTCTAGAATTATCCCTTCTATGGATGCCCTCTTTGGGTTCCAAATTCCTTTTTTCAAGCCTCTAAAATTTGAAAAACAATTATCTATGACTATATAGTAACCACCCATCACATAAGGACTTGTTAAGAGTTTAACAAATCTTATTATCCTCACCACACACCAGGGAAACTACTCATGATCCCCCATTCAGGTCACTCATAACATCTTACCCAAAATTACCATTGATGAAATATATGAAACATATATAATGAGTTAATCTAAATCACCACCTACCTTAAGAATATAGTTATACCCTCATGAAATGCCTTACCACCAATGCATAAGCTCATTCAAGACCATACTAACCATCAATCACCTCCACGAGGTTCTGTCTCCATCATGAATCATTTTAATTAATTACAATACATATAAAGTAAGTAAAACCATTAATTATATTAAAAATTACTTGGAAATAATTGATAAATATCTAACCATATGGTGTAATAATTCTGAAAATAATCCAATCATGGGAATTCTACACCTGACACATCCAGGAGACCATTTTCAATTAATGACGTAACACCTGAAATTAATTCATTAATAGAATTCATCCCACATTGATGATAAATCCACATAAATTAGTATATATAAATATATTAATGGAAATTGTAAACATCCTTATGAAATCATCCTCTTAGAACCTACCCTATCCGTTCCATACCTCAGCTTTATCACATTGGTATCATTCCACCATGATCTAGTGGAATCATCAACAAATATTAATAGTCATACCAAAAAACAATTATAGAAAAATAATGAATTGAACTAGAAAAAAAGATATAAGAGAAACCTAACATAAATTTCAAAAGAAAGATGCTCGAACCAATCAAGATTTAATGATAATATAGAGTGAAAAGGAGAGGGAAGTGGATTCAACACATTTTTCTTCCCGACCTTCTGACCCCAAAAAACCTAAAGGGGTTCTAAAAAAGTCAGGGGGAATAATATTTTAATATACAGTAATAAATAACAATTCATTATACTTTGTACACAAATTTCCAACACTGTCCACCTAGTGGCTCTAGATAGCGGAAAACCCTTTTAATTTCTCATTGGCTACTCAATGCATACCTTGTGGCGCTTTACAACCACCTTTCAGTGTTTCTTGACCACCTAAACTCTAAAAATCAATCTGGACATACTCTACTGAAGGTACCATCATAAAAACACTCTTTCAACCATTTGAAATTTTCCTATAAATGTAAAATCGTTATCAAAATCCAAAAAATTGAATTATCCCTAGCTCCAAATCCATTGAAAACATGTTTTTCTCCAAATCCACTAACATGAACAAATCCATCCATATGAACTAGTGAGGGACATTACACACTCATTTAATATAAGATAAAGGCATGAAAAATTATCAATAAGTACATGCATAATAATAAGGGAATTATCTTTAAATCAATCACCACAATATATTCTATCAATGAAAGTGATCCATGATTGAGTGATGATGTGTTTTCTCAACTAAAAACAATGACGAACATGATGTTCCAAAGAAGATATTATTGAATCTTTTTATTATAAATAATTGAATAACATGAAAAATCTAGAGATAAGGATGATAATAAGGAATAAAATGACATAAATTTCAACATGTGAAATAATCCTTATAATTTAAAGTTGTATTATCCTTATAATAAATAAAATTACCCAAGGATGTCCAAAAATAGTAATGGAATGATCAAACTAAAGGTAATAATTTAGATAAAAAGTAGAGAATCACCATAAATAACTGAACCAGATATTGATGAGTACTAAAGGTTTTCAAGATTATAATAAACTTGGATAAGGTTAGTGACTCATTAACCATTGAATATTTGAACTTTATACCACTTTAGGATTATATAGAATACTAGTCCACTATTAAAGAACTTAATGATTCTATCAATGATCTTAAAATAACATTAAATATTCTTTAGAAAAATATTGGTAACATAAATCCAATCTATCTATGAGAAATGAAAAGGTTTTAATATTTAATGACAATAATGTTTTCACACCAATCATGTCTAAAACATCCATTTAATATGAAAAGTAGTCCATGTTACACTAGAGAATGAATGTATAAATAAATATTTATGTATAAAATTGGACTTAGGTATAAAAAATATTACATAAAAAACATATATCATAATTACTATTCATCAAAATTTATATATTTGTTTAATTATAACAAAATTTATAGAAATAGAGAATTATATTTTCTTATCGGTGATTTTTTTAACATTTTTACAAAATTAGAGGAAAAATTCCATAAAATTTACTTTTAATCCATGAATCCCATTAAATCCATTTTTTTCTCCCACAAAAAAATATATATGGAGAAAAACATGCTCCACTTTATAAAAACATTTAGTATATAATTCAAATATCTTCTCATTTATATATTTTTAAATAATAAATGCCTTCGGTCAATGTGTATTCTTAACTTATCCCTTTAAAATAATCAAATATCATTCAAAATGATATATATAAATAGAATGTATTGCTTCACATAACCTTATATCTTACACCAAATGAAATAAGATATACCATTATATCAAAAAAATGTAAATTTATATCTCTAGTATAAAATGTGTAATAAAAACATCATTCTCAAATGAATTTAATAAATTTGGATCCATTACTTTGCTACAAATGTAATTGAAAAAGTGACAAAACATTGAGATCTTATTTCTAATATGAATTCGTAGTATTCCATGAAGTGAAAAAAATAGTAGTTGCCTAATCAATACCTGATAATCGTTAGATTTCATGCCTATTAATTTCAGAACCTTTAAATAACACTATGTTTTTATATATTTTATTAGTACAAAATATGTAATTTGATACTATGAAAAAATTTATAATTATTATTTCTTTCACTCTTGGAAAATGTATTACAAACCATAGGTATATATTTATCTTTCTCTTTTTATTGTGGGAGCTAAATCCATATGTATTCCTATAGATACTAACTGCAATATAGCATACATTCTATCTTTAGTCCATTATTTTATTTCAGAAAATATCCTAAAAAAATTATTACATGATTTTTTATCAACATGAATAATATCAATGTAATGTTTTACCATTAAAAATATTTTATTTGGTATATTTATTAATATAGAACATTTTCTCCTTATATTATTTTCATTAACTGGTATCTGTGTATTCTCATATGTAACATCAGTGTTTTTCTCCTTGTCATAACATTGATTAGTTGAAATGGTTGTGGGGGAAATAATACTCATGTAAACCAGTACATGATTTTTTTAATCCTCGATAAGGGTAATTCATTTACAAATAATCCTTGATATCCCATGTAAATATTCATTATCTCAGGTTGTAGTTGATGATATGAATTCCCTTATTTATAAATTTTAAAATATTTACATCCCTTAGTACTGTATAAAGAAAAATAGTTATATATATATATAATGAATTAATTATAGTAAACATTATCATATCATGAAGAAAGAAAATAAATTTTTTGTATACATATAACACTTAAACACATTAATCTTATATTGATTTATAATTATCAATCAATGTTGGAAAGTAAACATAATTATCATTTTTGGAGAATTTTGGGCTCAAAATCATCAAACTAATTATAAAATATTTTTATTTTATGAATATATATGGGGAAATGTTGTAAATAACCAATATAATAATTCATGCACTATTTTGGATATTGAGGCTTTGATATATTTTCATTTTTATCTATGAATAGTTCCAATCAAATATTTCTAACTTTATTTCCAAAATTTGGAAATTATTGATCAGGTCACTTAAATTGTAGTGAATCTACAAGGTGATGTAGGTTTCTATCAAATATTCTCTCATTATTAGGCCATGAAAGCTTCATTACATAATTTTAATTTATAAATAAATGCACCAAATGTGGAATTTTTAGAATATACTAAATTTTCATAATAAGAGGTTCTGTATATATCCCTTGAGATGATTTAACATTGGATATTATATTCATTTTATATCATTATATCCAATATATTGGAAATTTTGAAAAACCTTTTTATTCCATCTTATATAAACAAAATAAATTATGTTAGAATGTATAATATTATACTACAGTACTATCTGACATAATATTTGTTTCATTTCAATTTGAATTTATAAGTAAATTTCATTCTAGAAGTATCTCTTTTAAAAGATTAAGATATTCAATGATACTCTTGCTTCTATAACCATTTATCACATTTTGGTTAACTAATAATATTATTAATGATAACACTATAAATTTAGTACATCATGTTCATAATAGTTTTTTATTATCTTTATACAGTCATTAAACCATAACTATTTTATTAATGGTTTCAACCCCAATATCATGAATTAATTCTTTAATATGTTTTAATATATCATAATAAAAAACATCAACATCCTTATATCTTTAATTCTATGTTATTTCAGTATAAACAAATAAAAATATAAAATTATATTAAATCAAAATGAAATATAATAATATTTAATATATATGGGCACTAATTTTATCATATTTTGAGACTTTATGTAAAGAAATAAAAATATGTCTCCATTTTCAACATTCTACTGAGTAAATTCCATGAAAAAATCAAATCCTTTCTCATATTCATCATTTTTTATCCATTCATTATCCATTAGAATATATTAATTACCTAAAATAGAAATAAAAATTAATAATGCATTTAAAACATTTTTATAAGTATGAATTAAAAATAAGTTTAAAAAAATATTATTTCTAGAAAAAAATCACACATATTACTTTACCAATTATGATTAAAAAATATATTATTCTTAATATATATACAGTATATATGAATGTTTGTATATAAGAATTTATTTATCTATCTATGTATGTATGATGTTGATAACAAGTATATATATATATATATTAATATTTATAATAGGAAAAATAAAACATTAATATTACATTAAATATTAATACAAATATATTTACATTTTGTGGGTATGTACAAAATTTTTATTCTATATAAATTTATGTAGTAAATATTTTAAATATATAATTATTATAATCATTATTATTTTAATATTAAAAATTTATATTATTAAGTATTTTCAACAATAAAACAACACTTGTGATGATTGAATAATTATATTTTATACACTAAAAGTTTTAAAATAATTAATTCTAATGTATTTACAAAACATAAGTATATATTCAAATAATATGACACTAAATTTAACAAATAATCGTTAAAAAATAAATGTAAAATCACTTAAATATGAATATATAGAAAAAATTTCTAGAAATATTAAATCTAATTCAACTTTCAAAATAAAATACATCAATAATAGATTTGAAACTCTAAAAAATAAATGATTATTAGAGTTCATACTATATAAATTTTCTTCATTAGATGTATCACTAGAAAATAAAAATCATGCGGGAGGACTTATAAATCAAGAATGGAGAATGGCATCTCATTGAAAGGTTGTAGACTATCAGTGGAGATGGGGAAGAATGACTATTGAGGTGTGATTGGTTGTGAAATGCAATAGAGTGGTAGCAGTGGGTTGTAAAGAAAATTGGGTAGGTAGATCACTAAGACTAATAACTAATGTTTTGAAATATGAATTTGGAAGAAATTGGGAGGAATCAGATATTCACACGAGTTAATATTCTAAATATATATTTTACGTCAATGTTTTTTAAAAAATACATTATAAACTATATTATCATGTCTTTTTTTGTAATAAAAAACATGAAAAACATGGATAGTCATGATTTTAACATCAATTATTATATAATAGACATTAAAATTCAACAATGTATTGCATTTATTTTACATGTATATATATTATTAAATGAAAATACTTTAATACAGTAAATAATATTATTTCAAGGAGACTTATAACTTATTAAAATTATAAGATCAAGAATGATTGGGTAACATAAGAATTATTATATAATATTTAATGATCCATGAAAATTTGGGTACTAATTTTTTTATTCTTACTTATTGGATAATTTTCTAAGTACCGACTAAAGGAATAAAATCATATGAGGTTATATGAGATGATATTGAAACATGTTTTGGAAAAAATCCTACATTTGGAACGTAATTAAAATAATTAAGGATGTCTTACATTTAGAGACAATGTTTAAGGAAATATTATATGAATATTCAAAGACACTATATATGGTAAACCCTTAATCTATAAACTAATTTATATTAGTGGATTCTAGCACAAAATTATCAGCACTAATAAGTTAAGTGATGAGGGATATTCATTAAATTTTGGTATCAAGTCTTAGTCTACAAAAAACGTACAAGGATATTATATTCCATTCAAAAACCACCATGATAATGTTTATACTCTAAAATTGAGTGATTATTTTAATGAGGATATTCATTAACATCCGGATATATATTTTGACTCATGGTTAGGGTATAGGCATTTCAAAATATTCAATATATGTACCTTGATCAAAATCTCAAGAAATGAAATAGCTAAGGACTTAATAAAATTATGACATGAACTCTCTATTATTTAACCTTTCTAATTTGGTATATTATAAAATTTTATCCCAAAACCATTAAAAACGTGTCTACATGTAAATCAATTCATATTGTGTATATGGACCTTTTTAAGACAAAAAAATGAAAGTATCAAAGTAAACCTCTATGTTTTTTCTTATTTAAGAATCTTCTCATTATATTGGTGTTTTTATTCTGTTTTAGAAACCATAATTACTCAAATTCTTCAAAATTTATTTCACTTTATTTCAAAATAAAATAAATTATCTTTAATTACTATATGATATTATCATCGGAGTTTTATTAAAAATATTAATTTTGAAAACATTGGTAGTGATAAAGTAATAAAACATTACTTTTTCCCTATGACTCTATAATAGAATAGTTTAGTCTAACAGAGAAATAAAAATCTCCTTAATTTTTTTTTCAACCATGTTGTTCATATATAAGATTCAAAATTAATTTTGGATTTGGTCTATAATTATTTTCTAAAATACTATAAATAGTTTTTTTCATTATAATATTTTAAATAGAAATACTTATGAATTATGAAAAGGATGAATAAATAATATCAATTAGTTTAACTTTTTTAAATGGAAAGTGTTTATTAAAAACATCCAGGATAATATTGGAATTTTATATTTGGAATTTTATGAAATAAAATTTTTATATTACTCCATGACTAGTAAGGATTAATGGGTCTTCAATAAAACTAAAAATATCATTAAGAAAATATTACAGTTTAAATGAGATGAGACAACCCTTTTTAAAGAATATTTACGGACATATAGAAAATATTTTGAATGTTATTTTAAAATATTCATCTAATTTACAAAATTCTAGTATGATCTCTCTAAAAACCAAAAAATGAAAAATTGAAAGGTGAATAAACTAAATATGATTAAAATGTTTATTTTCAACTTATAACAAAGAAAATGTATTGATATCATTCATTAATAAAGTTGTTGGAGATATTGGACAGAAAGTATCACCATTAAAATATAATATTTTCCCCAGTTTGAACAAAAAATGTATGATAAAATTATTGGTGATGAAAAGTATAGGATTTGAATGAAATAAGTGCTTAATAAATTTAACATTAATGATGTTTGGAATCTCATTATGAGGTCGAAATATTATATGATTATAGGGTCAAATTAAGCCTTCCAAAACATATGTGATGAAAATGGAATAACCATATTTAACTGGGCTAAGCTAGTTACTAAAGGATATAATAAGGAAGAAGTTATATATTATGAGAAAATAATTACTCTAATAACTATACATGAATTTATTTGAATCCTTATTTCCATTTTTATACATAAAAAATTCATTTTCATTTAAATATATGTTAGAAAACCCTTTCAAAATAGTTTCATTCAGAAAGAAGTATATTTTAATCTGACTTTATTTTTTGAAAATCCAAAAATATTAGTCCTTGTGTTTAAACTTACTAAAGGCCTTTATGAACATAAGAAATCTCTAGGAGCCTAGAATGATCATTTATCAATCTATCTTTTGAAAAATTATTTTTCAAGAAAAATATATATCTTAACAAATCTATGAAGAAAATTTTAATGATATTTTGATTATTTAGATCTATTTAGAAAATATCATCCTTATATCAACTCAAAAAACTATCTTGAAAAATTTATACAAAAATTAATAAAAATAAACTCAACATAAGAATTATGTGGGAACATAATTGCATTCTAGGTATTTGAATTTCAAAAACATTGAAATGTAATATTATATACCAAACAAAGTATAACATTTAATAAATTAAATTTTTTATCCTAAAAAAATCCCTGAGTAAATATAATGTGTTAAATGGACTATATAATTTATATTTTCATGAAATAGAAAATCGATAGATCCGAAACTCTATTGAGGGATGATTTATAGATTTCCTAAATTAATGAAAATTTAAATATAAATTGTGATTTTAGTATGTATTTTTGTGTGTTTCCAATATAATAAAAATTATATCATTCAAAATTATTAAAATATATTTTATAGTATTTAGAATAAACATTTAATCATGATTTAATTTATATTATATGTAGATATTTTATTCTAAAAATTTATAGAAATAGTGATGTAATACCATATAGATTTAGGAGACATTATGTTTTGAGAAAGGGTTTGTTCATTTTTTTGGAAGATGGATTATTTTAATAACCAAGAAAAAAAATGTGTTTTTGATCATTTGAATGTTCTAAAATAGTGTTTTTTGATGGTGTTTGGGGTTCAGTGGACACTCAAAGGTTCGAGAGAGTGCCAATGGAAGGGATGGAGGCTAAATCTACTATAAATAATAGAAATATAGGATTCACAATGTGACCCTAGGGTCCACACCATGAAATATAAGGATTGAGTGTTATGGGGTCCCCTGCATGACTAGTTTATGGAATGAACAATCAATGTACTCTATGAAAGGATACTAAGTTATTTTTTTAATTAGAAAGTGTGTTATACCCCCTTTTTTACGAGGTATTGCACACAAGGAGGTATTTATGGCTGAAATATAACCTTATCATCATTATTAATCCACCCCTTGGTCAAGGGATAAAAAATACATCATTTATAAGTAATATTCTCTTTTCATTCTAACTCTTGGTTATAGAAATTTATTTGGATCAATTTTGGGTTAGGGTTTGGTGGTAATTACATAGGATCATGGTGGAATCAGGCAAGATAGTTGGGGATTTTCTCATAGAATAAATAAAAGAGGTCTCTAGATGTTATTTCATACCATTAGAATATTTTTTTGTGTTGGCTCACATCTTTATAGTTTCACCTATGATTTTGGGTGATTTCAGATAAAATCGATCATTGTAAGAGGATTTTAATTTAGGGATTTTGTATGGATCATGTTTGTTTGGTTGTTTGGAGTAGATCACACTCTCCTCCTAACAATTTCATAAAGAAGATGATCCCCATGGATTTATTATGAAATTATTTCTTTTTAAATTAAATGTAAAAATTAATAATTATTTATTGTAATTAATTTTGTTTGATACTTAGAATGATATTTGTTACCATGAGTTTGTAGGAGACTTGGATGGCTTAAATGAGGCTCAAAGAAACTCGCTGAGGGATGAACTCTTGTATTAAGGTATGTAGACCCTATGGTACCAAATCATATGAATGTATATTTTTTTCTCTAGGATTCATAGCTTCATGGGTTTGGGAATGGGGTTTAGGGACCAAGGGTTCACTATTTACGTGAAATAATAGAGATTTAAACCACCTGTGCATTTTGTAAGTTCCCTTTATAACTTGGATGAATCAAAATCGTCCAGAGACTATGTATACAATGGGAGTAGATTTATGTTCTTATAACAAGAGACCTATTGGATGTCCATTGATATGAGATGTTATATAAGATGGACAAGGTTTGGTTTATTTGTATAGTAGGTAGGACTGGGATATTGGGGGCTGAGTGATGATGGGTTGGACAAAGGTATGTCTTGTGAGTTGTGAGTAACTCCCTACTGATGTTAGAGGTGACCAATATATTAAATTGGAGGGAGAAGTCCCCTTGTGACATATCATTAGGATTCCAATAGTATTTTTGTTGGGATTTATACCCAACTTATTGAGTCTAGGGTCAGGTAGAATATCCTAGCTGGGGATGGTCCTTGGATAGTGGGAGTGAGAGTGATGAGGGCATGGAATGGTTGGAAAATGCCTTTGGGTCTGATACGAGATGGTACTTCTGGTTTTGGAGTCACATTGAGGTGATGATATTGAGGATTTATTAGTGATATGAGACTGTGATAGATCTACAAAACCCAATGGAAAAACATAAGGGTATGTTGTGACATTTCATTTGAGGGGATATGCCTTGAGTGACTAACACCATTAGATGTTTTGGTGAGTTGTATCATAGAATGTGGGACATTCATGTGTTTCATGTTCCACTTATACCTCCCAAAATTCTATAGGGATGGGTTTGTATGATTTTTACCTCCCAATATTCTATGAGGATGGTTAAATGTTATTGTTAACTCCCCAGAGACTATGGGGATGGTTTGATGTGACTATCATACCCTATTCATTTGGCTATTGGGAAGACGAACTTTCTAAATGTGGCTTGGATCAGTGTGCATGAATTTTACCTTTCTTTTAGTTGGCTTGGTAATATGACCACCCTACGGGATGGGTAATGATGAGATGTGATATGAGACTAAGGTACCTCTCTTTAGTGTGAAGGGATGGGTCGAGGCATATAGGTGTGAGACTTTTCATAGTGTCTATGGGTATTGGGTTAAGGTTCGGACATCAAAAAACACTGGGTCTATTGTATGGGATGTAATTAGTATAGTGGAATACGGAAAGTGGATTCTAGAATGTTTATTAAGAAGGTATGGTCAGGGACCATGGTGGCCTTGTTATCACATTCTGGTCTAACTAGCATGTGTACCTCATCGGGTGTCATGGGGATCTGGTTAGCTGATGACTTGTTAGGGATTATGTCTATTTATGTTATTTGTTTTACTCGTGTATGCAGAATTATATGATAGAGTATATTAGGTGTTCTTGGTGATACCCTACTGAGTTATTGTCACACCCCCTATATAGCCACAATAATTTATGATCTGAACTTATGTCTACATTTCAAGTTAGATCATAGGTTGTAAAGATGATCAAGCTAGAGTATCTCAAGGATATTTAGAGATTATGATGAGGAATTGGGATAGTAGTTGGGATATGGTTCATGTATTTTATTTTGGATTATTTTTTATTTTGGATCAACCTAGTGGATGATCAATGTATGGATGTTTTGTATGATACCATCATGTATGATATTATATCTGTTTATTATTTATTCCAAATAATATAATTCTTTTTAATGTGTATAGTTATGGGTTATTTTCCCTTATTGTATTACAATTATTTGAGGGAATAGTCTCCCCATTTTATAGATTATTCCTTCACTACAATTCGGCAGCCTCTATAATACAAGGCCATATTATTGAGGTCACGTGGAATATCTGGTCAGAGAATTGATGTGTGGACCAGGTCTAGGGTGTTTCAAAATAGTATTATATCAATATTTCTTTTCTTATTATTTGTGGATATGGTAGAAATTTGGTCTAGGAATGTGTTAATGCTTATGATGGAAACCATACCGGTGCATCAAGAACACCACTTCAGGAAGGATGTCCAAGTTATCAGGGTAATGGTATTTTTATTCTTTCTTTTGGATGTTAGAGTTTTATGATTTCACCTGTAGTGATCCATATTAATTTGGATTTATGATTTATTATGGTCTGTAGATCATTTTATATTGGTAATTGTTCATGTACATGAATCATTGTAGGCATGTAGGATTCACATTTTATAAGTTTTCTTTCCTATGGTTGTTGATTGACGAGGTGTCCAAATATTTAATGTGTAAAAAAATTATATGACGTTTTATTGTATAAATTTTAGTTGTAATTATTATTAGATGAACCAATATGTAATCCCTTTATATTATGGTCATGTGGATTTCAATATTAGTGGTTTTATAGTGATAGAAATATAGTCCCTTCATCACAGGATATATGGATACTCATCATGGGTCGGTCCATGCATTTGATTCCCTAATAATGAATCGATTAAGGAATCCCATACTTGATATGAGATCTAAGGATGTTAATGGGTTTCCTTATGAATGGTGGACCCTTGTTGTTCATTGGGATGTCTGGTTGGTAATTTAATGTGTAAAAACACATGTTTACTTTTCTTATATATCTTATTGGTGGTACTATACTTAACCAAATAGGGTGGTTCTAGAGAAAACATACGGGGTTATAGATAAATGAATTAGAAATTTGATTAAGAATTTGAGATATTAGGGTATTGGATAATTTTTTCTATCAATGTGGGATGAGAGCATATGATAAGTTGGGTGTATGAACCAATGGTCCTCTAGAAGTGCTTTTGGTAGTGTGGTGGGTTCATAGTCAGATGCTCATGGTTTTAGAATGAATTCCTTTTGTTGGGTGATTATGTTGCTATATTTGGAATAAATGAGATTCCTTGGGATATGGTTTGCGACTGACATTCATGCAGGGTTTGGGTAGTAGGTTAGGAATGTGTGAATTAGTTTTATGAGATATGATATATGGAATTGTGAGTTAGTTGTGAAATCAGGTTGTATGGGATCATACAACCATTGAGATTCTGTTGAAATTAGGATAAATAGAGAGAAAACATATTAAAGGGTTCTATATGGATCACTTTATATTTGGTGAAGGGGATTGATCCTAGTGTGAGGGAGATACACACTCTGTTATTTTTGGTGCCCAATTATGCTGTAAATCGATAAATGATTCAAGAGTGGGTCTGTTAGGAATGGTTTGAGTAGTGAACAAACATGATTAGTTATAAAAAGGTATTGAGGTGGTGGGAAACTCATGTGAATGATTTCCAATAGTGATGAGTGACAATAAAATATTCTCTTAGGTAGTGTGAGGTGATTTCATAAGAGGATTGAGATATCATGGTGCAATCAACCTAAGAGGATTCCTTGGCATGGAATTTTATGGAGGCATGGTATCATAGGTTTATGTGAGGTGAGTTTGGATTGGTAGGAGTGAAATGTATGTGATTTTTGAACCCATTAGTGTTGGTACATGAGTATTTGTATAAGGGAATCCATATGGCGGGGAGTGAACCAATGGATTTTTTAGGGAATTGTTTATGGTGGGTCAACGATATGAGGTGGATGTTGTTCTTTTTGTCAATTGGGTTAGAGTAGGTCAGAAACATCCAATTCGTATGTTTGATGACAGATCGATCATCATACATAGATAATGTAATTTTTTTCTTTGGTGAGATATAATAATTATAACTCTATAGTAGGGAAAATTATATCAGTCACAAGTGAAAGACCCTCATTTTTATAGGGTTGTGGTACTATGAGACCATATCATGGATGATAGAGGTAATACCTGGGTGATGGTGTGAGGTATGATTCATTGATATATGGTTATTTGGGGTAATATAATATTTACATTTTGGATACAGTGGTGGTTTGGGTTGGTTCATGACATCGTGATTAAAGTAGTTTAGGTGGGATCTGGGGATGATTCATGAGGTGAATCATGATTCATCACATGATTAAGGGGGTGAATCACAATTATTCACATGATTCATGCGGTGAATTATGGTTCATTACATGGATTATGGGGTTTACCAATTTTGTTAAATATTTTAGGCTCTAAAATAATTTTTTTGAGTGATTTAGGAAGCGAATCATGTGAATAAATTCCACTATGGTGTTAATTTAGATAGAAATTATAGAGAAAGTAAGAGAAGTTGATATCATGGACTAGAGCATGAGTGATACAGAATATGTGGGGTTTATTAGTAGATATGTTGAGTTGGTGGAATGTTTTAATTTTAAGTATTCATAAATATAAAATGATGATAATTATTTGGTAAATTCAGACATAAGTTTTTTTATTAGTGATTTTATATAGATTTTTACATGGGGAGATGGGAAAAATTTCAGGACTATCTTTTGGGATGAAATTGAGGAGGTCCAAGGATTCGGCCTTGAACTTTTAGTGAAAATATAGTTGAAATGGGCTTGGTGTTTTGAGATGTGTAGAAGAATCTCATTTGGAGTTTGGGGAAGAAAAATAGTGAGTTATCATTATTTTGATGATCTATATAGGTTGGTATACCTAGTTTTATAATTACCATGGATTCTTAAGGATGATAATAATTATATTGGGGAGTTTTTAAGGTGCCATGGATATCTGGTTAATTGTGTATTGAGAAGGATTTTGAATTTCCATTTGGTGTATAGTTTATTTTGTGAACTAGGACTCAAAATGAGATTACGAGAATTCGAAAATCTTACAATAGCATTTTTAGATGTGGTTTGGGGTTTGGTATATACCTAGGGGTTTAAGAGAGCATCTAAGGATAAACAAGAGGTCGAGGATATTGGAAATTGTAGAAATAATGGTCTTACAATGTTAAATATCAAGGAATAATGTTAGGGGGTACCCTTTGTGAGTGGTTCATGGAATAAAATAGTGGTTCACTCCATGAAAGTCATCTAAAATATTTTTTAATTAAAAAGGGGATCAACCTCCCCTTCTTTTTCTAAATGGATACCTTAGGCCATTTCCTCCCCCCTCATCTTCCTCATTCCTTATCCCCATGGATTGAGGTGTGATTTTTCAAAATTTACCTGTATTAATCTCTATTTATTATTCCTCGTGGTGATATCCACTAATTTTGATCAATTTTGGGTTATCTTTTTTTGATGATTTCACCAAATCGTGTTGTAATTCAGAGATATAGATTGGGATTTTTCTCATCATTCATAGAGGATTAACCGAGATTATATATGAAGAACGTTGGAAAAGTTTTAGTTATGGTACATACCCTTATTATTTTTTCTTGGTTTGATGAAAATTTTCAGAAAAATTAGTTATTGAAATGGTTTCCCAATTTGGGTATTTTTCAATGCATAATTTCTGGTTCATGTCGGGAGTCGATCATAAGCAATTCTTCATAGTTATAGAAAGTTGATGATGCATGATGTTTTTTCATGAATATGCATATTTAAATTAAATGGAATAATTAATTGAAACTTGTTATAATTAATTATGGGTGATTCTTGGTGTGAGATAACTGCCTGAGAGAGTGGACAAGACTCTTTTGTCTTAGATGAGGGTCAGTAGATCTTGGTGAGGGGTTAAATCCGGTATCGGGGTGGGTTTCCCCTATAATACCAAACCATATCAATTTTTATTTATGAGTGTGCATAACTCAATAATTTCATGGGATTAAGAATGGGGTTTAGGGATTGAGTATTCCCTAGGTAAGTGGAAAAAGAGAGAATTTATCCTTCTATTCCACTATAATTTCTCTGTAGCACTTGGATGAACCAATATCTCCCAATTACTATCTCTCCAAGGTTAATGGGTTTATATTGAGAGTAAATGTTACCTTTGAGAGGATTTATGATATTATATGAGGTACAATATGGACTAGGATGGGTCATTCAGACTAGTGGGTAGGTGTGAGAAGTTGGGGGATGAGGGCTAACATAAAAGATGGAGCTATGACTCATGAGTTCAAAGGAACTCCCTCCTGAGGCTTGAGGTATGTATCGATGTTATATTTTAGGGATAGGAGTCCTTAAGACTTATATTTGGGATTTCAGAAGGGTTTTGTTAGGTATTTGGACCCTTCCTACCAAGGAAATTTTTAGGTAAAATGTGATGTCTTGCTAAAGTCCCAAGGTAGTGGGGTTTGGAGTGATGAGGGCTTCGTGAGGTTGGCCTGAACGTTGAGATCAAGGTCAGTATGATCATTTAGGTTTTGTATTAACCACAAGGTGATTAATTTGATGTGGTATTAGTGAATATAGACCTTGATGGGTCTGGAGGACCTTGTAGGTTCTTTGATGGGTGAGTTGAGACACGACATGATGAGGGGATAGGTCTGCAGTGACTGGTTCCCTAATATTAGCTGGTGAGATATGTGATGTCCTGTAGGTCTTTATAGTGTTACATGTTCCTGTTTGACCACCCTAAATTTATCAGGGATGGGTTAGTGTGATTTTGGCCTCCCTAGAGTCTAAGGGGATGTGTTAGTTTTGTTGTGACCACCCTAGAGTCTGAGGGGATGAGTTGGTGTGAGGATTCTTCCATACTACATTGGGAATTTTTTCAATGACATTTATAGTTGTGTCATAGGTTTTTTTTCATGAATTATACCTTTCTTGGAGATAACTTGATTTAAGGATCATATTGGGTTCTATGTCCTCGAGAGGTGTGAGACAAGACTGATGGACCTCCCTAGAGGAGGAAGGGATGGGTCAAGGATTTTAGCCATATGTCTATGACCAGTGTATATAAGAATTGGGTTGTGGTTTGAACATTTGAATCACTTTATTCTATGGTTATAGTTTTAGAATTGGTATGGTGGATTGAGGTGAGTTGATTCAAGCATAGTGTCAAAGCATGCACGGTTGGGCATCGTGGTGGCCTAGTTAGCACCTGGTGGCTTCGCAGGCGTTCTTACATTATCGAGTGTCATGGTGTCCTTATTATCACATAGAAACTCAACAATAATGTTTTTTTATTTTCATATAAATACACATTTATATGACTCTATCTTTTAGGAGTTCTTGGTGAGTCCCTAAATATACTGCACGAGAATTTCAATATGTGTGCATTCCTTATTTCTGTATTTCAGGTTCGATATTATGATATGTATTGTATTGGGATATAGAAGATGAAGGATATTTGATGATTGGGATAAGGCTTGTGGATGTTAGTAGGGGAATGGTGCATGTGTTGTATTTTTATTTATTTTGTATTTAGGATCTAAAAATTGTTTGATTAGCGGATGTTTTGTATGATGTTTAATAAGTTTATTGTTATTTATATATAGTATGATGTCTTTGGATATGTATGATGTTTTCTTATTTTCCAATGTTGTATGAATATGACTTGAGTTCATAGTCGCTAAATTGTATGGATTAGTCCATCACTACTAGGCAGCAATATTTGGTATATGGGGAGGTGCAATTGAGGTCATGTGGTATCTCTAGTGGGAAACCCTCTTCAGAGATAGGTGTGTGAGAACCTATAATTTGGATCTATACCTAGACATGGGTTTAATATGGGTAATCTATCATGAATTCATATTTTTATGTGATATTTAATGGTTTCTTGTGGGGGATGAGGGCTTTAGTGTGTCGACTGGGGTCATGATGCTATGTTTGGATCCCTTCCTCGGGTATTTGAGTCACTTCATTTGGATTTTATTCCACTAGTCATGTTGGCCATCTTAATTCTATGGATATTTATGTCATTGGGCCTTATGGGCATGTTAAGTATTACTCTCAACCCTTTTCAAATTAAGACTTTACTTTTTTGATAAAAATTAGATCCTTACATCCTACCTATTTTATAAAAAACATTCCATAAATTAATACCTATATGCTAAAAGTGGATATTCTACCATATGGGATAATCATTTTATATGTATTATTTATCTTCTTATATATACATCTAGATATTTAGAAAGGTATTTATACCATTTCAATAGATCAACTAATCAATGATTAAATAATTGGTTATATGAATATTTTTTTTGAGACAACACAAAAAAATATTGATTATTTAACATCATTTTACATTATTAAACATTATAACTCATGATTTAATCAAAAAATAGATCAAAAAATTTAAGTTTATTTGGAGAGTAGAAACACATCTATCAAACATCATAATATAATTTACGTTTCTTCCAAAAAATTCTCAAAACATTATTTCTTCCTAGAAACATTGCATTATAGGAAATCTAGGGGAAAATATAAATAAATTAAATGTCAAAAAAACAACCCAATAAGCCGTAAAATAATAACATTTAATAGAAGATTTATCATTAGATCATAAAAATTTTAAAAAAAATAAAAATTAGATAAAATTAATGATTATTGGAGTATAATTATGAAATCATAAGAAGTGATTGTGAGGAAATATTACATAATCATATTTAATTAAATATATATGTATAATAAGAAAATGTTGATTGTAAAATCATAACATATACCATGGAATAAGAATTTGGAATGACAAATAATTAATCCAGAATCATGGTGACATAAATAGGAATGTATAACAAGAAAAATCATATAAAATCATAGCATATATTGAGGATTTTGTCTAATATGATTATAATATAATGTAAAACATTCGCCATAATATAGTGGAAAAGGATAACCACCCATATCACATAACATAACATATCATGAGATACAAGATTTTCCCAATGCATTAGAGGGATATATAATTTTGGTACAACCTAGAACATAATGATAATTCCATAAATATAAGTTCCACCTGATATCATTCAAACACTACTCGAAAAAAAGGTATTTGCGATAGGATCCCGTCGCAAATGGCTTTTTTGCGACGGGGGCCCGTCGCAAATGGCCCGTTGCTGAAAACGGTGTCGCAACAACAATTATTTGCGACGGGCCCGTAGCTAAAGCCTTTTTTTGCGACGGGGATTCTCCCCATCGCAAATAGTACTCCGTATATTTGTAAAAAACTTTTCAAATAGTAATTGCGACGAGACCCGTCGCAAAAACTATTTTAAAAAAAAATAAAAAACTATTAATAAATTATTTTAATGCATATAATAAAAATACTATTTGCAACGGGCATAGTATCCCGTCGCAAATACTATAAAAAAAATAAAAAAAATAAATTATTAATAAATTATTTTAATTAATATATAGTAATAATCCAATTATAATTCAAAAATAAAAAATAATAAAATATTAATAAATTATATTAATTAATTTAATAATATAATTATAATTCACAAATAAAAATAATAAATTATTAATAAATTATTTTAATTAATATAATAATAATAGAATTATAATTCAAAAATAGAAAATAATAGAATATTAATAAATGATTTAATTAATATAATAATAATAAAATTATAATTCATAAATAAAAAAATATTAATAAGTTATTTTAATTAATATATAAATAATAGAATTATTTTACATTCAAATATTAAAATAATTCAAGTATTACAAAAAAATATAATTAAATTATAATATTATAAAATTTTAATATATATATATATAATTTAATATTATAAAATATAAATAATAATATTATTCATATTAATATTGTTATTTCAAAATATAATATTATTAATATTTTATAATGAGACAGAAACAACGAATAGAAAAAAAAATGATATTTTGATTTCACAAATTTTATATCATAAAAACAAACTATAATCTGAAGTATGGGGAGGGGGGAGGGGGGATCTGCAGATGGTGGTGGAGAAAACTCCATCCCTAAAGCATGAGTGAGTCGGCGCATGTACTCCATCTGCTCCTGATGCTGCTGCTGCCACCGACTCGTCTGCTCCTCGTACAGCTGCTGTTGGCGTCGACGCTCCTCATCATGCTGCTGACGCATGTACTCCTGCTCCTGTCAGAGACTCTCTATCAGTGTAGTCTGAGATCGCAACTGATCCTCATACTGTGTAGTAGAAGAAGATGCACGAGCTCCTCTCGAGCTGGACGCCGCCATCGCAGCACTGCCATAATAATCTCCGGGAGTCAATCGAGAGCTGATACCAACTACCCGGCCCTTCTCGAAGGCATACTGGGTGGCCTGCATCCATGTCGCCTCATCAAACTGGCGGCCAGTGGTCTGATCTGATGACTCGGCCTGACTCTCAGGTCGGGCCTGTGATGCTACGACCTCATATGACTCCTGTAGTTGCAATTTAAAATTAAAATTGTGAATATATTATATGCAGTTAATTTTTAAACTTGAAAAAAAATAATACTGACCACGATGTGATGCTGACGATCACCTCTGAGCTCCCCAGTAGCAGGATCACTATACATCCTCTGATATATGTCGTACTCCGTAATATCGGGGTGCTCGACATCCTACAAGAATAAAAAATAAACTATTAATATTTATAGTTATATAAAATATTTATAAATAATGTACGTACCAGATGCTGTCTATGAGTACTGAAAGAACGACTCCCAGCTCGATGAGTCACCTCCTATCTCCCCCGATTATGCCTCCCCACTGATGATCTCCTCTGAAAGGCACCACTCAACCAGTGCGCACATAATCCATCCCATACATGGGATGAAATGTACTCTGGTCGGTGTGCTCAACATAACTCGTCAAAATCTGACACTCCTGCTTTCTTTATGGCAGTTTTTCTTAAATTGTGCAAAAACTGACGAAGGTGATCACGCATGGCCACCTCCCATGCCTCGTGGATGGCGTCACGCATGGTATCCTCAATCGGATACCATAAACCCTACAAATAGATCAAAATATCAAGTTAGAAATGAAACAATTTTCAAAATAAAAATTATTTATTTACGTACGTACCAACCAATGGCCGAACATGGCCTACTGCACATCAATGGGAATCTGCTCCCATGTGGTCCACGGCTGAGAGAAATAGTTGCGCAAAATAGCACTGCCCTGTCCGAATTCTATATGCGGAAAACTGTAAAAATAATAAACATTTATTATGTGAATAGATTAATGAAATCTTAGTCAAATCCACAGGTTATCACACAGGTTATCACACCTCTGTGTGCGTGGATCAAACCCAAGACGTGGACGTCGCTCGGGGACGGGGTCAGGAATCATCAATCGTGCAAGACCGCGCCCCCTCCGCGTACTTCCTGGAGCGCCTGTAGGCTAAGGGTCATCTACCAGCAACTCATCCTCATCGAAATACAGGTCAGCATCCGCCAACTCACGAAATGTGGCGTCGTCCATCTGAAACAGATAATGTTAATGTTGTTGGAAAATAATTGATAATTACTATTATATATACATATATACATATTATGATTGTATATATATACCATGGAATTCTATCAGTGTTCATCTTCATCATCATCTTCATATATGTCAATGTCATCTTCATATTCCTCCTCAACATCATCAATATCCATTCGAGTTATAGTTTCTTCATCTCTTACCATTTCAAATTCATATGTGACATCATTAACATCATCGTCATCACCGACAATTAAATGTGGGGTGTCGTCATCGATACTCATGTCTCTTTGTAAAAAAGATTGATTTTGAGTACTCTCTTGAAAAACTTCAATTCTTTGCACATCAGTGAAAGCACGTTCACTTTGACTAAACTGATTGTCTCGAATTTTGATTTTTATTACACTCCACCAATCAGTCAAGTCTCTTGATGTAGCACAGTACATTGCGTAATAAACTTGATGTGCCTGTTGAGCCAATAAGAATGGTTCATTTACTGCGAGAACACTTTTACATTTAATATCGATGATTCCATGAGTCGGATGAACACGTACGCCTCTCTCTGTATCCAACCACTGACATTTGAACATGGTTATGTAATGTTGTCCAAGATAACATAGTTCAATGATTTCATCAAGTATGCCATAAAAGTCAACTTCATTTTCTCGATGATGAGATCCTCTCAAACTAACTCCACTGTTCATTATTTTTTTCGATTCCCCATATGCATGTGTGTGAAATCAAAATCCATTCACCACATATGCATTATAAGTTTTAACAAGTTTGGAAGGTGGGTTACTCAATACGCACAGCCGTTTGTCAATTTTAGCAGCATGTCGAGACACCTGAAAATTTGTGAAATAATTATCAATATAGTAAACTATACATTGAAGGAGTTTCTAGAAGATAACGAATTTATGTTACCAGTTTTTGAAACCACTGAGAGAAATTTTTCAGTCGACGTTCTTCGAGAGCAGCTGCTGTAATTTGTGGAATTTGTTTCTTGATATGATTATCATAAAACCTATAAAAACCAAAGTTATTTACTGTAACATAAATGATAGAATAAGTGATATAAACACTTATAGTACAACTGATGTCATCTCTTCACAGTTGAGCAGAACATATGTATGAGCTCTATGATGTTCATCATCTGAAAGCCAGCGTTCACAAACTCCACCAAAACCAAGCTCTGGCTGGTGGAAAACAGATAACTGATTGTCGATTTCATCAATATTCCCCTCGTTACATCTCATTCGGTTGTGTTTTGAAGGATACTCAGATTCAAAATAATGGGAGCAGAAAAAAGATATTTCCTCTTACAAATAAGCTTCTGCAATAGATCCTTCAACAGATGCTTTGTTACGTACTTTTCTTTTCAATTTTTGCATGCATCTTTCAAATGGGTACATGCATCGAAACTGTACTGGACCTCCACATTTGGCTTCATATGGAAAATGTAACATCAAATTTTCTATTGAGTCGAAGAAAGACGTCGAAAATATTTTTTCCAGTTTACATATAATTACAACAACATCTTTTTCAAGTTTGGCTAGAGAATCATAATCTGCTGTAGCCGCACAAATTTCCTGAAAAAAATGAGACATGTCTGTTGTGGAATCCCAAATCACAGAATTCAACAGAACTCTTAATCCAATGGGTAGAAGTCTTTCCATTATAACATGACAATCATGACTTTTTAATCCAGTAATATGGCCATTCTTTACACATCTACCCAAATTGGAAGCACAACGATCTGGAAGTCTCAAATCTGCAATCCACTGACAAAATAATAAACAGTTTTCTTTAGACAGTGTATAAGCTACTTTTGGTTTCAGTAACCTTTATGTTCTGACATTGTCAAACAGTTCCAAATCTGAATGCCTACAAATTTGGGCAAGATCTAAACGTACATTTACATTGTCTTTTCTCTTTCCTGGCATATCCAAAATTGTATGAAACAAATTATCAAAACAGTTATTCTCAATATGCATGACATCTAACATATGTCGGACCAACAAATCAGACCAATATGGCAAATCCCAAAATATGCTACGTTTAATCCAATTGTGTTCTTTACCAAAACCAGAAATTTTCTGTTGGTTTATTATGGGACCAAAAGTGATGGGAGGTAATGAAAATACAACTGATTTTAACTCCGAACCTGATAAAATTTTTGGAGATCCATCCCTTTCAACTGTTCCTTTTCTGAAATGAGATCTGTTTCTACGGAAAGGATGATCAGCTGGAAGAAATCTTCGATGACAGTCAAAATAACAAGGTTTCTTTCCATGAATGAGCATAAATTCTTTGTTCTCTCCTATACAGTAAGGACATGATTTCTGACCATGTGTACTCCAGCCAGATAACTTCCCATAAGCCGGTAAGACACTAATTGTCCACATCAATGCTGCTCTCAGTATGAAATTCTGTTTCGTTGCAACATCATATGTACTGACACCAGTACTCCACAATAAATTTAATTCATCAATCAATGGTTTCAAATAAACATCAATATTTTTCTTCGGATGTCCTGGAATTAGTAAAGTCAAAAAGATATATGGCTCCTTCATCAACATCCATGGAGGTAAATTGTACGGAGTTAAAAAAATAGGCTAACATGAATATTGACTACCATAAGATCCAAACGGACAGAAACCATCAGTGGAAAGTCCCATTCAAACATTTCTAGATTCTAAAGCAAAGGATGGATGCACTCTATCAAAATGTTTCCATGAATCACCATCGGCTGGATGATTCAAGCTTTTATCGGTTGAAATATTCTCTTTATGCCATGACATCATTGTTGCTGTATTCTTAGACATGAATAAACGCTGAAGTCTGGATGTAAGTGGAAAATATCTCAACTGTTTTGCAGGAATCAAACCAGACTTCCCGTGTTGTCCTTCATTATATCTCAGTTGCCCACATGTGGGACAACTATCCAACGACTCATTTTCCCCAGAATATAAAATGCAGTCATTTGAACATGCATGAATCTTCTGACAAGTAAGTCCCAAATTTCGAACCGGCCTCTTACTCTCATAGTAATTTGTAGGCAAAACATTTCCTTCGGGTAAAACTGTTTTAAGCAAAGAAAATATCTGGTAAAAACAGGTGTTTAACATTCCGTTATCTGATTTGATAGCCATAAATATTGCAACTGCTTCTAATTTTCTCATCTTGCAGCCAGGATATAATGCATCCTCAGCAGACATCAACAACTCATAAAATTCAGACGGTGCCAACTCAGGATTTGAATCTATATCAGCCGGAGTTTTTGTATGTTGAACAGATGAACCTGCAACATCATGTACCAAATCTTGAAACCGGGATGGATCTGGAATCAAGTTCGTATCACCTTTTCTGGAACTGCGTTCACCGTGTTGATACCAAAAAACATAATATGGTTGAAAACCAAAACGCAAGAGATGTTCCCCCACTTTGTCAAACGAGTCAAACGTTCTCAATGCACATTTTCTGCAAGGGCATTTTATTTTGCCTTCTGAAACAAATTCTGGAATTGATGCCACAAATGATAAAAAAGTCTCCACACCCTCTACATATACTGGATTTAAACCAGAACCGTTTGGATTTCTACGTTGATTTATCGATATGTGGTCACCTAATAATGATTGTTGATGACCTCGTTGTTCCATATTTTTCTATAAAATATAAAAGCATTACTGGTTTTGAATAATTTGTTAGAAAAAACACTCAAGCTAGGATAATTATAGATTTTACATCATACACGACTGACGCAAAATTTTTATTAAGATAAACCTAAAAATTGACCATTTAGGAATTAAATATGTTGAGAATAAAGCAAATCCTGTTACAAATATTGATAATTTTAATATTATATAAATTTTTTATTATTTTTGTAGTACTAATATTATTGGTAATTATTACTAATTATTGGTAATTATTACTAATTATTACTAATTATTACTAATTATTACTAATTAGTGGTAATTATTAGTAGTTATTACTAATTATTGGTAATTAATATTAATTATTGGTAATTATTAATAATTATTACTAATTATTACTAATTATTACTAATTATTGGTAATTATTACTAATTATTGGTAATTATTCTTAATTATTACTAATTATTACTAATTATTACTAATTATTACTATTTACCGGTAATTATTGGTAATTATGGGTAATTATTCCTAATTATTGGTAATTATTACTAATTATTGTTAATTATTACTAATTATTGGTAATTATTACTAATTATTGGTAGTTATTACTAATTATTACTAATTATTACTAATTATTACTAATTATTACTAATTATTGGTAATTATTACTAATTATTGGTAATTATTACTAATTGTTGGTAATTAATACTAATTATTACTAATTATTGGTAATTATTACTAATTATTACTAATTATTGGTAATTATTACTAATTATTACTAATTATTGGTAATTATTACTAATTATTACTAATTATTTCTAATTATTGGTAATTATTACTAATTATTGGTAATTATTACTAATTATTGGTAATTATTACTAATTATTGGTAATTATTACTAATTATTGTTAATTGTTACTAATTATTGCTAATTATTACTAATTAATATTAATTATTACTAATTATTACTAATTATTACTAATTATTAGTAATTATTACTAATTATTAGTAATTATTACTAATTATTTGTAATTATTACTAATTATTGTTAATTATTACTAATTATTGTCAATTATTACTAATTATTGTTAATTATTACTAATTATTGTTAATTATTACTAATTATTACTAATTATTGGTAATTATTACTAATTATTGGTAATTATTCCTAATTATTACTAATTATTACTAATTATTACTATTTACCTGTAATTATTGGTAATTATTGTAATTATTCCTAATTATTGGTAATTATTACTAATTATTGTTAGTTATTACTAATTATTGGTAATTATTACTAATTATTGGTAATTATTACTAATTATTACGAATTATTACTAATTATTACTAATTATTACTAATTATTGGTAATTATTACTAATTATTGGTAATTATTACTAATTATTACTAATTATTGGTTGGTAATTATTACTAATTATTGGTAATTATTACTAATTATTGGTAATTATTACTAATTATTGGTAATTATTACTAATTATTGTTAATTATTACTAATTATTGTTAATGATTACTAATTAATATTAATTATTACTAATTATTACTAATTATTACTAATTATTGGTAATTATTACTAATTATTGGTAATTATTACTAATTATTGGTAATTATTACTAATTATTGTTAATTATTACTAATTATTGTCAATTATTACTAATTATTGTTAATTATTACTAATTATTGCTAATTATTACTAATTAATATTAATTATTACTATTTATTACTATTTATTGTTAATTATTACTAATTATTACTAATTATTACTAATTATTGGCAATTATTACAAATTATTGGTAATTATTACTAATTATTACTAATTAATGGTAATTATTACTAATTATTACTAATTATTGGTAATTAGTACTAATTATTACTAATTATTGGTAATTATCGGTAATTATTGCTAACTATTGGTAATTATTATTAATTATTGTTAATTATTACTAATTATTGGTAATTATAGGTAATTATTACTAATTATTGGTAATTATTACTAATTATTGGTAATTATTATTAATTAATGTTAATTATTACTAATTATTAATAATTATTACTAATTATTACTAATTATTACTAATTATTACTAATTATTACGAATTATTGGTAATTATTACTAATTATTGGTAATTATTACTAATTATTGGTAATTATTACTAATTATTACTAATTATTACTAATTATTGGAAATTATTACTAATTATTGGTAATTAATACTAATTATTGGTAATTATTATTAATTATTACTAATTATTACCAATTATTGGTAATTATTACTAATTATTGGCAATTATTACTAATTATCACTAATTATGACTAATTATTACTAATTATTGGCAATTATTACTAATTATTACTAATTATTACTAATTATTACTAATTATTACTAATTATTGATAATTATTCCTAATTATTACTAATTATTACTATTTATACTATTTACCAGTAATTATTGGTAATTATTGGTAATTATTCCTAATTATTGGTAATTATTACTAATTATTGTTAAGTATTACTAATTATTGGTAATTATTACTAATTATTACTAATTATTACTAATTATTGGTAATTATTACTAATTATTAATAATTATTGGTAATTATTATTAATTATTTCTAATTATTACTAATTATTGGTAATTATTACTAATTATTGGTAATTATTGGTAATTATTCCTAATTATTGGTAATTATTCCTAATTATTGTTAATTATTCCTAATTATTGGTAATTATTTCTAATTATTGGTAATTATCGGCAATTATGGATAATTATTGGTAATTATTACTAATTATTGGTAATTATTACAAATTATTCCTAATTATTACTAATTATTACTAATTATCGGTAATTATTGGTAATTATAGGTAATTATTCTTAATTATTGGTAATTATTGGTAATTATTACTAATTATTGATAATTATTCCTAATTATTGGTAATTATTCCTAATTATTGGTAAGTATTACTAATTATTAGTAATTATATGAATAATTAACAATAATTAGGAATAATAACATTATTACATTATTAGTATATTTTATTATTAATATTAAAATAATATAATTTTCTATATTATATAAAATTCTCCTTTCATCTGTGTGTTTTCTGTCTCCACATACAAATAATACATATAGAGACAGAAAACACACAGATGAAAAGAGAATTGTATAAATAATATAAAAAATTATATTATTTTAATATTAATAATAAAATGTACTAATAATGTAATAATGTTATTATTTTTAATTATTGGTATTTATTACTAATTATTAATATTTATTCTTAATTATTAAAAATTATTACTAATTATTCCTAATTACCATTAACTATGAACAATACTAATAATTTAAATTTATTAAGTAACAAAACAATGTAAACACAATTAAATTACAACTAATTAAGAATAATTGAAACTAATAAAAAATTTAAAATAAATATTAAATTAAAATGAATATAAATACCTTGAAAATTGATCTGAGGTTGATCTCTGATCGTTCTTGAAAACTTCAAAATCAACTCCGAAGAAAAAAATTAGACTTGAGAAACGCTCAACTCTAGAACTAGAATTTTGAGAGAAGAAGAAGATGGAGTTTGAGAATGAATTGAAAAAAACGGATGGGGGGTATTTATAGGTTAGATTATTTGTGAAGGGTCCATTTGTGACGGTCCTCGTCGCAAATACCTTAGCCATCATTTAATACGGTCAACGGTTAAATAGTTATTTGCGATGGGACCCGTCGCAAATAACCACCTGCCGACATACTATTTGCGACGGGGGAATATGCCTGTCACAAATACCTTTTACCGCCACCGGTTATTTGCGACGGGCAATAACCGCCCGTCGCAAATATGTTTCCCGCGATTTGGCGCGCAAACGCCCCAGTTCTTTTGCGACGGGGAAAGCAATCTCGTCGCAAAAGGCTACTTATTTGCGACGAGCAAATACCTCCGTCGCAAATAAGTTTTTAACGGGGCTATTTGCGACGGGATTTATCCCCGTCGCAAATACCCATTTTTCCCGTAGTGAAATATAAATTAAATTCATAACACTATTAACACCTATAAATAAATGGGTTGCATAAAATTTTCATGAGGCATCACATATAAAATCATAATAAATTGGGTAATACGATGCTAAAATTCAAACCGTAAACAAAAAATACCATAATAGAATTTTTAGGGTGGAAATTGAAGAATATAAAGGATAATAGTTACTCATAATGGATATTTAGGATAAATATAATTTTTTTAATAGAAATCATGAAATGCATTTAATAATATTGTGGTGACATTTTCATCAAAAGATATATAAATCACTTTCAAAATCATTTTGAAAGATAATAATTTTTTTAATATTTATTTTAATAATAAACCTTTCTGATCATGTAAAATTGAAAATAAATAATGATAAAATATAATAAACATGAATAGATTGATTTTTTTTAGAATATGAATGAAATAATTTTTAATCATTTATAATGGTTTAATGTTAAAAACATCGATGAGAGATATATAAAATTGGATTTAAAACATATTAAAATGTATTTGTGAAAGGTATATAATATAATAAATACATAAATCTCAAAATAAAAAAAAATTAAATTTTTGGTAGGAAAAATATTGATATGGAAGAGAAATACCCAAAACAGATATTGGAAATTTTCTCTTTATAGTGTCTTATTTTATGCGATAAGAATCAAACACAAAATATATTTTTAGAAAGAAATATAAATTCTCATGAAATAAATAGGAAATATAATATGATAAAATAAAATTTATATAATATCTTCAACATAAAAAATGTTGTTAAATATGAAAAGGTACAACTTAATGAACATAAATTGAGAAAATGAGTTAAAAAAACCCTTACCTTAGATTCTTGCTTGCTTGAACGCACCATAGATCATAGTATAGTCAATATAGTTTCATTATTCATCTAAATCATAATATTATTTTTATATATTGTACTCAATGTAATTATTTAATATATTTTTATTACCAATTTATTAATCATTACTAGTTAATATAAATTAGTCTGTTTTAATTTTTCCCTTAATATAGTGCTTTCGTCAGTATATTGGTCTCAGTCCTTCATCCTTGATAATGTGTTCATAACTTTTAAAAAGAGTATGGATTTATATGGATATTTTTAATTTTGTTCTATAGCCCCATGATTAATTCATTGATGTTACAATTATGATTTGTAAATAATTTTCCAGGACTTATTCATTTTCAATTATTTGATCTATAGAAATTAGTTTTTAAATAAGTAATTTATTATATAAATACATATAATAATTAAATAAAACTAATTTTATCATTAATACCATGTTTTATCAATATTTATGTTTTTATACCCATCAATTATGAAAACATTATACACTATTCAAGTGGGTGTTTGAACTTACCTAAACATAGACATGATATACAAAATGAACGTGTAAGAATATGTTATTGTTTCATTTTAATATCAATTTTAGAGAATAAAAAATATGTCCATCAAATATTATTACAGTTATTAATAATATTAAATATTTTTTAGAGGAATAATGCAAATTAAATGATTATGGAGAAGATAATACTTATGATGGACATTGGAATGTTCCCTTAAAGATATTTTTTGAAATTAAGGATTTATGAATCATTCTAGTAACCAGTGATCCAATGATGTGATAAAGGAATACTGAGGATTTAATTTTGGTAAATTAATTCTAGATAAAAAACCTTATTTATGTATCTCAATTGGTGTAGGATTACCCCTTTTATAAATGAGTTTGAGTGTTGCCTTTTCAAATAATCATTCTGTAACGTGTAATGAATGTAATTTCATGAAGAAAGTGACTAATAAAAAGAAAAGGATGAAAATAGGTCATATATTCCTTCATATTTAAAATTTATGGATAATATTTAGATATATTTTATCACATTACTCATTATTTTAACTATTTACCTTATTTTACTCTTTATTATCACAACTCTGTTTTACCTCGATGGATTATTTTTTGAAAAAATTAAACCAGACCTATTACCTAAATTAAACATACATATTCAAAATATAAAATATATTTTTTTGAAATAAATTTAAAATATTCATAAAAATAAATTTTGAATTAAAAATTCATAACATAAAATACATTTAAAAAAACTATTTATACATTCAATGATATTATACTAATTTTTACTAATTACTAATCATTACATGAATATTAATTAATATATATATATATATATTATTAAACTAATAATTCAAATGAAATATATTTATTTATTATACAAGAAATGTAAAAATAAACAAAATAATACTATTAATAATGTATATTTTTAAAAATATCATTTATCACATTTATAATTGTGTGATTATATCATTTAAACTTATTTTTACAAAACCCCTTAATACATCATCATAATCTATAAATGTTTGATATAAAAATTTGGTGGTTATGGGTGGTGATTTAGCTAGCATGTATCGCATAGTGATTTCAAAGATCTTAAAATTCTTCTAAAGATGATTTCTCTTAGGATTAAATTTTTAAAGTTTTTCTCGTGCATAGTCTAGGGAAAAACCTAATATAGAATACTTATAATACATTATGAGATGGTTTCTCCCATTCTATATAAATTTAAAAATTTTATTACTTTTATTTATACTCTCTATATCAATGATAATATAAAAATGGTCACATCCCATGAATAATATAATTGAGTTTCCAATACATCTTTAACTAACCTTATAATAAAATAATTTTTCTCATTAATAAATTTTACCTATGTGTAATATATCTACCAATAAATATTTATTATAAATTTCAATATATGAATAGCTACTAAAAATTCCCAATCACTTTATAATATACATTTTACCAATTTTCATTTTTTATATAGAAATTTGCATACTTCTCTAAAAATCATTCATCATATTGCTTTATCAAAATTTCTACCATATTTTTTATGTTATTTATTTTCTTCATAATTATTATTATTACTATAAGACTTATGGGAGACAATATGGATTAACCATTCAAAATTTGATTTTTTTTCATTTAATTTTGGGTTTATTCCTCATTCTAAATTTATAATCTTGCTTCATATAAATTTATTATAATGATTTATTTATTAATTTTTTGATTTAATATTCAAAATTAATTAAATAATGAAATTGTTTTTAACTCAATATTACAAGAATGGGAAGTTATTCAACAGACAAAAAAGAAATTTCATAATAAAAATATGAGGTATTATAATTTTGGATGATATATAGAAGGGTTTTTAGGAAAAAAATTAATAGATATCTGGATACTATGGGTTCTAGAGTTGTTCTACCAGGATCTGAACCTCCTTTGTAGATGCTCACTTCCACTTCATTTACTTCAAACAATGATGAAAAAGATTTTCTTGATGACGATTCATTTATTTAATATCACTCTCCTATCTAAAAGTGAAATTCCCTAGATTCGTATCATATATAAGAATAATAATAAGATGAAGAATATGAAGAATATGAAATTTTTATTATGATTTATGACCAATTAAGTGAAAATGGGTGGCCAAGGAAACGTTGGTTTTGGTTTTAGTAGAACCTATAGAAGGTAAACATCCTGAACATTACCTTTAAAAACCTTACCTTATATAAATTTAACTTATCTCAACATCTCATTGTAAAATCATGATTTATCAACCTTCTATCCCAATTATATCCTTTATAAAAACCCAAATATTCTCTTTTTTCGTATTTATCCTTATCTCCATTCAAATAAATATTATCCCCAACCTTCCTTACTAACTACCATTCAGCCATACTTTTTCCTTTGTTCACCATCGACCTCATTACCATTCATTCTACCGTATATATCATTTACCCAACTAATCATTCTCTGAGTCCATCCCCCCACTTTAGACCCAATAACAACACGCCCTATTCATTTTCCACCATGATTTCCCACATGGGTTCTTATGCTTCTAATTCCAACACACCAATAAATTAACCCCCATATCTAGAACTCGTATATCCATATGAGCAAGTTTCCACCTAGAAATATTTATTTCATTAAAACAATACCTCTAGAGAAATATTCCCATGAATCACCTCTTCAATCAACCCATCCTCTCACTAACATTCAACACCACCTTTGTAAAATAATCATCTCCACCCCAGTCCACCAACATAAACTAGTTCAATATAACAAACAACAAGACACAAATTTCACTATCACGTGAAATGAACTTATTCCCAAAATAAATAATATTTTATAAATGGTAATGGATATATACTCAAACCAATTAATTTCCCCCCAAATTAAAAATGGACTTTGAATAATGGATTCAATTGTGATGGTTGACAGATTTAAAAAGAAATATGTAGATTCTATGATCTAAATATCATTATCGGTGTGTTCTGTTTTTATCAAATATTAATAAATAAAAAATTCTTTTAGGTAATTTTTAGGTAATTTGATTCATGCAAAATTTATTATCTTCACTTATTATGTAAATTAAATTAAATCCTTCTAGAAATATCAAAATGTGATCCATGAAGATTGAGATATTTATCTTCATCTATCGAGTGCTATTGTGATGAATTGGGATCACTATGATGTCCATGTATCGATCATGGATGAATTTATGTTCTATAACATAATATAACTAGAGCGGAATTTGAGAGATCTATATTTTATATGTTATGTGAAAAAATATTTGTGATGAATAAACCTAATTGACACTATATAATGAAATGATATCTCAAGGGTTTTATAATAAGGATACTAAAGAATGGTCCCTACACTTTTAACTAATCTAAACTAAACCCCATGTCGTTGACCATTATTAATTTTAATATTAAATAGTAATAATTAATATTTTACTAAAAATATATAAATATTTCGTTAATATATATTTATTTAATATTTCACTTCCTGAATAAATAATTATTTTTATGTTATAATTAAATAAATTTCATGCAATAATTAATCTAATTAAACAATTGCATGTACTTGGATCATCAACTCAATCCAAGATCACCCCCAATAAATAAATATTCAATATTTTATTATCTTAAAAATCATATGAATATTTATAATAGAATTAAAAATAATCTCTTTTATTTAACAATAATTAATAACAGGGGATTGAATTAAAATTTACATAACTTTAATATAAATTGATACTAAAACTAATATAAATTATATTCTAAAAATAAAATATAATGAAATCTTATGAGCTTCATGATATTTTCTTGGTACGTAATATTTAGGATGTGGTGGGGTAGTTAATTGGAGTCTAAAATAAACTTGAAATGTATCACTCAAAAACACAAACTATTAAAAAATTATAAGTTTGAGAAAATTTAATGTAAAATCAATGAAAGCATGTAGTTGAGTAAATCTATTCAATGTTATGAACTAAATGGAGATAAAAAACATTAAGAAATGAAATTTGTTAAAGAAATAATGAAACATGATTTAGGAAGAAAAATATTTAAAAAACTTTAAAATATATTTAATGAATTTTATTATTCTTATCAATACAACTCTTCAGTTTAATACCAAAGTGGTATGAGGATGAATAACTATATACAAGGTAAAGAAGATCTGCACCAAGAACATCATGGATTTCACTTGATAAAAAATATATGTCTCAAACCTATAACTTCCTTGAAAGGTTATCAATAATAGGATGCACTATCCCAAGCTCCTCTTCAATCAGAATAATATACAAAAATTCCAACACCATGGACATTATCAAATAAAAAATGTTGAAGTATAAGATTTTATACCTTTAAATATCATCAATTACAAAGATAAAAATAATTAATTATAAAAATAATAATTTTATATTTCACATTTAAATATTTATAAAATATAATCTCTAACAAATCAAATTGAAAAATATTTAAAAAAACTCTCAAGAATATGATAATGAAATGTTGGTTGTAACTTGTTTTTCACATTTTGACTCATATTTTCTTATATAAAAGTCCTAAAATCATAGACTAGTTTTATATAATTCAACATAAAAACAAAATCAATCACTTTTATTTAGGTTATAATAACATCATAAACATATCTATCATATACTGAATTGATTTGGTGTGGCTTCATTATATTAAAAAAATAAGTAAATCAAATTTACCTCGTTAGAACAGAATGAAAATAAAGATGATGGTTTATTCTTGGAGATCTCACTTGGACATATTCAATATAGGATCCCCTTATATATGATTATTTTAAATATTATATTAATGTAAACTGTGGAAAAGTGTTGGTAAATAAAGAAACATAGTCTATTATAGTCAGGATGATGATTTGGAATAATCTATCTAGTGGTAATATTGATCAGTAGTTATTCAAATAATAATTAATTGCTGATGTTATAAAGGCAGCTTCCATGGATCCCTAAACATTCACATTGTTGTATCCGATCAAGGAGAATCCTTGGATAATATTTTGAGTTGATTTAAGATGTTTTATAATTTGACCAAAGGACTTAAAGTGGTTGTGAATTTTTTTTATTGAATTCTATTATATATATGGTGGTGATACAAATTTAAATATACTCATACATGGATTATGTAAAAGTGCTTTAAAATTAAATTATAGATATTATGGCAAAGGGATGAATATATATGATTCATATAGATTCACATATATCTCATTTAACATTGTGTATGAGTCATCTAGTTCAAGAAATGAGTCATTGAGAAGTATATAAAAATCATTTTCATCTAGAATATCAGTTATTAAACTCAATGTATGAGTAATTTTGTGACTCACTATTACAAAACATGCCTTTAATAGTTATAAAATTGGTCTATATTTGTGTTTAAAAACAACTGACTACAAGAGCATGATTAAAAGCCCTAGGTTTTTTTGAATGTTGATAAATGGGTCCTTTATTAGTGACAAAAAAGTATATATAAATGAAAATAAAATCCAAAAAATAAGGCGAATTGAATTGTGCTATAATAACCCATTGCAGTACAAAAAACACCACTAGAAATTAGAAAAATAATATACAAATATAGAATTTACATGAAATAAAATTTACTACACAAATACAAGAAAACCCCACCAAATAAGTGAAAAAATAGCACACCTTTATATAAGTGAAAACCACCACTACTAGAGTAAAAGAAATCACCGATATAATAAAATAATTATTATGTTTATATTAATATAAATAAATTAAATAAATAGAATGTGTTACTTTTAAAATAATCTTTCAGTCATACCAGGAACACTATGTATCAGATTGATTTGTAGTTGATTCTTTCACATAACACTATTTGTTCATCTTTTAGAATTATCTGTGTGAAAACTGACTAAATAAGTATAAGATAAAAATGATAAAGAATTTAATTAAGTAATAGAATATAGATTCATGAGAAAAAAATCTCAGATCATTTTCTCTGTTTTGGTGATGTGATGCACATTTTAAACTAAAATAGAACTTATATATTCAAAGGATGAACTTGGAGTCAAACCAAACACACCGTGAATCAGATTGAGGTAAAGACAATTCCTACACATCCCAAATGACATATGGAGCAGTTTCCTAAACTATCAAAATAATTTTTATGAGTTTTATTAGTTTTGAGGATGTCACTTATGTTTTTTTTACTAAAATGTCATTTTAAACTAGAATAACAAAATTTGAGTCAAACTATCACACAGTTTGTCTGTTTTATGTGAGACTAATTCTTTCATGTAAAAAATGAATTATGAATTGTTTTCATAAATTATCAAGACAATGTGACTGTGTTTTCTCATTTTTTTAGTGAGTGAAACTTTTTTTAACTTAAATGTCAATTTAAAAATGATAACGAACACTTTTAGTCATGTTAGGCACATCGTGTATCAGATTGATTAGATTCTAATTAATAAAAATAAAAAATTAATTATGGATCATTGTTCTTATGAATCAAAACAATCTGAATGTGTTTTATTGATTGTGAGAATGTCAGTTGTCTTTTTTACTAAAATTAATGTTAATTTTAAATAAAGATGATCTTGGAGTCATACCACTCACCCCATGAATTTTTTTAGGTATGGATGTTTCTAACATATCTAAAATGACTTATCTGGCATTTTATTAAATTATAAAAATTATCTTAATATGTTTTCACATTTTTGTGTACATCACAAGTGTTTTAAATAAAATTTCATCTTACACTAGAAACACGTAGTTTTAGTCATACCAGTAACATCTTTTGTTGATTTGTTGTGAGACTGATTTCTACATGTCAAAAATGACTTATGAATCAATTTTCTAAATTATCATGATAATTCAAGAACAATTGATATGTAAATAGTGAGTGACTCTTTTGAACTTAAATGTCAATTTTATACTGATAACATACACATTGAGTCATTTAAGGCACATAATGTTTGATATTGAGTTGTGGTTAATTATTACAAGTCAAAAATGACTTATGGATGATTTTAATATAGTATAAAACCAATCTGAAAGTGTTCTCTTGGATTTGTGTATGTCAGTTGTCCTTTTTACTAAAATTAATGTCAATTTTGAATAAAAATATGCACCCAGATTCATACCTGTCACACCATGCATTATATTGAGGTATGATTTATTCCTAAATTCCCCGAATTACCTATGGATCATTTTCATAGAGTATCATAAAAATATAGATTTATTTGTGATTTTGAGTATGTCACTTGTTTTTTAACTAAAATATTATTTGAAACATGGAACACAAACATAGAGTAATAACGGTCTCATCGTGTGTCATTTTGATGTGAGATTGATTGATAATAATTAAAATGTATTATGAACCATTTTATTTAATTATAAAAATAAACCAATCATATTTTCTTGGTTTTTAGTGAGTGTCACTTTTTGATCATTAATATCAATTTTAAACTTATAACAAACACTTTGAGTCATATCAAGAACATTGTGTATTGTATTGAGGTTCAATTTAATCATAAACACCAAAAATGACTTATTCATTGTTTTCATAACGTATTAAAATAATCTTAATGTGTTTAATATGTTTTTATTATGTTATGTGTGTTTCTATCAAAAAATTAAATTATAAACTAAATATATACAGTTCAATAAATACTGGCCAAACTGTGTGTCAGATTGAGGTGCGGATGACTGAGTATGTGATGTGTGTTTTTTATTAAACGATATTCACAATGCTAGAAAATAAATAAATGTTCCATTTGTATGGAATAAGTAACCCTATGCTACATGAAATTCCTTATACAAAATCACCATGTTCTCTCTTTACTAGATTATTGCAGACGATTGAAAGAAAAATATGAATTCCCACAAGATCTCCGAAAAAAATTAAATAAATATAATATGAAAATAAATTTCAAAATATTACATAAAATGGAGACAAAGTCACCTAATTAAGTACATGCAATTCACCTTTTCATGATGGTTGTATTTATTGTTGTCCAATTTCCTTATTGTTGTTACCTTAGTTGCAACCTCAAAGTCCAATCTCTTATGAGCATGAACAGCTTCAAAAAAACCACCCCAACTCAAATAAAAAATACACCTATATTATAAAACAACTCTTATGTCATCAATACTATAAATAATTAAATTAAAAATAAATATGAAATAATACATCAATAAAATCTAAATTTTAAACTGAAACCAAAAAAATTTATTCAAACCATGTACATAGTGAATTTTACTGAATTCCATCATGTATATTTATCCTTCAATGAATTCAACACTCTAGATCATTTAAAAATACAGCAGTTTGATAACCCAGAATATTGAATGAATTAGAGAATAAAAAGGAAATTGCATCATCAGAAGTGAATAATCCTTGTTGAGTGCATGATCAAAGTATAAGAGATAATAATCCTTTCTAACAAAGTCATTTATTCCTAAAAACAATAACCGTTAATGTAAACATATTATAATTCATAGATTGAACTAAAATAAATATATACATATGATTTTTTATGGAACATAATAAAATCATTATTTTCATTTCACCATAATAGAGAGTATAAACTCCAAGATAATCCTTTTACCTTATCTTGTGGAAAAAAATTCAGTATGGCTCATTATGTATTTTTATAAGACACTAAAATACATTCTAATTTTTACCCCTTATAGACAGTATTAAACCTAATTATAACACTTTAAATCATCCAAATAACACTAAAAGCTAGTTCATCCAACATTTATTCCTGGATTTTTCTATAGATTAGTATATCCTTTTAAATATTCTTGGTAATGATAAACAAAAATATAATATCATAATTATTTGTTCATAAAAATGGGAATATCCCTATTCACATGTGTTTTTTATTGATAATGATGATGAGATTTTTATTAATGGGCTTGTGAACATGGATCATTTTATAAAATGATTTTTCACATGCATAATGAATGTTACTTTTATATATTGCATAATAATTTTTGATATTATATCATGAATCTAATTGAAGATCAAGTAAACCAAATAATTCCACCACCCACCAAAGTGAAACCACTGTATTGTTCTTTTCTGAAAATTAATTATTCAGTTGATGAAATTTTCTATTTAATTATTTTTAGTTGTTTTGGATCAAGATAATAGCTTATTTTTCAATGGGGTAATTTTTTTTATTTTTTGTGCTTCATGATTTCATGTAAAGAGGGTTTTTCATTTTTGGGTATTTATTTATACAGTAGATTTTTCATTTTGTGCCATGTTTCCTTTGACACCATCCCTCCTCAATGATTATAATCTCTAAGTACTGGTTGTCCTCCAATAGTTCTATCATACACCTGCTTGATCTGGTGGTTGATTACACACTTATTTATTCAATAATTTTATCTAGATTATATAAAATTTTTATGATTCTATTGGGTTTTATTGTCTCTCAAGTGAATATTTGATCCACTATAAATATCATTTAATTTTACTGTAGAGAATACATCACAAATCAATAACATCCAAATTTTGTTGTTATGATGTTTATTCTTAGTGATGGGATACTTTAAAACTTAATTAATATTTTATAGTACATTGAATATTCTTATATAAATTATTACTTCTGATAATCAACTTGAATAAAAAGTGGGGTTTATTCTGTTTCATAAGAAAACTCCTCCACATAAATTTCTATATAAAATAAATAAACAAGTGTTGAAAAATATTTGTAAATAAGAAACCTGATATAATTTTATTATAGATATTACCTTAAGTGATAAGTGTTGTGTTCACATTTCAATAATTCTTTTCAAAATCAACCTTGGTATGATCCTAATTCTACTCCATTTCACAAAATTTTATTCTCTTCAAGGCAACACTTCATCTCCTCTTATGCATGAGTCTCCATGTTTTTCTCCTCCTACACCCCAGTCTCTAATTCAAACTCCACCTCCACCTCTACCTCCACCTCCACCACAACCTCTTCCTCCACCTCTATATCTATCATTTCCCAAAAAAAATTTGTATTCACTTTAGCACTTTTATAAAAATTGATTATCTCCATTATAATTATCCTTGAGAAACAAGTCAAAAATAATATATAAGAATTATGAAACTAATTCCCCACACCCTAAATATATTTCTAAGGTCACATCCCATACTAGATCACAAAAAGTATAGGTAATCACCTAAATTAGTTATCAGAAAACATTCTAACAACATGTACTCTATTTATAATATAGATTTTGTGTTTTTATCAACTCGTTTACACTCTTTATTTTAGACAGCTTAAAATTGGATAGAAGTGGCTCCAAATTTTAATTCATCATTCTGCATATAAAAATGTGAATATTTTTTTCTTCATATCATGTAATAATTTTATTTTTGATTTAATATACATACAAATTTCTTATCTTGTAATGTGTACTCTATCCTTGCATTTCGATAAGGATACTTTTGTTTTGATAGACATTATTTATTTTCATCACACTTTTCATATTTCAAAAATTAAATTTTTTTAGTCAAATTCAATAAAATAAATAATTTCAAATTGTATATGATCAACTAAAATTCACCAGAAATGATTTCTCATCATGACGAATTTTGAATAAATTCAATGTTTCTTTCTTTATAATGTGTGCATAACTAACTTGTCGGTGGGAATTCACTTTCCCTTCATCATACCTAAGTTGTAAATTTTTAAGAAGAGTGTGTAAGCCTCTATAGGCTTTTCTAGTAGCCATCAACACAAATTCCATAAAGAAGTATTTTAAAATAAAAAACTCTTCAAGGAATAATGAAAATTAAATCAATGTTTTATTATATATTTTTTCCTTAAAACAGAGAATGTATATTATAACATTACTGTTATATCTCTCCAAAGGATTTCATTCATTAGAGGTTGACTGTGATTCAATGAATCCATATCAATTGGCACATTAATCCTTGTTATGACACCATAATAACTAAAGAACATTGAATTATTGGGGTCAACAGGTTAGTTGTGTTTATTCTAAACAACCTCAAATTGTATACCATTAATTCCCTCCTTGATAAGTTTCGTCAACACTATGATGTTGCATCGTTCTTTTCATTTCATCAAGAGTGTATTTTATCCCTTAATAATTTTTCTATTTTAACATAAATAGTCTATTATTCCTCAGGATTGGTTACATCATCATGTGCAGAAGACATTGTCTGTATGAGAAGTCAAAAAATTTAATTTTTCCTGAATAACAATATTTTAAACATGAACAAAGGATTTGAGAAGGCATATATGTATGATTTATTTAAAACTAGATGAAATTTTTAACTCCATCATTATACCCTTTTGTCAAACTATTATTTTGCATCCATTTTCAATTCATATTCATCCTATTAGATGCATTATATATTCCTTTTTACAAAAAAATAAATAAATGCACATAAAATATTCATTATCCAAGGATAATGTTATAGATAATTTTAATAAGGGTCCCCCAGTATTGGATTGTTTCAATTCATTTAAGTATTCTTTGAGATAAATGGGTAATTTAGTTTAAAAAAATAATTACTCCACTATGGTAGGTGTCATGCTTTAAATTTATATAAAGGTAAAATTAATAGAAAATTTTCAACCTCGTCATCTTTATATCCCAAACAGTTGTTATTTCATTTTGTTGCTGGAGACTCATCCTCCATCCCTTGTAGACATGCACCTATGTTGCTTGAATTACTCTAAGAAGTAGTTCAAGAAATTTAAAATAGGTGGGGGATGAGTCATAAGAAAAAATTAAAATAATAAATTCTTGGTATATGAAGATGAGGAGGATGAAATTTGTATTCCATAGTGTTATCTAAATGCGGTAATGCCTAAAATTTGTGATAATTACACTATTGGCGCTAATTATTATCTTATGGCGTATTGAAGGTGAGATTTGGGGGACTTACACATTCTTGTGTGTGATTTAAGTGATAGTTATAGGGAAACGTTATGATATGTGAATCCTTGGGGCCTCTATGAATTATATATTTATAGGAGAGATCCCACTTTTAATACTTTAAATCCTTTAACTAAGACAATTCCCATATATACTAAAATGAGTCATCAAGTCTTTATTAAATCCCCTAAACAAATGATAACATAATATAGCCAATAAAGAAGAATAAGAAACCCAAATTTGATAAATAAGAATAATAAACTCATTTTTCATCAACTTGAATATATAAAAAATAATTGATAAATCATTTTAAAAAATAAAGAGTTATTCCATATACATGGATTTTAATTAGATATTCCTATGAGTGGAACCAATAAATGTAAACCTAAAATGATTAATACCTAAAAATATTTTCATATAATTATTCCAACATATATATAATTTATTAACCTCGATTATTTTTTTTGGAAAATGTTATGTAACTTCCTAAGGAAGTGTTCTTGAAAATGCATCTTTATAATCAGAATCATGAAAAATAATATATAATATTAAAATTAACAATTAGTTTGAAAAACAAATAAATCAATACAAACAAATAATAAATATTAAAAATCAGTCACATTATAATTGATAAATATAAAATTTAATGTAATTCAAAAATAATATATATGTAAATAGTAGTAAATTGAGCATATGAAATCCTTGGAAAGTCCAAAATATCCCATGATGTGACTCTGGAAATACTTGGGTTGGAACTACCTATAAGTATGATGATGGGTTATTATGTTTATATCCTATTAGAGACACACACCTAGCGTACCTTGTTGGACTCCCATATAGACATTGATAAATGTAGGGATACATATAATCTAATAAGGACTATATTATAATAATCTCTAATCCCTCACAAAGATGCATATGGTCCCTTTTATGATAGTAATGGGAGGTATGGTCACCTTTTCAGAAAACATATCAATCAACAATCAAAATAAAAAAAACATGTATATTCAAACATCCTTCCAACGCCAATAAATATGATATCTATATTTAAAATAAAATATTCTAAGATCATAAAAAATAAAATAGGTAGTTTCCATATATGATGAATTTTCTTTACAAAAGCCATTTCATCGTACCAACAAGGCTATAACACATTATAATACTACTAATTTTCAATGAAAAGTATGTTATTTAAAAATTATTTAGAATAAAAAAGTATGAATCAGTGTAATATTAAAATATTTCATACATTCCACAAAGTCATAATTTTTAAAAACACACATTAATAGTCACTCCTGGAATGAATCTTTGAAAACAAGAAAAAAAATCATCATCTTTTTTATTAAATGAATCCTATATATATTTTATATGAATACATACTTACATATATACATGAAAAAATGTGTTCACACACACAATGATATATATATATATATAGATTTTGATATATGATATCAAGAAATAACCAAATAGATAAAATTTGGGACACTTAATATAAAATAAAAATCTCCATGTAATACCACTGAAGCTTCAAAAAATGAAAAAACCAAACAAACAACACCTCAAATTCAAGAAATTATTAAATGAAATCTATTAAAAAAATTAAATAAAAACCATGGGTGGAATTTCAATAAACACATTGTGAGTGTTATTTATATGGAAGGAAGTTCTAATCATTTAAACTAAATATGCTAAACGGATGAAATTAGTGTGTTGGAATTTTTAATATTCTAAAAGGTAGTAAAAAAGACCGTAAAGGGTCAATAAAAGTTAAAATCATGGAATCTCAAATTATAAATTCAATCTAGAAGGGAATGAAATGATGTATAATGAATAGAAATATATAATTAACATAAAACAAAAAAAGATATTGTCAAACAAGAAATAACTGAGTGAGGAGGAGCATAAAATTACACACCTTGGATTGAAGCATTGAATCATTGGAGAGAATGTACATATATTACTAAATTTTGGATTTTTTATGGGCCTAGATTCATTCAAACCTTCAATCGTGCATGTCTTGGAATTGTTTTAGCCTTGATTTGAGCTTGGATTCGATGAAGTGGAGCACAGACAACAGGTGGCTTTTGTGGAAATCTTCAGATATTGGGATTGGTTTGTGACTGGTTAGTTTTATTTTAATATATTAGGGACAGTTTTATCAGTGCATAAAATAAATCCCTAAAAAATATCCCTTTTATTACTGTTAAATTAATGCGTGCTGATAAAATAAATCTTTATCAACACTAGAGTTTAGCACTCATAAGGATAGAGCTTTATCAGCACTAAAAAGTACTGATAAATGACATCTTTATTATCACTAAAATTTTATCACTGATAAATAATTTATAATTATATTTAAAAACAATGTTTTTAATTATATTTATATAACTATATATATATTTAATAAAAAATAAATATATTATATATATTCATTATTTAAATATATATAATATAATTTTACAATTATTTAAATATTAAATTAATTATTTATAAATATTTGAATGATTGTCAAAAAAAAATATTTACATATTAAAATCATTATATATATTTATATATTTATATCATTTATATATTTATATACTTATATGATTATATATATATATATATTTATTAAATATATATATTATTATAAATATAAATACTCTAAATATATTAATTATTTAAATAATTTTTTTTATAATTTTATAATTAATTAAAAACATATATAATTATTTATTTTTAATTATATAAATACTTTTTTAAAAGTTAATATTTATTTATTTAGAAATATAAATATATAAAGGTATAAATATAGTAAATATTCGTATATAAATATATTTATTTATAAATTCTTATTTACAAATATATTTTTTACATTATTAATGAATATATAATCTTAAATGCATCAAATGTTAAAAATGAGAGAAATTGAATAATTAAATTTGAGTACAGTTTAACAATATTGAAAAAATGGCTAAGTTGTATTAATTAAATATAAATTATTAAAAAATATTTATACATGTCGAGATAATGATGAATACATACTGAAAATATTAAAACATAGTAAATAAATATATATAAATAAATAGTTGAAAATGATTAAATTCCCAATAAAATAAAAAATAAAAAACAAAAAATATTAAAAATGAATTAATACCTAACTGCAATAATATTAGAATAAATAAATAAATATTACTGATTAAAGGCATAATATATTAAATGTATCATGTTATAAAGAAATTCTAAAATGAATACTGTAATTTGAATAAATTACATAAATATTAGGTGTTTGTGTTTCTATATAAGATTTCATTAATTTTGTAAATATTTTTATGTGAATGAAATTCATTTATTATGTATATGTATGTGAAATCAATGTAACACACTTCTAATATATGTTAAATTGAAAACTAAAATTATATTAAAATATTCCCATTACTTTATACAATTGGTCAGTAATTTTAATTAGTATAATTTTTTCCTTATAAACCTTTTTTCACTAAATATATGACTTATTTAATGTGAAGAATAAATATTTTTATTATTCAATCATATTTTAGGAAATATATATGAATATATTTTTATATTAATTGTATTAATGAATAAATATATAAAAAAAATATTAAAAATAAATAATACATTAATATGATTTTAATTATTACATTTTATTCATTTTCTAAATTTATATTTAATATATTTCACTTATTAATATTTATAATTTATGTATATTAAAGTTATTAATTTTTTATTAATAGTTTTTTCTTTAATAATTTTTATAATAATTTTTTACTTTAATCTTTTTTAATTTTTTGTTTAATTACTAAAATTTATATATTTTTTATTATTTTGTTAAATTATTACAATTTATTCACTACTTAATTTTTTAATTTTTAAAATTTAATAATTTTATATATCTATATTTAATATATTAATTAGTAATATTTATAATATATATATATATATGCATCTTAAATTTATTCAAATTTACCAATGATTATTTAATTTTTTTTAAATTTTTATATTTATTTCTTTCATAATTTCATATTATTCAGCTTACATATATATATTTAATATATAATATTTATTATTATTTATAATTTTTATATATTTATATTAAATTTATTCATTTTTTTCAAAAATTATTTAATTAATAAAAAATTTAATACTTTTTTTAATTAAATCATTTTTAATTTTTATTTATTTATTTATTTTATTTTATTTGGGACCTTTATCAATGCTAAAAAAACAGATAAAGGATACTCTTTATCTGCGATAAAAATAACGCGTTAATAAATTGTGTATTGTATCAGTGCTAAAAAATAATGCTCTAAAAAAGGTTACCTGTTAACAGTGGTTCATAAAATGCACTGATAAAGGGTGTCGTTTATCAGCACTAAAAAAGGGCTGATAAAAGGTCCATTTTATCTTCTATTTTCTAGCCCTAATAAAGGGAACCTTTATCAATTCTTATTGCGATCATCGATAAAGGATGACACTATTAAAAGTTAGTTTTGTAGTAGTGACTCCATAAGATTTGTTTTTGAGCAATGTCACTTTCTAATATACCTGGAAGATTATAAGATACACCTTCATAAGATATGTTAATTTCATAAGATAGTAGGCATGTATAATATGTTTTAAATTCATAAGATACACGTTTTTTATAATAGGGGAATTTCACCTGATATTGCTGATTTATAAGATTCCAAACACATACATGATAACGGAACCATAAGATATTAGACACTCATAAGAGGAAATAATCTTGTAAGATATCCTTACATCATAAGAGATCATACCTTGAGAAAAGATTAGAATAGTTATGTTTCAAAGGCTTCTTTTTGGAATCAAATCAGACAATGAAAGACCTGTTATTCATGGTATAATTGTCTAAATGAGATTATCATTCATTATGATTCATGTAGAGAATTATGTGTCAAGATGAAGGTGAAGTTGCTAAGATGAGAAGAGTTCCACATCATGAGATATAATACAAAATCACAATGTATGGTTTAATGCGTAGAAAAATTCAAAATTCAAAATAAATAAAAGCTCTCTATTTTATTTAGATTCAAAGGAAGGATAAATTCTTAGTTTCCTAAGGATTTTAATGAGGTTTGATGAGGATTTCAAATGAATATTTTTATGAGATTATAATTACAATTTAAACTGGGAAATATATTCTATATTTAAATAAGAATATCTTTAAACTCATAACACATAACCTATCATGGGTGATGGTAAATGAAATTATTTCTCCTAGGTTTGATGTAGTATTATCGGAAACCCAAGGTTTTCATTAGAGATGAGTGCTAAAAATTAGTTATAACATTTTTTTTATTAGATAAAGTGGTATTTTGATATTTTTTGGATTTTTTGAAATACATGTGAAATAATGGAATGAGATATTGAAATCAAGTTGATAAAAAAAGTGATGGGTTTGGGATTTAATTTCTAGTTATAATGGAATCATTGTATTTAAAATTGTTTTATTTCCAATCTTATTAATGGATAAGAGAGATTTTACTCAATTATTTAATCTATCACCCATATATGAATGTCATCATTATGAATTTCCTATTAGTAATTATTGAATGGTTATCCCCCTTCCTATTGTGTGAATAGTTATTAAACCACTCCTAAACTATAAAGGAAAAATGAAATCTGGTATTGGTGTTTTGGGAAATTCAGACGTAACTCATTACCTTTACACTTGTTTCAGAAATTTCAAGACACTCGTCACCCAATACAACCTATTACATAGAGAAAATATTCACTATGTTAAGGGAGATTATAAATTATCATCTACATTAATATCAAGTAATATGTTTAAAAATATAAACATGATTTCATTAAAAGTTCCAATCTGACACTAAATCCCAAAATTAATCAATAGAATATACTTTATATTAATAATTTTATACACAATCAATAACTAAAATACATATCCTTCTATTACCCAATAACTCAATATTTACCCATCCATTAAAAGGGTAACAAATTTGGGGGAAAGAGAGTCATTAAATAAATAAATTAAATTGAACAAAATAAGTAAATAACAGTAGGTTCTCAATTAGTAGTCCACACGAGCCAGTCCCCTTAGTAGTTTTGAAATTTTATTCCATTTAAAAGGTCAATGCCTCCATCTATTTTGGACATTGAAATATTATAATACTTTTCTCTTTTATTTTGTTTAAATTATTCTTATATTTCAAATCATCAAATATCCATTGTAATTTTTTCTCCCAAAAAATATTTAGCATTCTTCATTAGTCCGTGATCAAAATTTTATTTATATTATTTTCTATGTGATTCCTCTAAATGGTTACATGGACACTATGGTTGAATTAGAAATCCATGGTTTGAATTTAATAAACGATCATGATTTTTAATCCATGATGTTTGCAATAATCACATTGTTAAATTTTTTCACCTTATGAAAATTCCAATCATTATTCAAAGTGGATTATCCCATTTATAGTAAAAATGTATTACATGTAAGATAAATATCCTATTCCAAATTAATTATTATTTTTAAAAAATTTGGATCACTAAAATATAATACGAAATTTTTAAAAATACTAAGGTGACTTTTAAATTATCATACACATAGGATAATTCGGTTACGTCTAGATGAAATATAATATAGACAGTTGAATGTATTTCGTGTTCAAATGTTTCATTTACTTTATTTTGGCACACTCAAAAATTATCATCAAATAAACTATAATGTATTATGCATAGATTAATTTTCATACAAATGACAAAAATATCCAACACGACTCACAACTTCTTCTATAAAGAAACAATAATACAATCCCTGATCAATGTTTCTCAACCTCAAAATATCATTTAAAAAATGTGTTCAAATAAATACCAAGTCTTCTTAAAATCAATTATGGGCCTTAAAAATCACTTTTATACATCCTTTAATAACAAAAAACACATATCGTTAAGATTAGGATTAATTTTAATAATTCCAAATATGTAATAATAAATTAAAAATAATGTTTTAATTTATTTAATAATTAAATACTAGATTTTTCTAAAAATATATAAATATGATATTTACACAATAATTTGTCAAAATTTTGTGATTAAAATCATGGAGACACAACAAAAAATGTATGAAATCATTGTATTGTTAATTCCCCTAAACATGACCATTAGACACTTGGATAAGTAAGCATAATAAAGATCACTAAAGAAAAATTCAAATTTTAAGAAAACAAGAGTTCCCCATTCAACACCATATTTCTCAAGCTTCACATTCACACTAAATTATCATAATTTTATTAAATGGATTTTTTATATTAAATTAATTTTCCCTTATCTTATCCTATCATGATAACATATACCTACCTCCCAATAAATATTTCAATAAAAATCAAGTATAAATTTCATGAATTTTTTTCCTCATTCAATGTTCATATAAGTTTCATCATTGTATTGATGAATTTTCTTATATTTATCCAATGAGCCATGTATTTCCCTATATCATGAGGTATTTCCATGGTTGTTCTAAGGGATCAGGTTAGTGGTTCCTCATTATAATAATTGAAAAAATTTAGGATTTTTGGATTTATGTTTAAGAATAATGCATGATTTTATATTTCTTTTGAGAATGGATTCCTCCTTCTATCATTATCAGTTAATTTAGTTCCACTCCATAATGTATCAAATTGTATATATTACACCCTTGGTATTCTTTAAATAGTAACAATTCCACTCCATGTTTCCTTTAGTAGGTTTTCAGATTTGTTTACATTGGTTCCACTCTTAACGGAGGATAAGTAATTTATATTTTCATCAATAAGTGCGAGATCTATCTCTCCTCAGATGATGAATTATTTTCTTTCACCATGACATGTTTTAGTTAATTTATTATAATAGTTCATGTTCTTATTTGTAATTATCTTTTAGAAAATAATCTCCACAGATTCCATAATTTTCAAAGTAGATTCAATATTTTATACAACTCCATTTATCCTCCAAAATAATCATCAAATTATTTAGGTAGTATTATTTTTTAACACTTTAGTATTAATGGTAATTTATTCACTATTTCCACCTTTGTGGAATTGTTTTATGTTGAATTCAAATATGGTTTTTTGTAAAATTTAATTTTTAGAGGGAAAACATTTTTATTTTTACTTTAGATAGTAATAAAATTACATACCCATCCTTAGATTGTATCTAGTAAATTTTCCCATACACAGCATATTTATTATTTAAAAAATCATTTGTAAATAATTTATAACACTTCCTTACTTTAGGTTCAATAAATTATGAAAAACAGCTTGTTTCAGGTCACTGTCTCTCTTTACACACACTTGAATTCAACCTAGATTATGCATAAGCTTCTAGAGAAAAGAAGACAAATATTTTATTTGATTTGTAATGTTGATAATTAACAAGATAATTCATGGTTATAATAAATACAATGATTAAATTTAAAGTTAGGATTGAAGATATAATTCATTATAAAGGGCGTTTAAAAATAAAAATAATGCTTCAATGATTTATAGAACAAAGTCAATATTGTTACAATGTCTTGACTGGAATACTCATAAAATATTGGTTATTCAAATAAGTCATGGTTATCTCAATAAAAGGGTAATTATAATAATATAATAATATATTTTCACAATACTCTCATGTTAGTGATTAAAATATATAGTAGTATGTCATAGAGTGAGATTCAAAATTAGTGGCATTTTCATGAATTCCCCCCACATATAATTTGAAAACAAATTAATTCCAACCTTCATAAAAGGTGAGTAAATGGTTTGATTGAGTTTATCAATATCAAAATTGATTCTAAAGATGAAATAGAATTCTAATTAAGATCATCAAGTTTAAAAATCACATAAAAATAAAATAATTAGCACAAATAAAATTAAAAAATACACAAACCCATTAAATGCAATATTTAAAAATATGAAACTATAAAATCTTTCTCCCCCAAAAATAATGTATGAAATGTCATCAATTATTTTTAAAATATTTAATCTGTAAACCATATTTCAAATTCCTTCACAAAAATTATTTAAGTGTTAAAGAGCGATAATAACTATTAGTTTTTAGTTATCGAAATGTTAGAGGATTGTAAGATCTTATATTGGTTCTTGTGGAACGTTTCCAAGGAGTTTGTTCATCTTGTGACCATTAATAGTGAATGGGTTCTTGTTTCATTATTTAGTTATCTTACCAATACCGAAGGGATATATATTATCAATTATAAATATTACTTCCCTTCTAGAATTATTCTTACTTGGTATCAACTTGAGTCTTGAGCAATCTATTAGCACTTAGTACCTCAGATGAAAGTCATTCTATTTGATCAAATATTCAAAATCCACTCTAGTTCCATCTTATTAATATTTGAGTGCTAAAAATATTCTCTTATAATTTACACCATCTCTAATTGTTGTAGTTTCCTTTATTTTATAGCATTATGCAGGTCAATATTGACTTCTCCTACAACCTAATATGCTTTGTTTACTAACTATATAGGTAGATTTAGAGTATTTCCACTAATTATCATGTACGAAATCATTTTAATGGGGTGGGGTTATGTCTTCATAAAGGATCATTAGGAGGATTAAAAATTTTCGATCATTTTATTAATATTTGGTTTAATAGTTTTCTACAAAATCCCATTGATCTCCCAATATGACACTTTAGCTTTCCAATTTTTTGTGGTTGGATTTATGTGTATGTATTGTGATGATGTCAATATTTCCACATCAAGGATTCCATACTCTAATTAAAAAATTGGATCCATTGATAACTCCAGATGGATCTTGGAACTTTAAAAAAATATGTTTTTCCTAATTAATAAACACACAACTTTAGCTTTATCAGTCTTGGTGGACGTAGATTCCACAAATATTGAGACATATTATAATATTAGAAAAATTTTAGAATTAACTAATTACTTGAGAAAGGGCCCCATGAAATATATTATATATAATTCAAAAAATTTATAATACAAAACAATTAGTTTTTGTTGAATTCCAGGTCTCTTTGAGTTGTTTCTATAAAACTATCATTTCTCATATTTCCTTTCAAAATTAATGTGCATCTCTAAATAAATTAATCTAATAAATTCCAAATTTTAACACTTTTCTTGTTGTAATTTATAATTTCAAGTATCTTACATATACATGAGTGTGATATAATTAAAAAACAGATTGTATTTCCTGCTTAGGTAAGAATTTTATTATCACATTATCATTATTGATTTTCCATATATAAGGATCCTAAGAAATAAAATCTTTTTATTCAAATTTAATAATTTGAATTTTATTAGGGTTTAGTTGATATGAAACTTGAGAAGTTAACAAATAGCTGACCATATTACTATACCAAGACCCATATCTTTTAACCAAATATAACTTATACCTTGGAATGTGGTAAATCATGTTGTTTTGGGATGAAATCTCCACTTCTACTATGTTGGGAAACATTCTAATGAGATCAAATAATAGGTTATTATATACTTTATTGTATTTATATTCAAATTGAATTCTTGATGTAGAACTATCTATCCAATATGAAAAAAATTTCTTTAACCACATTCATCAAATATCAACATGTTTCTTGATCAAAGAAAATAAAAACTTCAGTTATATAAAAATTGGATTTTAATTTATCTAAAATAAATAAAAATGCAAGAAAATATTTTTTTTATAGTGGTGTAGTTGATCATGGAAACATATATGGTTATGAAAGTATAGTAAATTTCCTAATATTTCCCTTCAATATTTATGGATATAACTGCTCACATGAATTGGTTAGAAGAATCAAAATGTATCTCAAAATTGTTCCCTAAATTTTGGTGGAATTATCACTGGTGGGGTGATCAATATACACTTAAAGTTATCAATATATTCCCTTAACTCAATATTAAAATTAAATTCTGTATCTATCATATGTAACCTGGAAAGGAGAAGAAAAATCATACATTAATCATTGATAAATATTCTATAAAATCCTGCATGTATTTAAAAATATCTAACTTGTTTTACAAAATGTGGGTATGGTAAGGAATTTATCAATTAAGTATTTGATTTATACACTTTATTGAATTTTTTAAAAATGAAATTTTCTAAGACTATCCCTATTCACACATTAAAATGAAAATTTTCAAGATTTACAATCCATTATTTTTCAATATATATTTTTTTATATCTTTTCTAAATTTTTCATGTAGTGAATAAACAAGTCTTAAAATATAAGAAAGTCCCCTAAAAATACATCTAGGATGTCTATTATTTTTTTTAAAAAAAATTCTTACCTTGCACCAATGAAATGTAACTAGGGAATTATACAATCTGAATGAAAATATTTTTTATGCCAAGGATTCAATGGCATAGGTAATGGTAGTCTCCACCTAATCCTTAGCAGTAATGGGAACTTTTATGTAACCTAAAAACCCATATATAAAATAGTATTGATATTACCCTACTAATATAAAAAAGTTGATTAATAAAAGGAATAGGAAAGTGATCATTACTTGTGATGTGATTCAAATTCTACAATCTATTAAAAATATCCAACTATTCAAAATTCTCATTGTATATAACTCATCATTTTCATTTATCACAATGTTCAATCTAGTTTATTTTGATCAATTTGAATAGCTATGGTCTATTATGAGTATGAAATTGGATCCATTATGTCAGTATATAGTAATCACCCTGTCAAATTTTTGAGTAATTATATAATAGTTGGAATTAGATATCTTTTTTATTTCATAATAAGTCCAAGATTATCATTAAGTAAAATTCCATAAATTCAGGTTTAGGATTCAATGCCCCTGACATCTCTTAAACTCTATCCTCTTTCTTGAAAATTAATTATCAATATTTCAATGAATATATGTTCTTTAGTTTTGGTCATATTAATTACAACTATAATAATTATATTTATCAAATTCCCTGAGGTACACATATTTCAAATCATTGGAAAGTGGTTTCAATTCATGATTTTTGGATTGTTTCAATGATAAAATTAAATTTGGGTTCCTCAATTCCACATCTTCGATTTCCTACACACAATATGACATATAAGTTTCATCTTTATTAAATAAAAAAAATTACATCAAATAAGTCAAAATTTACCTCATTAGTTAATTTGATAATATATTTTTCTAATTCTTGGATATCTTCCTCGTCTATGGATTTTTAAATCCATAAAATGATTCCTCAGTGCTAAAAATTCATTTAATATGCATGGATTTTCAATGGGTGTAACTTATTAAATGTGGTAATGTGTAAAAAGTGAATGGTCCTCTAAAGGGTGCCTCATGGAGTCCAAAATATTAATGTTCAATCCGATGTCTCTAAACTCTATGGTGAGGGTTTCTTCATGCACATTGATTATGGTACATGTTATCTTTAATACAAGTCATTCAAAATTTATTGACAAATGTCATGGTGTTCTATATTCCTCCATATTGATCACATAGATGTCTATTGAAAAAACTGGTATTAGACTCTAATAAGAACATCCTTGAATAATCTTACAAAAAAATAAGTGGATCTTCTTGTATGTAACACCAAAAATCTAATGAGATTCAATTATATCATCTATAAAGAAGTAAAAATAGAGTAAGGAATTAAAGTAACAGAAGATCATATATCACTTATAGTAGAAAAATTTTTACATACCTAATAGTGAAAGAAATATAAAATTACTAATAATATTGAAACATTGTCAGAGTTTGTGGTATGATTAGGGCTGATAAAATTTTTCCTACATAGATCCTTTCATTCCCTTGATGTATCCTCTTGGTAAAAGTTCATCAAGAATAATACCATACTTGGGAATATTTTTGATATATAACAAAAGTGTAATATTAATATAATTTTTATATAATTTTTCTAGAAGTTTACATTGATGTTCTATCTTCATGATATTCTTATATAAAATCATTCTTTGTGGAAAAATATAGTGGTTTGTCTTTCTTTACCCTTTACTGCCCCTGTAGGGGTGTTTATTTCTTCTCCCTTATATGTTTATCATTCTTTTCATTCTATTTATTTTATTTATCCTTATAATATTTTTCATTAATATTTATAGAATATATATCTTAACTTTCTTCAACTTGAGGTTTTCAAGGTTCAGGGATAGGTGTGGGTAGTGATTGAAGTTCTTTTCTAGATCTATTTTACATCATTCAAAAATTACCCTTATAATTAAGGACTATTTGGGATGGTGGTTCTCTATGGTTTTTGGATAGAATGTCTACTATGTTGTTGATTTTTCATTTTAAGTACTTTAACCTCATTCTTGGGCTCTTTAAACTTAGGTCATTGTTATTATTATGTTTTTGGTGGTACAATATTTCAATGTAGTTCGAAGTGTATCTTTTTTAGAATTAATGTATTTATTCTTATGTTGGTTGGTTATAAGGTTTTTTATATTGTGTTTTAAGGGTGTTGGATTTGGTAATTGGTGATTTTTCAATTAATAAGGTGATTTTTGTTTTAGTAATACTAAAAAGGGGGCATGGCCAAGTTTTCTTGGTTCCTAAATCTATATTAGACTTTGGAGTTATCTCTATAGAATATGGTTAGTTATTAGTATTTTCTAGGATGAAATGTTGTTGTAAAACTCTTTATATAATGCATTTTAGTACAGTAGTCATTAAAATGATTGAGATGTGAGGTTACACTACATACCTTAGCTTATTCTTATTGGTCACTTCTTTTCTTTAGAACAATTCATATGAAAAAACAGCATAGTTATTAAAGTCGAGATTTGGGAAATTTGGATGATTCATAAGTTCGTAAATTAAGGATAAATATTATAAATTTACCTCTTGTAAAAAATTAACATTACTTTTGAGTAATGTATTCAATGAGACACTTGGATTCTATTGATGATTTTTCAATGAGAGCATCTCAAAATGAGGAAACCTGTATATTTATGTCATTTTATATAAGGCCTTTTTAATTGAATATTAAAAATTTGTTCCCCTTTATACAATGATCATGGAATCATTAAAGAAAAATATTATAAAACTCATATATATTTTTATAAATGATTATATAATAACAACTACCTCTATTCTCAAGGATTTTAACCTGGTGGTATGGGAAACTATTTTTAGGAAATGGCTTTTCAATTCATCCTAGTCATGAACCTATCCTAGTTGTAAGGTATGAATCCACTCTATGTATTTTACTTAAAATTATATGTGGAATGACCGAAACTTCTCTTTTTCTCATCCAACCCTTGTGGTTTCAAAGTAGAGAATGTAATAGTAAATTATTTGATGTGATTATTCTGAAATTTACCCGCCATGCCATGAAATTTTTGTAATAGATGTATTAAACCATTTTTCCATTCAAAATATTTTGAATAGTCGAAATGAAAATTTTGTTTTATGTGTAAATAAATTTGTGTGCATATAAATATATCAAGGTACGATTAGAGTTTCCTTCGATGATGGTAGTCTCACTATGTTCACCTTGAGTGTCACTATAATCTATTAAGGAAACTAATTTAAAATTATTTTTAAATGTAAATTAAAAGGTATTGTTAGAAAGGATATTTATATATCTAGCTAAAATAGGTAAAGTGTGTCAGTTAAAGATATGGTCATGAAAAATGTAGTTAGTGATTTGGTACTAAATCCCTGGTAATGATTCCCTGTTTTTACTCACAACCTATATTGGGGCATATTAAAAGAAATTATTTCTCACAGGTTAAATGTATTATAAGTGATAACCCAATGTTCTCTCTATATAGGAGTGGTAAAAATAACGGTCACTTTTTATTATAGAATCTTTTTTAAGGTTGACTGTTTTTTTAAAGTGAGTGAAATAATGTAACAAGATCTTCAAAATATATGATAAAGAATGTGATGGGTTTGGGTGTGTATTTCTAGTTGAAATGTTCTCATATCCATTAAAATATTTCTACATCTCTTCTTATTAATTTAAATGTCATAGATTCCTCAACTGATTCATTAATCACAGTTGGTTAAAGGGTATAATTGAGAATTACCTAGAAGTAAATACTAATTGGTTATCCCCTTATTGTGTGTGTGAGAATTAAATAAACCACTCTTAAAATACCAAGGAAATTACTAATGGGGTATTGGTTTTCCTAGTAAATTTTTATATATCCCACTACCACCACATATGTGTGAGTAATCTCGAAACACTGACTACATATTATAACATATTCCTTGAAAACAAGTTACATTGGGAGGAGGGAGATTATAAATTATCAAAAAAATATATAAAATTAATAAGTTTAAAACCATAAGAAAAATTTCATTAAAAGTATCAAACCGCTACTAAAAATGGAAATAAATCAATAGAATATAATTTTAATTCATTAATGTTTAAAGACTCAAGAATTACAATAGATCTTCTTACATTATCTGATCACTCTAGATTTATCTGTCCATTTTAAGGGTAACATAGATAAAGGATGATGGAGAATGAATTGTAAAACAAAATAAAATATAAATAAATATGTTAATAATAGTGATTTCTCCATGAGTAGTCCACACGATCCATGCTTCTTATCTTGATTATACTCTTGTTAATTTTGAAGAGTCTTTACCGCCTTCTCTTCTGGATAGTTGAATCCCATCCTATCTTTTCACTTTGTATTTTTTTTGAAATTATCCTTCTATTTTGTGGATTAAAATCCCTATAATGATCTGGTTTCCATACAAATTCATATATTTCATTCTTACTTATTTATTGTGATATTTTGTATATTATTGTTCTTGTGTTTTCCTGTTAATAGTTCCATGAATGTAGAGGTCACATTCCAAATCATTAATTTTAATTTCATAATTGATAATGATTTTTATTCCATGAATTCCACAGTAGTAACTTTTTCATATTTGTTCTCCTTATGAAAATTCTGTTCATTTCATAATGTAGATTATCCTACATGTTTTCAAAATGTTTTATGTGTAAAATAATTCTCCTATATCATAATACTTTTTCATTTGAAAAAAATCATCTCATTAATATATCATATACCCTACCCAAAATATCTTATAGCATATTGAAATGTCCTATATGATGTATAATTTTCTTATGTGTAGATGAAATTTCATACTAGTGGCTAATTTTTTTCACATTTGAATTTTGTATTTATAAAATTTTGGAACACTAAAAATATCCTTTAATATTTTAAATTATCTTATGTTTAGATGATTTTGTTGTATTTATGGCCAAAATTTCAGATTCGGTTCACTAATTATCCTTTTAAGTGGTCGTAAGACATTTCCCTTGGAATTTGTTTGACTATAGTACAATATTTCCATAATTTCTAAATCTTCTTTAAAAATGTTATGCCTTAAAAATAACCTCCAGACATCCTGTAATAAAAAATATCTCATAGATAAGTGTATCCTTAATCCTAATAATTATCAAGATAAAATAATCAATCAAAAATAATGTTTTAAATGATTTAACCATAAAAATCTATAGTATCCTAATATAGATAAATGTGAAATTTTTTGAAAAATTACTCAAAATGGTGGTATCAAATAATGAAAAGAGAAGATAAAATGTTTCAATATATTTTTTTCACAACCTTATTCATGGAGCTACCATATATTGAATATGTGAAATATTATTCAAGATATATGAATATAAATAGTGAAGGATGATGAAGAAAGGTATATAATCCATAAAATGAAACTAAGAACTTGATATACTCTTGTATTGAAGATAGAAGTGAGAGATCTAGGACATGATCTCTCTATAAATACGGATACTAGTGTACTTGATCATTTGAGTAACTAAGGAAGATATAGATCATTGAATATATCGATAAAGAGAGTAAGATGATAAGACCTAATCATGATAATCAGATGTTGTTTCTCTTGAAGAGTTTCCGTGATCTAAACTATTGATCAATAAATCTTGATAATAAATATCTATTTTCATGTGGTGTTGAAGAAAAAATGAAATAAATGGATATTTATTGTTCTATTACAAAAACAATTTTATTTGATAGTGATAATATGTATCTTTTCACTGTGAAATTAGAATATGATCATTATGAGACACTATGTTTATGAGATTAGGAATATCGGTAGTGTAAAAACATAGATTAATAGTGGATAATCCATGATTGAGTGACTAACCAATCACTTCAATGATGAGGATTTTAATTCCTATCCTTTTGAATTCTAGTGTTCCTATATTCATTATTTCCTAATAAATTTCGGTGAATCCAAGTAATTTAATATATAATTGATAAAAACATTAACCATTATAAAAATTTTAATTGAAATGAAATAGTCATAAAATTATGACACTAATTATCCCCCTTCTCTTAGTAGTACCTCTTCAAAAAAAGATAAAAAAGTGGTATCAATGCAGACCCAGTTTCCCTATACAAGAACCAATAATTGACAAAGTATGTATTATTTACATTAGGTAAACATTATGGGCATTCCATTATTTAATGGAAAAACCCATCATAGTTTGGGGAATAAGATATTGTGTTTATTTCTATCACTAGGCCTAGAATTATGTGATGCAAAAATAGTAGGATTTTCACTTATTACTATGGGTTATACTATGACTATTTCTAATAAGATAAATATGGATGTAGAAGGAAAATATCAAAATACCATTATGAATTTCCTTTCAAAAAAATTTATAATAAAATCATCGGACTTACAATTATGAAATAAATTTGGGATAAATTAAAAATAATCTTTGATATAAATATTAATATCATGTATGAAAAGATTTATATTTGGATAATAAGGTTTGTGGATATAAAAATTTACAAGGACAAAAATAATTACAACTACTTTAAAAGAGTAAATAACATTTTCAACAATATTTGGGGGTTTGATGAGAAAATAGATGATTCAACTATTTTTAAGAAACAGATGAGAAATTTTATAGATAGGTTTAATCGAAAAAATTAATCATTGAATTATAGATAATATATTTCATTTTTTGTGTCATATAAAATTATCATTGCTTATGGGAAGAGAAATACCCCATATTTCATGAATATAGAAAAACTATGAGATAAAATTTAAATCTATGAGAAATCATGAAGTTAATGATGATGAGAAAGGATAATTAAGTAATTTTGATAAAGATGAATCTAATTAAGACATAGAAAAAATTATTTTCCTTAAAAATGGTCTAAATAAGGATAGTGAAAAGGAAATGTAAATAAACCAGCATAAAGATGTAACAATAATAGAATTGTACATTTTTCTATAAATTTCTCAAAGAAGAAATATGATAGATCTGAATCGAATGAAGAATTAAAAAAACTCAAAAAAAATTAAATTGGGTAAAATAAAATAATTTACTTTCATAGAAAGTGAATAAATTTTATGAGTTTGAAGGAATAATATAACAGTTCTTTAAACTTCCAATAAAATCATAAAGTTAATTTTATACATCATGATGAAATATTTCTTGATACCTCAATTAGTGATAGTAATAAAGTTGAAGGAACATAGCTTGAATATAGGATTAAGGATGAGTTAGAATAATTTCTTGAGAAGAACATGAAGAATAAGAATTAAAAGTAAAATATAATAAAATAAAAGGATAATATATCTAAGGGAAAAGCGGAGTATGTTAAAAAATAAGTGATATAAATTGATGAAATAAATAAATATAAATTTGAAGTGATTGTGATGGAAATGTTAGTGAGAAATATTGAGGGAGAAATTGTTATGAAAGAAGATTATTTTTGAGAGACATGGTAAATATGAATTGATGCTCAATATTAGTTGAAGAATATCATAGGATACTTCAAAAATTTAATATTGGTTAATGTTAAGTCTTCTCAAGCTAGTGAGTAGAAGATTACCAAATGATAGGTAAAATATTTTCATTATAAATTCTAAGGGAAACCTATTATTTCTAAAGATATTGGTTAAAAATAACTATAAATATGTTTAGAATAATAAGATATTTGAGAGACACGTTTCCATATCAATTTAAGAGAGTAATGTGATAATATGACCACTGACTCAAAGGTAAAGTCAGGCTCAAGTTACAATAGAAAAATATCAATAATTTTATGGATGGATTTATCGTAAGTATGCAAGACCAAATTTTAAAGACTTTTTCTAGTGTTATGTGGTTTTTAGATTTAAATTCCAATATTTTTGGTTAAATATTTCATTGTGAGGTAAGAATCATTAACTAGGGGGATATTTATTAAGGATATTATATTATATTCTCAAAAAAATCAATCCATGACCATAAATTAAACCAATATTCCAACCCAAAAACATATTTAGATTCATAAAATTATTTCAAGGAAAATATTACTAATTGGGTCACAGGGTAGAGGAGTGCATTAATATCCTACCATGATAGGTTCACTATAGTATGAAATGGTAGGAAATTTTTATGGAAAATGGGTAATGTAACATTCTATCAAAACATACACAAAATCATGTGAAAATAAAAAAAAAGAAGATAATATTAATAAGGAGTGAATAATAGTTTGTAAACCTCAATTATATATCTATAAGAACATATATGAATAACAAATAAGTGATATTTATGAAAAAATAATGTTATTTCCCATGAAGAGATCAAATATCATGAGAGGTTTTCCAAAAGTGTCAACATAAAAATTTCAAAATCTATGTAGAATATGTGAGAATATCAGACATGAAATAAAAAATTATGTGACAATCCTACCTGTTCAAGTATAATTAATGATGAAGATAATGCATGAATTATTAAATTCATTTCATTTTATGGTCAAGATGAATAATTCATCATTACACAAGGAAAACCATCAAGGAAAGAATATGATAATGTAACATGCAAAGGATAATGGTAGAAATTGATGTATGAATAATTCATCCTATGATGATATTGGATGTAATGAATGGTCTTGGATGCATGGAAACTATTATACATACAGTTTCAATTTAGGTTTTAAGAGGTCCCTCCTTATATCATAAATTATTTATCTATGTGTTCTAAAAAAATATAATTGAAGGATATGAAGCAAATAAGGAGGTAAATGTGTGTTTTATACACTATAATATTAATAAGGTGCTCATAATAAAGTTTACTAATTACAATGACAAAAGTTTTCAATCTATTATTATAAAGTGGATCAATAATTTTTTGGTAGCTTAATCAAATTATATAATTAGTTATGATAACAAAACTTATATTCATTATTTTATTTATATCAACTATGTTCATAAAGGCAATGTTTTGGTTGATCAGTTAAATGGGAGAGTATTATATATATATATATTAGTTTCTAATTTGTTTATTAATATGAGTGTAATCTATAGATTAGTCATGATAATTTTTCTGAACAACCCCTATAATGGGAAAATTTAGAATGGCATCACATACATGGTAGTTTATGGAGAATATTTATCACCTTGGTTATTCATTCATTGTTTTTATACTAGGTTTTTTTACATAAACATACTGTAGATTGACTAAAATATCATGGATAAGTTGATTGTGATTAAATCCTTCTTATTAATAAGTTTATAATGATAGAATTATGATAATATAGGGGTTAAATATTTTCTTTTATAAATAATATTATGTAATGAATATGATATAGTTAAAACATTACCCTTATATTCCTTTATATTTATTTTATATAAGGGGGATACGTTGACATTGACATTAGAATAAATTTGGGCAATGAAAAGAAACACAAAGGGGGATATTGAAGAACAAAAATTGATCTATAAAGATGAGTTGGTTTTTTATCAATATTAATTTTTTGAAAATTCAATGTGTATTGAGAAATTTGGTTCCATAATAAATGGAAATGGACAATAAAGGTTAATGATTAGAGATCTCACTTCGGTTGATTCAATGTAGCAGCCCCATATATATGAGTATTGGAAAAATAATCATCAAGGAAACAATGGGAAAGTGTTAAAGGATCAATAACCACAATTTATGATAGTCTGGATGATAATTTGAAATAATCCAGATATTATAGAGATTTAGGTGTAATTATTCAATGAATAATTACTAGTTTAAGTTGTGAAGACCATATCCATGGAGGCATGATCATGAAAACTATTGTATTAAGTTACGGAGAACCTTATATGAATTTTATGAGTTTATTTATTATTTTTGATAACATGCTTATAAGATTTAAAGATGTTATGTTCCTATTTGAGAAATGTATAGAATATATATACTAGAGATGAATGTTTACAAGGAATCATATGTGGATTATATAAGAGTCATATCATGTCTGATCTATGATATTTTATCAAAATTATGACTCTGTAAGAGTTATATAGACTCACATATGAGTATTGTTTGAATTTAATGAGTCATATGATTCTACAAAAGAGTCATTGAGGATTTTTTTAAGTCCTTTGTTTTAAAAAAATGAGTCATTATACATTCATTATTTGCAATTCTATGACTATGTAAGTATCATTTCTACAAAAAAAACTTTCTACGATAATTGGATGTTTATAAGATACAAACTCATAATGAATAATTACTTTCAATATATATATATTTTTTTTAATATGATACCACTTTTTAAAATCTATGGATTTCATAGAGATTTTAAGGAATGAAATATTTTGAATCTCTCTGGGTGTTGGATGAGGTTTGGATGGGATTTCAAATAAATATTATAATTAGACTATAATGAGAATTAAAACAAAGAAATATATTTCATATTTGAATGGGAGTAACAATTATCACTGCTATTTAAGAAGTTTCCATATTTTAAATACAGGAAATAATATTCATGACATGTGAATATATAAAGTAAAGGAGGAAGAAGGAAGTTGTGTAGTTCATGGGAAGAAATTGTGAACCTAAAAGACTATTGTATCAAAGGAAAAAGTGATAGACCAAGGTCAAGATATTTGATGATATAAGGAGACTTGTGTACCTAATTGTTCAAGGAATATAGGAAGATCTAGATTATTAAATATCTAGAGAAGTAGACAAATTCCAGCAAACCTGATCATGATAATTAGTTGCTAATATTATTGATGAAGTAGTATGAGTTGTACTATTGATCAAGAAGTCATGATGAGAGGGATCTATTTTTTAATTGTGTGAAGAAACCTAAGACCAACAGGAATTAAATAATAGATTAATCCTATGATAAGTATAATAAATCTCAGAACACTCAGATGATCCAAAGATAGAAAGGTACAGTGTCTTTGAGATTAACTATATAATCATCTTATTTTACTATAATTTCATAGATTTATCCATAATAATTTTCCACTAGACCCTTTATAGGCTTCTCACATTATATAATCATATTTATAACATGTTTATTGTAAAATTAATAATGAGATGAGCTCAAATTCTGAGTAAGGGAAATGAAAAATTATAATGCCCCATTCATAAACATTACATAATCTTGAATTAAGTTAATAATTCAAATTGAGGGTCTTTTCAGGTTTAGATCTTTAGAGAATTAGGTCATAACATATACATAACTAATTGATATCACTTGTAGAAACTTCTACTGAGTGTCAGTTTTTTTCATAAGATAAAAACACTTCAAAAAAAGAGTCATGTCTAGTTCCATGTTTTAGACAAATATACTTTTCATTGATCACATCCTTGACCCTATTCCACATTATGTCCTTTGAAAAAAAATTTAAAAACATATGATGAGAATAAAAACCTTAGAAAGGGATAAAAAAGAAGAAGAAAACTGTTATTTTTTCAAAACAACAAGTAATCCATTAATATCTTATCATAAGTAATACTTTTCACCTTTATGAAGTAGTAAATACTCTTCACTAAATAAAAGATCATTTCTTACCATTTTTTAACAAAAAATATTACCAAAAACCCCTATAAAGAAGATAGAACATATAAAGGTAACTTGGGAGATAAAGATTCTTAAATGGAATTACCATACGGTAGGCTTCCACACACATCACTAAATCGAATAGCCTTACGTCCGACTTTCGTACCCAATGCATTGGAGGTTATAACGTAACCACCCATCCTGGTTTATCATGGCACCACCTTTCATTTAGTTTATCACGTAACCACCTGTCAAATGTCCAAGTACATAAAATATTTCATTTCAAAAATAAAATTTCATTTGTGATCACAAGAAATAATTTCAAGATATTGATATAATAAATCAATTTCAAAAACCATTTTCAATACCAAAACACCCAAAAATTGAATAATGGGATTCTTTTTCATTTTAAAAACATTAAGTCTTATAGAATAATCCAACTGACGATTATGGAGGCGGAGAGGTCATTGTCACTACAAACATTAAAAAAAATTCCTTTTTTCATTTAGTAAAATGCTTCATAGAAAACATATTCCCTTCAAATTAATTGAAAAGACAAAGGTGTTTGTACACCATAAAAAATAAAGTCGTTTATAAAGAAAAATACTCATCAATTAAAGGAGATTGAGACGAAGTCCCTTACCTCCGGTCTGACATGACTTGTTCGTTCATTAATCTCCTAAATAACAAAGTAATGTTAATTTATACATGCTTCAGAACATTTTTTATTTTTATTATTCCTTTTATACAACTTATTACAACGTTATAAACATTACAAAATTATTTAAGTTTATAACGATCATTTTATTGATATTCTGTACTTGAGTAAAAAATAAACTTCTTATAATTACATGTTTTCCATGTGGTAAAAAGAACATTATATCTAGAATGATATTAATTATTTATATATCATATATATCATACATATCTAGTATATATATTTACTTAGAATAGTACATAACATCTAGATATAAGAAATGAAATCCATCATTCATTGAGACGGTAAGTCGTACGTACGCATGAAAGCTACTTTCTTTTTTATTTCATATTTTAATGGAATGAAAACATAATGATACATATTTATATCATAATTAGAGTATAATATCATATTTATATACATTACGTAAGTTCATTGACACTATTATTATACGTTCCTTGTATGGTATGAAAAAGTCATATCACTTTGAAGGGGCGGTAGTTCGTACTTCCTCAAATGAAATTATCGTATTTACCTATTATGGAAACCATAAAGGTATGATATAAATGAAAAATAAATAATAATATAAAAAATATAAGTATAATATATAATTCATAAAAATAAATTTCCATCATAATGGAAACCATAAGAGGTGGGTGGAGAAGATTGAAAAATCTTCGTTTCGTGAGGCAGTAGTGCGCAGTCCACTGAAACAATAAGTTCTTTACCCATTAGACGTAGGTGTGTGTAAGTGTAGTATGAATAAATATCATAACAAAATCATAGTATATTTAGGATACTTTTTTTGTTATAAAATGAATAAATAACAAAAGATTAGGGTGTTGGAGAAGTAAAATAAAAGAAATGAACTTAAGAAAAGGTGTTATCTTTAAATAGGGTACCTTCCTTTGGTTTGAACCAAAATAATTTCATGAATTGCTCTCTGCCTAAGGTAAGGCTTCTAGGAGGACGGGAGAGATGTAGGGATCTTATTTAGTCTCATGGTAGACAATCCATGGGGCTTGAGAGGTGTGATTAATGGGTTAGATGTCATGGATTTTTATAAGGGGGATGAGGGGCTCATTAAGAATGTTTGAAAATATTATTTAATTATAAAATGATATTTGGTTTCTAAAGGTCCAAAACCCATTAAAGACGAAGATAATACGATTCATGTTAGACATAAAATCATCCAATTATAATTGGACATGTTGTCGATATTTTTTTAATTTTTATAATCTTATTTGTTTAAATCATTCATTAGTGAGTTAAACACCGCATCATTATTGTGTCATAAGTTATTTTATTTATTTGATGTATAAAAGTTATAAAGAAAATACCACAATGTAAGAAATAATTTTATCTTTATAATTTATTTTTATCATAAAATATATAAATTATATAATCCCACATTAAAATTGATTTAGCAAAACTATACATGATTATGATATTTTTATTCTTACTTTAAATAAAAGTTATTAATATCATTATCTTTCCCAAGTAGCTTTCAAAATCCAATGGTCTCACCCAAGGATATTATTGGTAGGAAATTACTAATAAAGTATGGTTAGTATAATTGTTAAGGTAATTTTGTATTATTGTAATATTTTTTTTATCAACAATTACCCTATTTACCTTTAACCACGATAAATAAAATTCAATAGTTACTATTAAAAAAAATTATTTTTATCTTATTCAACAACATTTTACTTACTAATAATAACCAAGTATGTATGATTTTCTAAATTAAATTCATAAAAGGGGAAAATTTTCGTTTAATTGAAAAAGTTATTTTTTTAACTACTACTTAGTGTTTTCACTATTCAAAAAAAAATTGAAGTTTTTTAGAAAGATACCAGAAATACACCCAAATATATATTTGATATTATAAATTAAAACATTATGCCTATTTTACCATATTCATTACATAAAAGTTGAATTTAAATTGAAATTATTTCCCATTGTCAAAACAAAAATCGTGTTTTTGAGAAATAATAACTATCAAAATATTAACACTTGTTTATGTTAAAATTCAAAGAGAAATTACATCCAATAACCATCATTGGATTAAATGGTAAAAATATAATCTTATTAAACTTTAAAACTAATTAAAAATATAATATAACCATTTAAATAAATTAGATTAAATGGAAGTTTTAAATTTAAATACAATATTTATTACTATTCATTAAAAAAGTAATTTTATCGGAAAATTCCAAAAAAATACCCAATGTAAATTTTGATTTCCCGATTCTAAAGAATAACTTTAATTGGTCAAATAGGACATAAAAATGTTACCGAAACTATATTTAAAGAGGGGTTTCCATCAAAAGGTAGTAAATCGTCCTTTTAATAAATATTAGACTATTTCTGCATAAAATTAGAATCATTCACATTTTTTGGCCTCTAACTTTTTTTGGGTAAATGTTAAAACATTTAAGAAACATGTAAAATAAGTTCTTAGTTAATTCTATTCGTTCTCACCATTACAATGACTAGGCGTTAACTACCATTTATAATAATATTATATTATTATATTTGAGCATGACCCAACGTTGTGTGCAACGTATGATTTCAATGAAACCAGTTGTTGTGTATCAAGTACGACATTGAACATAGAATCCCCATTAAAGGATGTTTAATATATTATTCAAAAATATTAAAATTTATTATTCCTTATTTACCTGATGTGTTACAACCTTACCACATTTTGGAAATTACGTCCTTTCAATTTTATTCACTAATAAAATAAGTTGGGGTATTTATCCCTCATGGCATTTTCCGATTATCACATTTCCTCTTCAACCATATGGGTTTTCAAAAAAACCATTACCTGACGAATTACCTTATTTCGCAAAATTATCTCTCTTCGGTCAAGAATTTGGACTGTTTGTTCCTCATAGGATATATTATCTTCAACTGAACTACCTCTAGGCTCAAGACATGAGATGGATCCGACATATACTTTTTCAACATTGAAACATGAAAAAAATTGTGAAACTAAGATAAATATGGATGTAAATCCACTATGTAAGTCGCTGATCCAACTTTCTCCAAGATTTCATAAGGTCTAATGAACCTCAGACTCAATTATCCCTTCATACCAAATAGCATGACACTTTTCCATGGAGAAACATTGAGAAAGACATGATCACCTACCTCAAAAGAGAGATCCTTCCTCCAGTTATTATCATAAATTTTCTACTTTCTCTGAGTTGTTCTCATTTGATTCTTAATCAACTGATTTTTTTCTATCATCTCATCTACTAATTTTGTTCCCATCAACTTCCCTTCACAAACTTAATCCCAAAAGGCTAGACTGCAACAATACTTCCCATATAATTCCTTAAATGGATCCATCTGTATACCAAAATGAAAATTGTTATTATAAGAGAATTCAACCAAAGAAAGATGTTGGCCCCAAAATCCCTTGTAATACAGTGAACAACCACATAGCATATCCTCGAAGTTGTGAATTGTTCACTATAACTGCCAATCTGATTGAGGATGAAAATTTGTACTAAAATTTAATTCAGTACCCAATGACTTCTGAAGGCGTTTCCAAAAGTCAGAAGAAATCTTGGGATCACGATCAGATACAATGGACAGGGGAAATCCATGCAACCTAACTATCTTTTTAACATACAACCGAGAAGGTTGATCTTGAGATAAAGTATCTCAGATAGGATGGAAATGAGAATATGTAGTTAATCGATCAACAATATCCCAGATTACAATATTATCTCGACATGTATTTGGTAATCCCACAACGATGTCCATGGATATATTTTCCCACTTCCACTCTGGCACTGGTAATGACTGAAGCATCTCCTTTGGTAACTAGCACTCTACTTTAACCTGTTGACATGTAAAAAACTTCATTGTAAAGTCATTAATATCTATTTTCATTCCGTCCCACCAGTAATACTCTTGAAAAGAAGGAAATTGTTAGTTTTTAAAAACAACAGGTTAACCATGAATCACTTAGCATAAGTAATACTTTTTACCTTTATAAAGTAGTATATACTCCTCACTAAATAAATGATAATTTCTTACCATTTTTTAAACATAATATTACCAAAAAACCCATAGAGAGAACACATAACATATAAAGTTAACATGGGAAATGAACATACTTAAATGGAATAACTATATGGTTGACTTCCACACATATCACTAAATAGAATATCCATATGACTAACTTTTATACCCAATGAATTGAAGGTTATAATGTAACCACCCATTCTGGTTTATCATGGCGCCACCCGTCATTTGGTTTATCACATAACCACATGTCAAATCTCCATGTTCCATTATAAAATCATAACAAATAAAATATTTCAATTCACTAACAACATTTTATTTGAAATAACAAGAAATAGTTTCAATATATTGTAATAATAAATCAATTTAAAAAAACATTTTCAATACCAAAACACCCAAAAACGGAATAAGGTGTTTCATTATCATTTTAAAAACATTTAGCCATATAGAGGAGGCCAACTAATGTTTACGGCGGCAGAGAGGTCATTGTTGCTGAAAATGTTAAAAACATTCTTTTTTTATTTAGTAAAACAGATCGTAGAAAAAAGATTCTCACTGAATGAAACAAAACGTTTTATGTATTTATACACCATATAAAATAATGTCATGTATAAATCAAAATATGCCTCAATGAAAGGAGATTGAGATGAAGTCCCTTATCTCATGTCAGGCTTGACTTGTTCATTATTTAACCTCCTGAATTACAAAATAAAGTAAATTTCTACTTGATTCATAACATTTTTGAAGTTTTTAATTCTTTTTATATCACATAATTTCACGTTATAAACATTAACAAATTATTTATGTTAATATGGTCATTTTGTCGATATTTGGTACTTTAGAAAAAAATGAATGTCTTATAATTACATGTTGTCCAAGTGGTAAAAAGTCAATTATCTCCAAAATTTTATTAATGATTTATATATCATATATATCATACATATCTAGTACATATGTTTATTTATAATAGCACATTACATTTGGAGATAAGAAATAAAACACACCGTTCATAGAGATGGTAAGCCGTACATTTGCATGAACACTACTTTCATTTCTATTTTATATTTTAGTTAAATGAAAACATAATGATACATATGTATATCATAATTCTAGTAAAATATCATATTTTATATACATTATATATTTTCATTAACACCATCCTTTATACGTTCCATGTTTGGTGTGAACGAGTCATATCACTTTGAGGGGGTGGTAGTGTGCACTTTCTCATATGAAATTATTGTTTTTACCCAATATGGAAACTGTAAAGGTATGATAAAAATGAAAAATAAAAAAGCATAAAGAAATAAAATATAATTTCTATTACATATTAATAAATTTCCATCATAATGGCCACTATAAAAGGTTGTAGGAGAATATTTAACAATCATCTTTCGTGAGGTAGTAGTTGGTCGTCCACAGAAATAGTATGTTCATCACCGATTAGACGGAGGTGTGTGTATGTTTAGTTCAAATAATACTCATAAAAACAAACTAGTATATTCAGGATACTAGTTTTTTTATAATATAAAAGAATAAAAAGAGTTTAGGGGGATGGAAAAGTAAAATAATATAAATGAATTTAAGAGAAGACGTTAGGTTTAAATCGGGTAACTCCCTTTGGTTTGAACCAAAATGATTTATTGAAGTTCTATATTCCTAAGGAAAGTCTTCTATGATAAATATAGGGATGTAGGGAGTTTATTTAGGCATATTTTGGTCAATCCAAGGGGCTTGAGCGGTGTGAGTAATGGGTTAGAGGTGATGGCTTTTTATAAGGGGGAGGGGCTCTTTAGGAAACGTTGAAAATATTATTTTATTATATAACGATTTTCGGTTTGTAAAGGTCCAAAACTAATTAAAGTACAATAAAATATGACTCATTCTCGAAATAAAATAATATAATATGAATTAGATAGGTTTTATATATTTTTTTAATTCTTATAATATTATTTATATAAATCATTCATTAATGAGGTATACAATGCATCATTATTGTGTCATAACTAGTTTTATTTATTTGATTTCTAAAAATTATAAATAATATATCACCATATAGGAAATCATTTTATCATTATAATTAATATTTATAGTCAAATATATCAATTATATTACCACACATTAAATTTTTTTTAGCAAAATAATACAGGTTTATGATATTTTTATTTTTTACTTTAAACAAAAAGTTATTAATATCATTATTTTACCCAAGTGGAATTAAAAGGCCAAAATTATCACCCAAGGATTTTATCGTTTGATCATTACTTATAAAATAAGGTTAGTACAATTTATTATGTAATTTTATATTATGATAACATTCTTTTTACCTTGAATTACCCTATTTACCTTTAACCACTGTAAATAAAAGTCAAAAGTTACTTTTCAACAAAAATTATTTTTATCTTACTAAACCAAATTTTTCTTACTAATAACAACCATGTATGTCAGATTTTTTAAATTAAATTCACAAAAGTTTTAAAATTTAATTTAAATGAAAAATTCAGGTTTTTAACTACTACTCAGTGTTTTCACTATTGATCCAAAATTAATGGATTTCAGAAAAATACCAAAAACTTTTCTTCAGCTATATTTGACATAACAAATTAAAAACTGATATCTATTTTAAAAAATAAAAAACATTGAAGTTTAAATAATTAATTTGAAATTAATTCCCTTTCTCAAAACAAAAAGTGTGTTTATAAGAAATAATAACTATGAAAAGATTGTCATTTTTTTATGTACAAATTCGAAGTGAAATTGCATCCATTGAAAAAATGGCTTAAATGGTAAAACTATAATCTTATTAAACATTAAAACAAATTAAAAACATAATCTAACCATATAAATAATTTATATTGAAAGGTAGTTTTGAATTAAAATACAATATGTTTCACTACTCATCAAAAAATAAATTTTATCAGAAAAATAGAAAAAATTCACCCAAAGTAAATTTTGATGTCCCGATTCTAAATAATATTTTAATATTGTCAAATAGAACATATAAATGTTACCAAAACTATATTTAAATATGGTTTGCCATCAAATGGTGGTAAATCGACCTTTTAAAGAATATTAGACTATTTGTGCTTAAAATTAAATTCATTCACATTTTAAGCCTCTAACTTTTAATGGATAAATTTAAAAACATTTAACAGACATGTATAACCATTTTTCTATTTAGTTATTTTCATTCCAGCTATTACAATGGATAGGCATTAACTACCATTTAAAATAATATTATGTTATTATTTTTTAGTATGACGCAACGTTGTGTGCAACATAATATTTCAAAGAAACTTGTTGTTTTGTTATCGAGTACGCCATAGAATATAGCAACCCCTTTAATATAAAATTAATATTTAATTCAAAAATATGAAAAAGTGTCATTATTTATTTACCTAGGATGTTACACATATCATAACATATTAGATCATAAACATGAATTAGTATATGAGAAATATATAAATAACATCATAAAATCTCAAAAGACCATAGATAATAATAAAAAAACATTATGGAGTAACATAATATCAAAATAAGATCATTGAAGAAACATAAAATAAAATACCTAACTTATTAATAAATATCAATAATCATAAAACATGCGACCACGATATAAAAGTGAAAAATAATTTTAAAAATATGGCTTAATCATCAAAACCTAGAATAACAACATGGAATGGTTGAATAATCAAACAAATAATATCCCTTATCATTGTGAACATACCTAATCACTTACTTGTTCACGTGTAATATTTTGATTGTATCTAAACACTATTACAAAATCATTTTTTGATCCTAACTACTCGATAACCTATTCAAATGTAAAATTGTAAGTATAGATTATTTCCATGACACTCACCCTTTTTGGTCCTAGTTACTTGCTAACCAGTTCACATGTAAAACCGTGATCAGAGCATAATATTATCACGCATACCCTTTACAAACCCAGAAAGTCACTAAAATATTCACATAATAGTTAAAACTCATGAGATATATTTCTTTACTCAATGAATTGGTGGTATATTTAGGTCTCACCCATCTCATAATAAATAAATTCGTGTGACACTTAAATAGACAATCATCACATCATAAAATAACCCATTGAAATAAAATGGGTTCCATGATATTTCCAAATAATTACATAAATAACCCATAAAAATAAAATGAGTTTCATAGAACAACAAATATGGAAATCATTCAATTTTCACATTAAACCCACCAAAATATAATGGGTTTTATAGGATATAAAAAATTTATAAAATAATAATACAAACTAAATCATTTGTTATCAAAACATTTATCACCCAAAATAATGACATATAAGAATAATATATGGTTAAACATAAAAAACTCCACTAGATATATATCATTAAAATATAATGAAAACAAATCATAAAGGGTATGACTTTTGATTTTTTTTTGTTTTCCACTGTAAAAGTCATGGAGACGAGTATCTTTTCAAAAGTTTCCATTGTTTTTTAAGAAAACTAAATAGAAACCATTTATGTAAATATAATTGGTTTATAATCTATTTCCCTTAGAAGTAAAAAAGATAACATCATTTAAATGGGAAAATCATATAAGTATGAAGTTTAAATAAGATATTTTATAACTAAAATAAAGGAGTTTGAGTTACCCAATACCTTATGGATGTCATAATTTCATAGATCAAAGGAAAGATAGGAATTTTTAAAACCTTATTACAAAATTTACAAAATAATATATCTTTAAATGAAATAATGGTTTTAAAAAATACAAGTCAAAATACCTAGAAAAATATTACTTTTAAAAGAAACTTTAGTAATAGAGACATGCAAATGATATAAATTTTTAAATAAAATAAGTCAATATAACATTAAACATTAAATTTCCAAATTAATATTTAATAATGGAAAAATTAAATATAAATATATTTTAATAAAATTAGTGGAAATAAATTGAAAAATATCACTTTTAAAAAGAATATTTAATCATGGAAAGTTAAACATTACATAACATTTTTTTTAAAAGAATAAAATATGTAAGGACCCGACCCCAGTTGCTCTGGGGTGATGCATTAATTTGTTAAATTGGAATATAAACTAGGAGTACCCATACTGAAGGACTGAATAGTTTTTCTGTTTTGAAAATCCAGATACATACATAAGTTAGACATTATAACATGAAATGAAATACAACAAAACAAATTCTCTTGAATCACACATAATATTTTGAATTATCCTTCAAATTAATTCATAATATACTTACACACAACATGGGGTAAATAAAACACGTGAAAAGGGTGATCTAAAATCCTCAGTAAGGGTAAATAATATAGTAGACTAAAATATAGACACCAGGCAGGGTGAATAACTAAAAATTAAGGCCTTCAAAATTATACTTGAGCATAATATGGAAGGAATAAAAACTGATTAAATAATTCCACAATACATAACCATGGATATTATGCAAGTCAAATAATCACATGGACTATAAATATATAGTTTCACAATGAGGGAATTTATAATGTCATACATTCTGAAATATACCGTCAAGGCCCCGACCAAGACATCAGAAAATGATTAAGGCCTTGGCCAAAACCATATCTATAATTGGTAAAGGAATTGGAAAAGTCCATATCTATTTTGTCTCATGAGACCAAACAATTAATCAATGGGATATAGAGGGAAGCACCCATCACTTTTAAATTCCAATGCATTCCTCATATGAAAAGTGATAAACATAATCAAAATGAACATATGGAATAACATTTCCCAATTTGTAAACATAAACACTATACATTATGAGTTGTATGTAGAATAGTTTCAAGATATAACATTCCTGGTCAAACTAATCATAAAAAACTCAACAAAATATAGTATATAATATCATAAAATATTAGTCCCAATACGATTCAACAAGAGTGTTAAAATAGATAAAATTACACTTTAAAAATCATCGAGTAATTCTTGAGATAAATACTCTTTTACATTAAAAAGAAGAGTTATTTTTTAAAAATATTTTTATAATACCAGAAATTAAACAATATAGTTTTATAATAAATAAATGTGTAATTTTAGAAAAAAATTGGTCCATGAAAATATATAATAGAGCTTAATTCAACACATGTAAGAATTCGAGAAGTTCCCTTGAATTAGACTAGTGTTTCGGGATGAATATTTAAAATATCCTTTTAAATCATGTAAATCGACATAAAATAAATCAGGATTTTGATTGGTAAAAATATATAGAACATTCAAAAAACATCATGAGTACTAAAGAAGAATAAATAATAATTTCATTGAGATTAAGAGAGACAAAGAGTAACCAAAAAGAAAATGGAGGTTCGTGTAGAAAACTCTAAACATATGTCCGAATATGTTCCGATCATGAACTTCAGGTGATGTAATATGAAATTAGAAATATTAATAACTTAATTAATAATCAATTAGGCATTTATTTTATTTAGTATAATTTTGATGTTCATTTTTGGTCGTTTTTATGGGTAAGAGATTCGATATCACCTTTGTGAGTGCTCGTTTAATTAGTTTTCAAAACGAGTTCACTTGTATGGAAGTTAATGTAAAATGGGATTTCAATTCCATAGTTGATTTTTATAATATTAATTTTAATACATAATGTTAAATGATCATATTATTTATTTGGTTAATTTGTGGGAAGATGATTCATTATATGAAATTTTAATGATAAACACTTGGATTGATTTGGTGGCTTTTCGATCACCACAAACTCATTTTGTTCTATAAATTAATATTATGGGTAAAAAATAATTCCAGGACAATAAATAGGATATATTGAATATATTATTATTTGGTAAAACCATTAAATGGTTTCATGGACATAAATGAATATGATAATAGAATTTGAAAACCTGTCCTCCTTGAATATGATAAATTAACACATCTCGGATGGTATTTTTATTTATAGTATAAAAGGAGGGGAAAGCTGATATGATGATTAATTATTATATTTTAATAAGAAAATCCAAGTACATGTATGTTACTAGAGATATCATAACATTACTAGTAATGTAGGTCAGGAAATAAAAAAGAATGAACGGAACATAAAATAATATAAAAGAAATGAAAAGTGGAATTTACCTCTTGGATTTATCTTCTTCGAGAGCCTCTTTAGGGGAAATGATTTGGTATTTTTAAGAGGGAAAAGGGATTATATATGTGGGGATGAGCTTGTTAGATGATTTTAGTAGAACTTATAAAAGGTACAAAGCTTGAGACAAGTGTAGGGAAGATGGAGGGGTGGTTTTTATAGTGGAGGGGAGGAGGGTTTTTCTATTATTTTAATCATTATTTTTTTATTTGATTCTCAAGACTATGAATATTCATGATACTTATAACTAAAAATATTAATAATTGGAACTTATTTTGAACATATGGTCATTTATATCATTCAAGACTCAAACACGATACATAAATTCACTTATTTATCACATTTTGAAAATTATAGAAATTCACTATTCACAAAAAATTCATGTCTCTCCGAATATACGATAAATTCACCATAACCATTTTCCAAAATGTAGAATTATAAAATGATCAAAATTTTATGAAAATAATTTATTAAATAAGCGAAATTTAATTTTCAAATATAACCATCATTTACTTGAAAAATACATATTTTAAATTTAAAACTATTTTAATAATACTTTCAAAAATTAAGCGAGGTCTCATAATTCCTAAATTCATAGAAAAAAATTATTTATTGAAGAATAAATTTTATGAAAATGAATTTTATTTTAAATAATTTTATTAATTACAAATTAGAATTAAATATTTATTAATCAAAAAAATATCAACACATAATGATTAATTTTTTAAAATATTCACCTTGATTTATATTGGCCTAGATTTTATTTATACTCATATGGGTGTGGTTACAAATTAAAAGGGTACATTACTATTAATAATGGTATGTTACTATTCATAAGGGTAAGTTAATATTCACAAAAAATGTAAGTTGATTTTATCAGACTCTAAATATCTTACTGATTGAAACTATTTATGTTAGTTTATTGAAATTCAAACCACATAAGTGGAAAAATTATATCTATCATATAGGTTATAACTATCACTTATAAATATCAACTTTTTTTATAGACATATTTTTTAATGCATTCCATAAGAAATTCATTTGTAAAACCTTAGGGTGTTACATTCTTCATCCCTTATAAAAATTTCAACCTTCAAATTTCCTGAATGTTGCATCCTAAAAAGATTTGGGTAGGTCTTGATCATAAGTTCCTTAGGCTCCCACATTGCCTCTTCAATTTTATGATTTTTCCAAATTACCTTTATTTTTTGAGTCATCCAATTCCTCTACACCTGTTCTATTGTGTCCCAAATATGTATAGGCTATTCATTGAATGATAATTCAGGTTCCAACTCTACACCTTCAGATGTGAGGAAATGAATTGGGTCTATCATGTATTTTCTCAATATTGATACATGGAACACATAATGTACCTTAGAAAGGCTAGGAGCCATTTCTAAACGATAATCCACAGCTCCCATTCACTGCAAATTTGCAAAAGGGCCTATGTACCTTGGTTCAGTTTCCCTTTCTTCCCAAATATTTTAACACCCATCCATGGAGATACTTTCAAGAAAAAGTGATCTCCCCCTTGAAATTCCAAAACCTTCTTTCAATTAAAAAAATAGGTCATTTACATGAACTGAGCTACTTTTTTATTGGTTTTAATAGTTTTTACATTCACTATTGTTTCCTCCACAAGTTTTGGGTCCAAAATCTTCCTTTCACTGACTTCAACCCAACATGTTTGTGAACAACATCTCTTTTTGTACAATGCTTTATATGTTTCCATTTTAATGTTTGAATAGAAACTATTATTTTAGGAAAACCCCACAAAAGTTAAATATTGATCCCACATACCTTGAAAGTCAAGGGAGCATGATTTCAACATGTCTTCTAAAGTTTGGATTGTCCTTTCTAAATACAAATCAGTTTGGGGGTGATACATAGTACTCAAACGATGCTTAGTGACCAAATATTTTTTAAGTATTCTCTATAATTTCAATGTAAATAATGTATCATGATCAGACAAAATTGATATTGGTTCTCCATTAAGTCTTATAACATCACTGATATAGAGTCATGCAAGGTTCTCTAGTGGAAAATATTCCCTTATAGTGAGGAAATGTGTAGATTTCATATGTTGATCAATAATTACCCATATTACATCATTCATTCTTGGAGTTTTGGGTAATGAAGTGACAAAGTCCATGGTGATTTCTTCCCATTTCTATCTAGGAATAGGTAGAGGTTGCATGAATTCTATAGGATGTTGAATTTCTCCCTTCACTTGTTGAGAGACTAAACATATTGATACATAATCAGAAATTTAATTCTTCAAGTTATCCCACTAGAAATGATCCTTCAAATCTCAATACATATTAGGGATACAAGTATGTATAGAGAAATTCAAACAATGGACCTCATCCAATAACTCCCTTTTTTATCTTGGGTATAGCTAGAATAAAAAGCCTTTTACCAAATTTTAGAATTCCATATTCATATATAATGTCTTGAAACATCCCATCATTCACAATATTAATTGTTTTTTGAAGATTCTCATCACCAGGATGATAAATATTAATCCTTTCTAATTAATATGGTTGGTAAAAAAATTGAAAAATTATTGATGTTTCACTGTCTTTGTTAATTCCCATGTCCATCCTTATAAGATCCATGAATGCAAGAGCTGTTTCAAACATCATTTTGTTTAAAACTTCATCATCCTTCTTGCTCAATGCATCAACTACCATGTTTGACATTCCTTGGTCGTAGTGTTTGGAAAAATCATAATCCTTGTGTATTTTGAACCATCACCTTTTCCTTATGCTCAGTTATTTATATGAGAAGATATATTTTAACCTCTTATAATCTGTATATGTCTCAAATATTTCACAATCAAGATAATGTATCCATATCATTAGAGAAAAAAATTACTGATGTTATCTAGAGACCATGGGTAGGATAGTTTTATTCATGAGTTTTTAACTACCATTATTCATAAGTAATAACTATACCATTATTCATAAGGACACAACCAAGTCCTTTATTTGATGCATCATTATAGATCACAAACCAATCATTCACTGATAGTAGAGTTAGGATCACAGCATTCCTTAATCTCCTATTTAATTCTTTGAAACATTCCTTACATTATTTTTTCCATATAAAGGTAACCCCTTTAAGAGTAATCTTGGCTAACAAGTTTGCTAATCAGGAGATGTTTTGAATAAATCCCTGATAATAACCTACTAAACCAATTAAACTACATATATGGGTTATGTTCGTTGGTGTACGCCATTCCTAAACAACCACTATCTTTGTAGGATCAGCAGATATTCCCTCCCTAGATATAATACGGCCACAAAAAGAAAATGATTAAAGCAAAATTTCACACTTTCTAAACTTTCCATATCATTCATTTCTCCTAAGATTCATCAGTATAATGAACAAGTGATTTTCATGATCTTTGTAGATTTTTAAGTATAACAAGATATCATCAGTAAATACCACAACAAATTCATCAAGATATTCATTGAAACCCCTATTCATTAGAACCATTAAAATAGTGGGTGCATTAGTTAGTCCAAAAGGAATTACTGTAAGCTCATAATGCACATATCTAGTTAAAATTGTTGTCTTTGAAATATCTTTATTACTCAAACTCAACTAGTGATATCAGGATCAATGGTCAATCATTGAAAAATATTTGGATCCCTAAAGTTAATCCAATAAATCATCAATGCGAGGTAGGGGATACTTTTTCTTTATTGTAATATCATTGATCTCCCTATAGTTAATGCATGACCTCATAAATCCATCCTTCTTCTTGATTAAAAGAAATGGGTATCCCCAAGGAGAAACACTAGGGCGGAGAAATCCTTTATCACTCAATTATTCTAATTGTTTCTTCAGTTATACTAACTCTAAAGTGTCAATTCAATAAGAAGTTTTTGATTTACTTCTTGAACCATGAATTAAATATATAGTGAACTCAACTTCCGGCTCTCGGGGGTGTCCAGGTAAATCCTTCAAAAACACATCATCATATTCTCGAACAATATGTATATCCTCAATTTTACCATTCCTTTCCTCACCCATAGATATTTTAATATATTCCTCCCAAATAATTGAATTCAGTAGAGCTACTGGGGGTGGATCTAGATGAGAATTATATGGCGAGGTTTCTAATATAAATATAAGGGATTCTACATTATTATAAATATTGTAAATTCCTTTTTCTTTCAATAGATTTTTGAATCATAATTTGAAATCCAATCCATATCGAGGATTATATAAAACTAGGTCATGGGTATGATGATAATACATAAATATAAGGCACTTTTATGTGTCATAAGGGGTATTTATTGACACATCTATGTTACAATGATACTCCCCTTAAGAGTTTTGACCAAAAAATACTTTATTAAATCAATTTAGAAATATCTAATTTTCTTGGGAAACTAGGTAGACATAAAATAATTCAATGATCCAAAATCCAATAAATCATTGGCTATGTTTGAATAAATGATTAAAGTACTTACCACCATATCATTAAGAACTTCAACCTCAGCAACTATGAAATCATAATCCTGACCCTTCTCCCTTGGCCTTTTCTGAGGCCATTTTCGTTGATGCTTTGGAAAATAATTAGAATAATGCCCCGTATCCCTAAAATTATAGAAATGAATATTTATAGATTCATTCCTTCCCTTGAAATCACCAATATAATGGTATTTATGTCCATTTTTATAGAATACACGTTTTCCTTTTATGAATGAACCAAAGTGTTTCCTTCCACAAGTATCACATCTAGGAAACTTCACTTTATTATTCTTCCCATTACCCAGTCTATCCTTTTCCGTCTTCTTCTAATATTATTTCCCCTTAAATTAATAATACATAGAGAATTATTTCTCTATCTTTATTGCACTTGAGATAATGTCTTCGTATGATGGGTAAATTTGGGAGACCGGTGAACTTTAGAGGAATGGATTTAAACCATCAAATAATTGATCAATCTTGTTATTTGGATTGGGTATGTAGTCTGTGGTATGCCTGGATAACCTTGTGAAGTTAGCTTCATATATTGAAACATTCGCATCCTCTTTTTTCTAGAGATTCAGAAACAACCTTTCCATATATGCCCTATGTTCATGATGGAAGTATTTTTAGATAAAATTTCCTTGAAATAACTCTACTCTACTTATTCTATTTCTTATTCCTCCTTTTTGTTTTGAATTAACAACCACCATATATTTGCATATCCCGATAGATGATAAAATTCCATGTCAACCTTATCCCTTTCTTTATATCCCAAAGCAAGAAATATCTTCTCTAAATAACTTATCCACTTCTCAACAATGAATGGGTTTGTAGTCCCATTGGTTGATGGAGGATGTTGTCACATAGAGAATAGTAATATTACTCCTATATGTTGTGGATAAAGATGCTCTATAAGGGTATGGATATTGTTTATAATCTAATTTAGTTGTCCCAATATAGTTGTATCTTTCTCATCACTAGTCGTAACTCCAGATACAACATCGTTATCTTCCATATAAGGTAAATACCTAAATGGGATACGTGCATTCATGTAGTTTCAATTCCATCCACTAGGCACCATTTATAAATAATGGTAGACATTACATTAGGTTATGAATCCTAATGTATAATATCAACATAGAAAAATTCCTATCATAAATTGAAATTGTATTCATAGCTAATCTCATAATCATGGATTCTTTTGGAAAAAATTAAATTTATATCCTTGATAATGGTTTGTAATGAAAATTTGAATTATCCTAATCATATCCCTTGGGAGTGTCAAACCAAATAAGCCATATGGTCTATTTTCCTATACCAGGATACCTTGGGTCAAGCCCAAAACTCCTTGTTAGAGTTATTACTCATAGGTAAATCTATGCCAGAACCACCTCCACTTGTAGAATACATACATAGATGAATTTTATAGAAATTCCCAAATAATATATTCCTTTACCAAATTATAGGATGTTCTTGTATGATTATCCTCAAAGAATATATTAGTGTTTGATCCCCTAATATATGTTTTCTAAATCTAGTTTCTATGTTTTACACTAAACATCATTTGATACCAACTTTATGAACCTGGCCCTATTTTCCCTGATTCGAGGCCTTAATTTTTTCATTGGAATGTAAATAAGGAATATATATCCTGAAGGAACAAATAGTTTAGTTGTTTTGGAAATCTAGATACATACATAAGTCAAACATTACAACATGAGATGAAATGAAACATAACAGATTCTTTTGAATCACACATAATCTTTTATATTATCCTTGATTTCATTCATAATATACTTCTTCACAACATTGGGAAAATAAAACATTTGAAAGAAGTAAATTCATATGCTCAGTAAGGGTGAATATTACATTGGAAGAAAATTTAAACACTAGGCATGATGACTAACTAAAAATGCGTGCCTTTGAAATTTTACTTCAGAAAAGTATGAACGGAATAAAAAATGATTCAATAATTCCATGAAACAAAACCCTAGATATTATAATAGTAAAATAATCACATGGACTACCAATATCTAGTTCCGTAATGAGTTAATGCATAATTCTGGTCATTCTGAAATATATTTTTGAGGCCTCGACCCAGACATCGAAAAATGATTATGGCCTTAGCCAAAACCATATTAAAAAAATGGGAAAGTACTCGAAAATATCCATGTTTATTTTGTCTTGTCAAACATATCAATACATATAGGAGATATAAGGGGCCCCTAAATACTTTCTATGTCTAATACATTCCTCATAATAAAGGGGATAAACAAAAAAACATGATCATATGGAATAAATTTCCTCAATATGTACACATAATCACTAACCATTCTGAGTAGTATAGAGAATGGATTCAAGATAGCACATACATATTCAAACTAATAATAAACCATTCAATAAAATATGGTAGTCTACTTCATAAAATTGTTCCTATTAATATTCACCAAGAGTGTTGAAATAGATAAAATTACTCTTATAAAATAATCGAGTAATTCTAGAGATAAATACATTTTTACATTGAAAAGACGTGTTCTTTTTGAAAAATATTTTTATAAAACCGAAAGTGAAATAATATATCTTTTTCATAAGAAAAATAGTTATTTTAAAATAATAATGGTTGAAGAAACAGATTATAGAGTGTACTTGAAAATATATCATAATTTGAGAAGTTCCCTAGTATTGAGCTTGTATTTTGGGTAGAAGTTTTGAAATATCATTTTAAAACATATAACTCCCCATAAAATTAAGAATGATGTTGTTTGGTACACATATATAGAAGATTGAGAGAGAATTTATGTGGATTACAAAATAATTAATAATAATTTCACAGAGATTGATAGAGACAATGTGCAACTCGAAAGAAAACGGCGGTTCGGGTAGAAAACTGTTACCTTTTGTCTGAATATGTTTTGTTCTTAAAATTAAGGGATGGGAATATGAAATTAGAATTATTAATAAATTAATTCAGTATATATTATACATGTATTAGATTTATTATCATTCTATTTTGTTTATATATTGTAATATTTTGGGGGTAAGAGATTCAATATCACTATTTGTGAGTGCTCATTTCATTAGTTTTCGTGATCAGTATACCTGTATAGAAGTTATTGTAAAATGAGAATTGAATTACATAATTAATGTTATATGTTATTAATTTTCATATATAAGGATAAATTATCATATGTTTCATTTTGTTACATTGGGTGAGGATGAATAATTAGATGATATTTTAATTAAAAACATTTATATTAATTTGGTAGTTTTTCGATCACCACATACCCATTTTTTCAATATATTAACAGTAGGTGTAAAAAATGATTCCAGAACATAACATAGGATATATAAAATATATTATGATCTGGTTAAAACATAAAAATTATTTCATGACCACAATTGATGAAATAAATAGAATTTGAAAACCCATTACCCTTTAATGTGATAGATTAACACATGTGAGATAATATTTTTATTTCTAGTATAAATGGAGGGGATTGGAGTTATGATGATGAATTATCACATTATCATAAAAAAATTATAATACATTGAAGGAGCCATATTTATCATAAAATTTTGAAGAAATTAAGCGATGAAATATAAATAAACCAAGGAACATGAATGAAAATAAAAGAAATGAAAAGAGGATTTCACCTCTTGAATTTATCTTCTTTAAGAGCCTCTTTAGGGGAGAGGGAATGGTTTTTTAAAGATACCAAGATATTATAGACGTGGGGATGATCTTAGGAAAATATTTTAGAATAATTCATACATTTTATAATGCTTGAGATGATTCAAGAGAACAGGGAGTGAGGGGCGATATTTATAGTAGAGGAGAGGACGGTTTTCCATTATTTTAATAATTATTTTATTATTATGGATAAAGACAATGAATAGTATTGATTATTTTGAGTCAAAATATTAATATGTTCATGTGTGTTTGAACTAATGGTCATTTAAATAATTAATTACTCATTCATGATGCATAAATTCCATTATTTAGCATATTTCGTAAATTATTGAATTTCAATATTCACCATAAATTCACGTATTTCAGAAAAATAGAAAAATTTCACCCAAATTTTTTTTCAACATGTAGAATTCAAAACAAATTCCATTTTATGAAAATAAAATTCTAAATATGAGAAATTTAATTTTTAAATAAAGAATTATTCACTTGAAAAATACATGTTTTAAATTTAAAACCGATCTTATAATACTTTCAAAAATTAACCGAGGTATCATAAAATTATCATAAATTCATAGAAAAATGAATATTATTTAAAGTATACATATTATTAAAAATAATTTTATTTTAAATAAATTTATTAATTTAAAATAGTTATTAAATATTTATTACTCACAAAAATATAAACACTTAATTATCAATTTGTAAAATTTTCACTCTCATATATATGGTTCCATAATTTTATTTATACTCACATCGGTGAGTTTAATATTCAGAAAGATATATTACTATTCATAAGGGTAAGCTGGAATTCATAAAGGTAAATTACTATTCAACAAAAATTTACGTTGATCCAATCAGACTCTAAATATCTTATTTATCGTAACCATGTATGAAAATTTTTTGAAATTAAAACCACAGATATGGAAAAATTATATCTAATAGCCAGGTTATAACTATCTAGTATAAATATGAATGTGTTTATTTCACATAGACTCATTGTTGAATGTGTTCTATAATAAATTTTTAGAAAAACCTTTGGGTGTTACACGAATAATCCTTGAAAATTTTTACTTTAAAAAAGAATTTTTAATAATATAAAATTGAAAAATATATAAGAGTAATCAAAATAAAATTTTTAGTGATTATAAAACTCTCATTTTGGAATGAATGGAAAAACCTTTTGAATATTTTTAAAAACCATTATGTAGAACCCACATTTCTTATAAGATTATAAAAAATTATAATTTAAAATAAAGTAATGATAAATTAATGTTTACCAAAGATATCCAATAGAGATTAATATTATAGAGTATTTAGAATGAATTATAATATAAATTTCCTAGATAGATTATCAAATTTGTTATGTCATTATTTTTATGAGGATGATGAAAATAAATCCTTACGACATGTCTAACAATTAAATAAAAACACTTAGAGGTGAATGAACATGTTATTGAACATATAATTACATGAATGAAGAATTAATTGATGGTATAATATATTATATAGGTATTCTACCAACCAATTAAATGTAAATAGGTATGTAATTCATATAATGTTTCAATGAAGATTAAATTGAGATGAAAATACCATATGTCTTAAGAAATATTATAATAAAAACCCATTAAAAAGAGAGAGTATAACACCCATATAAAAGTGATACTTACATGGATAAATGTTACTAACCATGTCAACAAGGTTTAGCTTTATTTTTAGGATCCTACATTATTAGAACTCTATAGTTCAGCACGATTTTCCTAAAGTAGTGATTGGGATTGGTGATCTCCTAGGATGTTTCCCTAAGTGTGTATTTTTTATGAAAAGGAACTCTAAAATAACAGGTGTTAGACTATGGGGATATTAATTAGTATGATAATTGAACACATTGGGTAATGTTATGTGGTGTGATTATAAGTAAACTGATGTATTAAAAAATAACCATAGGGTTAGTGGTCAGGTCCACGACCCTAATATTTTAAAACATTACAAAATTGTATCATTGCCAATTCCCAGACTGAAGTGCAGAGGCACTTACTAGGTTTTAGTTGTGGGGTACACAATTAGGCTGTTTTTATTTAATGTGTTATATTATAACAAACCTATAAATGTAATATTAAAAATTATAAATGTTACCACCCATTTCAATTAGATGCACCTTTCTTTTTGGGAGAATACCTGATTTCAACTCCACAATTAAGCATGCTTCACAAAAAGCAGTGATGTGAATGAGTGACCTCTTGGGAAGTTTCCCAAGGTGTGTGTGATTGAGAAAAATATACATAGAAATAACAGGTGTTATCCTATGGGTTCATTAATTAGTCTGATATAACACCCCATTGGTTAAAATCATGTGGTGTGCTGGGAAGAAACCTATGTATTATAAGAGACCAATGGGGTTAGTGGTCATATTCATGATCCGAGGAGGTCAGGTCATTGAAAAGATCCTAACATTAAAGATAAAATAACATGATAAACATAATTAATGATATTATTCATCCAATATGTAGTATAAAAACTATTTTATGAAATTAGATGCATAAATAAATGTGTTCCACAAAGATGGAAAATTTGATAAGAAATGCTTACAACATGGGAAGTAAATCGATTAAAATATCATGTTGGAGATATTATGAAACAAAAATTTACATCTCCTCACGAAGGTGATTTAGGATTAAATAATTCCATTGGTATGTTTCTATAAAACATCAAATATTAATAGCTAAAAACATGTAATCATGCCTCAATAAAGATGAACCCGAGATAAGAAACCCTAACCTTGATTCCTTTATTAGTTGATGACACAATAACATCCTATAAAACTAATATATATAAATAATTAAACTATTTCATAACAATTATCATTAATATTCCCATTTTACAATATGTATTATAATTATTTATCATAATTACATTAATTAGTTACAATGTATTTTGACCATTGAGAGTTAATATCTTTAACTATTTTTCACATGTTTAATAATTTTGATATCATTAAACATCAATTTTAAAAAACTTTAATAATTTATATATCATATAACTATCTATAATATATAAATTATATTTATTTTAAAATTTCTCATTTCATTCAAAATGTTTTTGGGATATGTGATGTGAAAACCGAATTGATAACATCTTATTTCTGAAATTATAGAGAATGAAAATGTTAATTTAAAAATAAATTAAATAATAAATATAATATTTAACAAAACCATATTATAATCCATATTTTATTAATATATTATAATAACATCATTTCACATGTTCCCATAGTCATCCATAATCATATTTCAAAGCATTTTTCATGCTGGTGGTTAAACCGACCCAAACATGAACACACTTTATCTCGATTGGTGAGTATGGTTAAAGAGGTATTTATTTTGAAATAATATCATTATAACATAATAATATTTATAATAATTTTATTTTTTAATAATTATTAACCATATTTTAGTATATTTATATAATTTGACAAAATCTAAATGGAAAATGAAAATGTTTTCATTGTATAGGAAATAATTCATACATACCACATTTATAATTCTCATTTCTCAATAAGTGTGTGGGGGTGAATGTGGATATTAAAAATATATTTAATAATAATTATTATATTATAGATATTATATTTAATCATCCATTACATCCATTTGATCATCCAAGAATATCAGGGATGAAAAACTAACGACGTCGCTTTGTGGAGGATGTAGTTTGTGCAACATACTAATGATGTTCTTTTGTTTTTTTATATGGATGGAAATGAATAAATAAGGGTTGTAACATTAATATAAAAAGTATAATTATAATAATTTTACTTAATTAATCATATTATTATGGTAATTATATGTTTATATGAGTGATATTATGAATAAAATTATAATATTTATATAAAACTTACATTGGAGACTTGATTTTTTTCTTGGAAGTCGCCTTGAAATTGAAGGGATTAGGCTGACCATGTGCAACCGGGGGATTAATGTTGTGGCATAGGGTTATATTGATAGTAATATTTCATAATTTTAAGTTTTAATTATATGGATGGGTGTGTTTTTTAAAGGGTATAAGTGATCCCATTTTATAAGAGGGGAAAAAGATATTTGGATACACTTTTATAAATTCATAATTCCATGAATGTATTCCAAGGATGGATCCGAATTTAAGGGATTATATATTTTAGGATGAATTTGGGCCTATTAAGGAATAAAAATTTGTTACATCTATTTTTTTATACATGTTATAAGATTTTGACCCCTAATGTTTTAGATTTTACTCTTTCACATTGAACAAGGTAACTTGTTTTTAACCATGTGATTTTATGATTTATTAAACATATAACAAAATCCATATAAAAATGTTCGGGTGTTATGGAACTAATTTTAACATATTTTAATACAATTTAATTTCTAAATATTATAAAATAAACTTATAAATTAAAATAGATCTTATGTAGAAAAATTGTTTAAGTACAAAAATGACATATTTTCCTTGTGGATTCTTAATCTAATTTAGTATTGAATAGAAATTAAATGAGTGATAATATATTTTGGAATGTGTATAAAAAATTAATATTTATTGTTTAAATGTTTTATATTTAATATTTTTATATAAATTCCATGAGATTTAAAAAATGATTTTATAATAAATTTTCACAATTATCGTTGTAATATTAATCTTGAAAATATAAATTTTACGGAAAAAATGAAATTTTACATATTAAATAATATGAAAATTATTATCTCAAATATATGAATAATTTTATAAAATTAACATTCAATGTGTAGAGAAATTAATCTTAACATTAATACGTGAAACACATAAAACCCCATTTTTTAAAAAAAGTTTATTTTTAAACAAAGAGATTAATTGATTTTGATAGAATTATCAATCACATTTATTTCACTTAATTTTAAATAATTATTAAATTTAAAATTGTGTTTATTAAAAAATAAATTAATTCAAAAAACCTCATTCATCCATGTTATAATTAATTAATCAAAACAATCGAAAAATAGTTTTCATTCAAATGAAAAATAATTTTTCAAAATATTAAGCATTATTGTATAAATTAAAAACTTTATTTTGAAATTGATTATAATACTTTATAATATAATCTTTAATAGTAAATTGTTTCAAAAAAATCAACATATTAATAAAAGTGAACACATTAGTAAGATATGTATTTATTTAGTATTTACCAAATAATCAATTATTTTTCAAAAATCACAAAAATATACCCTAAGATAATTTTGTTGTGAGTGATTCCAAAATATATTTTAATTTATCCTATTAAATTATAAATTTTTTAAATATATATTATTTAAAATAATATAATATAATGAAAATAGATTTTATCAAAAATAACCTTTTTAGTATTACCTCCTATTTATTATTTACCTTCTATAGGTAATAAATATTAATGGTTTACCAAATTAGTGATTATTATAGATTTATCAATAACATATTGTTAGTATTTTTGTTTTTTTACATTGGGTTCAATGTGTGACACCTGTTATAGAATGTAGACTGTATTTTTAAGGATCCAAAATCTCATGTCATTACATGTTACCCTAATAAAATAAATTATATCCTCTAAATATAATTATCATTTAATTATTGTAATATATTTATTTGGAGAAAATATTAAAACTCCTTAAGATATTATTTATAATGAGATACGATCCTAAATATTATAGTGAAGAATAAAAAACACTTATTTTCTTTAACCATTAATAAGAAACATATCTCATAACTAGGTATTAAGGCCCTTATGAAGGATTTAGTTTTCTTATTAGATAATTCATATTTTTTACTTCCTCTAATATATGTTCAAAATTTATTTAGAATTTATTTTTCACTATTATAGAAATTAATGTGGATACAATGTGAAGATAGTCATTTTATTTCAACAATTGATTAATTTTTTAGAGGATATTATTATTCTCACAAAGTTTATTTCCAATAAATTAAAAATACTACCACAAAATGTATTCATTCAAATACTAATAACTAATGATGAAAAATTGATTTTATTAGAAAAAAACCATAGATAAAACTAGGTTGATTGAACTAAAATACATCCACAAACTTAGGGTGGATGGTATGAAAAACTGAACATCCACTATCTTCTTAATAAATAGTCATTGTATCAATTATTCTTTTCCCCTAGTTATAAGATATTGTGGATTCCAACTACCCTTATAAATCTATATATTTGGAGATTATTTGGATTATAATTGTTTTCTTCGCACATAAGACCTTGAATTGTTAGTAGTGACCTAGTATGAGTTCTATCTTTTTTTCTCATATTAACTGAATCATTCATTTTACTAGGAAAATTTTATGCTTGAGGACCCCCTCATCCAAAGGTAATTCATCTTATAGTCCCTTTAAATAAATTCTGTTGGTTCTTTTTCAAAAATTTTATACGTGTAGAAAATTGAACATTTTTTCCTTCATTATCTTCATTACTTGATATTTCATTGGAATCCATATTTCTCCCTTTTGTGAGTATGGGGATTTGACTGTGCTAAAATTATTAATTATATTATATGACATCTGGTTTGACATAATAAAAAATTTCCCATTCTAGCTCCAATATCAATGAGTTTTCATTGAGGAAACCTTCACATTGTCCCCCACACCCATGGTTCCTTCTATTCCCCACAATTATTAAAATAAAAAGGGTTTATATGACTAAAAAAGTGAATATTATGGGAAAAATATCATAATGATAAAAGTAATTCAACCTTAAAATATATTATTTTTTACATTTCCAAATTTCCTTATAGTTCCTTTAGTTTAACCTATATCAACTTTTAGGACCAAAATGGGCCTAGATACCCTAAGAGGGGGGGTTAATCAAGGTATGGATATTCGTTATAAAAACTATCTATGCCCCACTGAATGTTGACATTTATTATATGGATCAATTTTTTTGTACTTATGTGTTAATGTTGATCTTATTTTCCCTTATTTATCTAATGATGAAGATTCTTTGAATGTAATTCAGAAAATAAAACACACAGGAACACATATTTTTATTTGGTTCCAGCTCATCGGGATACGTCTAAGGAGTATACAACAATGATGTGCCTCTGTATCAAATACACTAAAGCGCAATTCCCATAATGTTCGAGCTAGATCACTTATACACCCAGGATAACAGCCATTACAAAGATTAGGGTCAGCTCACTACTTTTATAAGGGTCACCCCTATTTTTCTCTCTTTGACTCACTAGTGGGGGAGAGGGTCACTTTATTCCACTTCCTTTTCTCACTGGTCTGTAAATAATCCACTCCTAGTTTATGAACTTGTATGTCCCTTCAATAATATGAATACAGGCATCCTTAAATATAGATAGATGGTTGGTTGATGTCCCACTTTCATCCACTAATTAATATCACATTACCACAAAAACAAACTGGAAATCCTCAAATTTTATGTCCATACTTTACAATTCCTTTCATGAAATTTTGTTTCTTTTCATGAAAAATCTATTCTTTTACACGCAATCGCTTCTACACTTTTCATGCAACCTCAACAATTTCACACAACCTTCATTTTACGGACAACCTCCATTTTACATGAATATTTAGCTTTTACGTGCACCATAAATTTTTATCCATAACCATCATTTTACGCATAACCTTTTGTTTTACAGTCACCATTAATTTTTACGCACAACCCCTAATTTTTCATGCAACTCCATTTGTGTATTTTTTTTACCTGTATTATAGATCAGATCTTCTCTATGTCTTGAGAAACATTAAATGAGGTGGCCACCTCTTATTTATAGGTGTTTCAGACCCCCATGAACAAAACCCACCATGTCTCACAAAAAACATCCCATTCTGAATGCAATGATTTTCATAGAAGTACCTATTTTCACACACATCTTTTTATTTTCCACGCAGCTCATGCCTTTTCCATTTTTCAGCGCTATGATCTTGAGACTCCTTTTTTGAGAAAATTCAAACCAAGTTTCATTATTGCATGAAAAAATAATTTAACTCACATTCCATGTTTTTCATGCACCACTCCAATATTTTACACACCTTCCATTACCAAAAACACATCTCGCTAGTTTTTTATTTTCAGGCCCAAAAATTGGGCAAACAAAGGAAAACAACACCACATTGTATCTACACTTTTTATTCGACCACCAGGTTATCTATTCCTTTTTCAAGGTTCTTTTGTGAATGATGGATTGTCAGCACCATCTCTTGAACTCGACAACTCACCATTTATACCCCCTTGGTCATTAAATTGATTATTGTGATCTTCTTTATAAAAAAACCCATCATGGAGGCCCGCTTTGTCAACAAAAACAACCAACCCCAAAATGCTTCAATGATTCCTTGAGGATTGTTTTCCTAATAATATCCCCCTTTAGGTTTTCTAAAAACTCTTTCATAAAATTATACCTCGTCAAAGATTCATCCACCATTAGCCTCTTGAGATTTTGATAGAGATAAAGGATTTACACAACACATATTCTAATCCCACATGTGCAACACTTGACATGAGAAACAAGTGTAAATGAAAATTTCATCAATGAATCACTTCATTTCTGACACTAATTGTTGAAACCATCTGAAACCAATTTATAATTTTTGTAATCCTTCTAACACCATTCCAACACCACTCCTCTGCTTTTATCACATTCCTCAGCTATTGTGATTTCTATTCTTTGATCGATCTGTTTTTGCATCGTCATATTTAATACTCTTCCCCTATTTCATTTCTACCCTCTCTCATAGCTCCACCTCTCAGATTATCCCCATGTCATGACTTAAGAAAATTTATCCCATAAAAGACACACTTTCTCCCCCTTGAATAGTCACATTTTCTCACCCTTTTTCATTGAACCCAGATGACACTCTATTGCGGTCTGCAATAGGCTAAGAATTCACATTAGCACATAAGGGAAAAACACACCATACCTTGGGAAAGGGGGTGTCTAACATCCAATTTTTTTTCAAGTGAGTGGAGTTGAATAAACTCCCAGAGCCAGTCGATGCCTCCCAAAAGCTTCCTTTGCTAAGACTTTTATCATTATGTGTGCAACCTTTAGTTTTGTATGCACAAACTCCAACATCACGATTGCTTGCTCAACTTTCTCCTTGATAAAATGATACTTTATCTCAATGTTATTTGTCCTCAAGTGATGGACTTGATTTCTTATGGGATTTATCACAATTGTGTTATCGCGCTGGATTACGATCAGAGACATCACGACCATGCCCATGCCATCACATCATTGCTTCATTCATAATATATACATGAATTCTTGCGTGGAAGTGATGTACTTGGGCTCTGAATTTCTTAATAAAATGAAATCTTGATTCTCACTTACCCAAGAAATACACGCTCAACGAAAATATAAATCACCTCCTGACATTGATTTCCTATCGTCAACTTATCTGGCCCAATATCCATCAATATAACCCAATAACTCTTACTATGATTTGTCATTATATATGAGATCGAAATCCATAATGCCCTTGATATAATAATGTATTATTTTTTACTGTAAGCATGTGGATATCATTGGGAATACATTGATACCGCGTTGCTTGACATGTGGTAAAGACAATATTTGGCCTTGTTGGTTTCAAGTAAAATATGCTTCCAACTATTTTCCTATAATCCGTGATATTAAAGACCTTTCATTTACCATCTGTCGACAGTTTCATCAGGCTAGCAACCAGAGTCTTAATTTCCTTGTAATTTTCCATCCCAAATCACCTCTGAACCAGTTTAGCATATTTGGATTGAGGGATAACTATTTCATTCCTACCTCATATCACTATTATTAAAGCCATGATTCATCAAATACAGATCATGTCTAGAATACCATGCTCTTGGTTCTTGTTTCTGTCCATATAGTGCCTTCAACAAATGTTGTTATGATTTTATTGAATGACAAAACCATCTAGCTTCTCAATATACACTTCATTCTTACAAAAACCCAATAAAAAATGTGGACTTGACATCCATCTCTAAAAAATTGAAATTCCGTTGCAATACAATGACCAAGAGTAGATTGAATATCTCCATCCTTTCTATAGATGAAAATGTATCATCTATATCCATCCCATCAATTTGGGCATAATCTTTTCACACTAATCATTATTTGTTTAGAATCACTACTTCATCTTCATTCTTCTTGTTTTGAAAGTCCCATTTAGTTCAAATGACATTCTTATCTGTGGGCCTCAAAATAGTCTCCCATTAATGATTCTTCTAAATCTGGTCCATCTCTACATTCATCACCTAAACCCAGTTTTCATCATTAGATGCATCAGCAAAAAATTTAGGTTCAACTTGAGAAATGATAGATGTATGTTGAAATGACTTCATTCTCCTTGACTAAACTGGATCTTTCTGATCACTAATCATATTCTTCCTCTCATTTTCTAATCAAGCCTTTGGATTCTTGGTAGATATGGACATGAATTCTTCTTATTCATCATTAGTATCTTATTATGAGATAGCATCTACTACTTTTTTTCCCACTGTGTTACTTTTCTCTCCATCACTTTCAACAAGAATCCTTCCACTCTATCATTTCATTTCATTCAAATTATTTTCTTAGATTTGTGTTGAACAATTATTGATATTCTCTCAAAGATTATTTGTATCCTGGAAATAGATAGCAGATACCACATTTTTAGAACAAAATAGATAATCATAAAATGCATGACTGTTGCGGCTTCCACACAATTTACCACATTTTTAGAACAAAAATCTCATACGACTTAAAAAACATTATAATAAAAACCCCTTGATAGAGAGAGATTTAAATTTAATTTAAAAACCCATGATAAAGATAATTCATGATATTATAGAACTAATAGGTTGTATAAACACTATTTATATGAAATTATGTGCATAAAAGGGAGTGTGTCTCAGAAAAAGAAAATTTGAGACGAAACCCTTTAAACATGATAAGTGAAGGGGTTGAAAGATTATATAGGATATATTGGGAAATAATCATTTATATCACATAAAAAATTGTGATTTATTATGAAATAATTAATTATTTTAAATATCTGTAACCTATAAAATAGAAATAGGTGCAAAATATTTAATCGAGTCCCAGTGAAGGTGAACTTTAGACAACAAATCCTTACCTTGCCACCTTGATTAGATAATGAAACTATAAACTCCTCTAAAAAATAGATAACATGATAACCTATTTAATAACCAAAATCATAAATATTTCCCTTTTATAATAATTATTATATTTATTTATCTTGAGTACATTAATCAATTATAGCGTATTACAACCATCAGGTGTTAATAAATTTAACTGTTTTGGACATGTTTTATAATTTTGATTAAATCTTATACTATGTTAATTATTTATAAATAATATAATTTTATATAATATATAGCTTATATTTTTTTAAAATTTTCTTTTTAAATTCCTTATTTTTTTGGTTGCATTATTTGAAAACCAAATTGATAATGACTTGTTTCAGTAATTTTAGCGAATGAAAATGTTGCTTTAATAATAACATAAATACTTAATATAATATTTATAGAACAATATAATAATCATTATGTTATTAATATATTATAATAAAATTAGTTTCCATGTTCACATAGTTATCCATAATCATATTTTAAATCATTATTTCCATAGGTTCTTAAATCGACCAAAACATGAATATACTTTAACTCGAATGATGAGTATGGTTAAGGAGGTGTTTATTTGGCATAAAATCATTATAAAAATATCCTAATGATTTAATTTTAATTATATAATCATGATGAAACATATTTTAATATTTTTAGATAATTTATGAGAATCTAAACAATAAATGAAAAATGTATCACCGTGGTGTCAGAAATCCACACGTCCGCACGATTAGCATTCCCATTTCTCTATGTGTGAAAGGAGGTGAATGTATATATTAAATTTACATTTCAAAATAAAAATTATATTATATATATCATATTAATTCATTCATTATCATCCATGAATGGTGTTGATTAAAAATAATGGACATCGCTTCCTGGAGGCAGTAGTTTGCACAACATAGTAACTATACTCTTTTATTTTTATAAGTGGATAGAAATGAATAATTAAGGGTTTTAATATTAATATAAGAAAATAAATTTATAATATTCATAATAAATTAATCACATAATTATGTTAATTATATGTTCATAAGAGTAATATTAAAATGAAATTCCTAAAAAGGATATAATACTTATGTTGGAGACTTGATTTTTCCCTTAGGGGTTCCCTTGAAATTGAAGAAATTAGGATAACTATTAGTAACAAAAGTCTTATACTTTTAGTATATGTTTATAATGAAATTAAAATTTTAGAGTTTAAATTATTATTTATAATTAAATTAGTGTTTTAAAGGGTTTAAAGAATCCAATTTTATAATAAATGAAAATTAAACTTTTGAAAACACCATTTATAATTTAATAATTACATAACACAATTCTATGGTTAACAGATCCAATGACTCCAAATTATTGAGTATAGTGAGTATTTTGGTCTAAAAGGGTAAACACATGTGATTCCATCCATTTTTTAAACATATTAGAGGATTTTTATCATTATGTTTTTACATTTTACTCTTTTACATTTAAACTAGGTAATGGGTTTTTAACTATTCGATTTTATGTTTTATTAAACATATAAAATAACCCATATAACTAAATTTGTGTGTTATAGAATAAAATATAATATTTATTTAATGTAATTATATTTGTAAATATTATAAAATTAAATTTTAAATTAAAACATATAATGTGTAGGAAAATAGTTTTAGTAGAAAAATGACATTTCGAATATTATGGATTTTTAATTTTAATTAGCATTTAGTAAAAATTAAATTTTTTAAAATATATTTATTTATATGTTTAAAATAAAATAAAATAACTTATTTAATGTATATATATTAAATTTATTCCATATAATTTCCTTGATATTAATAAAATAATAGTTTTAAAATAATAATTTAACCATTCTGATGATAATTTTCATTAATCTTGTTAACATATATCATACACTAAAACAATAAAATATGCCATCTTAAACAATAATAATATTAATATATCAAATATAATAATAATTTTATAAAATTAAATTTCTATGTGTAGTGAAATTAATTATAACATTAGCACATGAAACGTGTAAAAACACATTTTTTTGAAATTTTTTTTATGAAAAGTGAAATATGAATATTATAGATTTATTTATTTCATTCACTTAAATGAATTTAAAATAATTATTATAATTTAAGTAGTACTTATTTAATAATAAAATAAATTAAAAAACATTATTTCATCAAGTTATAATTAATTCAACAAAACAGTTAAAAATAGTTTTCATTAAAACGCAACAAAAATTTTTAAAATGATGAGAATGAGTTTATAAAATAAAAATTAATATTTCAAAATGATTAATATTACATTATAATATTTCATATTATAGAAAAAGTTTTCAAAAATTTCATTTCATTCATAAAAGTGATTACATTAATAAAATAGGTTATTATTTACTATTCACCTAAATATTTCTTATTTTAGAAAATTCTAAAAAATATATCATAATATAGTATTTTTTTAGGAAAAAAATATTTTTAATTGACCAAATTAAATTCTAAAATTTGTAAATATTTAATTTTAATAGAAGATATAATATATATATATATAATGTATTTTATTAAAAATAACCTTTTTAATATTAGCTAATATTAATTAGCTACATTCTAATGGTGATAAATATTAATGCTTTAGCATATTGATGTTTATTATAGATTTATTAACAATATTTTCTTAATATGTTGTTTTTCTATGTTGGGTACAGCGTGTGACACATTTTATAGAACATGGTGTGCATTTTCAAGGATCCGAAAAATCAGGTCGTTACATAGTGCTAAAGAAACTATGAGAAAAAGGTTTTCTCTCTTATTCTAGTATATAAAATTTTGTATTAAGTAGTGAGAAAAAGTAAATTTCGAATGAAAATCTAGAATAGGCACATAATGGGAATCCATGTTGATGGGATTAGTAAGATCATCAGTGTAACCAATTGAATGTATGGTGGATAATTCATGATTAGATAGAAAATCCAATCATAGTTTTGACTATGATTTTAATGATTAGAATTTTAAATACTAGTGTTCCCGTATTCTTTATTTCTCCATACATTTGGGTGAGGATGAGTAATTAAATATATAACTGATCAATACATTAACCATATTATGATTTTGTATAAAAAATAATACATTTTTAAAATTGTACAAATGATTCCCCCAAAGTGGTACCTCACAGGTCTGAGCTCTAAAAAATTAAAATTTATGATCTATATAAAAATATATATTATATCACTTCATTTCAAATTAAATTTATAATGAATTGTATTTTTATTTTAAAAATATATATAAAAGAATTATTTGAGTCAACAAGCTCCCTTTTTACAATCATAAGAAATGAATGAAAATGTATTTTTGAGTGAAATTTTAAATGAAACATAACATATAAATTCTGATGAAACATCTCCATACATAATCATATACAAACACTCTAATGTGTCCAATATAATCTCCCCTACCTCTCCAAAAACATAAATATTTACAAATCCTCTAATATAACCACCATTGTGATTTTAAAAAATGGAACCATGAAAAAATTCAACAATTAATTCAGCACTAAAAACAATTATGGTTGTTAAAAACAAGTAGAATAATTCATAAATTAGGTTATTAAAGATATATCATGGAATATTATTGAATCATCATAAAAATTTAATGAAAATTTTAAAAACATCGAGTAACCTTCATTATTATTACTAATCCTTAAGATATGTACTGAATATAATGAACTGTTTCCCCTCACTAAATCTATATGATCATATAATCAATATTCACTATAGATCTACTTATCATCCTTAACTATTAACTTCCAAATTATCTATGTATGTATTTCAATAATTTCATCTTCCATTGATGATTTTCTATTTATACCCATAAGGATGAATGGTTACACTTGTTCCCCTTCAAAATTAATTGGCTAGATCTTTATCCTTTAATTAAATAACAAAAAACACATAACTTTTCTACCATTTTGGATGTGTTGAATAAAAAATTTGTGGCCTTTAAACCATAAGATAAAATTCAAAGAATAGGTAACCTTTAAAAATTTATCTTCTGATGCATCAATGATCATTTTCTAATTGATTAGATTTCAAAACATATAATTAAAATATAATCTCTTGAAAATATAAAATATAGAAGAATATAAGCTTTATTCATTTAATTTATCATAATAAACAACTCCCCTTTATCTTGAAATTATGTAAATTATGAGAAAATTTATAAAACTAAAACAAAAGTTAAAATAAACAGAAAAATTTAAGAATAATCAGAAGAATAAATATGAGTAAGTCCATGAATATGTAAATTTAAATTCAGTTTAAAAAAGAGTAACATAAAATAAACATTATATTAAACTTCAGAATACATAAGTGTAAACTCTTTCAGTAGAGGGGTTTTATTTTTATAGTAAATATGAAGAAAATTTTATCTTCTTAAAGATAACTACTGTTTTGTTCATTAGAAAAACTTTCAAAATATGTAGTTTTGAAATATGTTTGTGATTATTGATGCCTACCAAGTAAGAATTGATGTCCACAATGGAATAAAATTCCTAAATATGGGTTGTATATTCCTTGGAATGAAAAGGAAGATGAAGGTGTCCATGATCACATAGATCATGGGAAACCCTATCAGACACGTGATCACATGACCATTGGAAGGTTATACAGATGGTCACATGCAATGAAAGGACTATGGAAGGAACTGTGAAGTAAATTTGATGAGTCCTTATACTTTTGAGAAGGAGCCCTTAAAAAATTATGACCACAAAATGATAAATATATAATCTATACCATGTCACGCATATTGTCAATTGGTGGAAAATTGATGAACCATCCAAAAAATCCTCAGAAAATAGGAGGAAAAAACCCAAAAGGCAGGAGCACTTGAAATCGTAATACTCATTCAACATATCATTGATGAGGAGAACGATTATCCCCGACAACACTCTAGAAAACTAAAAAACTCCCCAAACATTGTAATATATATTAATGAAATAAAATGGGAATAAGTAAGGAGCCTCTGGTGGCTGTAAACATCATATGACATTCCCCTGGGGATCCTTAGGACTCTATAGGAACCCATGGACATCACCAAATCATCTCATGAAATCCTTCTTGTATGTTATCTTTTTCACATGAAGGGAATTAGACATGTCCAGGAAACCTCATTATCCCCCTTTCACTCCAAAAGGAAAAATAAATTGAATTTTCCATGAAATTATCATGCATATCCATAGGTAATTTTATTGGTTTTGTAACGCATCACCCATAGGTAGAGTGATTGTCTTTTCAAACACTCAAAAAAACCGGCTAGATCTCCAACCCTTGAAAAATAAATAAGGAAATATAGTTGGAAATTATAAAAGAATCTCACATTCGTAAAACTCACATGATGTTCCTAGTTTGTCAATTGTATAGTCTCAAATGACCCATTCACAAGACAGTATTATTTCGCAAATCCCCCTTGACAATCTATCTTTCTCTTACAAATGGTCCGAGACAAGTCTCCTACGATCATGTGAAGGCCTTTTGATAGGCTCACAAATCTTTCGAGGGAACATGGAAATGTTAGTATAATGATATAAAATTATCTTTTCACTTCCACATGATTTAAAAAACCCATCATTTGGATATTATCTAATTAAATAGGGAACTGAGAGGATGTTCTTGTGGTCACTAAAAGACATGTGATTCCCTCATAATGACCAGTGGAAGGTCCTCATGAGGATACATGATGTCGAGGACCTCCACCGACCCAATCTTTGATTTTCACAATACGAACTGCGCAAATGGGTGAATAAATGGGTTGGAGAGAACTAAAAATCCCCCACCCCTTCTTGAAAAAGGGACCGAACACAAACAAATAAACTCTTAAAACCTTGAACTGATGCACCCATGCACCAGATCAGATTTCTCAGAGCGATTTATCTCTCGACCAGAAAATATTTCTACTAGGTAAGATCCAAGGAACAATCGAAGTTATTATATATCATGAATAAAAATGTATCATGATCCATCATAGATCATGGGGAGGACTTCTAGTGGGATAAAATAAGGACATCCCACATATTCCCTAAAAAATTCACGACTAAAAAAATGTAACAATAATTAAATTTAATACATATGAAATAAAAGAATGGAACAAAGACTAAAGGATAGAATACTTATGAAAAGATCAACTAAACTAATCCTCGTGCACTTTTAATGAACCAAATGGGTCACGAAACAACACTTGGAATTGTCACCCAAGTTATGCGATGCTCTATTGGTATACTATTTACGTCATGCGAAGTCCCCTAGACATGTCAAAGCATGTCACATAGATCCCCCCCCAGGAATGCCACCCAAGTATTGTGAAGCCCTCCAAGATCACCAAACAAACCTTGTGGTGTCCTTCAAACATGTCACCTAACTCATATGGAGGCTCCATCACATGTTAGATATGTCTCAAGATATCACCTGAGCATATCAAATGGCTCTCACAATTCCATATGGGCATTCCAATCAGATCTCATGATGCCTCCCATACATGTCATCCAGTATCAATAATACCCCTCCAGATGTTTTTCATTGACTCTCATGATGCCCTCCAAGAATATCATCCAACTTTAGCAATGAAAATAGGGAATGTCTTATGGACCATGTGACACCCACAAAACAAGTCAATCAGGATCATGTAATGAATTCTAGGATAGGATAGATAGGTATTGTGATGTCCTCCAGAAAAAATCATCCTTGATCATGAGACAACCTTCTGACATGCCTTCCATGTTATGTGAAGTCCCTTGGACAAGTGAACTATATCATACGATTGTCCTTGGGCATGTAATGAAGACATCCTCTGAAATGTCAAGCCGAAAATCAAGTCATGTCAGTCATACAATCAACACATATCAGGAAGGAAAGAAAGAAAGAAAATAGAAATCAGAGGACTTGATAACATTTTCCATCATGAGTTTGTATGCCCCAATTAAATGGGAATCCTCATTTATAATGACTCGATCAACATCATAACCTAGAATTTCCTGCATATAAGGTCAATTCTAGTGTGTAATACCCAATTCTATTAAACTATGATGAATCTATTTCCTATAAAAACTAGGATACGTAGGATGAATTTCTAAGGCTCAAGCACTATATTCAGAATCTGAAAGGTAGTCCTGGAACATAAGTCCCACATATACAAGAAACAAGACTGATTGTTTTCCATAGCTTCTTTCTCAGACCAAGCATATATCATATGGTATTAGAGAGTAACAATGATCATATCATTCATATAAAAAGTCTCTAAAAATATGAGGGAAACAGTAGTGTGTATGCACTGATTAACAACATAGCTTGATATGTATCATATATAATGGAAACATCAGTGGGTAAACCCTAACTAGATGAACTACTATATCTTTTATTCCTTCCATAACTTGGATACATAGGAAGTATTCCTAAGTCTCGAGCCTAAACATAAGTGGGAATCCACCTTACTATATGTCCCACAATGTCTCTGATATTTCAACTATCAAGACCCAATCATTCCCATGGGATGATAATTCTACCACATATTTTAGTTAACTGAGAAGCCAACTGATCTCTGATGACATTGATTATTGCTATAACTAGGATACACATGACTCCTTCTGAAGGTATGATATCCATATTAAAACATCCCAAGGGTAGTCCCAACACACAATCCCTACACCCATATATAGTGAGACTTATTACATATTCTCCATTGTTTCTCACATCAGGAATGGATTACATGATCTTATCTAGTTACAATTGTCACATCATTTCAATCATGAATCTTTAAACACTAAGGAATTCTCAGTATGTAATCCATGATGAGTAGAATGATATAAATATCCCCCATATGAGGGAATCTACCTTGGGGTCAATCCCAAGGTCATGATAGAACTATGATAACTCGGATTCCTTCTATAACCCTGATAAATAGAATATATTCACAAGTCATGAACTCAAATATTTGGTGCCTGAGTGCTCACACATATATCCATTACTTATGACATGAAACAGCCTGAGTTTGACAAACTACAGTGGTTTCAATTCCTATAATAAATAGGATACATAAGATTCCTGATAATGGATTAATCCCCTCCTCATAACATTAATGACCTCCCTATGTGGTAAAAAATTACAAAGTTACCAATTAAATGACTTCAAAATATACGAAAAATTTTATTTATGAGAAATGGATGAAAAACCTCATATACATACAGATGGATTCACTAATGAGATCCGCTTATTTTGTGCATAAAATGGGTTAAACTATGATAATTTTTTATGTTAATTGTTCCCATATTGATATTAGGAATATATTCATGAACATATTATAAATCTATAAGAGAGTCAGGGAGTATGCAATAATTCCCCTTAATAGGGTGTGATGAGCCAGACCTCCCATACTCTGGACCAATGTGAGTCCCTATGAACCATAGGGTCTAAAACACCCAATGAACACCATAATTTAGAAAGTAGGTCTGTACCGACTTATATATGAGGGAATTTTTGGGTGATTCTATTAAGAGTAGTAATAGTGACATTATGTTACTGATTGTGGAATAAATTGGACCCCTCACAATCAATAACCGGGTCACACTGAATTAACCTCAGTTTTCTTCTTTTCATCAAAATAAAAAATTGTGAAACCATTGTGAACATAATCATGGAATCCCCTTCACAACATTAATGGTATAAAATACCTTGTTCCCATAAGACAACATTTTTCATCAAAATAGGGTGTTCAGGTTGTCTATTTTCTATAAAAAGGAGAACCTAACATGAATCTCCCAAATAAAAATAGGATGGAGTTATTATCCATCAGGAAATTTTTTTTACACACTATATGAAAAAACGGTGAAAATGAAATGAATCTCTCAAATAAGAAAATGATTGGGTTATTATACATAGACTAATTTTTTTGCACAAAATATGAAAAAATAGAGAACCCTTCTTTAATATCTTAAATAAAAAATGATTTTTTTGTTATACATTGGGATATTTTGTTTTCAAACTGTACACAATAAAAAATGGTGAACCAGAAGTGAAACTCTAAAATAATAGAATGATCAGTTAATCATGTGGCAACCCGCTTTTTTCATATAATACACAAAAAATGATTTTAAGACTAACATAAATCTTATAGTTGATCCTCTGTAACCAGGGATCTCATGATAAAATTTCATCCTCACTTTGACAAGTCCATATGAGCAGAATAGATAGATCAGGAATAAATTTACAATTTTGTTATCCATGAATATCTGATTGGGAACACATCAGGTCTACGATATTATACTAATCGGTGACCATATTTCTTAATATCTGCATGAATGTAGATAATTCAATCATAAATAGTGTCCTAAACCAAGATGATTTCATCATCTAGTGACCATTCCAAAAAGTCAGATATGGTTTCAAACCCCATAGGTCACAAAATGATCTCACCTTCCCAATAGCTTCAACATCAGATGTTGATCATAATGGTATGGGAGTAATATCAATGTAATACAATATCGAACCTCAAAGCTACCTACGAGGGTCTCTGAGTACTGAATTTGTTGAGTCTACTTATTCTAGGGAAAGTTGTAGCTGAGATAGTGGATCTCATTATGACAATCAATCACATTGGGAATGTATCCCTGGAGCATGAAAATCACAAGCGTCTTTATCAAATGAAGGAGGATTAGGGAGTCAAATACAGATCTCTTCAGGTTTAGGTGATGCTGAGGAGGCATCATGTCAACCATCGTCGTCATCACCATCTAACTAGTACCCATCAGTCACCTACTGAGGGTACCACATAATAGACTTCCACCTTTGATACCCATGCATGAGCACCCAGGAAGACACATCAGGAAATTAATGTGTTGGATAATCGTGAGTGGGACCATATCCCTACTCCCATTGATGATGTATTTCAGTATATTCTAGTTGTAACTAGTGAGAAAGATCAAATCCCTACTCATTCAAATGATGTATTCTGAAATATTCTTGAAGCAGGCATGGGAAATATGAATTTCCCCACCCCAAACATGATTCCCATCAAAATATTCTGGTGGAACAAGGATGATAGAAGTGGGATCATATTTCCTCATTAATTGAAGATATCTACCAGTACATATTGATGATTTATAATGTGCTGCTTTATATCACTAGGAACACTTTGATACAATTCCATTACATCTTAAAAATAGTTGAAGAACTCCAGTAGAATATTCTGAAATTAGTACAGATACAGGGACCTGAGCATGTTCATATCCCAATATCTATAGAATCTCAACACTCTGATCATTATGGACAAGTTGTTTCTTTGAAGTAAGAACATATCATTTCTCCCATAAAAGAGTATTATTGAAAATTTTCAGTAAAGGATGAGGATTCTTATAGATAACATGTTCCCCTTACAACTACGGATAACTAGATTAGATTCTAACATGCCTCAGTATAGGGGAACATGTCTATAGAAAAAGGCTGGTGAAATATTCCAATGGCCAAGGATCGGGCTTATATACCCATTTTGGCTAACGATCACCAAGTAAGAGAGGAACATGTCTTAGGAAAGGCTCATATTCTTATCGAATAAGACTAACATCATACTCCAATGGCCTAGTATTGGGTTTATCTTCCTGTTATGGATAAGGATAACAATGTGAGAATAGGACATACCTTGGTACATGATCATATTCCAGTTTTTTAATCTTCCTGGAATATTCCAGCTAATCACGGAATCCATATGCATATTTCTACTTTTGTCAATGAACAAATTTACCAACATCCTTCTAAGGAAATAACTGGGGAGGGTCATATCCCTTCTATAATTTTGGAGGTACATCAATATATTCTATAGGAGAATAAAAATTTAGGCCAAAATTATATTCTTGTCTCAATTGAGGCTCACAAAATGAGAGCAGAACATGTCTCATGGAAGGCTCATATTCTTTCCACAAAAAACTAATACCAAATTCCAAAGGCGTAGGATTGGGACTATACTCCCATTCTGACTAAGCCTCACCAAGTGATAAAGTAACATGACTCAGGATAAGTTCATATCCATATCAATAATGAGGAATATAATTGGAATATTCTAGTAGTTTCTTAGTAGTGGGATCATACTCTAGAATCACAAGATAGTTATAAAAAAGTTCTAGAAACCATTATACAACATCCTCATATCCATGCACAATTCCAAAATGCAGGTCAAAAAATTATGACCATGATGCAGAAAAGGACCCATATTCATAATGTTATCAATTTCTATGTCCTTGAGGTTGTCCAAGACACATTTTCAACCAGACAAGGGTCTACCAACTCTTCATCCAAAAAATTATATGACCGTTATCATGATTATTATACTCATGGTAGTGATGATAAGGATCATAGGGACTCTATACCTGAATCCACTATGATCAACCTCCCCATGATTATATCTCCCACAGATATGGAAATACTCCACTTGATCAGACACCTCTGCATAGTTTGATTTTCAAAACTCAGACACATTTTTATAGAGATGTGTTCAAAACATATGGGTAAATTTCATATAGTTCCCCATAAAATTCTTTAAGCACTCTACTCTTGTCATTATGTTAACCTAAGAACAATATTGTCTTGTATAATCATATGGTGGTATATAAGTCTAATGAAGTGGAGGCCAAACATGAAATATATAGAGAGTTATCTAGAAAAAACATCCCTATCATGTTTGGGCCCCTCGCTACTTCTGACTATGAGGTTCTTAATGAGATAGAAAAGGAATGCATTCCTTATCTATGGAAAAAATATGTCAGCTAATAAATATAATTTGAAGTCTAGAAGTATCCCAAATCTAGGATATGAATATCACCTTCATTTAATTAATATACTCTCATGTGAGATAGATATGGATGGATTTTCCTTGGCCTGGAGCCTAAGAATGAGGGATCATGAAAAATGCCTACTTAGTTTTTTTCTATCAAATGTGATGAATCTCCAATAACTAATTTCTTGATCATAGATATATGTGTATATCCATGGATGAGAGAAATATGAAGCATTTCACTTCACAATGTCACCAAAATAGTAGGACACTCTAGATATGTTGTACTGTATTTTCATATAATCAAAAAAATCATGGCACTGGGAAATGTGTGATCTATTTGGTCACTCTAATAGAATTCCCCCTATCCAACAACACCCAGATATCATGATCAGAGGGAGAGAATTGTTGGAAAGTGTTTGAACTAGGCCCCTTGAATAAATTAAAACGTATTCTAGACATGGAATTAAACATTGCAATCAACCTAACGATATATTGTAGAAAATGAATCTCTGCATGGTATACCATCGCAACCACACTAACTTAAAATTGAGCATTATTGGATGGTTATTTCGGGAAACTTCCATTTGGAGGTAACTATATTATTTCCCTCTACTAAAATCCCTCCTTATCATTCATTCACCCTTCCGCGTGTAACCCTGCGATACATCGACCCCACTCGCTCTCTTTCATTCACCCTCGCACGTGCTCCCCCATGACCCTACTCCCCTATTCTCTGTCCCTCCACCCTCAAAAATTTTGTCCCCATTGAGATGTCCCACTTCCATCGATCTTTACCTCCTCCATCGATCCATCCCACACCTGTGATGCTCCATTGTCGACCTATATTACATCTGTCAAGCCCTCCCACCTCAGTCAAGATCCATTTTCAACCCCTCCCTCCGGCATTGTCAATACACAATGTTAAGGCATCCCACCCTATCGATCACCCATCATGGATCCCCAAACCCGTCGCCCCCTTTACCTGCAGTGAGTTTGGAAACATTTATAATTTAGTAATTAATTATTTTTATTATCTTATTTGCTCTTCATTAATAATTAATCTTTCTTAAACCAAAAAATAGTTCCAACATGATGTATTTTTGTTAATTTTTCAGATTGGTATGTTTGAGTGTTTATCAGGTTTTGTAATTACTTTTTCCACTTTATTTTTCTTCGGTAGGTGTTTCGGTTGCATTTGTTTCTTGCTATCATGAATTTTTATTGATTCATTTATGATGTTAATGACTGATTTATAATATTAAAACACTTTTATTTCTACTAAGATGAACCTCATGAAGGGTTTAGGTCATGTTCCACTAGTGTTTATGGGTCTTTATGATGGGTGTGTTCACTGTATCTTTGTTATCCCTAGGGGAAAAGGGATTTTATAATGGTTCAAAACCAGGGGCCCTATGATCATGATCTTACAGGACCTATTAACCATAAAAATTAATTTATCAGCTCTTATATTTTATAATTGAGGGAGTTAGGATGAATTTTTGGACAATGATTTTTTATATTAAAATTTACTCACTAATTCTTAGATATAATTAAATGAATATTTCTCTTGGAAATAATGTTAGTTACCCTTTTTGATAATTTTTTTGGCCATCACTATCTCATTATGAAGTGTGTCTTGTTCATATCTATACCATTTTAAAATATAGTGTTTTATTTTAATATTTTATAGAAATTATTTATAATAAATAAATAAATATAGAATTCTATAATTGAATTAAATAAGGGGAGTAATAATTAGTTGGTACTTTATAAAAAACTCTAAAAAAATATTAGTTTGAAAAAATTATGAAATTAAAATTTAAAAAACCATACTACCTTGATTGGGGTATATATTTATCAAGGCACAATAGAGATCTCCCCCTAATCCCCAAATAGATGATCATGCTCATTCAAACCCACCACCACCCTCATCTCCTTCCTCCAACTATACAGTATCCTTATCCGAGACATCTCACCCCACACCCCACCAAGGATCATGGGTTATCTGGGATTTTAGGTCTTCCCTTTCCACACTGCCCGAACTCCATGGATGTCCTCCCCATCGTCTGACTAATCTTATCCTTCAGTATTCACACCACATAGTCACCCACCACTTCTCTGTGTGATTTGGTCCATCCCTTTTTCACATGTCTTTACCTCCCATTATTGTTTGAATCAATTATTTATATAATTTATATGTTTGTGGGTGCATGGACACATATGAACAATTATTCTTTGTAAGATATCTCATTATATAAGTACACATCACTTTTGATGATGGGATACTGTGTGAATTGATGGGTTCTTATCTCCTTGTAGGATATAGACTTGTGGTCTGGCTCTAGGATTGTTTTGTATTAGAGGATTATCCTTTAACCAGTATTCCTATAGGTTTGTTATGGTTGGTCATAATATAAAATTAATATGGTGAGTGATGCTTATAGTCTCATTGTTACCACTACAAGAGTGTCTCCATTATTATTGAATGTCATCTTGTACCTTGGGTTTTAAATTGATTATCTAGAATACCATTAAGAAGAGTGGTTTGGTGCTTCCTTCTAGGTGTGTGTTGTTCGTTTAAGATGTTGGGTAAGCTGTTAGTGACTTTTTAGGTGGGTGAGCTACAATTTAAGAAGTTGGATTAGTTGGGGTTGTCCTAGTAATTATTTTGGTATGTTATGTTTGTGTGATATGTTTTTATGAGGGAGTAGGTGTTGGAATGATACTATTAAGGTTATGTCGTTTAAAGTTCTACTTTGAAATATTAGTTTGGGAATTTTTGAGGCTACATGATTACTTTCGTGAGTGATTTGGTTAGTTGGGTGTATATTTCTTAGTTCTCGGGATATGGTTTGATTCTTAAATAAATTGAATAATTGAGATAAATGGGTTTTTATAACTTAGTATAAATAAATGAATTTGTACCCATAATATAGTGTGGAATAATGGTAGATATTTATGATGGGCTATATAAAGCTAGTTAAATGGTCGAATTGACTCCTTCAATTTTAGGAAAGTTAGACTAATAAAATGATGTGGATAATTATGGTTTATACTTCTATAAATTAAGTAATTGAGATGAAATTATTAGATAGAAATTATATGAGTTTATATGAGCTAATATACGATAAGTTGGTTGAATTGGGAATTGATGGTGATGAGTTTAAATGAAGAAATAAATGGAATATTCCTTATTGTTAATGTCATTGTCTTACTATAATTATTATTGATACCACTATGTTTCATCATTCTTGTACATAATACAACATAGATATTGAATCTTTCTTATTCATATATATAATTATTGTATTTCATGATATTCTTATGATTTTATGCAACGATCATGAGATTGGTGCTACTAATAATGGGAATTGAAGGGATATAGGCCACATATGCATGGGAAGAGAATGTGGTGTTTGTGGTGGTTCCATGTGGTGGAAACATGGGGTGAGAGATATGAGGTTGAGTTGATTGAAAGGTCTATTATTCATGTGTTTTTTTATTCCTTACATCTTGTTAATTGAAGGGGTTTTAGCTCACAACTGGTCTGAGATGGAAGGAAATTAAGTTAACAGGTTAGAGTAATGTAATTTTATTCATGGGGCCCCAATTTTTTAATATATATTATGATGTTATTTATCATTATTTTTTATGGTTATGTCATGATGGAAAAAATATGGTTGCAGGTAAGGTTGAATAAATTATGGTAATTCAAGATGTTGGAGGTAGGATTAGAGGGTTATCCCCGTCTTCATTACCGGCCAAGGAGGGGTACTAGTAGAGGGGGTTGTGGTAGAATTATATCACACCTGATAGTTGAGAGATATGATGGTGTTTAACATTAGGCATGAGTAATGTTTTCATAAGACTTGTATGGAAATAATTTTATCTAAATAAAGCCTATGATGTAGGTAAGGGAGGCTGGCTAGGACACAGCTATTTAAGACCTTGATGATATGATACATGGATCTTATAAGTATACTAAACATGATTTGGTAAAAATGCACTTATTACAGAGCAAGTATTTAATAAGGGAGCATGAATTATTATAATAAAATGAAATATAAGGCTATGATGTTGATTTATGATCTTGTTTACTATGTTAACTTGTGATAATGTGTTTTATCCCCTTAAATCATGTTTTGTGACTTTCTTCTCATTCGGGTTTTAAACATGCCTTCTTATAAATTTGTAACATGATTTGATACATCATTTCTCTAGCATGTCATGGTTAATTTTAACATAATATTTGATGCATGATGAACCAATATTATCATTCTATAAATTAAATATATTATTTTATAATATAAGTTACATGCTAATATGTTTCAACTAATGTTGATCTTTTTTCATGAATATTATTTTCTAGAGAATTATCAATTAATCATGTTTTTTTAGTTGTATCTAAAATTATGATGCATTTTAATGAACCCATAATGGCATGTAAGGAATTAAATGAAAACTAAACATATAGTTCATTTAATTTTAAAGGCATGCTAGAAATTAAAATTATTTCTTCTTTAAATTGTTTAAAATATTGTTTCATCACGAGTTAAGAATTCCCACGTTTATTTTCAATAAGTTTAAATGAGATTCAATTTAAATGATTCAGAATCATGTTTTGAATTATAACACTCTTAAAGGAATGTTTTTTCCTCATGTTTTAGATTTAATATTCTAAATATGAAATTTCATTTCATGTGATAATCCAAAATCATGTTTGAAAAAATTATTGTAATTGAATGCAAACTACTAGAAAAATGAGCATTGGGGGAGGATTGATTTAGGAGACCACCATTTGGAGGTCACTATTTAGTTTAATAGCAATTTCTAATATTTTCCCCACCCATGCCCCAATTTCCCCCTTTTGTCCCCAACTTCTCCCTTCCCTCGTCAATCACCACACCCCTACCAATCTCTCATTGATCCCTCATCATGTCACTCTTCATCTGACCACCTCACTGTCTTCCACACACCTTCATATTGTTGTTCCATCTATCATCCAACTATCCAACTACCACACTACCAGTCATTTACTCGCCATGTCATTAGTAGGTGTCAATTCCACTAGAAATGAAATTTATGACCGCAATGCCACAATTTTAGTGGGTAACATACTTGACATGGTATGTAATTATCATCATTAGTTCCAATATATATATATGAAAAACATAAAACATTTTTGATTTCATTGATTATAGTTCCCATTCTATAGTTGAGTAAAATGTTTCATTCATGTCACATGTAAAATCTATCTAAAATCTGTAGTCTTGTTTCTTACAAGGTTGGTTTGTTTGGAAGATTCTAGACCCTTTCCAACAAATTTTTCAACCATGAGGCTAATAATAGTTATTTGATCATATAATTTACGAGGCCATATTCCTCATCCAGATGAATCGACTTTCCCTAATTGGTAAAGAAATTTATGATCATGATGTGGATAAGTATCGTCAATTTTTGAAAACTGACCCTGTATAATTTGTAGTTACTATATATTACTTCTATTTACATAAATCATGTATTTGATTTTCTATTCGATAGGTTTGTCATTATTTCCCAGGTTTTAGATTTTATATATGATTGTAAAAGTGAGGTTATTGGGCCTGTTTGTTTAGATTTAAAGCATAAATTGTTATGTTGTGATAATATCATTGTTTGTTCACTATTTTTCTGGATTATTTGTTCCCAATATTCATTACTGATTATAGTAGTCAGGTTAGCTATATGAAGCTATCACACATTGAATCTCATATTTAACTTCCATTCATTTCTATATATAGACACACTATAAACTATCCAATCAAGTATTTTTTATGTTAGTTCTCACCTATAGCTTGATATATATACCACCATGCATGTGGGATCCTAAGAAACCTCAAACCATATTGTCCTGACCTGAAAATTGTAATACATGTTCTTCTAATGCTCTTTTCTTTTAGGAACCTCACACCGTAGTTGAAGCTAGTCTTAGTCTAGAATTTTTTTATGAAAATCCCTTCCATAAAAGCTTTTCCAAATGTTATCTCCCTCTCTCTTATATTAGATACCATTTGTACCACTTGGAATTGTATTTCTCAATTTGGTTAGATAGATTTTTATAGGGATTCCATTGGTCCCCACTAGTTATACATGTCCTCCATTCATATCCATCATCTATCAACAAATCCAAATCCTCACTTTCCTTTCATTCCATTTAAGTTAATCATTCAATTGAACTTTTATGTTTTGGATCCAAATGAACACCTCTAAAATAATTTTGATATCAAACTAGTCGAATTGAAAAAAAAATTAATATAAGATCCCAAGCATCAATAAGAGACAATGGATCCTGCATTAACACCTATTATGGATGTAACATCGAAATGAAATCTCAATTTTCATTCCATTGATTATATTGGATTGAAAAAAGATCATGCATTAATTTCGTATGTTATGTTGGTGTGTGTATGTATCCTTGTGGTGTGATTATTTGATGAACTTTAAAAACATGTTGAGGTCAAAAATAGTTGAACGACCTCTAAATGCAGTAAAATATGATGAAAACAACTATAGAGTGAATTTTGAAATGGTCAAGAAGATGGTATGTCAATCGAACGTGTCATTCATCTTGGATTTTAGTAAACACACTTTTAGAGTTACAAAAACCCCAAAAAAATCAATTTAATGGAGTGATATATAGAAAAAGACGTTTAAATGACATGAAATCATAGGAGAACCATATGATTATTATTCATGACATGTACGATCTAACTACATGTTAATCGGATGTGTGGCCTTCACGAAACTATCGAATATGAGGTTTTTAAAGGTTTGACATCCTTTAAAAATGTGTGTTTGGGGGTTAATACCAAACCAAAAACATCTGAATTCCATGATATTAGATGAAAACAATCATAGTAGGAATTTGTGATGTGGTCGAGTAGATAGAACATCAATCTATGATTAAATTGGATCGGGAGAACCGAAAACACAATGTAGTGTCATCAAAAACCAAAGCATACATATAGTAGTAAATTAAATAGAAAATGACAACAGAATTCCTTGAAGTCAAAGGAAAAAACTATAATTAATATTTTTGACATGTACGAGGACACGACACATCAATCAGACATTCATTATGCCTAGAACTAATGAATATTAATTTTTTAGAGGTTTGGTTCCCTATAAAAACATGTGGGGGGTTAAAACCATCCCAAAGGATTATGAATGTCATGAAATATAATGAAAATAATCATAGAGTGAATCGTAAAATGATTAAGTAGAAAGTACATCAATCGAAGGTGTCGTTTGACTAGGATGGTAGAAAACATACTTTTTGTGTCATAAAACACCAAAAAATTAGTTTAAAAGTAAAATATATAGAAAATGACCTCAAAATGACATGAAATAAAAGTAAAAATGTCTTATTATTATTATTTATTTGTACGAGAAGACGACATGTCAATCGAACGTGCGGTCTGCTTGGGACGACTGAATATGTAGTTTTTAAAGGTTTGATGTCCACTAGAAAGGTGTGTATGGGGTTCAAAACCGACTGAACGAAATTTGAATCGAAAGAAATCTGAAAAAACAATCATAGAGTGAATTATAAAATGGTTGAGTAGATATAATGTCAATAAGATGTGTCATTTTCCCGAGATGATCGAAAACACACACTTAGTGTCACAAAACACCAAAATGCACATTTAACAGGAATATTCATAGCTAAAGACCCTTTAATGACTTGAAATCATATAAAAAACACATCATTATTAATCATGAAATTTAATAGTATACATCACATCAATCAGATGTGCAGTCTGTCTGGAACAGTTGAATATGTGGTCTTTTTAAAATTTGAGGCCCTTTAAAAAGGTTTTTCTGTGGGTCAAAACCAACCAAACAACATATGAATGCCATGAAATCAGATGAAAATAATCTTAGAGTGAATTGAAAAATGATATAGTAGATGGAACATCAATCATAGGTACTATTTGATTAGTTGGATCAAAAATAGACTTTTAGTGTCATAAAACACCAAAATGTTCTTTTAACAGTCAATTCAATATCACATGTCCTTTTAATAACTTAAAATAATTGGAATATTATCTTATTGTTATTAATTTTTTCTACCAGTAGAACAAACCTCAATCAGACATGTGGTCTTCCTGAAAGGATCGAATATTCTAATTTTAAAGGATAGATTCCCTTTAAAAGTAGGGTTTGGGGTTAAAACCAACTGAATGACCACTGAATATTGTGAAATCAGATGATAAAAAGAGTAGTATAAATTGTGAAATGGTCAAGTATATGGTCTCTCAATCATAGTTTTTGTTTCTTTGGGATGATGGAAAGCAAGCTTTTAGAGTTATAATACACTAAAACATTCTTTTAACAGTCATATATATCAAAAACATGCTCATAATTTCTTCATATCATAAGAAACCATATTATTATTATTATTGATGTGTCAGGGTAGAGGAGATGTTAATCAAACATGTGGTATGTTTGTGACTGGTGAATATATGGTTTTAAAAGGATTGAATCCCTTCAAAAAGGTGTCTCATGGGGTCAAATCCATCAAAACGACTTCTATATGTGGTGAAATGAGACTAAAACAACCATAGAGTGAGTTGTGAAATGATTGAGTATATTGATCTTTAATAGAAGATGCTATATCCCAAGGATGATTGAAAACACACTAATTGTTTCACAAAACATCAAAACGTGTGTTTAATGGTCAATTAAATATCAAACAACAACGGAATGATCTAAAAATAGTAATATTGTCTTATTATTATTCATGTTGTGTACGGGTATAAGGAATGTAAATTGGACATGTGGTAGGCCTGAAACGACTGAATATGTCATTTTTAAAGGCTCGACGCCCTTTAAAAGCACACAGGGGGTCAAAACCAACTGAATGTTCATTGAATGTGGTGAAATCAGACAAAAACAATTATAGAGTGAATTGTGATATGTTTGAGTAGATGGTATGTCAATCAGAGATTCCATTTGTTTGGGATAATGGAAAATGAACTTTTAGTGTCATAAAACACTAAAACACGCTCTTAACAATTAGATATATAAAAAAAGACCTTATAGTGACTTTAAATCATAGGAAAACTATATAATTATTATTCTTGTTGGGTCATAGTAGAGGACATCTCAATTGGATGTGTGGTCTACCCAGAACTACTGAATATGCATTTTTTAAAGGAATGATGCCCTTTAAAAAGGTGTGTTTGTAGTTTAAAACCAACTGAAATACCTCTTAATGTGGGAAATGAGACAAAAAAATAATAGAGTGAACTGTGAAATGGTTGATTAAAGGGAACATCAATTAGATATGTTGTTTTCCTAGGATAACTGAAAACACACTTTTAGTGTCATAAAACACCAAAACATGCGTTTAAAGTTCATTTCTATATCAAACAACATCAAAACAAGCTGAAAAAAATAGGAAGTATGTATTATTATTATTCATGTTGTGCACAAGTAGATGATTTGTTAATGGAAATGTGGTCTGCCTAAAAGTACTAAATATGCAGTTTTTAAAGGATTAACGCCATTTAAAAAGGTGCTTCTAGGGGTCAAAACCAACCAAAAAGCCTCCAAATGTGGTGAAATAAATAAAAATTGTAGAGTTATTTTGGGAATGTTTGAGTGGACAGAACATCAATCAGAGATTTTGTTTTTTTGGATCATTGAAAACACACATTTAATGTTATAAAACACCAAAACGTTTGTTTTACAGTCCAATTTATTGCAAAAGACCATAGAATGACCTTAAATCATAGTAATATCGTGTTATTATTATTCTTGATGTGTACGATAATATGAAATGTGAATCAGATGTGTGGTCTTCTCGAAATGACCAAATATGCAGTTTTTAAAAGTTTTATGTCAATTAAAAGTAGGAGGGGGTTCATAACAAACCAATGAACCACAAATTGTGGTTAAATTAGATGAAAATAACTTTAGAGTGAATTGTGAAATGCTCAACTAGATGGTACGTTATTTAGACTTTCCGTTTGTCCAGAATGACGGAAAACACACTTTTAGTGTCATAAAACACCAAAACATTTATTTAACAGTCTGATATATATAAAACAACCTCATGATGACTTGAAATCATAATAAAACCATCTTACTATTATTATTGATGGGTTTGAGTAGATGAGACATCAATCAAACATGCGGTCTACCCGGAACTACCAAATATACTGTTATTAAAAGTTTGAATCCGTTTAAAAAGGTTTGATCGGGCATAAAAACCAACCAAACAACCTCCAAATGTGGTGAAATTGATGAAAACAAATGTAAAGTGAATTTTAAAATTTTTTAGTGGATGGAACATCAATCAAAGATGCTGTTTTCTCAAGATAACTAAAAACACACCTTTAGTGCCCTAAAAAACAAAATGTGTTTTAATGGTCAATTAATTATCAAATGACATTAGAATGTCCTGAAAAAATATGAAGATGTTTAATAATTACACATATTCTGTACATGTATAAAAAACATCAATAGGATGTGCAGTCTGACCGAAAGGACTAAATATATGGTTTCTAAAGTTTGAATGCCCTTTAATATAATGTGGGGGGGTCAAACCCAATTGAACGACCACCAAATGATGTCAAATTTGACAAAACAACCATATATTGAATTTTAAAATGTTCTAGTAGAAGATACATTAATCAGAGTTTTTGTTTGCCCGAGTGATGGAAAATGCACTTTTTGTGTCATAAAACATGAAAACATGTCTGTAACAGTCAAATAAATATAAAAAAACTTCATAATGAGTATAAATCATAAAAAAAATCTTATTATGATTATTTATGTGTACGAGTAGAGGAGACATACATTGGACATTCGGTCTTCCCAGAACTACTGAATATGCATTTTTTAAGGTTTTTATTCACTTTAAATAGGTGCATATGGGGGGTCAAAACCAACCAAATGACATCTGAATGTGGAGAAACTATACTAGAAAAATCATAGAGTGAATTTTAAAATAGTCCTGAAGATGTAATTCCAATCAAATATATTGTTTTCTCAAGATGTCCAAAATCACATTTTTAGTGTCACAAAACACCAAAAAGTGAATTTAATGGTCAAGTCAGTATCAAACAACCTCCGAAATACCTAAAAAATAATAATACTTTCTTATTATTATTAATGTTGTGTACGTGATGAAGGAATGTAGATCGTACATGCATTCCACCCAGAATGACCGAATATGCGGTTTTTAAAGGTTTGACACTGTTTAAAATCATGTTGAGGGTTAAAATGAAATTAATGACCACTGAATGCAGTGAAATCAAGTGAAAACAGTTGTAGAGTGAATTAGGAAATGGATCAGTATATAGTACATCAATTGGAGATTCCAATTGTCCAAAATGATGAGAAATTCACTTTTGGTGTCATAAAACACTGAAACTTGAATTTAACTGTAAGATATATAGAAAAAAACCTAAGAATGACTTGAAATCATATGAAAACCACATTATTATTATTATTGATGTGTAAAAGTAGAAGAAATGTTAATCGGGCATGTGGTATTCCAAGAACTAATGAGTATGTAGTTTTTAAAGGTTTAATGCGCTTTAAAAAGGTGATTTCGAGGGTTAAAACTAACCAAATGATATCTTAATGCAGCAAAATAAGACAAAAATAAACATAGAGTGATTTGTGAAATGTTCATGTAGATAGAATATCAATTAAAGATGTTTTTTTCAATAATTTAAATATTTTATTGCATTTCAATTATTAGTTGATATATATTTCTTATGTACAAATTATTTAATTAATTTTTTTAGTATTATTTGATGATGTGTGTGGATCATGGAAGATGATGAGGAAAATATAGTTATGTGCTTGTGGTTTTATATATTTTGAAAATATTTTTTGTATTTTTTAAATATAGATGAATGTTTAATGATACTATTATTTTTTAAAAAATGAAAATCCGATAGTGATCACCATATAGAGGTAGTTATAGGTCTTCTCTAGCTAGTCTATAGTGACCACTACATGGATGTCTCTATATCCAAACTCATTATAGTCTATAGAGGCCGCTATTTGGCGGTCACTATAGGTAATCCCATTCACCATATGGCAGAAACTATAGAAAACAACGATGGGCTAAAAGAAACTTCCTTTTTGAAGAATCTAGGCAGACGCTATAGGCATTTAGATATGTCTTTTGGTGGTTTCTAATGACCTTTATTCTACTAGTTCTGGTTCTTATGGGATCAAAACATTGTTGCATCAAACGATTTGTAGTAGTAAATTTCATAGTAGTGGTCCAACTGTGAACCCAAACCACCGGGTTTAGGGGATATCTACCATTGCCTCTACACCTTATACCTTCAATTCTCAATAAGATTTAAGATGTATTGACAAAAAAATACAAACGAAACTCATCCCATTGGACTAGGTTTATTTATATCTCAATCACAATTACCATGTTCATCACCCCCAATAGGGTTCTAGGGAAATAATTGTTGATTCAAGATCTACCTTAGCATGATGGGATGTGGAATTCATATCTTAATGTCATTACCATAAATCATAAAATCCCTAAATAGAATCATTAGATCCCTAACAAAAGTATCATTGAAATCCAATTGTGTCCTTGAATAACCTCTAACCCACAAAGATAGCATAATTTTCGTTATCATCATCTATATAGAGACAATTAGTCTTTTCTAGGATGGGAGGAAAATATTGATGGTCATCACCCCATCCATTCCTCCCACCATTATAAAATCCTCTTTTATTTAGGTCCCATTTGGAAAACATGACAAAAAACTCCATCTAATTCACTGTTCATAGACCAAGACAAGAGAAGAGTATATAGAAGGAAATCAGTCCCCAGTGTGGTTGCAAGACAAAATGGCCAAATATGGAAAAGGGTTTGAAGAACAACCATAATAATGATAGTACAAAGTAATCCTGTTTCATTTAATGTAACATAAAAATAACCATTGCTTGATACACCTCTATAAATTTCATCACATTCAACATGAAAAATATTTTGGATCAATACGTAAATGAAGAGGATCACAAAACAAAAAATATACCTTGTGATGAGGGTGATTTTTATGCAAAAAATTAGGCTAAAATAATATAAAACCATATAAGAATCTAAAATTTGTATCCTCTAAATATCGGGATTCCACCTCAATGGAGAATTACTACTAAATAAAAAGGTAAGGGTGTGGCCACATCCCAATCACAGCCTAGAAGAATTGAAGATCATTCCATGGAGGGAAAGCTGCCACAATATGAGAGTGAGAAATAAATCTCAGGAAACTCAATGAGGACAGACTTAGGAGAAATTTTCTTTTAGGTTATCATCTTTAGGCTGATGTGAATATTCCACATCATATAAGATTTGATCCTCTATCAAGAGCATCATTTGACCATCAGACTAGCTCCAGATCAAGGAACTTACTCTCTATAAATGATGATGTCAAAAATAATCATGAATTCCATCCATTACAACATTATCCTCTCCCTGACCTGGGTGATCATTCAGTGTTAGGGAAAATCAATAATCCATGGAAGATGAATATAGGGCCACCCATTGACCCCCACCCACTCCTTGTAGATAGGAGGCATCTCAGATAGTAGTGCTCCCCGAGCCACATAACATCATCGATTACATAGTTACGCGTATGGAATCCATGGAAAGGAAACATGCACTTTTTCAGCCTAAGATGAATTCATATCCTAAGTATATGGAAGAAACTTTACCCCACCCAATATCAACAATCCTACCTTCTCCAGATTTGAAACTATGGGTGACACCAAACAGTATCTCATACACTTCATATCCCGATGTGGGTCAATGAAGGTCCCTTGATATCAAAAGGAGGCAACCAAGCTGAGGTATTTTGTAAATAATTTGGTTGGGATAGCTTTTATTTGGTATAACCGTGTGCTAGTAGGTTTCGATGCAGGATCGGAAGACTTTTCTCATCAATTCCTTTATTCGTTTAGATCAATACTATCTTAAATGAAAATCACCGACCTGAAAATTTTCATGCAATGTTAAAATGAGAGGGTATAACACTTAATATTCATATGAAATGTTTTAATCTATTCACTCAGTATCCCTCTATTTAAGGTGAAACTATTCTAAATCTATTATAAAAATATTAGGGAATAGTAGAGGACACCTCTATTCCAATAAAGTATCCAAGAAGGTTCCATGATTTCAAAAAAATGGACCAATGTTTGGAAGTTGTCATTGATAAAACCCAATCAAAATCTCAAATCATTCCCCTAGCATAGGGGAAATGTCTAGGAAAATTATAAGCTTTTACTATCACTCTCAAACCATCTGTTGTCCCCATCCAAGAAACGAGACAAGTCCCAAACCATCCAAACCCTCCTCTCAAGTAGAAATAACCACAAAATAGCCCTTGGAAAGAATAATAGAGAAATAACTATCTCACAATATTTGAGCAAAGGATGAATAAAGAATACTCATCCTGAAATAATCTATTACTTGATTATTCCTCATATTCATGGACACTATCCAGGTCAAGTTTCCACAACCGAGGAAGCACGATGAGGTAAATCACACGACTTTCATGACTGCTACTCTATCCATAGAAGAATAGATCAAAATACCTTGGAAAAAATTTCCTTAAAAAGTATCCTTAAATTCATGGTCAACTCTAAATAAGTTGTGTTAGATATCTTCATAGGGAAGGAGTCCTGCATAACCATTTCCTAGTTATAAGAATATGGTGGTTGGAAAAAAGTCTCATCTAGGCATGAGTGGATGTTCAAATGCTTTATGGCACAAAAAATAGTTCACTGGGCTCATGAGACCTTAATAGAACAGCTACACAAACCCATAATAGCTCCACCATCTAGGTAGGTAACATTAGACATGCCTCCCAATGGTATACATGACCATTGGAAAGAGGAATAAAATAATAGGATGAGTTAAATTCTTCCCTAATGCAAGATTTGAATATTTCAGATTTTTTCTGTATGACATATGAAGCATGGGAACTGCCCCAAAAAATGGAAACCTCATCAAATGAATAGTTCATATTTGTTTCTGACAATGTGATAAACCTGGAAGACCTATTATCTATTGATGAATATGTCTCAGAATATAATATTTCCATACATAACCATCAAATAGGACGCTGCATGTGTAGGAACGAAGGATTCAGGGGACAACATGGGCATGGTCAGACCCAATATTTTTTTTCATATCCCCATAGAGGACATATATTTAGTTGATTCTTGTGGTAAAATTTTCCATCATGCAAAAAAAATATGGAGGTGTCCCAAAACCCTCTACTAGTCTCCCATGTCCAATTTTCCTACCTGACCGCATAGTGGGGGTACAAATATCCAATCAACCTAGGAAATGGGAAAGGTTGACACGACCTATGCCACTAGAAGCAGATGATACCTTGAACTCTACACAAGAACTAGGTCCATCCACCTCAAATTCCTCATATCCTAAGATACATGTCAAGGAGAATTCCCACATGAGGAAGCTCTGACCTCTATAACAAATGTATGACATTCTGAAATAGCCAGTGGTTGTCCCATCCAAGATCTCAGTCCTAGATGCGCACCATATTTCAAATGAACTCAGGGAGGTACTTATTGAATCCCTCCAACTACTATAGGATTTAAAGTCAAAATTTGTTGAAGTTGATGTTTATCAAGTGGAGACCATGACATCATAAGGCCATGAATCCATCTAGTTCACTGAACATGAACTAGAAGAGGTCATCCAAGGGAAAATAAAACCACTATATATTTTATAAATAATAAATAATGTCATCATATGATGGGATGTAATTGATAATGTTTTTGAGATCAACCTCATCCATGTTCGAATCCTCTAACATTTGTTATATAGTGAAGGGGACCTATGTCCCACAAATATGGCCATTCAAGGTTATGATAAGGGTGAGAAAATACCTCTCAGGATGATCAAGCTCAAAGCTCAATTTGGGAATCTCCAATATAAAGTTGATTTTAGGGCTTTATAGGAAGACATTGTATACAATGTCTTACTGAGAAGGCCCTACAACCACATAAAAATGGCGGTACCATCAAAATTTTATTATTTTATAAAATACCCCATCGATGGAAAGGTCCAGAAAATAAAAGGTGATAAATCCCTTTTCGATACTTGCAGGGACACATATGATGAAGCATGTTTCTACAAAAGGGAAGAAAAACAACCAATGGTTGATGATGATATGCAGGTTGCTACCCCCAACAGCTTGGGAACCACCCCTAAAAATACATGGAGTATGATTGTCAATTACTATATTCTCTACATAGATCTAATCGAGGAGATAGACATGACCCCAGATATCCAAGATCCACCAATCCCCAACGATAGTGTAAAAACAATCAACTCCATAATATATCTATAATGAATCAAATAGTAGGGGATGATGATGTCTCTTCTCATGGAATCTCTCACCTCAATAGTGATAGGGAAGCCCCAGAATCGCCAACTTTGGCATAAAATGTCTACACTGACTCATAGGTAATAGAAGATGAGGATGAACTCTGAATTTCCCTCCTGAATTCAAGTAATTCATCCCCACGGCTATTGATGAGATTATCCATGTAGATCTGGGAATAAAATATGACACTCAACCTATACTAACTAGTTCCACAATGGTCCTAGAAGAGAAAGTGATGTATATTTCATTTTTGAAGAAGCACCATTATTTGTTCGCTATGAAATATGATGAAATGAAAATATAGAATCCAGATGTGGCATGCACCATCTTGGATTACAAGATGATAATTGAAGATTTAATAAGACATCTTGAAGAATGAACCTCTCTCATTCCACCTATGTAGATGAGGAATTTGACAAAATTATCAAAGACAGCTTTGTCCATGAATTGAAATACACAAGACAGATCACCAACATCATCCTTGTCAAGAAAATTAATTGGAAGATTAGGATCCTCAACTATTTTAGAGACCCTAATCAACAATAACCATTGCCAATCACATAAATATTGATTGATGAAATAGCTGGCTTCCATGACCTTTCCTTAATGGATGGTTATTCAAGGTACAATCAGATAAATATGACCCCTAAAGACGAAGAAACCACTGCTTTCAGAAAACCTCAGGAGATACTTTTCTATCAAGTAATTCCCTTTGTATAAAATATTGTTGGAAACACTTATAAAAACACCATGCAACATATATTTTAGTCTTTTTTTGAAGAATTTCCAAATTTTATGTCAATGACCAAGCGGTCAAATCTTGATAGTGATTTGATCACCTTAAATTTCCCCATGTAGTCTTCAACAAGATATGACACCATAGTCTAAAGATGAATCTACTAAAATACACCTGCGGGGTAATGTCGGGGTAGTTCCTTAACTTTTTGGTTTGGCACAAAGGCATTGATTTTGACCCAAAAAATACAAGTGCTATTTTAGAATTTTCACCCCCTATAAATCTCAAAGAATTTATGGGTCTCTAAGTGAACCCCACATACATTGGGAATTTCATAGACAACATAAATAGTAAATCACTCATATTCACCCAGATAATGAAGAAGGGAATTTTCTATCAATGGGATGATGAATTCCATGAAGCCTTCATAATTTATAAGTATTATCTACTAAACTCAATGGTTCTAATGCCTCTGGAATACAGGAGGACTCACTCATCAAATATGTGGATATCAAGGAATGATCATAGGTCACCCTCCTCACAAAAAAAATGATATAGTGTGGAAGAATATTCTCTTCTACCTTAGCTAAAAATATGCTATGTACTGAGAACTGATACTATGATATCGAGAAGAACTACCATGCACTCATCTTCACAGTGACAAATCTGAGACATAACATGAAGCACCACGATTTCCATATATTATCTAATATTGATTTGATAAAGTAAATATATGTCCATCCTATGATTACTAGGTGATTAAGGTGATGGACCATCATTCTGTAGTATTAAAAAATTCAGTTCATATCAAATAAATTAGTGAAAGGGAAATCCTTGGATGATTTTCTCATAGAACATCCTACCCTATTGAATGCACTAGTGGAAACTGATAATCTATATGAGGAAGTATTTAATGTCCATGAAACTCCTGGACATGGGAGATGTATTTTTATGGCGCCTCCTAATGTCATATTGGAAAAAGGGTGGAAAACCTGAGAATCAATTGGGCTATCTTTGGGATAATAATTTTCTCTCCATACAAAGTAGTTATTTCTTACTCGTTATCACTATGAAAATGTTTTTTGAATGAAAAGGAATAATACTAATCCTTTGGAATTGGGTTGGAACTATCCCTACAACATCAAATAGACTACCTGAATATCAAATTGGATTCAAAACATGGGATAAAGAAGATCAATGGAGAATTTGACACCAAAGAAGAAGAATTTTTCCCTATAATTTTCTATGTCAGGGGACTTATGGTAGAGTTCCCTTCTGATCCCACATTGCATCATGTTCCTCAATAATAGAATGATCACAGAAATTCATTGGCTAATTCAACCATGGTATAGGCTGACCCTGATTAGGAAGAATTAATATTCTGTGTCACACTCCAAAGAATGGCCCTGTCGATTTTCATCTACAATATGGAAGAAACCAATCAGTTCAACACCACCTCATAGTGTGATGAATCAAAATCTGCCCTTGGATGAATGGAGTCTATAATCAAATATCCTCAAAATTGGACTCTCCTGAAAAACTGAGCTGAAAGGGAATAGATTCGGTGTCGTTCCATGAACATTACCCAGTGAGACGATCCAAATATGTTTAAATACCTCTACAATAGAGGCTTTGATGGAATCCTTCTCAAATTCATATTAGAAAGAAATATTATTGTTTTCATGGAAGAAATCTATGAGGGATCCAATAACACTCCTCAGTCTAGGAACAAGATCTCCTTCCAATTTATGAGGTTGGGTTACTACTGGAAAACAATAATACAATACTGTGTGAGATTCACAAGGAAATTTCATGCATTCCAGATCCATGAAATCTTCATCCATCAATCACCTATATTTTTACATATATATAAATATTCTTATCCATTTTCCATTAGGGGAATTGATGTTATGGGTCCATATCCCAAAGACACATCATTGTAGTTCAACTACATCCTTACTAATATCAACTTATCTTACAAATGGGATAAGGAAATACCCCTCAATGAAGTCTGGATGAAGAAAATATTAACCTTCATAAAGTCCCATATCATCACTATGTTCAGAGTCCCACACACAGTATTGATAGAAAATGTTATCATATTCTATTTTACGGAGTTAAATAAACATAACAAGGAGTAAAATATCGAGTCTAATCAGTCATCACAGTTTCATGAAATGGAAAATGGATAGATAGAGGACTTCAATAAGACATTGTACAATATAATCCAAAATATTGAAAAAAAATATAAAAAATCATGTCTAGAAAAACTCATCCATGCTTTATGGGCCTACCATAACACCATATAGGCTGCTATACAAGAAACATCATATTCATTGGTGTATGGGACTACAGAAGTGTTTACCATAGAAGTCCAGATGTGTTTTCTCCAAATATCCATTTTTAGACAACTCTCAAATGATGATAAATTTTAAAAGTGGATGGATGAGTTTGAGCGGATCGATGAGAACATATTGCATACATTTCAAAACCTTGAAGTCCATCAGAATTGGATCACACATGCCTTCAAAAAGGTTTTCCTCCATTAATTTCTAACACGATAATTGGTGATGGATCTCAAGAACCCAATGATTCCATGTATGAATCCCCCAAAGAAGGAACCCAAATGGGGAGGGCCTTATATAATATATATGGTCTATCACAATGGAGCATACTCACTAGGTACAATGGATGGGGAGCATATCACACCACCCAACAATGGGAGCTTTCTCAATAAATAATTTGTATAACTATCATCAAGGATCCCCCATCCTTGTTTCATGTTGTTAAAATACAAAAGATCATCCTGGTTGAATGACATTAAACAAAAAAAATTCTTCTTATTTTCATGATGTCAAACTTCAAAATTTCATCATAGTTGTTAGATGTTAAACTACAAAAAATTACCCTAATTACAAGACTATAATCTATAAATAACTCATCCTAGAAGAAATATGTTAATCTGCACAACTTTTGTCATCCCGGTTGCATGATGTCAAACTACACAAGATTTTCCTAATTTTATTAAGTTAAATAGAACATGTTCAGTCTACTTTCATGATGTTAAGATGCAAAAGTTCATCGTACTTGAATGACGTTAAGATGCACAAGGTTATCCTAGTTGTATGACATTAAACTAAAAAAATATTCTAGATCACATGATGTCAAACTGTATTGAAATCATCCTAGAAGTAAGATGTTAAACTGCACAGTGTCTCTCATCCCAGTTTTATGACATTAAACTGCACAAGATCATCCTCAACACATGATATTAAACATCATGAGAAAACCCATATCACTAATAACTCATCGTATATTAGCTAGATCCATGCGAACGAAGGATAAAATGGCCTCGACCTCGTGTGGGAGTTAGTTCCTCATAGGGAATCTATTCATCCAAGAACAAAATGTTCCATAATTCTTTCCATCACAGGATTTGTAGTGACACCCTAACATATATTATTGGGCCCAACCATAAAACAAATTTCAATTCACATCGGGTGATACTCATCATTACCGTATGATATTAAACCACAAGGAATATATATTTACCACATGAAGTAAAACTGCACTAATCCATAGTCTTACTTCCCTTTCACATTAGGTGATTGTAGTCCTAACCACATGATGATAAACTGCATGGATGATGTCCTTATCAAGTGAAATTAAATTACAGGGGTTTTTAAAACTATGTACAACTTGATTATTATTTTAAATTAGAAACATAGGGACACCTTAATCGTATATCATGGTCCAGCTACCACAAGAAAAAAATTCCCATGCCCTTTCCTTATTTTCTTCTGTATGGTGTGAGGGACCCTTTCTATTCCTTTTGTATCACACTGGGTATATCTCACATTATCTTAGGAATTTTAATAATCGATTCTCTACACAAACAAGGCATAAAAACTCATGATGTGTTCATCATGGTACTGAATGAAAGACATTAAAAGGTATACTATGATCCCTCACCACATGATTTAAAACATCATTAATAAAGTTCTTTCCAAAACATAAAACTACATATCCCTATGGACCTCGCCCGAGAGGACCACTATTGTGGATGACTGATCTCTAACCATACCTTTTTATTTAAGAACTACATGTGGATTGATTACTAAAATCACAAGATAAATAGTGATTCCTAGATCATCAATCCTTTTTCTAGTAGTAAAAAATATAAAAATTCACCCTCTCTATGTAAAGGAAAAATTTCAGAAGAAGATCATTGCCTCATGAACTATTTATGGATTGATTAGAATTAATGTATGATGTGTAGTGGTGCAATGATTTCCATCCTTGGGTCTAAACACTATACCCCTTTTCATTTTGGGAAGACAAATTCCATTCCACATGATGTTAAACTAGATGGTTCCTCAATAATTATTTGTGGCTTATTCATATCATCACAAGATACATAGTGATGCCCAGATCTCCAATCTTGGGTCCAATGACAATAATCAAACTAAACAACACCCACATATACGAATAGGATAGACCTATGTAGAGTTTATCCAAATAAAGAACTATATTTGTACTGATTCTTATACAAATGATATGTCATGATATCCATATATGAAATCCTGGGACCAGAAAATAAAATTGATCCAAAGAAATGCACCCCAACTGTATAAGGTGCTGAGCCATAGAAATCCATTTTCGTACATTTGAGTTAGATCTACACACAACCTTCTGTTACATGTTATATATCTCACACAATTTTTCATATCAGTTGAAAAATTCTTACCTCATGACGTTAAACCATACAGAAAATTTCATAATTTCCTGACATTAAAACTACACAAAAAAACATTCTTATCCCCTGATGATAAAATTCTTGGAATGTATCCATAATGAATTATGTTAAAATACATGAAGACAAATACATCCCCTCTACATGATGATAAACAATGCACACCATCACCCAATTTTCATCCCTTATCAACTGCCAGCAGAGCGTTACCTCGGTTATATATAGTATGGGGTGCTTAAATCATCTTTTTAGAACCTCAATCCTTAAATCGCACTTCATGTCTCAAGTGCCTCAGGTTTCCAAAATTCTCCCATGGAACATGGATAGGATAATCAGTTTCAAGGGACCCTTTTTTTACTATTCATGTATGCTTATGGATCATTAATATTCACTAAAATTCATCGACCAAATGCATCACTCAACAAAAAGGGATTTTGATAATTATGAGACTTGACATCACCATGGATGAACTCAACACACCAATGTGTTCTAAAACACTCTTGGTATGATTCCTCATATATTAAAAATCAAAACCAATAAACCTCAATCCATGATTTACAACATTTCCATGTCCTATTCAAAAGTATGTTGGCTTCCCCTTGACCATAGTTATCCAAATAGGGATCTTCTATAACATACCCCATATTAGGTCCATGTGCGTCAATACCAAAATATATTACACTTTGGTCAATGTTATAAATGATTTAATTATTTCCTATAATAGTCCAAATCACAAGGCCTTAAACTATAAGTGAAAGAGAGAAAAAATCTGTCAAGATGAAAGCCCATAAAGGGGGACCTGAGAAAAATTAAAGTCTTCACCAACTAAACTATTTATATCTAGAGTTTATTAAAAAAACTTGGCCACAAATAAATAAGAAATAAATATCACAAGGAATACTATTTTTCCCTAGTAAAAGCCACAAAATTCTCTTTAGACATCTTAATCCGTGAAAAAATTGGTGTAATGATTTTTATCATACCCCCTCCATAAGAATGTTTTTTAGGGAGTAACGCAACCTTTTATGGTGCTCGAACCCTTCTCAAACATTAAAATATCCATAATTCACACTTCATGATTTGAGATCCTCACATCACCACAATATTCCTTAGAACTCTAAAAAAAGATACCTGGCTTCAAGGGACCCTTTGTTTAACTATGCATGTATGCATATGTCTCTTGAATGTACACCCATGATCATTAACCAAATGTATCAATCTAGAAAAGGGCATTCTGGTCCTTGTGATTCATGATATCCCATCATCAAAACTCTTCATCGCATTGTGTTATGGTTAATTCTCGGTATGACTATCTCAAACCATCCTCAGAACTTAAGCACTCTGGCCCACAATTTACATTTCTCATACCAAATTATTCAACTAGATTCGACATCCTCAATGTTACATCACAATGTTTTATACCATTTATCAAGTCTATAATGAGACACTACATTCCTAAACCTTTTATGGCCCATACCTTGTGATTAAAAACTACAAGGCATAGGGATCGAGCTTCACATTTTTTGAACTAAATAGCTTTCTTCCCATACCCAACCTCATCATCTGGACATTTGTGTCATCAAAAATAACTTAGGGCCTATATAAAATTTTGGAGATCATTCTTTATTGACCATTCAACTGACACATATGGACTGTGACCTACCAACTAAAGGAATAACCTCCTTTCAAGAAAGGAGTTTCAATCCTTGTGAGCCTTGAAAACATTGTTGTAGCACTTGGCACATCATGGTATTTTTGTTCATCCATGGAATTCCTTCCCCATAACATATTTTCTATGTCAAACATTTGGTTTGTGAATTATATCACATATACTCTAACTATCTAGGTGGACCTAGCATCCCTAATATTTCTCCCTTACCTAATATCTCCCCATAAATCTTCCTTAACCCTTCGAAAAGAGTTAATACACCTCTTTTTTACAATGATACTAATGCATTAGGGATTTAACCTACCAACCATAGGAATATACTCCTTGTAGTAATAGAACATTGGTTTTTAAATTCCATTTCAACATCACAAAAAAACTCAACAACCCAAGGTGTTTTTGGTCATGTTGAGAATGTTTTCACCATACTACATTATCATCAATCAAGTCATGGTAGTATGAATTTAAACTGAATTTCATCATATGGTTGGAGATAAAAGGCACTAAAATAAATCTATAAAAGGTATGATCTAAATGAACCTAAACTAAAGATATATAATGTATGATCTAAATGACCTGAAACTACATTTATAGCAAGTCTGAGATAAAACACCCAAAAATAAATGAAAGAAGGTTCGAGAAAAAAGTCCCCAAACTATAGAAATAATATTCCAGAGCTAACTGATAATAAACTACAATGATAAAAGGTATGAGATAAAATACCCTAAACTAAAGTTATATAAGGATTGAGCTAAAAGATCCCATCTAAAGCGATAGAAGGTCCAAGCTAAAAGACCATAAAGTAGTGATAAAGTGTCCAAGATAATAGACACTAAACATTAGTGATAATGTTTCATGATAAAAGACCCTAAATTATAGTGAGATAAGGTTTGGGATAAAATACCTTAATCAAAAATATTATAATGTTAGAGCTAAAAGACCCTAAACTACAACACAACATCAATTTATTCTAAAAGAATGGGAAATATTGTAAGGCCCACCATATGGCCATGTTAAGAATATAGAAAATCTTAGCAAGACTATAATATTTCGAAAAAGAAATAAAACTACCCCTCTAGGACATATATTCTACCCAAATTATCCTTTGGTGAATTGGGTGATCTCAAGATAACTCAAGCAGATATATCAAAAAAGAATCTCATGTCAATGGGAATTAATGAGCACTTTTCAAGAAGAATATGTTTTAAATATAAAAATCATATTCATGAATTTAGGTTTTCATGATATTATGAAAGTATTGGTGTCATATTAGAATTAAGATTAGCCATGAACAACATAAATTAAAGAAAAAAATGGAAAACAATATAGAGAGTTCAAAAAATTCATTCATTAATATAGTATAAGAAGAGGAATCCCCACATTTTGGAGTCTCTATAAAAATATCATAAAAAATTAATTTCATATCAATGGTTGAACAACAATAATATTTGGTCGACTGTGGCATCCCGCCTTTTTATAACATAAACATTCATTACATTACACAAAACTGAGGATCTTTAAGGTTTAGTGTCTTGAAAACCAGGAACATAATACATGAAAAAAACAGAAAACATTCTTCTTAAACACTAGAAAGACTTCTCCTTATGTTCAACTAAGGTTCATTACTACATCTCATAACCTAGGGACATACATCAAAATAAAGGTTGAGCAGAAGGCCCGGTAAGAGAAACAAGAGAAACATTTTACATGTGAACTTGAGATACTTCAATAAGATCATGAAAAGAACTTTAAGGCATGAGAAAGAAATCATGAGGCATATCATAATAAAAATAACATTTTTCATAACTTGAAGATGTGGATAAAACATTTAATATTGACAATCATTTCTATTTCTCCAAGGTCCATCCCCAAGGTGTCATTAAAAATTACCAAGGTTATTCACCAAGGCGTCGTTAAAAATAGTCATCTCTAGAGATTATGTATTTACCCAATGCATTGGAGCGCTATCTGGGATCACACTTGAAATTCCTTTATTATCATGTGAGCCACATATATCATCATCAATCCTTTCATAAACAACCCATAAATCATAAAAGGAATGTGTTTCATCTCATAATCATAATGTTTTAAAAACTACTTTAAAGACTTGATCTTTACGTCACTTTAAACCCACAGAAATGGAGAGCGGGTCTCATGTATGTCGCGAATCATTTTTTTCATTTTCAAATGGCCGGTTTAAGGGGTTTCCGGTACCCAAACACCATTTCACCACATCCAGTAACTTCACCACATCCAAAACAGAACCGCATTTCAAATTTCAAAAAACAATTCAAAATCCATGCCATCTGCCTCGAGCCGCGACCCAAGCGTCAACGTACACAGAGCTCGACCCGCTCACCTGCCACAGCCGTCCCTGTCTGCTCAGTCCACACGCCATGCGAAGTCCACACGACGGCCCAAGTCCACCGTCACGCGCCACCCTTCTCCAGCGACAGAATCGTCATCATAATCTCGAACCGCGAGACTGCACCGCCTTGAGCCGCGCGCCTACACCAGGTCTGAAACAACAACCGGGTCGCCGGCGAGCTTCTCCGGCCTCTATTGACACCGCAAAACCATCTTCCCTCCGACATCACCACTTAATCACCACTGGTGGAATCATAGTGGGAACTTTCACTCACAGACCATCAACAACATCACCGGCGAGAACCGACTGCGCCGTCGCTGTCACCATCGCCATCTCCAAAAACATCGCCTCACCGACAGCACCAAAAGACACATAAACGATTTAAAAACAAATCCAAAACACCAGAAAATCTATAATTCACCTCACCAAGAAACGAGATGAAAGGAAGACTCAAAAACCATTTCCTAATGGTTAGAAATCACAGAAACATCACCCAACCGCACAAGCAACACCCTGAATCTGAAGATCCCGCCGCCACCAACCAAAACGACTGCTTCAGACACGATGAAACCCCACCGCACTCACCAGAGAACGGCCGGGACCCCAAGCACAGCCGACTCAAGCGTGTGACCATCAAACGCTGAGAAGCACACCGCAGGACACCAGCAGGCTGTCGAGAACGAACCTAGGAGCGCTCCGAAGAGTATAATATCGATGGGGACCGGTCTTACATCCGCCGGACTGAACCAACAACCACCGAAGACCAAATAGAAACTCCACAACAAGAGGAGACCAAGAAACCGCGCAATGCCGCAAAGGACCTGGCCGACTCACCGATCTCGAGAGGAAGCGTTGCGCCGTCCACAGTGAAGGGGCGGCGGCGGCAAGAGGAAAACCCTAGCTGGGGAGCCCTTTACGGGCGCATCTCCTCGTGGCTCTGTTCCTTATGCGGGTCTCATGTATGTAAATCCCAGAATTTAAAATATAAAAACATGGTATATATGTGAATACCCCTATATAAGAGAGATATTTGAGTATTCACTTAATAAAATAAAAGAACATTAGAAAAAGAGAGAGACATTTTGAGACTGAAATTCTGCAGCATAATGGCTATGTTTCGGGGTTTTAGAAAGCATTGAAAAGAGAGGGTACATGGGTCAAAAAATCATAAATGTCCCATAAAATAGTATAGGGACCGAATATGAAGGATATATGAACATGGTAATGAAATTTTAAGGACATACCATTTGAAATGAAAAACATGGAAGGAAGAAAAAAATTAGATTTCTCTTATGAAAATTCGACAGCCTAACGACGTCACTTAAACTTCAACAAAAATGAATTGACAAGATAAAATAGGGTATCTCGTCATTTGAACATAAGAGTTCAGTATGATAGATATAGAGATCATACCCCAACGTAATAAAAGGAACTTGAATGATTTGACAAGAAAATAGAACTTGAAAATGAGAAGGGTGAAAGAATCCGTTACAAAAAAATTCGGCAGCCTAACGACGCCACTTAAACATTCATAAAACGAAATGACGAGAGTAAGAGGGGATATATCACCATATGAAACTGAAAATGGAAGTAAGAGGAATATAAAAGAACATCCTCTAACATAATAACATGGAGCATAAAAGAAATTACATAAAAAAGATTACTTGAAAAGAAAGAGAGAGGTCGGATCCCTTACCTTAAACGTAACTCCTAAAATTCAAAGGTTGGGACCTTGAGGGATTGGGGGCACATAGGGAGGACACTATGGGAGGTAAGGAGATGAGAACTTCGTTGAGGATTATTTTGGAGTCGAATGTATGAGGGTATGGATTGGTATTTATAGGGAATGTGAGGGGACAAGGCATTAATGGCCAAGGGACACCTCATTGGTGGTATTGGAAAAACCATGGGCTTGCCCTCGGTATTTTCCCACGGTATTGGCCACTTGGGACACCACATACAAAAATTCATCCCCTTTAGTCGACCATCCCTTAAAATATCTCTTCAGATAATCATGACACAGTTATGATGTCATTTAACATACCGAAACCTGAAAACTGTATTTTTACTATTCACTGAAAATTCGTCTTTCTCAGAAAAATCCTCAAAAATTACCATAACATAATATCGATGCTCTGAGTTCAAAAATAAAGTCCATTTTATAAAAATAATTTTCTAAATATTTTTAATTTAATTCTTAATTAAAAAACACTATTCATCCAAAAAAACGGATACTTGACTAATAATTTATGAAACCGTTATTTACCCATTTTATTCAATCACATTACTTAATCAAGGTGTCTAAATTTTATTAAAACTTTATTTAAGTGAGAATACTAATCTATTTGTCACATTAATAATCCTAAGCATAAAATCAGTATTCATAATTTACTATTCATCAATAATTAAGTTCATCTTATTAGACTCCAAATTCCTTACTGAACACTTTTGCAGAAGATCATTTTTTGAATATCATTACACATCATTAATTATTATGGTTTACATAAATATTTTAAAATATCCTTTTTTTCAAAATTCATTAATAAAATACATCCTAAAATTATCCGGACATTTGAAATTTCACAAACATTACTAAATGAGGAAATCTCAATTTATTCATCCCAAAGGATTACACAAAGAATCTACAGTCTCATCACATAGCCCCTTATAACACCAGTATATGACCTAAGTGTAAGGTGTGCTATGGTGAGAGAATCTGAGGGAGGCTCAGATAACATTGCCCCAGTAGTAATCTCTACTAACTTGAACTTCTCCCGCAGGCGTTTCCGTTCATGCTTGACATGCTGGAGTTTGGCTTGGTCTTGGTCCAAAGCGAAGCCCAAAGATGCCACCTCCTTCCCAAGCTCTGATATGTGGGCTTTATAAGGTTCGAGTCTACTAGATGAAGCCATTGACTGCTCTTTCTGCATTAACCAGAACCATCTCTATTAAATTGTTAAGAGTAAGTTGATATACTATTCAAAAAAATTCGGTCCTAACATCGACTGAGATTCCCATGTCACCAAGAGTCTGGTGAGAAGCATCAATTGAATGATGAAGCACTGATCATCGTGCCTCTTCTGATTCTTCCCCAGGATGGAGAGTCTCGACAAAATTTAACAGTTGCACAACTATATTTAAGGAACTCTAAAATGAGGATGATTATGTTGAATATTCATACCTTAGGTGAGCTATTATTTCATCATATATCCATATTTTCATGGCCCATGAGTCCATCTGGGCTTGTAATTTATATGAAAACAAGATAATATTTTCTAGTGTCTCCAGCGCCTCCTTCATCTGCAAATCAAGGGGAACCACATCTGTAAGATCATGAAATATGCTCTTAATGGTGGCCAAATCTTTCTACGAGGGGATAATTTTATTCATAATTTCATATAGTGGTTTTGGATGAAAACCAACCACCCCTATGTTGTTATATAGTAGATGAAGTCATTCCCCTTGGTTATGAAATGTTTCTAAAGGAGTCTCAGTAATAAATGTGTGAATATACTTCCAGACCAGCCTACGTTGTGTCTATTCTTCTATTAATGATGGGATGGGAATTCCAAAATAAGGAATGGATGGTTGAGATGGAAAGGAATAAGGATAAAAGGCTCTATATATCCTCCCCTCAATGGAGGCATCACCTTGTTTCGGAGGGATTATTTCTTCGACAGAATCGTTCCCACTATTAGGATGGTCATCTCCAAGAAAAGGGAGATTCATTGAATCCTTTACCATGCACTAAATCAACTCCATCATTTACATAGATAGAGGGTTTGGTCAGTTGAATAGATCATCTATATGAAGAACCTTTTTATTTGGAACACCAGCTCGATAGGTTGTTACCCAAGCCTAGAAATAATCCTCATTAATATAGGATAGAGAATCAGTGGATGGAAGATTGATAATTGAATTAGTGTATTCATGTTCCAACATCCTCAAAAAATGGCGGATGATCCCAACGTGATGCTCGTTTGGAACACCAGCCAAAGGAAGAGGGGATACTCTTTGATTGAATCCAAGCTGATGAGAAAACTAAAATGGCGTACATGGCTCACAGATGATCCATGCATTAACCCTAGCTACAAGATCCCCATCTTGAAGGGAGATATTTTACGACCTTTCATCGAGAGATTCACTGCCATTATTAATGATTGGCCCAACCAGTATAGGATAAGGGGTAAAATCAAAGCTATCTGGTCAACTTAAGGAATTATTAAACTCATTAGGGATTAGTGACATGGAATTAACCAGAGATATTTTTTGAAACTGGGAATATATAAGGCACTAAGGATTCTAGTAACATTGTAGTATTCCTATAAATAGAAATTATACCCTATAAAACCAATTTATTTTTGAAAATGACCACTAATCCTATAATGGATGTTGCCGTACTAAATATGGAACAATATTTCGTAAAGTAATTAAAGGGTTGACACTACCTGATTATGGCATCATCCACCCACTAGCCACAATACCATCACTAGTGTAGTAACCTAGATTCTTAAATGTGCGTCCCTATCTAGGAAATTCTATCTACTGAGGAACGTAGCCATAAAGAATACTTTCCTAAGGCTCGAAGAGATCTATTTCCCCACTCAATATCCCCATGAATTATGATAATAAACTTCCAAAATGGACCAATACAAGCTGAAACTATCAAAAACAGGATGGTAAGGGCACTGGTGGGGGCATAGAGTAGTTGGACTAACTCTTTTAGGACAGTGGAAAATATTGATCTGGTCATTAAAATAGATAATTGAGTGCATAGTCATCTCCGTTATTATTAATAACATCAAAATGGTGAGCATTTACCTCCCCAAGATGGGATTTTTCCAAGGATCATCCAAGATATCTATAGAAGGATGGAACTCATTGTACATATCTATGAGAGGTGTGATCCAACCCAATTCATAGATATCCCATAGGATGATTCCCACCGTACCATAGGATAAATGAAATGAGTTTGTGTTTGGAAACCAACTACTATCTAGTTCTCAACGAAGATCAGTCTATAGATAAACAAAAAAAATTAAACACATAATGAGTCATATATATGGACACAAAAAAACTAGTCAGAAAACTCTTAGTAGCTTTTCCTAACCCATAATTACCACACCCATTTATCAAAAAAATACTACAAGGATGGATATCCCATTACAATCATTATCCACTGGCCAAATTGTTCATAGGAGAAATTAATACACTTGAGTAGCTCTGAGAGATGGGACGATCATCAAAATCACTACCGTCTAAACCCAATGGAGAGTTTGAAAAAATATAAAACAACCCCTAGGATTGAGTTCTGACCAGTTGGCCATCCATGAATTTTTTTTTCTGAATACACTCAAGAGAATATTACAATTATCATGATATAATATTGAAGATTGATGGAGGAATAAAAACATTTTCTAACAAGATGAACCTGTATTTAAGAAGTCACTTTGATAAAGGTAAATTTTTATTAATGAATGGAAAAATTCCTTTCAGAATCTCGTTATCAAAATTAACATGGTATCAAGGGTCAGTATTGTGGTATATAGAAATCATTTCCCTTAAATTAGACATAGAAAAAGAACATTGAAAATATCTATAATCCATCTGAACAACACTAAGTGGCATATGGTAAAAAGATAAAATAAAAATATTATCAAAGTAAAGGAATAAAATTGGAAACACCATGCACATCACATGAATCAAGAGGGCCATTTAAAATTTCATCAAGTATTTTAAAATCTGTTGATCATTTATGATCTTCCAAATCACATAAACTTGTAAGGTGTCACAAAAATACCTATCCCCTCAAAATAATCATGATCAAGTGACCAAGAAATGATCATGTGAGCTGCATAATAGTCAATGGATCCTTCGATCAAGCCAAAAAATCCTGAAAAATTCCTAATATAATCATGTATCCCCATGAACAATGTCCAAAATATTATAGAAGATATGTCCACGTATTGGTTTGTGTGGGGGCATCAAAAAATGTGATCTGGCGAAGAGGTTCCCACAAAATGGACTCATAGATAGGTCTCATGAAGGATTATTATGGTAAGGTATTATGATGAGATCACGTGATATAAATAGGGTGAGAGAGATCTAAAAAACTAAGTAGATGGTGAATGAACCCCTCTATGACTCCAATATTTATAGGGAATTCCACAGAATACCAAATGTCAATTGGAAGACCAAGCATCGCCTAAGACACCGATTGGACAAAGTACCAAAGCCTAACATGGGCATTCACTTTGCTGAAAAATTACCCATTTTCCTAAAAGATGTCTCTCTTGGTGATATTCATTTTTTGATTCCCACCAAATGAGCATAATAAAATCCATAATAGAAAAAATACATGAATATGGGTATTATTTCTCACAAAATGTATAGGAAGATGGAGGTGTCAATGATCACATGGATCACGTGAACCCTATGAGATATGAAATCACAAGAACAATAAGAGGTCATACATATGGTTATGGGAAGTGAATATCCTATGAAAGGCCCCATAAGGCCTCTTTGAAAAGTACATCTACACTTGAGAAGGATCCTTGAACAAACACTTATCATGCGGTGACAACCAGATAAGCTACCCTAGGTCCCACAGTTTGTTAACCGATGAAATCCCGATGCACCATAAAAAAATAATTTTAAAATAGGAAGAAAAATTCTAATATTGTGGAGCCTCTTGAAGTTTTAAAACTCATGTGTTGCATCACCAATGGGAATAATTATTTTTCCTTGACCACAATAGAGAAAACTCATGAAACCCCCAGGCCATTAAAAAACAAACAAACAAAATAAAAATGTGAGAAGGTGATAGACTATTTTAGTAATAAACATAATAAAACTTTCCTCTGGAGATCCATAAGACAGCACAAGAACCTATCAACATGACCACCTCATATCAAAAAAACATGCTGGCATGTCATCCTCATCATATGAAGGGCCTCAGACATGTCAAGGTGACCTCACACACCCCTTTGGATCCATAAGAGAAAAAATATGACATTTTCCATGAAATTATCATGCATATAAAAAGGTACTTTTATTATTCACATGATGTATCACTAAGAGGTAGAGTGATTTTCTTTGACAACATTCATTCAAACCTGCAAGATCAACAACCATATTAAAATTAACAAAAAAAAAATGGGGGTGAGATGAGCCTCTCAAATTCATAAAACTCACATGAAAAACCTAGTATATCCATATCATGGTCTAAAAATAACCCTTGAAAAGATAGTTTAACTTCATGAAGGCCCCTTTATGAGCCATCCTTGTATCACAAAAGGTCATATATGTGTGACCTAAGATCATGTGAAGGCCTTTTGATAAGCACCCTAATGCCGTGAGGGAACATAGATATGTCGGTATGATGATATAAAAGTCCCTTGTAATATTAAAATGATTGAAAAACCCCCATTAAAGGAATATAATCAAATAAAATGGTTCATTGAGTGGATGGTTTTTCTATCATTGAAAATTAATCGATGCCCTAGGAACAACCAGTAGTAGGACTTCACGAAGATGCATTATCCCGAATCCCTCCACCAATTCTAACATGGATTTGAATTATATACACCATCAAATGTGGTGAAGAACCACAGTGGAGAGTCCTATAAATTCCTAAATCCATTATTCAAAAAGTATCAAACATTGATGGAAGGACTCTTGGAACCTTGCACCGGTGCACCCAGGAACCAGAGCAGATTTCTTAGAGTCGATAATCTCACGACTAGAAAAGATACCCATTAGGTAAGATCTTGGGAACAATTAGAGTGATCATTTGGGATGGATAAAAACATTAATTGATCCATCATAGATTAAGAGGAGGGATATTGGAGAGTTACACAAAGGATTTTCAACATATTCACTAAAAACATGAGACCAAAAACAAGCTAAAATTGAGAAAATATTTGGAATATTCGATAAAATGATGAAATAAATATAAAAATATGGGATAATTATGAAGAGAAAACATACACTAATCCTCATGCACTTTGAATGAACAATTAAGGTCAGGAGGTAAAACCAAGACATATCACCCAAGTCATGCAACGCTCCTTTGGTATACTATTTGGATCATGAAAATTCCCCAAGACATGTCATATAAAGCCACATAGAACCCCTGGGAATTCCTCCCATGTCTTGAAAAATCCCCCCCAGATCGCCATCCAAACCTTATAGTGTCCTTAAAACATTTTTACTAACTCATATAAAGGCACCGACACATGTTATCAAAGTCTCACAATAGTACCTGGGCATGTCATCTAACTCTTGCATCTCCCTGTGGGAATTCTTGTCATATATCACGACTTCCACCAGACATGTCATCCTAGATCATTCATCACTATCCAGATGTGTCTCATTGACTCTCACAACACCCTCTATGAGTTATATCCAACATTAGCAGTGACTCCATTTCATGCCAGCTGGATAATTGATCACCATCTAATCATGTCTCCCATGATTATATGATGGATTAAATGAATAGTTAGATGGTTCTTGAGATGTACTCCTGAAAATTTGGCCTTGATCCTACGACATACTTTAGACATTCCATCTAACATATGTGGATTACCTCAAAAAACCAAATAGAACATGTGATTCTCTTTGGACATGTTAGGAAGACATCCTCCAATATGTCAAGTAGAAAACCAAGGCATGTCGAGTATACAATCAACAAATTTGAGATAGGTAATAGGGTCAGGTAAAATGAGCATCCCCATATATAATAACCTAATACATACTCATTGTGTAGGTACCGATTAAAAGGGTAACCTTACTGTACAATTACCAATCAACAACAAAAAATTATATATCTCACAAATATGGGAAAAATAAGTGTCTAATCCCAAATGCAATTATTATATGCTTAATTTGATTCCTTCCATAACCATGATACATAGGATGCCTTCGTAAGGCCCGAGATCTATATTAAGATTATAAAGGTCAGCCCTGGCACATAAGTCCCACATCTACAAGACATGAGAATAATTATTTTACATCCCTTGTTTCTCACACTGATCATATCTCACATGGTATTAGGGATTCACAATCATCATAACATTAATATAACAAGTATCTATCTATATAAGGGATTCCTTAGTGTGTATTCCCTAATTAGTAGAATAACATGACATGTCTCGCGTATAAGGGAAACATTAGTGTGTAATCCCTGACCAATTAAACTAGGATGAATATGATTCCAACCATAACAAGGATACATAGTATTCCTTTTTAACGATCAAGCCTGAAATCAAATGGGTATCCGCCTCAATGTATGTCTCACCATGTTGGTGAAATTTCAACCATCGTGACCCAATCATTCCCCTAGGATGGTCATTCAACATCATTAATCAGTGGACTAAGAAGCCCAATAAACTTTGATGAATCTGAATCCTACTATAACCAGTATACATAGGACACCTTCTTATGGCCTGAGATCCATATTAAAACATCCCAAGGGTAGTCCCAGTACATAATCCATACATCCATATCTAGTGATACTTGTTACTTATTATCCCTTGTTTCTCACATCGATCATGGATCATGTGGTCATAAGATATTACAATTGTCACCATATTCCCTTCATGAATCTTTACCAGCCATGTAAATCTCATCATGTAAGCCCTAATGAGTGGCATGATATATATATCCCACATATGAGGGAATCTACCTTTGGTTATATCTAAAGGGTGTGATCAAACCATGAAAACATTGATTCCTACTATAACCAGGATATTTAGGACATCTCCTCGAGACTCGAGCACAAATATCTAAATCTTAGTTTCCACACATATGTTTTTTATGAATGATTTTAAACTATACATGTTTAAAAAAAATATGTGGGTTTTGATTATTACAATAAACATGATACATAAGAATCCTCATAACGGTTCAATACCCTCCATGGAATATTACCTTCCTCCCTACATGGATGAAAATTTAATGTTCTTGGTCATAAGGTTTTAGTATATAAGTATAAATTCACCACTCATAAATGGATTAATAACATAATATATATACAGGTGGATTCAATAATGATATCCCATTCATATACATATAAAATGGGTTACCCTATGATAATTTTGTTATGGTAACTAGTCTCGTATCAGGATTAGGAAGAGATTCATTAACATTTCATAAATCTATAAGAGTGTCCAAAAGTAAGAAACAATTCCTCCCCAATAGGGTGTGATGTGCCCAACCACCCATCCTCTCGACCAATGTGAGTTCGTAAGCGTCATTGTTTCTGAAACTCCAACTTATCACCTTCCTTTGGAAAGGAGTTCTATACATAGATATGGATGTGGGGACCATTGGGGGTTTCAGTTAAGAGAAATAACGATTACCCGACATTAATTGTTGTGTGATAAATTGAACACCTCACAATCAATCTCCATACCACACCAAATTCATCTTAGTCTTCCTCTTTTTCCTCAAAATAAAAAATGGTGATCCCATTGTTAACTTAATCATGGAATCCCCTTCATAACATAAAAGGGATTTACTTACAGTTCTCATCAAAATAATTTTTTCTTAAAATGAGGGTGTCCAGGCTGTCTCATTTCCATCAAAAAAATTATATGTCTTATAATTTCCATTTAAAATCCTTCTATAAAATACAAATTACCTGTATAAAAAGTCAACATAATTACACATAAACTATAAATTCCCTCCCCCAATATCAAGGAGTTTTCCAATGTCATGAGAGTGAGAAAAAATAAGTGTAAAGTAATCATTTATCATGGATCATACATGAATTATATTTAATGTATTTGAATCTGTTTTAATGATAATTATTTTCAAAAATATCATAACGTTGATGTAAAAATATGATAAATTCAATAACAATATCTACTTTTATTATAACCTAAAATTTTTAAAAATAAAATGATATAGATGATAAAATCATGGAAATATTTTATTTTAATATCAATTCATTGTAATGTATTTCCCCATGATCACAAAAAAAATCCAAATAACTTATGGATTTTTCATGTATTGTGTAGTATTCAATATCTCCATACATGAACTATATTTTGTAAGAAGTAATTATGAAAAATATTTTTTTTTAAAATAAGTTGTTCTGAGAGTTTCTCCATCAGGTACCTAAAATTATTTCTTGATAATGAAATCAACAATATTGTACCCAAATTTTATTGGTTCTTAATATTTTATAAAATAAATCTTTTGGAACACACGTTTAATAAAACGTATGGAGTTTACTAACTTCCTATTATTTTGAAATATAATCCCAATAAGTTCAAAAGGATTGAATCATTTTCAATGAATAATGAATCTTCTAGTAAAATCCAATGTAATGTTTAACACATAAAGTTTCACTTTTTTAAATAAAATAGTTAAACTAGAAATGTGAATTTCTAAAAGTAAAACATATTTGGAAATTTTTTTAAAAGATTTCAACTCTCTAAAAGACCATTCAAAATTTTCCAACCATATGAAAAATTATAAATAATATTTTTAATTATTTTAACAGTGGTTTTAGAATAATAAATATCCTATTATCATTATTAGTTGATACAAAATTTGATTTATTATTCAAATTATAATTAAATTTAGAAATTCTATTATCCACTTAAGAATGATCTTCTTTATCCTGATCATTTTATTTGTAAAAATTTTTATATCTATTCCCTATAAAAGTAATGTATTTATCCCTTTCTTAAAACTGTAGAGTATCATCTTCATCATTATCTTCTAAAAGAAAGGGTATCCTAAATTCAAATATAAATTAGTAAAAGGCTTAGTTTATTCATTTTCCTTTAAAATAAATTAATTTTTGAGGTGCCTTTTTATAAATTCCACAAATTATTTTTCTCTCATAGATTTTAAAACCAGCACTTATATCAGTAAAATATGGATCTTTACTTGATATCCTATTATTAGTAGCTTCTCTAAAATATTTCCTTCACCTTTTCTAAGAGGTTCTATGGGATTTATTATCCTTATAAAATCCATGACATTTAGGTCTAATTTTCTTTAGTTTATTTCACTGATAACAAATAACTTATGAATTATATTCTTATATTAAATTCTTTTCCTATTTTTTCTTTTATGTAATTACTATGATTATTTTCTAATATCTTATTTATGATAATCTTATTCGTAGTCCTTGCATGTTAAGAAAATTATCCTTTACTAAATTTTGAACCACTATTATTTGAATGTTTTTTAGATGTTCTATTTGATGTAGTAAAAAAAATTAAGTTTCAAATCCAAAAGTTATAGATATATATGTTATAGAGAACACAACTCTGTTCTTGTTACTTGTTTTCTTTTGTATCTTTATTGAACTTATAATTGATATGCATTAATGTTTTAATCAATTAATCCAAAATAATCCTTTTGAGATGTTATATGTAATATATAGAATTTAATTTTGATTATAATCCATTTAAAATAAATTTGATTATATTTACAACCAGATGATCATCAATGATATACTTATCTACAAGGAGAAACATCCCATTAACTACCATCATAAATGATTAATTTATTTGAGGTATGGATTTACCTAGAAGAAATTAATATCCCTGATAATAATCTCTATATATATTTTACAGTTTCAAGACCATTTAATGTAATGAAATGTGTTAACTTTAACTTATTAAAAAAATTTCTAGTTATTTCGCATGAAAAATTTGATTATTAATGTTTATTATCATGGAATAGAGTCAAGGGTTATATTACCTATAGATAGATTTATATTCTAACATTTATTATTGAGTAAAACAATATATTTAATTCTCTTGTATTTTATAATTTTCTATCATCATTTTATAATGGTCCTATATAGAATTAATAATGATGTTCTTCGTTTAAACTCTTATATATTCATAATAAAATCCATAAAAATTAATATAATGACTCAAATTTATATTGTTCATTGTTTTGATTGGAAATAATAAAATCATAAAAACATATTTCATATGAAATATTAGTAGTACAAGAAAAATATTAAGACAATTTTTGAAATAAAAATGAGATAATTGGATCTAAAAAATATAATAATACTCATAACTTGCACATATACTAATTGTTGTCCCAGTATTCCAACTACAATAAGAGGTTGAATTGCAGTCTAATACAGATTTAAAATGTTCCTATTGAAAAAAATAATCTCTTAAAAAGTTATATTCATTAATGAAATCAAATCAGAAAATGGTAAATATGAATCAGAAAAAAAAACTATCGAATTTAATGGACTAAAATGAGGTAATAATAATAAATTTAAAAAAAATGTCAAAGAAAAACGTAAATAGATATTAGGATAACAATATTTAAATTAATTTAAAATATATTTTAGGAATATAAAAGTTCATAGGAATGGATCCATTTACTTTTATCCAAAAAATTTATGAGGATTAACAACTAGATCCATGGAATATATGTTCAACACCATGAAATTCATTGATCTCACCTGATCATAAAAGAAAAATTTTGAACCTAGAATACCGATGACAGCTCTTAAATAGTGGATAACTTTATCCCAAATCTACTCTTATACTAGAACAGTTGAATGAAACTCCAAAACCGAAGACTTTATGAAACAAAATGTTCATATGTATCAGATTCCAAGCCCAATAATTTCATCAATCCCAAAGATCGAACGGAATGATTACAATAACCAAAATGTAGATCTTTAAAATGAAATCATAATAAATAATGTGATCTAATAAATTAAACTAATGAAGATTATAAACCAAAAAACTCAAGTATTGAGATAAATATAATCTCCATGTAACATGTTTTAATACGTCTTAAATTATGTTTTATTATAATTCATTCCTCAAAGGACAGCCTCTATTTATAAATGTTTTGGAAAAAAATCCAATTATTTCTTCGGATATGGTTATAAAAACATTATAGGAAGTTATATATTCAATTAAAATTATTTAGTGTGTATTAATTAAGTTCAATAAATTATGTTCACCAAATTAGCCTCATTATAAATTAATTACTCAAATGTGATGATACGTATAAAAATATATCATACAAAAAGTTCAAGTTATCTTTAATTTATCATGGTGTGTATTGTGATTTTCAAAACAAGTAAATGAATGAAATATTTTGAATCAATACTAGAAACAATTGGTGTGTGACCCTCTAGGTATCTTTCTCAATATAATATGATCTAACACATAGACCATTATTTGAAACTAGAAGCACATCATGGACCCCTAGAGAAAAAGAAAATTCATAGCAATGTAAACCTTCATATGAATTGTAAATATGTAATATAATCCCATTTTCATAAGATATAATATAAAGCAGAAAACATACCTTTATCATTATCGATTAATAATTTATTTATTTTTTTTCAATTTATTAATAAAAACTTGTATATGCTCACTATATCAATGTACTTAAATCAATATAATTCATCTTAATAAATGGGGGAATGTAATCTTCTTCCTTAAAACATAATATATAAAGCCTTTTTCTTGGTTATTCAATTAATGTCACACCAATCACAACACACATGACGTAATAAACGACACCAAGACCATATATGTCAAGGTTTTCGTCATGCGTCTAAGTACTAAGTTCATGATATACATTAAAAATGATCTAAAATTTAACGACCATTACACATTCTCATATAAATAAATTTCCAATGAAACATTGTATTTAAAATTACTATAGGTGCATTTATACTCATGATCACCTTATCTTAAAGTTCACTAATTTTGAACTCCAAGAGAAAAATTCTCAATGCTTATGGGCCCCAATATCTATCAGAAATAAATTGTATTTATCCTAACATAAAGATATATCATAACCATAGTTTGTAATATTAAGAATATTATTGTGGAATTCTATGGTTATAATTATAGTTGGAACCATTACAACCAATAAATAAGTCATATATTTGAAGTATCTTGTTATATAAGTTATATATAAGAGTAGTAAATATGTAATAAAAGTAGAAAATTCATGTAATTAATTTAATACATGTAGTTGGTAATAAAAATTACTTGAATAAAGTTGGTTCTATTTATCAAATAATGGAATTCGTATGGATCTAACAACACTTGTTAAACCAAAAAAATAATTTAATGTAATGCATACCAAGTTTAATCCATGATACTATAAATGAATCCACATATATATATTTTAAATAAATAATCAAATATAATAGTTCATGTACCTTACATTGATGAGACATCATTCTACCACTATTTTCAATTTCAATGATTGATAAAGACAATAATGAACAATCAAAAGATTATTCCCATTTTGTTTCATTCATGGGTTGTTGAATCATTACTAATGTTTGTGGGATCCATATCCCTCCATGGAATACTAGTGACTAATGATGTAAAGGTTCTTGGTGAATAGATATTTGGGAAACATATTTTTTTCATCTAAGGAAAGCATATATCAACCACCATCATATGGATGTGAGATTTATAAATCCCCAAAGGATAATCCTTATGTAGGGTTTCATTTAATATTTCATTATAATAGATAATTAAATGCATCGTCCTCTTCACGCATCTCATGCATGAATTTAACAAACTCTTCTTCCTTAAGATATGCGACATTTATATCATATTATGTAGGAACCAATATATTCAGAAGTATCTTCTCAATGTTATGTTAGTCAAAAACAAAACCTCAAGACAAATGGAAATAAAACATTGTTATATTCAATAAATTATAACATACAATTGAAATAGAAAGTTTCATGATGTCACATTACATGAATTATGGTATACCATAATATTTTAATTTTGTTAGATGAATTTCATCAAAGTATAATTTGATTTAGGGCATATCCCTTCAATATCCCACTTATAGAAAATCTTAAAAAACAGTTTCCATTTCACCTTATATAATATAATATATGATAACTTGTGAAATCATATCCAAATATCCTTTGGTTATCATTCAAATCACATTTAGAAAGTTATCATCGACTTCACTATGTATCACATCATTTGTAATACCTTGTAAAAACCCTTCCAATGCTCCTTAAAATCACCATTAAAACACTTTTAGAGTGTTCCTATTTGTCAAACTCAATCCAAATTGAATAAATAACATACTATTACCCCATGTAACTTTGTGGCATTGAAAAAAATTATGAATCATTAGATAAATAAATGTAATAAAAGAGAGTTCTCTAGAAAATCACAAATTAAACTCATGCTACGAAGGGATCAAGAGTGATATCCATCAAACACATGTAATAATTAAACCCACTAGGGAAAACATAGATTATGGAAGGCTAATTATTCACAACCCCAAGCCCTCCTCTAATAGTCTAGGTACTGGAGACAAGCACTAGGAAGAAATAATGTAAAATGAAAGGACATATCCTAATTTACTTTTACTCATGAACCCAACCATCTATAGTAAATAGTTCATATAAAATATAAAAAGACTATAACATCTAGAGTAAAACAATGAATTCAATAAACTATTGTGAATATATCAAAGTAAGATAAAGTAATAACAATGTGTAATGAAGAAAAAAAAATTCCCAACTTGAACTGAAGTCCCAACATGACTACTTGAATAAATGAAAAATGAGAGATATCGTATATCTATGTTTGACCACTATACATGATCTACACACCCTGATATTAATATGACCCACTGATTTCATTTCTAATCATTCCATATTCTGAATAACAAATGACACATGAGGGAAACTTCCATGCATAGGTGTGTATATACATAACCTATAGGATCCCCTAAAAACTAAAAAGGTATAAATAAAATGGTATAACAAAGGTTAGTTCATCCCATAAAATTAGGGAAATTAATCCCATCATTGATTTATGCAAAAAAAAAAATTCAAATGAGAGAGAAAGGGGATCTCCATCTCCACAACCTAGCCCATGATAATGATTCTTCATGAATCTTCAATGTTCTATCACTGATATCCAACATCTCATGTTTATTTTTGAGAAATACATGTGGAGGACCCACCCTCACCACCGTGCCACATCCCGAGGAAGAATAGTATCTAATTGAGGACCCACAACATAGTACGATAAGGGGGTTACACTCAATATATTGAATACCACTGACCTAGTGCAATAGGGGGTACCACTTAGTGTATAGAGGACCCATTACCTTTAATGATATAGGTGTACCAATTGGTAGATAGATAAATAGAGGATCGTTGCCTTGGTGTGACAAGGGAAGCCACTCAGTTAATAGTGGATATGTTCCCTAGTATAATAGGGGGATCCAATAAGTACATTGAGAACCCTTGCTATGGATCATCAAGGGGTAACAATCAATAAAAAAAGGACCCATTCCCTAGTTCATCATGGTGTGCCACTTAGTAGATAGAGAGGAATGTAGGGGACCCACACCATGATATGACAAGGGGGTTTTCAACCCCAACATCTCTCAGATGATCCGACCTAATCACTGCCATTGTTTTGCATCACCTGAGGAAGTTTCACACTCAGAAAACAACATATAATATCTCATATTCCATAATGAATGATTCCATCATACTATAAAAGAACAAAGATATAGGATAGACTAGTTGTGGGACAAAATCTATGTTTTAAAGAAATATATGAGAGGAAAAAGTTCCTGAGAAAAGTAAAATGTATGTATTTGGGATCACATGGTTTGTTTCCTCACATATAATTCTATCAATTTACTTTCCTACATAAAGATTTTCTAGCTATATAGTACTAAACATTGTGTAAGGGTAATACACCACATGTCTTAGCCACCTAGGGCCTGGTTGCGTGCTCTTATCTATACATGTGTACCTTAGGCCATGCCTGCATACCTAGTTGTTTCTGAGTATTTTTCTCTTCCCATTCACTCCTGATGTACATTTTGTTTCATCCACTATGGGGCCCCATTCATGTGCATCTATCATATTTCTTAGACACCTCAGGTTAAGTTACACGACATGTGGGCCTAGACACACTGTTTGTGATCCTTATATTCAATGAAAACCTAGCCCCATAGATGTGGGACTACATAGGGTGTGTTCTTAGACTACATGTAGAATACCCTAGTCTTTTAACAGAAACCCTAGAAATCACTATACAATTTTCTTCACCACTGCCACTATTGTTTGCAGTGAAAATCACACAGAGGGTCCCAGATCTTGGGCCTTCTATGCCTGATCAATAATTGATGGCCAGATTCTGGCCACCCAAAACTCTCACGACTCCTTCCCATCTTCATTTCATTCCTCCCATTTCTAGTTTGGATCTTGGATCCATAGAGGCCTCGCCTTCAACCTGTATATCATCCCAATCCATCCTCCAATTTCAATTTCATTCAACATTTGTGAAAACACCGTGAATCTTGGGGGGTATATCATGTGTGAAACTACCCTAAAAATGTTCAATATTAACATGATGGTCCAATAGTGAAGAATATGATTATTGGAGTGGGAAAATAACATAATCAAAACAAATCTTACATTAGATAAGAGTTCTTGGAAAATGATCATATAATAAGGGCATCCATGTTGATAGAATGTCAAATGTAAAAATTATATTGAATAAATATAACCAAAAATTTGCAGGGATAATGGAAAGAATATATAAATAACAGATGAAGGAAAGATGATTAGGTTCCACACTCAATATTTTATTCAAAAGGGGAGAACCAAAAATTATGAGTCATATCACAATAATTATCAATCATTGGTGAATAATGTGTTCACCAACAATGAATAGGATCCATTGTGTTCACTACCTATTGACCAACCATGATCCATTCTCCTGTAAAACTCTAATGTGATCTTCTAATGAATAAATCCTAATAAACATCTCTAATATTTATAGGGATATGTGGAAACCCTAGGAGTGTTTTTATAATTTGTTATTTATATACGATCACATTTTACATCATTTAAAAAAAATAAGTTTAATTATTTATTTTAATTAAATTAATTTCCAACTACTGCCTCAACTGATCATATGATTCCAACCATCCTTAGGTCACTCTTAGGGTATACCTACATTATGGAATTAATTTTGTTCTCAGATCATCCATATAAGGTCATGAAAAATGTAAATAAAACAAAAAAAATGATTCATGCACATGCATTAAATATATCAATATTTTTAATTTATTAATTTCAGGGCCACATGACATGAAAAAACTACACCGACTCTGAAGATAAATCTAGATATATACAAATAAACATTCAATGGAAAATCCAAAAAAACTGGAGTTTGAACATTCTACCATATTTCAATTGTTTTCTCCTCAACAAGATTAATCAATTCGAAATGGTGGGGGGTATTGAGCCCACATATGAATCTCTCACTACTAGGAGGTATCTTGTACACTTCCATGCTACCACAACATATGAACCAAATGAATGTTATATCCTCATAGGATCCTCTCCTTACAATCCATAATCACTAAATGGTACTCCATGAAGGTGGATATATCCTTAATCTCTATCTTAAATAGTTAAAAACATGAATTAGGTTATGCACATATCTTCTTAGATGCAAAAAATATATTATGTCATGCACCCTATCCAACTACCGGAAAAGGATAAGTGGTAAACAACATCTCATACCCTCCATATGATCTTTAAAAACCTAATGAAACATTGTGATAACATTAATCCCTTGATAAACCATTTAAATTCACATCATGGAGAAAATCATAGGAAAACATATTCTCCCTTATTGAACTCCAAGGGCCTACAACATCAATCTCGGTAAGATCCCTATCTATTATAGGTTGTTCTAATATACATGCAGATCACATGAACCTTATCTATCAGTTCTTACACTCTATTTAGTCTAACAAGATATGTCTCACCAAACTCAATCTATCATAATGTTGAACTACAATGTCTCTCATATAGGGCATTGAAAGGTTCCATGTAGATAGTAGAGTGATAGTTATTATTATAAGAAAACTCTACCAAGGAAAAGTGATCCTCCCAAATGTGGTTGAAATCCAACACACATGCCATCATCATATCCTCCAACACCTGGATAGTGTATTCATTATGGCCATTAATAAAGGGATAGAAAACCATACTCATCCTCAAATTGGTCCTTAATTCCTCTTGTAGGACTCACCAAAATAGTGATATTAATCGAGCATTATGGTCAGACATAAACTTCAAGGGTACCCCATGATGTCAGATGATCTCCCATACATACAACATCCCTAGGATTTCAATCAAACTCTTCTATTTGATGGTAAGTAATTTTTTTTGTCATGGTGAGTTAGTCAAGAATTTCAATAATTGAATCACAGCCTCTCTCTTTCTACGGAATCCCTATCACAAATTTCATATATATACCATGCCATTTTGACTCTAGGATCACTAGAGGTTATGTAAAAACTGTTGAAACCTGGATCTCAACCTTTACCAATTGAAAAGTGAGACACTAAGACATGAAATAATTTGTGTTCCACCTCACGATATCCTAAGAAAAATACCGATGAAGGTACTTGTACATATTTTCCTCATTTAGATGTATAGCCAAGGGAGGGGTTTAAATCTCCCTCATCACCTCATGAAATAACATGTATGGAACAACCATCCTTCCCTAGAAAAGGATTAAACGATCATCTCCTTCAAAAATCATTTTGGTGTATCTCTTGAGGATATCAAGTCACGTAGAACCTCACAGTGGATGTATCCTATATAATAATCTCTTACACACTAAAGAAGATGATGATTCACCACTATCAACTAAATAAAAGATCCACCCTTACCCTCCCATAGGGTAAACTTTAATGAATCCAACTGATCAAACACCTCCTCCTCCAAAAAAAATGAGATGTTATTTTTATTTCATCTACCACCATGTTTCCCTTTTTAGGAGTATAGACAATCATGGATTCATAGTCCTATTAAAACTCTATCCAACACGTATAACTCAAGTTAAGATATATTTTTGTGAATATATACATAAGTCTCTAATTTTATGGCTAAAAAACAACGATCTTTCTTAGAAGATAGTTCCTCCACATATTCAAAGAAAATATGACCTCTTCCAACTCTTGGTTGTGAGTAGCATAGTTCTACTAATGGGGTCTCAACTATGTCAACCCATATATGATCACCACTATCCTCAATAGCAACACACCATTAATCCTAGCTCATGAGGCATTGAAAAACACTATATACTCCATACCCTCCTCTGTTAGTCCCAACGTAAGAGAACTGGTCAATTTATACCTCATCTCCTCAAAGATTCTCTAATTATACTCAGTCTTTTAAAATGGATTCCCTTTCCACATAATCAAGGTAAAAGGGGATTAAATCCTAGATAAGTCTTCCATGAACCTCTTGTGGTACATTTTAGGGAAAATAAAACTCTACACCTATAATATTATCTTGGTTGTATCCCAATAAAGAACATCATAAATCTTCTCTAGTTCCATAGCCAAACCGTACTAAAAAATGACATACCACAGAAAGTGAACCTCATGGATCTAAAATTGACACTTCAAGAGAATTTTATAATGATGGTTCTCCTATTATATGTCGTGGACCAATCTCAAATGTTTTTGATGATCCTCCCATAACATGGTGTAAATGAGTTGTAATCACTATGGTTGATCAGAGTCTTAAACACTATGAGGTAATTCAACTCAAAGAAAAAGAATCACTAATAAATCATTAAATCCATAGTGTCATTAGAATATCATCTTTGTAATATCATCCCTGATAACCTGGAACTAGTGGTAATCAGACATGGGATTGATCTTCAAGAACCAGCTCATGCTTTACAAATAGTTAAAGTGGACATCAATCCTCAAAAAGATGTAATTTTTATTTATCATTTCGTGGTTTAGCAGATGACTATCAATATAAGGACTCAAAATCCCCTCCAAAATTTTCATGAACAAAACTAGAGCTTCCCAAGGACACACACCGCGTCTGATGAAAACCTTCTCCCAATGGTCCTCCAATTTTACCCTCAACTCTTGAAGATCGATAGGGCCCACTTATTAAATTGATGTAGATTTCTGTTCCATTATAGGGTAAAATTTAATTAAGAAGTCCATCTCCTTCCTTGGAGGTAGTACCAAAACATCCCTAGAAAAGATATCCATAAAGTCCTCTACTGCTAAAAGAATCCATATTCCTAAAGAGAATAATACACCAAGGGATAATCTCACTAATTTATGGGTGACTGTTTTCATATTTCTAATCACAAAACTCACTCTCTCATCCATGATATATCTCTCAACCAAAAAAGATAATATCACAACTTTATTTCAACAACATCTAAATTTCTTGTGATGATAGTCACTCTAGGATTGAATAGTAGATAACCATTCCATACCCAAGATGATGTCATATGTTTGAATCATGATGACCAATAGGTCCTATGATAAACTCCCTCCACCAAGAGCTAGATCACACTACTAGTAGAGAAGTGATAACGAAGAATCATTCCATGTAAGAACCGCTAGCCAAATCTACAAGGCTAAAAACTCAACCAGAAGCTCCAGCTCTTACACTAGGCGTATAGATATGAAGTAATGACTTGCACCTATGTCTATAATTGTTATATAATGAGTATAATAAACAAAAAAACGTACCTCGAATCATCTCATGTGTAGCTAAATCATAGCCCTCCATAGCTAAGAACCACCCATGGATCTGACTAGCAGTTCCCTGAGCATATCATTGGTCACCTATTATTTGTAATGGGAGTATCTCATAGAATATTTCCCCACTAACACTTCCTCCCTCTAGGGATACACTTACTAATATGCCAATATCACCACTATGGGTGGTGCCTTTCCCACACCATGGAGATCTATAATTATGAAGCCTCTTTTTTATCATGGTAGTCTATCTCTTTCCATACTTCCATCCTCATCTCAATGGGTTGAGAAATTGTGATCCATGTGACCTCACCCTTCATAATTGTTGCATCGCCACTCCCCGTGTTTACTGAGACCTCAGTATGAACCCTTCACCACATGTCTTCATGACTGAGTCTTGAAATGAGGATGTATCCTACTTCAAGACCCTATTTACTGGAATCCGCTAGTTGTTGTAGATGACTCGGCCCTATGAAAACCACTTTTAGATCTAGGTTCTTAGTGTCCCTATGATTGGATGCTCTCTGTCACCAAATTCTGATCTAGTAATCCATCATAGGTTGGAATTCATAAGGGGACCACACTACCATGAGTGTTTATATGGAGACCATGGTCAAACATCAATGATCAGAAGTGACTATCACACACCATTTCAAGGGAGTATCTGATATAGTCAGTGAACATCATAACATACTAATTATCCATCACACCACCCTACTATAGCTCAATAATATCTTCGATCAAAACATAGTGTAAGAATGAGGGGTAATAATCCTCATGAATTACCTGGTGGAAGTATAACCATGAGAGAATCATCTGATCATTAGTCTTTGTGACTTGACTCTATCATTGGCCTTCTTATCCATGGAATAGACTGGCTTCCATTGCATCAATCTAATCATTTGGGGTCCAAATGAGCATGAATACTCGGATCTTCAACTCAAGCTAATCCTCTATTACCTAGAAATCTGGATTGTCATTGAGCCTAAATGGTCTTTCACATTGGAACTTCTATATTGCAAGAAGCCTACATGTACCCTCTGACGGAAATGGTGTAAATATCTACTTCTTGAAAGATAGAGGAACTTATCCCTTTCCACTTAGAGTACACACCTCATGAAATGACCCTTTAACCAACTCCTCATCACTCATCAAATCATCATATGGATCTTGAATTGGAAACCTTTATGGTTTTCTTCACAAAGGAATTCTGAAATCGATATATACATACCATGGTTAGATGACAATATATATATATATGGACTTTACTCAATAAGGATAATAAAAGGACATAATCCTACATGTTTCATTTACTATAGATTCCCTATAACCAATTCCTTAGTATGTTGAGGTGATAAGAAGGTAGTCAGAGTCCTGGTGTATGGATATGTCAACCGCCACACTGACACTGGATTTCTTGCCAAAAAATAAGCACTCATGAAACTTTGATACCATTAAACTGAGCCCCAAACAATTTTTTATAAGGGGATAACTCCGAACACCATCCCAAGGAATAAACTACATTGATGACACTCTATAACGAACTAAACCATCAGATCCCCCCTGGGTGGTAGAATCCTATGCCGCCACAACCCTAAGACCACCTCCAATTGGATAGGGTCTAGTGATAACAACCGAACTGTCTGTCATTTTCATATGACATGACATGTTCAAAAAAATACCATGATGGGGTGAGTATAAAATACCCACCAAGATTCCTTGAAATCTATAAAGGTATTAAAATAAATATAATAAAAGGTCATGTCAAATCATAAAAATATGGAAATGAAACCCATCTTAGATCTATTATAAAAAAGAAACTAATAAAAGAGAGAAATGGGATCTCTATATCCACTAAAAATATCAAGGCAATTAGTTCACCTTTATCTCTGAAGGCATATCACTAATTCCTAGTATAATGTGTGTATCTAAGAAATCCATTTGGATGAGCCATACATCACCACTTCTCCATAGTCTAAGGGGGTATAATCTCCAATTTAAGACCCATTTATTATTATAATAATTTGTTCCACTCAATAGATAGAGTAACCACACCTTGGGGTGACTGGGGGGTTCCAATAAATTTAAAAGGACCTATTCCCTACAATAATAGGGGTACCACTCAGTAGATAGATAAATATTGGACCGAAACATTGGGTGATAGGGGGTCCACTCTATGAATGGAGGACCCTAACCATTGTATGATAGTGGTTCCAATTAGTTGGTAGGGGACCTACACCTTTGTCCATCAAGTGGGTACCAATCTAGAAATAGAGTACCCACACCATCGTGTGTTAGTGGGTACCACTAAGTAGATAAAGGGGAATATTAGGGAAATTTTACTTGGGTTTATAAGGTACTTCCTAATATGTCATCTCTTAGATGATCAATCTATGATCACTACCATAATTAAGCACCACCTGAAGAATCATTATGATCAGAACACCTCACATAATATCTTGTATACCATAATGAAGGCCACTTTCACATATTATGTGAAAAAACAATCAGCATTGGATACTCATGGGAGAAAATTAATGTCCTAAGGAAGGATGTTCTAGAGGAATAAGTTCCTAAGAAAATTAAATTATGTGTACCAAGGGTTATATGATGTGTCACCACAACTGTACCCGAATATTTTTTCTCATGTGCACATCGATTGTCTAGACATGTAGTAATAAAAACATGTAAGGTCCCTACATGGTGTGTCTCAGCCTCCCAAGGTCTGGTCGTCTGTTCATGATCATGCTTGGGTACATCATGACCATGCACATGGTTATTCCAAATCACTTAGTCATTCCCATGTACTCTCAGAGTACATGTAATTTAATGCCACATAGTTCCACATGTTTGTATAGTTAGAACACTCATTGGACACACCAGGTAAAATCATAGGGTGTGTGGGCCCATCTACACATCGTGTGATCCTAATCATCCCTAAAACCTTAGTCATTGCAGTTGGGTGACTAAAAAATGTTTTTCCCTAGACTACATGACGTATAGTGCAGTTTTCAAAGAAATCACATAAATCCATACATGATTTAATGAACATCTTCCGCCACTATATCATCTAAAAAATATGATTGGGTTAGTTGATATATGGTCTTTTTGACTATTCGGTTTCTAGTGGATGGATTTCGGCCACCCGAACCCCTTACGACTCACTACCATCATAGTCACATTCCTCCCATTACTGATATAGATCCCAGTTCCATAGAGGGCTCACCCTCAACCCACATCTCCTCCCAATATGTCTTATAATCTCCAAAAAAAATCATCATGAAACCACCATAAATCTGAGGGTTTAATATTTCTCAAACCCACCCCATCAATTTTAAACCATAACCACATGGGAAAATGGTAAAGAATGCAATGAATATAGCGGGAAAATCACAAAAGCAAGGTGAATCCATCATTTCCCAAAAATTGTTGAACAATGATCACATAATTGGCGTATCATGGGTGATGTCAGGTGAAATGGAAGAATTATATTAGATAAATATAGCCAATAACTTGTGGGGATCAAGTTAAGAACAAATAAAATGAAGATCAAGTAAAGTAGATAATGTTCCATTATCAACATTTTAATAAAAATGGTGGAAACCACAAATAATGTTACCATCCTTGAAAAATATTGATCATTGGGTAAGAACATGTTATCCAGTGATGAAGAAGGCCTACATCATGCACTTCCTCTCAATATATCATGATCCTATCTCCTTTCATCATCCAATGTGATATGTTAATGAGAATGCCAAATCCTCCTCTCAAATAATCTTAATACTATACAACTCACCATGCTTATTTTTTATAATTGGGTATTTATATAGCATTTAATTTTAGATCATTTAAAATAATGAAATAAATTTAATTATTTGTTTTAATTAAACACACCACCAATAGCTATGATAAACAAGAATCATATTTTGACCCAACATAGATCGCACCAAGGGTAAAACCCACATTCTAGAATCAACCAAGGTCGTAGATTTTTCATCGAAGGTCCTGAGAAATGGGGCAAAATATTGAAATGATTTTTGTTTGTGCAAAAAAATACATTAATTTTTTAAGATATTAATTTCAAGGTCCCAAGAAACCAAAATACCTCGAATACTCTAAGGACAAATCCCAATATATACAAAGAAATATTAAAAGGGAAAATCCATCAAAACTAGAGTCACTAAAATATATGTATCTCTATACGCATGTTCACCAACAGAATCATACACTAGCATGAACTCTAATACATTCCCTTTTTCAAAGAAATCAATTGACCATCGGACTTAAAATATATAAATACCATATAACCAACCTCCATGTTCTATATTATTTTAGTATAGATTATAAATTTTTATGAATATATCACATTTAATTAATCTTTAGAGATATTCACATCACATTCCAATCATATGAATAAATAATCACATTATATTTGTTATCTAGGTGTAGAAAAACACACCACATTATATCTAAATCAAGGGACCATATTTTATACTTTTCATATGGTAGGAAAAATCTCATCTTGGTAGATCTCTTTCTAATCACATGATCAGTAACATACCAAACCACCCCTGGATTAGCTAATCCTCATGGATTGCATAATAATGGAATACAATTATAAAGGTTCTAATTTTAGGAATCTTTAAAAACAAAGTTAAGAAGGTTGTTATGATCTATGCATCCCTAGTATACCATAGAAACAATGTATGGAATTTCAAGTGGTATATATCATGGGATGTCTTTCATACAAAAAACATTTTTTGTTCTTCATGAGAATATTCAGTATCTAGATGCAAGAATAATACTCACACAAACCATTACATTTCATCATAATCTATAATATTCCATGATGAACATATATTTGGGAAAACTCAAATTCGTACTATGATCGGTAAATTATCATTGGATTCTATGAAATATATATCTATTTATACACTTAATCAACAAACATGAATGAATGATAAATAGATATTTAATTTTATATGATAAATTTTATTCAATTAAAACCCTTTTAATAATACATAACAAAACTATATATAAACATCAATAAAACATATTATATATGTTAGACATCCATATACTCCTTTTTTGATGAATTTTTTGGGGTTTTGTAACTCAATATATCAATATATAATCAATTCCAAGTCACTATGTGACTATCTCAAAAAACAATCCCATTAACCACTTTTCTATGTACCATTTACGAATAAAAAATATCTGAATAACGTTGTGATTTAGATATCATATTCTCAATGTTCAACTTGTTGAACATATTCAAACTAATTAACCCCAAAATATAAAATTTTATAATGCTATATTTTGTTTCCAATTTAGTAATATTTCTATGTTTAACATCATTATAATTGTAAACATTTCAAAAAATATTCATTTCCTTTTTTTATAAAAAATGTTACTAATTACATTATCACTTATTATCACATAGTAATTGAATACTAGGATACTATTTATCTATTTCTGAGAAATAAATTTATGTTTTTTATATCTCATCAAAATCACATTGTAAAACTCATTTAGGATATCAAGTTGAATTTAATTTGTATTTTAATTTTTTTAATCCTTCAGGAATAAGTGATATTCACGTTATCATGGTAATTAAATGAAACATTTACATTTTTCTTTAATACCATATATCCAATACTCTAAGTGGAAATAAATTTAATTTTATAATGGTATAATATTTTATCAGTCATCTTTGTACTTTTATAAGTCCAATCATACTCCCAAAAGAATGTTAAAGACCATATTCTTTTCAGGATATCATTATATGATACATAGACTCCATTATGTTAGAAAATAACACTTATTTCATTTCAGTATGAATACATAATAAATAAACTACCAATTTCATATTTTCTATGGTATTCTATTTGTTTAGAGAAATTTCTTAAAATAAAACTTATTCTATAAAATATTCCCTTGATGGGTGGTGGGAACACCATCCCATAGATTTTAAATAAAATCTGGACTAAAATATTTATCGTTGTTAATTTTATTTTATCCTATTTTCTTTTTCAGAAATTATAGAGAATCTAAGGAATTATATACCATATGTATTTAATCAATTATCTCATATTGTTCATAAAAACAATTTATTAAAAAACTCCTCTTATCATATAAGATAAATGAGGAAAATATACACATATTTTATTTAGATCTATTTGATCTTATTAAACTCATTTAAATTTAGAAATTTAATGTGTAAACTATTTTATTTATCACTTGAATTCAAACAATACGATTTATCAAGTATTCCCTTGATTTCAATCTCATGTATATTTAGAACAATTTTAATGTGGAGAGTTAGTATTAAAAAACCTATTTTTTTCTGAATTTTACTTAAATAAATATTATCATCCTATACATGAATCCCCAAACTACAAATTATGATGCAGTAAATGTAACACCCCGAGATTTTATGAAAAATATTCCTTTTAATTTTATTGTTGTCTTGTGTTGTATGCTACAAAAAAAGAGTCTTGCACAACACGCAAACCAAACTTGGCTACATTACATGCAATCGCGACCTTCCTTGATAGTGTGTGTTGTACGCAATACCGAGTTTCACTAAACAACGATATGCTATTAAAATATTATTAAAACTAGCCGTTATGAATAGAAATAACCACTTTTTGAAATTTTTTAAATTTCATCTTTCAAAATCGACTTCATTTCGGGATTCGGAATATCGAAATTAGCGTAAGGTGAAATTTTGGTATCTTTCTGAAAACTTTTAATTTTTGATGAATAGTGAAAACACTAGGTTACTATTTAAAAACCGACTTTTAATTTAAATAATTATTTTTTTTATTTAAATTTATTTTAGGTCAAAATTGACACATAATACCTATATATGTTCAATGTAATTAATTGGAGTCATTTTATAATAATTTTAGATATATAAAAATTTTATTGAACTTTTGACCGTCTTTTACCCACCTCCTAGGAGAATTTGTAAATTTACATAAAACTTAATTTTACCGCTTTTGTGAATGGAATTTAAAATATCTAAGTGACACGGTTGATGTCAGTAAATAAAATGTGGTTCAATGAGAGGAAAATAATTTTTTATGAATAGTAGCTTTTTACTTTTCTTTACCATGGTTAAAAGTAAATAGGGCAATTAAAGGTACAAATGATATTATTATTACCCTAACACATGTCCTAATTCTATTGTATAAGTGTAATTCGACCAAAAACAACCTTAGGAATAAAATATGACCATTTAGGACCACTTGGATTAGATTAGGACATTTACTATTAATTTATTTAAAGAAGGGTTAAAATAGTTAAAATCAAAGTTTAATAAGTAAATCACTTTTAATATAGGGTTATACATAAGATAAATTAGACTATAAATATTCATTAGAAATCTAAAAATATTTCCTACATAATGGTATTTTATTTTTAATTTTTAGAGTTTAAATAATTTAATTTATATATGACACAATGATGATGTAGTAATTATATTATTAATGAAATATTGACATAATTGATGTTATAAATACCCAAATAAACGTAATTTGAGACTTTTTATGAATTCCCATAATTGTATATGTTAATATGATATGTTATTATTTATTTAATTAGCTTTTTTCGAACTAATCATTCTGTTATGAGTTTCAAAAAAATCAATTACCAAATAGTGTCAAAATTGACATAAAATAGTTTTGAAAACAAATATTACATTATTAATTGTTATTTTATTCCTAAAAATATAAGGTTCGGCCAAATGACTTATATAAGGTTATATATATTAATAATAAACATCTTGGGGTTCTTGTGGCTTGTTATAGTAAGTTTATTAACCATATAGTGTAAGAAAACAAGAAGACACGGTAAAAGAAAAATTATTTAACTTAAAGTTAAATTTAAATGATAAGGTTAACATAGAAACCTAAACATGTCTAAATTCTATTATATGAGAGTATTTCGACCCATCCCCTCATTATCTTTTAAATAACTCAATTTGGAGCTATTAAAAACCGAATATGACTTTATAATAAAATAATATTTTTAGTTATTCCAAAGGTGCCCCTCCCCTCGCTTATAAAAGGGAACCTCCTTCCTCTCTTCCTCACACCACTTTGAGCCTTCATTATCGGCCAAACCCTGCCAAATTCTCTTCTACACTTCCCTAGAGGCATCCTAGAGGTCCTGGTATTCTTCAAAGACCAATTTTAGTTCCCTAAGAGAAGGTCTCAAAGAGGCGCTTCAAAGAAGAGGTAATATCCGTTACCGATTCATTCAACTTTATTTCTTCTTTCACTTCTTCTTATTTAGTTGTTTCATTATCAAGTAATAACATCAGTGTAACTCATATACTGGTATGTTATTATAAGTATTAAACAACCCCATTTCACCATCTATCCATCCTACGGAAAACGAAATCACCGCGCGTGCGTACGTACGGAATACCGTCTCCACGCCGTGGTGTAATCTATTTTCCACCACCACCTTACATGGATGGGTATAATGGTGTAAATAATCACTATATATGATTATTTTAAAGTGATATTGATTCTGAAATATTATACATACACTTCAATACAATTCCACGATAATGGGAATGATATCATTGCTCGTGCGTACGTACGGACTACCGTCTCCACGACGCGATGAGATTCATTCTCCATGTTAACCATTCATGAATGATTATAAAGTATATAAAATAAGTAATAATGAAATATATGAAATAAAAAGGATACTGTATTTATGTGTATATATATGTATGTCATCTATTTAATTTCATTCAATTTAATAAGGAAACAAAAACAGCGTTCATGCGTATGTACGGCCTACCGTCTCCATGAACGGTGTATTTAATTCCTTTTATCGATCTATAATATATACGTATATGAGGAATATATATTATATATAAATCATGTTTTACATTCTGGAATTATGTAAATCAGGATATAAGTAATAATATCAAGAATGAAAAGTCAAAACACATACGATAAATGAAATGATTTTACCCAAAACAGTTCTTTAACATGGAATTTACAAAAGAACGGTTAAGATAAAGTCATAAGTGAAACATATATAAGTAAATGACATTATTTAAATCATTATAAAGGAGTTTCGGATCCTTACGAAGCATATCAGACCTATGGTAATGGATAACTATTCTAATCTTATTCTTATCTGAGATTGTTTATTCGTAAGTATTTACTGGGGTTATGATTATTATCCATGTCTATATGTTCTCAAAATGTTTTCATAAAATGTTTACTTTTCTTCCATGTAAGTTTAAAGTCATTTTTACCCTTTTATACTTTTACCACATCGTATGGAAGGAATCTTTCTTTTACAAGGTACTTTTTGACTTTTCTAACAAAAGTACGAGAAGAATGTTATTTTTAACTTATAAGGCATGAAACGATTTTTACGGTATTATAAAGCCTTATTTTCATGAAGCTTCCTCCAAAGGATTTCATTACTATTATAAACAAAATCTTTTTCTTTTAAAATTTCATGACTTTTTGTGAAAAGAAATTTTTTTTGAAGTAGAAAGGATATTTTCCTCAAGAATGGAGTTCAAGTGTTTTATCAAAATTATTTTCCATCTAAGATAATAAAGTGTTCTGTTTCTATCCCTATTATTACATTGATTTGATTATGTTGTGATGGAATTATTTTTATGAATTCCTTTATCTTATATGAATTGTTTTATGATGTCACGATGTTAAAAAATCCCATTTTTATTACATGGTGTATGCTATGATGTATGGTTTATGATTTTGTGGCACACATAAGAATGGTATCATTATGAGATGGGTGGGACCTATATCTCCCTCCAATGAATTGGGTAAATATTTATATATCATGAGATAGACATGGATGGAATGGCAAGTTAATCCGGTTCAGTAATACAGGACTGGAACGAGGAGTGAACTCGATTCATAAAGGGACATTGTCCACTAAGATGGTCTTGGCAGCAATGCCTTGGCTACTATGGAAATCATATCATGTGCTTAATGGTTGCCACAATTACATGTTTTATTCCCATGCTATTTTATCATGATTGATGTTCCCTTATGATATATGCCTTACGTACTTCCAAGATTCATGTCTTTGCTCAAGATTTTGATGTTTAGATTTCATGTTCATGTTTTTGCACTCAAATGATTATGGATTGTTTTATGTTCTATATGTTTACCCTTAATGGGAATTTTAGCTCACCCCTTTTATGTTTTCTTTTCCCCAGGATATAAAGAATGGTTTTAGGTATGAAAAAAAGGGGAAGATCTTTATGGGAGAAGTTGAAGATCTTTCACCACGATTAGAAGATTAAATTATGAGTTTCCAAATACACTAAACTATTATGGTACTTGTGTGTCTGTGTTTTTTATGTATTAAGTATTCCGCTAAAGTAATGTAATGTCCATATATGTCAAGCTTCAGGTCTCTACAGTTGGTATCAGAGGAAAGGTTTTTTCAACCTTTGGAAACTATGATGTGAAAACGTTAGTGAGATCCCTAGAGATATTTCTAAGGTATGTCTAGGGATGTCCCTAAGGATATGTATACGTATAAGATATAGTCCTAGAACTATGGTAACGATCTTAGAATTTAACCTAATATGTTAGATATTGAGGATACTCCCCCTTTACTATGTTGTTTTCCCTAGCTTGATTTTTGCCTCTCACACTATTCTTTTTGGGTTTTAGACGATGGAAAGAACCCGAAGGAAACGTGTTGATAAATGTAATGGACAATGCAATTATTACCTTCCTGACCAAACCAATGTCATGGGATATTGAGTGCACAATCTTATTTCTATACTTACACAAGCTATGAATCATTCTGGACTTCAAAATGAGCAGATAAAGGAGCAACATTTTATTGAATCCTTCATGAGGTAGCGTCCACCTTCATTCAGTGGGTCTTCTGATCCCTTAGTTGCTGAACAATGGATTAGTACTACTGAAAAGATATTTTCAGTTCTACAATGCTCTGAGCATGATAAATTCATCTTAGTAGTATATCGTTTGGAAGGTGATGCTGATCAATTGTGGAATCTTATCAAGAATGCGAGGAAATGAGATGAAATTGAGTCCATGGAATGGGACGAGTTCAAGAACTTGTTTCTCATTAAGTAACTCCCTCGTATTATTCGAACAAAGATGGAAAAGGAGTTTCTTGAGATTAAGCAGAAGGATGATGAATCTTTTGGTATATACAAAGTGAATTTTACAAGACTTGCAAGGTATGCATCTGGCTTTATCATCCAACCTGAAAGTAAAGTTGATCGATTTTTCAGTGGCTTAACACCAAGTCTTCAAAGGGAATTAGCTATAAGAGACTTCCGTATCTATGAAGAAATTGTGTGTTGTTCTATTAAGGTAGAAATGTAAGTTGGTGTTACATATCCATCTCATGGTTTTTACAAGAAACGAAAGATGGAGTTCAAGGAGAAATCTCAGAATAATAGTGAAAAGAATATGAATGTTTCCTTATGCTCAAAGTGTGGAAGGAAGCATGGTGGAGATTGTCTTAAAGGGACTAGAAAATGTTTTAAGTGTGGAAAAGAATGTCATCGAGTAGATGAGTGTCGAAGTAATGGAAAAAGGGTTGCTAATGGTGTGAATAAATAAAAGACTGCAGAGAACGCACCACCAACACTTCAATGCTTCAAGTGAAATGAAATGGGGGCATTATGCTAATCAATGCCCTAATCGAAGGGTTAATGTTGATCGACATGAGCAACCACTTAAGGAAAAGGACAAAGGGAAGTCACATGCGATCACTATTGGCGATGTTGAATATGAAAACAGTGTGGTGGAATGATTAAGTTTTTATGTAAGAATGTTGTGTATAGTATCATGGAATATTGGAATATTTATGTATTGGTCTATTGTGGTTTTCAATAATTTTATGGTACAGGTAACCATGGAAAGTGATTGAGATATTTTTGGAAAGAAGATGATATGTGCATAATGAAGGGATAAGGAGAAAATGAAATTTTTGACAGTATTCATGGGCTCATGACTGATATAAGGTCATAGTTATATCATGGTTTGAGTATATAGAATTTTGGGGTTTTGGTATGTGGAAAGAGTTAACTTTTGACAACACTCATGTTTTCACTAAGATTCAATGGGTATTCATTTTGCAAGAGAATACATTATTAAGGACTTTGAATGTTTGGAATGTGACCAACAAGACATATGTTATGATATATGGGGATCAACGATGGTATTAACATGCTTGTTATATGAAATCTCTGGTAATTGTTTTCACTATATTATGAGAGTGGACTGCAGTATTATGGATAAGCCTAAAGATTGGAATGGATTATGTTGGACATAAGTTAGTATTGTTTAAGGATAGAAGTATTTTTGATATTATTGATGGGATGTTATAGTAATGTAGTTTTAGAAAATGGAAAACCTGCAGGATGGGCGACAACCCATCGCGTCGGACAAGGCTGTGGAATCGAACCCACAACCAAAATGCGACTGGCCTTTATTGCCTACCACTGGCCTACAATAAGTCCTTGGTTAGTAGAAACTGGTTTTATTTTATTATGTGGTATGATATATGATGTTTAAGTTCATTTTTGGAACCATATACATTTAATCTAACCATAATATGGACTTATAACTTTTTCTAACCTTTTGTTTGAAATAGATGGATTGACCCATCATTCTATCACATTATCTGCTAACACATCATGAATAACAAATTCATCTTCATTTCTTTAAGGGATGAAGTGGAAATTGTTCAATTCATGAACAACAGTGAAATTTTACCAAAATCATGTAAGTATTTCTTTTAATTTGTCAACTTTAAGGAAATGATCTTAAAAACCAAAAATGTTGTCCTAGTTCCCTTATATCCTATTAATCTGATGGTAACATAGATCATCACAAATCAATGGCTTTGTGATTGTTGGATTTTTCATAGCCATTCTCTCTACCACTCTCCATCAGAACATGATGGTTAGGTTTCTCTTCCATGTCCATATTTTCACCTATGTTCTCCTATGTGGAAACCCAGTGATTAGTTAATTTGGGTAACCGTTATGTTTCATACTTTAGTTTTTAAAGATTGGTTTTGGTATTCCTTTTTACGATGTGGGTTTATATTAAAGAAACTTTCGAGTAGTAAACCATTTATAACCCCGACGAATTTCGAGGGCGAAATTCATTTTAAGGGGGGTAGAATGTAACACCCCGAGATTTTATAAAAAATATTTGTTTTATTTTATTGATGTCTTGTGTTGTAAGCTACAAAAAAGGAGTCTTTCACAACACGCAACCCTAACATGGCTGCATTACACGCAATCGCGACCTTCCTCGATAGCGTGTGTTGTACGCAATACCGAGTTTCACTAAACAACGATATGCTATTAAAATATTATTTAAACTAGCCATTATGAATAGTAATAACCACTTTTTGAAATTTTGTAAATTTCATTGTTCAAAATGGACTTCATTTTTGGATTTGGAATTTCGAAATTAGCCTATGGTGAAATTTTGGTATTTTTCTGAAAACTTTCAATTTTTGATGAATAGTGAAAACACTGGGTTACTATTTCAAACCCGACTTTTTATTTAAATAATTATTTGTTTTATTTAACATTAATTTAGGTCAAAATTGACACATAATACCTATATAAGTTCAATGTATTTAATTGGAGTCATTTTATAATAATTTTAGATATATAACAATTTTATTGAACTTTTGACTGTCTTTTACCCACCTCCTAGGAGAATTTGCAAATTTACATAAAACATAATTTTACCGCTTTTGTGAATGGAATTTCAAAAATCTGAGATACACGGTTGATGTCAGTAAGTAAAAATTGGTTCAATGAGATGAAAATAATTTTTGGTGAATAGTAACTTTTTTACTTTTATTTACCACGGTTAAGAGTAAATTGGGTAATTAAAGGTAAAAATGATATTTTTATTACCCTAACACATGTCCTAATTATATTGGACAAGTGTAATTCGACGAAAAACAACCTTAGGAATAAAATATGACCATTTAGGCCCACTTGGATTAGATTAGGACATTTACTATTAATTTATTTAACGAAGGGTTAAAATAGTTAAAGTCAAAGTTTAATAAGTAAATATATTTTAATATAGGGTTATACATAAGATAAATACGACTATAAATATTCATTAGAAAGATAAAAATATTTCCTACATAATGGTATTTTATTTGTAATTTTTAGACTTTAAATAATTTAATTTATTTATGACACGATGATGATGCAGTAATTATATTATTAATGAAATATTGACATAATTGATGTTATAAATACCCAAATAAATGTAATTTTAGTCTTTTTATGAATTAAAATAATTTTATATGTTAATATGAAATGTTAGTATTGCTTTAATTAACTTTTTTATAACTAATATTTCTGTTATGAGTTTCACAAAAATAAAGTACCAAATAGTGTCAAAATTGACATAAAATAGTTTTTAAAACAAATATTATATTATTAATTGTTATTTTATTCTTAAAAATCTAATGTTCGTCCAAATTACTTATATAAGGTTATATATATTAATAATAAACAAATTTGGGTTATTTTGGCTTGTTATAGTAAGTTTATTAACCTTATAGTGTAAGAAAACAAGAAGACACGGTAAAAGAAAAATTATTTAACTTAAAGTTAAATCTAAATGATATGGTTAAAATAGAAACCTAAACTTGTCTAAATTATATTGGATGAGAGTATTTCGACCCATCCTCACCTTAGCTTAGAAAGAAATCAATTTGGAGCTATTAAAAACCGAATATTACTTTATAATAAAATAATATTTTTTGTTATTCCAAAGGTGCCCCTGTCCTTCTTTTTAAAAGGGAACCTCCTCCCACTCTTCCTCACACCACTTTGAGCCTTCAAGATCGGACAACCCATGAAAAATTCTCTTCTCCACTTCCCTAGATATATACTATAGGTCATGGTCTTCTTCAAAGACCAATTTTAGTGCCCTAAGAGGAGGTCTCAAAGAGGCGCTTCAAAGAAGAGGTAATGTCTGTTACCGATTCTTTCAACTTTTTTTCTTCTTACACTTATTCTTTTTTAGTTGTTTCATTAGAAGTAATAACATTAGTATCACTCATATAATGGTATGTTATTATATGTATGAAACAACACTATTTCACCATATATCCATCCTACGGAAAATGAAATCACCGCACGTGCGTACGTAAGGAATACCATCTCCATGTTGTGGTGTAATCTATTTTCCACCACCACCTTACTTGGATGGGTATAATGGTGTAAATAATAACTATATATGATTATTTCAAAGTGATATTGATTATTAAGTATTATACATACACTTCAATACAATTCCACGATCATGGGAATTATATCATCGCTTGTGCGTACATACGGACTACCATCTCCACGACGTAATGAGATTCATTCTCCATGTTAACTATTCATGAATGATTATAAAGTATATACAATAAGTAATCATGAAATATATGACATAATAATGATACTGGATTTATGTGTATATATATGTATGTCATCTATTTAATTTCATTCAATTCAATAAGGAAATGAAAACAGCGTTCATGCGTACATACGGCCTACCGTCTCCATGAAAGGTGTATTTCATTGCTTTTATCGATCAATAATATATATGTATTTGATGAATATATATTAAATATAAGTCATGTTTTACATTCTGGAATTATTTAAATCAGTATATAAGTAATAATATCATGAACGACAAGTCGAAACACATACGATAAATGAAATGATTTTACCCAAAACGCTTCTTTAACATGGAATTTACAAAAGAATGGGTAATATAAAGTCATAAGTGAAACATATATAAGTCAATGAAATTATTTAAATCATTATACCAGAGGTTAGGATTCATACAAAGCATATCGGACCTAAGGTAAGGGATAATTATTCCAATCTCATTCTTATCCAAGATTGTTTATTCGTAAGTATTTACTGGGGTTATGATTGTTATCCATGTCCATATGTTCTCAAAATTTTTTCATAAAATGTTTACATTTCTTCCATGTATGTTTAAAGTCATTTTTACCCTTTTCTACTTTTACCACATCGTATGGAAGGAATATTTCTTTTACGAGGTACTTTTTGACTTTTCTGACAAAAGTACAAGAAGAATGTTATTTTTAACTTATACGACACAAAAGGATTTTTACGGTTTTATAATGAATTATTTTCATGAAGCTTCATCCAAAAGATTTCATGACTATTTTAAACAAAATCATTTTCTTTTAAAATTTCATGACGTTTTGTGAAAAGAAAATGTTTTTGAAGTAGAATGGATATTTTCCTCAAGAATGGAGTTCAAGTATTCTATCAAAATTATTTTCCATCTAAGATAATAAAGGGTTCTGTTTATATCCCTATTATTACATTAATTTCATTATGTTGTGATGGAATTATTTTTATGAATTCCTTTATCTTATATGAATTGTTTTATGATTTCACGATGTTTAAGAATCTTATTTTTTTTACATGGGTTATGATATGATGTATGGTTTATAATTTTTTGGCATACATAAGAATGGTATCATTATGAGATGGGTGGGACCTATATCTCCCTCAAATGCATTGGTTAATGATTTATATCTCATGAGATAGAGATGGCTGGAACGACAAGTTAAACTGGTTCAGTAATACAGGACTGGAACGAGGAGTGAACTCGATTCAGAAATGGACTTTGTCCACTAAGATGGTCTTGGAAGCAATTTCTTGGCTACTATGGAAATCATATCATGTGCTTAATGGTTGCCACAATTACATATTTTATTCCCATTATATTTTATCATGATTTATGTTCCCTTATAATATATGCCTTACGTACTTCCAAGATTCATGACTTTTCTCAAGATTTTGATGTTTAGATTTCATGTTCATGTTTTTTCATTCAAATGTTTATGGATTGTTTTATGTTCTCTATGTTTACCCTTATTGGGAATTTCAGCTCACCCATTTTATGTTTTATTTTCCCCAGGATATAATGAAAGGTTTTAGGTAAGAAGAAAAACGTAAGATCTTTATAGGAGAAGTTGAAGATCTTTCACCATGATTAGAAGATTAAATTATGTGTTTCCAAAGACACTAAACTATTACGGTCCTTGTGTGTCTATGTTTTTTATGTATTAAGTATTCTGCTAAAGTAATGTAATGTCCATGTACATCAAGCTTCGGCTCTCTATAGTAAATAATTTTTTTTAAAAGTAAATAACAAGAATAATAAAACCAATAGTAAATAAATAGAAAATAATAAATAAAAAAAATCTTATATCTATGAGGATAAATAACTGATATGATTAAAAAGGATTGATATTTCTGAAAAAAATAGAAATTATTATAAAATTAACATGAATAATTTTAAAATATTATTATCGTATTATATTGTTTAAATTAGAAATTGGCATGGAATAATATCAAGAACCCTTAATGTTCAAAAGCATATTTTTCAATAAAAGTGGTTTTATATATCTTTTTCAGTTAATTTGAATCAAATTACTAATTATATAATTTTTATTTGATAAAAATAAAATCATTTTTGTAGTTTTAAATTTCAAAATTATATTTTTGTGATTTTTTACATTTTTCTAATATAATTTATTTTAGTGAATGGGTAAAATTAAAGTTCTACTAAAAGCACATGGTTTATGACTCTATGAAGAAGTAGGTATAAATTAAAAAGTTATAAAATATTTTTCGTGTAATTTTTTTATCTAAGTTGTAAAAATGTACATTTAAAAATACAATTAGGAATTTATAAAGCCTATTTTTAACATTTAATAGAATTAAGAAATATATTCCAATAAAAGAAACTATTTTGGTCCTTTATTTTAATTAAATATTATTTTGGTAAAATTATATTTTTTTAATTTGAAATAATAATTACATTTATTTATTAAATATGTAAATGAATATCATTAAAATCAATTAAATTGATACTTTTATCCTATAAATAAAATTTATTCATAAAATAAAATTTTTCTAAAAATAGATTTTTACACTTTACATGTGCTAATGTTGAACTTAATTTTTCTTAAACATAAAATTTTTTTCTAATAAAATGGATTCTATATTATTAATTGGTTGTTAAAAATTATTGAATAAAATCCATTCTATTTTCACTCTAATAAATGAATTGCATAGGTAAATACTAGTTACCACTATAAAATCCAAAAGTGTAAATTAGGATCAGAAAAAATGTAAAAGGACCAACATGTTATAAACATGTTTCTAATTGAATTTTGGGGTTCTTATCAACAAAAAATATTATCAATCCATTATTTTCCATTTTATATTCTTATTGAAACCTGAATCATTTTCACTCTTTATTTTAAGATTCAATAGTTATAAGAATTTCATTATCACCACTTATAAAAGGATCCTCTCACCACCCCTTCAATACCAATCTCAATTTTTTGTTTACTATTGAAAATATACCCTTTTAATTCACCTTTAATATGAATTCAATTCATTATCCATTTTGATAGACGTGTTTTCCCATGTCCTCCCTTTACAAGGAAACATTGAACGGAAAAACTCAAGTTCTCAACATGAGTATTAACCCTTCTCTATTTCTTTCATTTTCTAGAATAATTTTAAAAATGTTATTTTCTCCTTATTCTATAATTAAATTTTAATTTATTACTAAATGTTGTTATTATAAAGTAATAATCACTAACCACCTTCCATTTTTCTATTAATAAAAATAAAAACATCATTTTTTCATTTGTGCTGACAACCTCCTCTACAAAGCGAGGCAAATAATTTTTCACCACATCCCATATTAGACAGTTATAAGGATGGAATTAAGGAATAAATTTTCCATATATAATATAATTATAATATTTTGGAGATAAATTATAATCAAAATCATTCCCTCTCTTTCATTAATAAAAATGAAATCATTATTTGTGTGTTTGTGCAAACTACCACCTTCATGAAGTAACAAATATTATTTTTTATCTAATGTATTTATTATTTATTAAAATATATAAAACTATTATTATATATAATTAAAATCTCTAAATAATATCATTATTATTATTAAATATTAGTATTATTCCAAAATAAAAAATGTATATAATGATATTAATCAATTAATTGTGGTTTTTTTATATTCATGTCAATCTAACCACCTACATGAGTGGTGATATAAAATAATATCATCGATGAATTTGAGAAAATAATCACTAATAATATATGCTAAAAATAATTAAATAATAATTATATATTTTTTTTATAGAACAGATATATTAATATAAAATAAACAAATTAAGATACCTATATTTGTTCATTTAAAATTTCTTAAACATGCTCATCAGTGCTTTTATTTTTAATGATCATAACCAAAACAATCAGAGAAAAATATCATTAAATTATAAATAATTATAAATAATAAATTATAGTTCATTTTATTATCTATTAATTAATAATGAAATGTTTGTGAAGAATAATGAAAGACCCAACTATTATGAAACCAGATCAAAACAATCAAGATTACACACACTTGGTATTGAAAAAGAAAAAAATGATCTAATATAAATGTAGAGAATAATTATAAATTAAGTTTATAAATTATTATTTATATGATTTTTTTAAATATTTCATGAATATATATTTTTCATACAATAGATTCAATCTCTTTAGTGGAAGTTTGGATTTAAGGAAAGTGTTATTTATCAATGTTATAAATTTCAGGAGACATGTTTGATATTATTCCCCATAATTTCCTTTATATGGTTTATTAAAGAAATTATTTCCTAAATTTTTAATTAATATATTTAATTTAATTATTTTTGAATTTCCACATTATGGTAACCCTCTTGTGTATTTTTATTCATACATTACCATTATTATAGGAGTTTCTTATTTAATATAAATTTGAAATCGGGATTGATTTTGAACGATAATTCATCAGGGAAATTTATATGATAATTTTTATAAATCACAGAATTTTAATATAATAAGTTTGATTTTCTGGTTTTTACATGTCCCATCATAATCTAATTCTCTCAATGGGCTCACTGTTTAACCATTGTATGTAAAACAACCCTTCCAGTTCTTTTCTATCAGGAATCCTCCTCTTCTAGGATCATATTAATTGGATTCATTTGTGAAGGTCCTTATCTATCCCCCAATATTTTATTATGTTAATTTTATACATATTTTAAATTCAAAAAAAAGAAGAAATTTAAAAAAAAATCATCTGGATTGTTTTCATCGATGTGTGAAAAGAATCGAATTTGAATGTTTTCAGACTGAACCCATATTTCTAACATTTTTTTCATTCCGTGAAACATCCTCTCTACACATTCATGGTTTATTAAGGAAATTATAAAACTACACATATAATAAAATATATATATATTTTCTAAATAAATATTTTTAAAATGTTCAACGATATTCCTTTTTTCCGATGTGATTTGTCTTAACGCTCTTAAAAAGTGTTTTTCACCTATGACAACATATATTGAAATTTTTTTTCTTCATAGTATAATGACCGTTATCTATATTACACATTAATACATGATTTAATTACATATAATTACACTTAATAAAACCTAAAAGATAAATAATTCTATTATCTTTGGTAGTTAGGTATATTCCATTACATCATTAATGATGAATTACAATATCATTGTTGAAATTTTCTTTAGAATGCTTGAGATTAAAACGGCATTCGATAACCTTGGGAAATAAATAAGAAATTGATGATCCATAAATCCTAGTAATGTAATAAAAATTTCATAACATGAAGATAATATTACATATTATACAAGGCATTAAATGCGTCATAAAGAAAAATGAATTAAAAGGAATGATATAACATGATAATCATAACATAAGAAATGTGGTAACAACATAAAACTATGCATAAATAACATATGTCATGGATAATCCATGAATACATCATGGTGGAAAAATTCCCATAAATAAATCAGGTATACCCTTATACAATCATTACATATCATGATACTAAACATTAGAAAATTCATTGGAGTGCTATATAATTCAGGGTGCACCTATCACTTTCATTCCATTTTCATGCTTCAGTGTGACCCATAGATTATAAACATGGATTCATTCATGTTCATAATTTATCCCATGATGAAGGGGTGTGTAATAAATACATTTAAGTCACCAATTAAATTTTATGTTGGCATAAATGTGAATACACTTGATAAGAAATGGGTTTAGTATTCACAATACAATTTGGTTGGCATGGAAAATCACGGGGAAAATTCGGTAGCACAACAACGTCACATAAAAATTTATATAATAGGTTTATGAGATATAAATTACTATCTCATAATTTTTACATGAAGTGTATGTAAATAGAGACATTTAATTACATGTCCATGCATATTTAATTAGAAAAAAGAATCATATAATAATAAATAATCTTGAAAAAATCAAAATGAAAGGATACTTAAGATATTTTGACATTGTAACGGGTGTACATGGGAAGGATTAATAAGAGAGAAAGAGGTATCAAATCATTTATATGTACTAATAGAAATATATATGAGGTTCAAAAACATAACCCATCATTAGTAATTGAAAATAGAAAAGATAATGAAACTTGGATAATGATGAGAAAGGAAAAAGCCATTATGAAATTTGGGCATGGTAATAGGTGTTCTTAGGGGGGATTAATTAGATGTAAAGGGTTTTATCATCATTTATATATAATAATGAAATTATATTTGAGGTGGTAAACTATTATCCATTAGTAGGAATACAAAATAAATGGACATAACGTAGAGGAGATTCATGAATAAAAGTGAGAAACAGAGGATCTTTTACCTTATGATTATGAAACAAAAAGCATACAAGGAGATTCTTGAGAACTTGGGGGAACATTAATAATATTAATGATATATGAGGGATGATTAAGGTAATTATCCAATGATTTTAGTGAGGTAATTGTGAGATTGTGCGTGTTTATATAAGAAAAAATAGGTATTTCTTTAATATTTATGTTTCAGAATCTAAAAAACGAAATTATTTAAACCAGACACCATACCATGGTTTTCCCCATGGTTTTTGATAAATTGAAGAGTTTTTAATTATTTTATTAAGAAAATGGAATAACTTTTTAAAATATTACCTTTTATTATGTGGAGGTGACTCACACTTTTAACGAAATGAATTTGAAATCATAAAATATATAATATGCTTTTGAGGATTCATAAAGTCATTATAAAATTAATCTAATAAACTTTAAACAACATTATTTTAGTGGGAATAGTTATATTTGTACATATGTACCAATTATAGTATATATTACATCATTTTAGGGACATTATGATGTCATAAAACACATTGAATATTTATAGGATATTTAATTTTTAACCGAACATTTGACAATCTTATAAAATTATGAAGAATTCCACATCGGATAATGTTGATGTTATATCTATAAAAATAATATTAATTTTTTCTAAATAATTTTATAAATATGTACATTTTCAATTTTAAAATAAGGTTCTACATGTATTGAAAAATAATGGCGTTTTTTAGAATAACAGTTTTCCAAACCTTATAAAAAGTACATTTTAGTTCATAAGCTTTTTAAGACCATTTATAATTCATATACCTTATTAAACAGTATCATTATATTAAAATACTATTTATTTGAAAAATCAATTAATTCCTCCAAATAAACCCCTTAATTGAATTTTAATATTACCTAGAAATAAAATTTTTATTTAATTGAATCAGAATCAAAATCATTTACAAAGTAACAATAAAAAATGAAAATAAATAAATTATTCTATATAATATTCATGTCCATATTATTAATGTCTCGATATACATCTGTTTATTACTCCAGTGTACTCCTAAAGAGTGAGGTGTGTGACAATGAGAATTTCATGAGGTCGTTTAGTGAACTTGGTTTGGGACATGATCTCAATGAGTTTGAAATTCTATTGTAAACAGTTTTTTTGGTGCTTAAGTTGTTGGATCTCTGCTTAGGATTAGTAAAGGGAAAATACCAGTGATGTTATCTCCCTCATAATCTCTGATAAATGGGCTTCATAGAGTACAATCATACTAGATGAGGCCATGACTTCCTTTATCTATTCCAATTGGATTTGTTAAAGATTTATATTTATACAAATCACATGATCAGGGTTTAACGACTATATTGTCACTGATAAATATTCATAATGCTATTTTGAATCAAATAGGATATAATAAAACAAAATAAATTCATGTGTTTTCTATAATGATATTATATAATAAATCTTTTAAACATAAGGTAATTTTATTTATAACAGTTTAGATCATTACAATACCCCCCCTGAGAAATTTAACCCTCAAAATTTTTATTTAAACCCATTAAGAAAGATGATGGTATTTATTTCTCATCATTTCCTCTGATTCCCAAAATGATTCTTCAAACTTGTGGTTTCTCCATAGCATTTTCACAAGGTTCATTGTATTATTTTGTAGAATATTGTCTTTTTGATATAAGATCTTCACTGGATACTCCCCATAGGAATGATAATTCTGCAATCATATCACCTCTAGATTTAGTACATGTGAGGGGTTAAGTATGAACATATTTAACAGTGATACGTGGAATACATCATGTACATGAGATAACTTCTGTGGAAGGGAAATTAGATAGTCCACAGATCTGATGTGATCTAGGATCTCAAAGGGGCCAATGTATCTTGGAATAATCCTTACCTTATTCCCAAATATAATAACTTTCTTACATGAAGATATGAGAAAGAATACTATGTCTGCAACATGAAATTGTAGGTCTTGTCTATGATTTTCAACATAACACTTTTTTCAACTATGAGTGGACTTGATGTGTTTTTTAATGGTCTTAAACATTTCCACCATTTCCCCAACCATTTCCAGACCTTGTAGTTTTTGTTACCCAACATCATCCTAGAATATTGGTTTTCTAAACCTCTTCCCATAAAGTTACTAATAGGGATCCATTTGGATTCTTGAGTGGAAACAATTTTTTTATGAGAAATCAACCAGAGGAATATGTTGATCTTAACCTACTTTGAAGGATATGGAGAATTCTGTCAACAGGTCTTCATGTTTTTGGATAGTCCACATAGATTGGACATCAGTTAGAGGGTGATAAGCCGTGATGAAGTGGGAATCTGTATTTAGAGTGTGCTGAAGACTCTTCCAAAACATATAGGTGAATCTTGGATCACAATAGGATACAATCGATAGTATTACTCAATTTATCCTCACCACATCTATTATTTATATATGTGAAACTAGATCCATTGAGAATTCTTTTCATATTGCAATGAAGTGTGTAGTCTTGGTAAGTTGATCCACTATAACCCATATATAATTATTACCTCTTGATGCCATTAGAATATATGTGACAAAGTCCATGGTGATACATTTCCATTTTCATGTTGTTATGGGTAATGGTTTCATCATCCGATTATATTTTTTCTTATATGATTTCACTTACAGACATATAGGACATGTTGATGTATATTCTATGATATCCTTCTTCATATTGTCCTGTCAGTAGTGTTATTAGGGATCCTGATACATCGTTTTTCTTCCTGGGTGGATTGAAAGGGTTGAGCTATGTTCCACATCCAACAGCTCCTTATTTAACCCAGTATTTGATGGTACACATTGTCTTGACCCAAATATCACAACACCTTCATCATTAACATTCATCTCTGAGGATTCTCATTCAATATAGCTTTCACATTCCTCTGAATTCTCACATCAACTCTTTGATCATCCTTTAACATATCCAAAAGAGATTATTGAACAATAATTTTTGAAAGTATTGATGATATTCCTTCCTTTATGATTACCAATTCCATACATTACAAATCTAAGAAGATTAGATCCCTATTAATTCTCATGAATGAAAGAATTTCCAAATCCTTTATGTTTATAAAATATTTCACTTTATTCTATTTCCTAGAATGATTGTGGATTTAGAAATTATAGTCTTTAATCAGATCTAACCATCTTCATTAGAATATATTGTTCTCTTTCTATGTGAATATATACTTTATAATTATATGATCCATTTATATTTCTCAATTCTCCCTAAGAAATAATTTCTATAAATTTTTAAAGTGAAAATCACTATTGCCAACTCCATATCATTTTTTGGCTAGTTCTGTTCATGAAAATTCAACTACCTTGAATCACAGTCGATGATTGCCATTTTTTATCAATAAAAATATAATTCCCCTCTTCAAAGCATCACTAAATTCTATGAAATATGTCCACTTGTGGATAGTTTGACCATTGTCATAGTGATAAGCCTTTTTTTAACTCCATGAAGCTCTTTTCACACTCATCATTCCATGAAAACTTTACAACCTTCCAATTTATCATGGTAAGAGTGTTTGAAAATAGAGATAAATTTCACAGAAATTGGGGATAACATGTAGCTAATACCAAAAAAACCTATGGATATATTCCTTAAATGTTATCTGTGATGATCCTTAAATTTCTTCAGTCTTTGAAGGGTCCCTAGATATCCCATTTCATGTTATTATGTGCCACTAGAATAAGACTTCATGTAATAAGAACTCTCACTTATTGTACTTTTCATAAATATTATCCTTTTTTAAGGTCTTTATAATAGTGTTAAAATGCTTCTCGTGCTCCTCATTTATTTGGGAGTATATTAGAATTTCATCAATAAAGACTACCACAAATTTTTCAAGGTAATAAATAAAGTGTCTATTCATCAAGTCCATGATGTTTTTTGAAGAATTAGTGTGTCTGAAAGACATCACTATGAACTCATTGTGCTTGTAACTTGTATGAAAATAAGTCTTGGGGATATCATACTTTTCCACCCTGTATGTTTAATTTCCAGTCCATAGATCCACCTTGGAGAACTATTTTTCTCTACATAGTTGATAGAACAATACATCAATCTAAGTCAGAGGATACTTGTTCTTTGTCATGACCTTGTTAAAATTATGATAATCAACATAATGGATCATTGACCCATCTGTAAGCTTGATGAAGAGGACTCATGCACCCCAACGTGAAGTAATTAGTGGTATGAAAACATTACCTAGATTCTCCTTAGTTATTTCTTCAACTCCTCGATTTCATCAATAACTATTCTATATAGAGTCTTGGATAATTTTTTTACCCCAAGTATAAGTTCGATTGAAAACTCAACCTCTCAGCTAGGAGGAAGACTATGAAATTCATTGGGAAACACATCTGCATATTCCCTCACAATGGTCTTGTATTCAAGGATGATATTATCCTCAGAATCAATCATTTTAGCTTGATATCCTTACTCATAGGGAAATAATATCCATTCTTGAGATGATGGTTCTAAATAGTATTCATACTTCTCCTTGAATTTGTACATAATTTGATGACAATTCACAATACGAAGAGTAATTTCCTTCTTTGGAAATTTATGTTGATTCTATAAAGGGAAATCTAGTCTATGCCTATAATTTCATAAAATTACGTCAAATGGATTATGAAATGATTCACTAGTAAATTCATCCCATAAAATTTGAAAGGGGAGGAATTATATACTTGGGATACAATAATCAACCCATTTTCTATTATCACTTACAACTCTACTTCCAAAATTTGAGGTGGTGTTTGGATAGTTCTACAAAAACCTCATGATAAAAAGGAATGTATAAAACCATAATAGAAAATTATGGTCCCTATTCAATAATGAATCACAAGTACACCTTTCACCACTTCATTTTTTGGATTCACTTTGGCGGTAGTGATGGAAAAATCTCACCCTTACTATATTGTAGGTTTTGGGTTGTCTCTGAAAATCCTTGGCTTAGTGCATTGGTTTGTAAAATTCCCTAGTGTCTTGAAGTTATATTAATGAACAATATACTAATGGTTAACTCGAACCTTTTTCCCTCCATTTATCTAGAAGGGTTCTCCTTCCAGAAATCAATTTCTTGGTACCCTTCATTCCCACACATAAAGCATTTACTCGTCCCTTTCATGCAATTTTAAAGGTGATTCTTTCCAAACCTTTGGAAATTGGGATGTTGAAATTTCTGTGCACTATTAGATATCTCTATTAGACCACCATAATTGATCTCAACTTTCTAATTATTATCCACTTGATAACCATTAGATTCACCAATCTCTATTTTAACAATGAGTGCACGTCAAACAATTTTCTCATAGCTATCAAAGTCATGGATCACCAAGGATTTCTATAGGCTATGGTTTAGCCCACAAAATAAGCTTTAAAAATTGAATTAAAGGACAATGAAAAATCTTGGGGTTTATCATGAAATACTGGTGACGTTTTTCTTGTATGACCTAATAGATTCATCGCCTTTTTCTTAAGGGTAAGGGAATTTCATTTCATTTTAAGATGGAGAGTGTGAGGAAAATATTTATCGATTTTTTTCCTGAAAATCCTTCTACACCATTTCTTATATATCTTCCTCGAGATTAATATTTTCTATTAATGTCCATCACTGATCAGATTCACCTTCTATATGATAAAAACTAGTATAACCTTGAATTTTGTATAAAATTAAAGGATTGAGAATATGTTTTCAATGGAGTTGAACCACAGTTCATCGAATATGGGATCAAATGGCCCATTTTATATAGGATTTTTTTATGCATGAAGCTCTTCAATATAGATCGTTATCTCTTAGGGGAGTTTGGATGATCATATGTATCTATGTTTCTATTTATAACCAGATTTAGTAGAGAGGGTATCATCATGAAGTGTATGATTCCTACTCCCATCTGGTTGGGCATCTCATTGGGGCAGTCATCACATTACACTTCACAATGATTTTTTACCTGATCCCTCATATTTCCATCCACTGGATATAATAAAATAAAAATTGAGTACAAGTATATTTAACTTTAAACCAAATAAATGGGAATTTAAGGACATTAAATGGATAACATATATCATACTTGTATTTCCTTAACTTATGGATTTCTAGGATTCATTATTTGTTATCCATGATCAATTTACCAATATATACGCTTAGGAGAATTTTTTAACTCCATTAATAATAGATTATAATGAGATTATGAATTACCAAATCATATCCCTCGAGAGTGTCACACCAGGTGCACAGTAATGTCCATTGTCATGTACCAGGATACCCCAGGTAAGGCCCAAAACACCTTGTCAGAGTTGTTAATCCACGGTACATCTATGCCAGAACCTCATCCAGTTGTAGTATGTAGTTAGGGATTTATTATCTTAATAAACCGATTAATTAATACTAACCAAAATTTAGTGATGTTTTCTTATACTTAGTCTTACCCATAGGGATTTCTATATAGTTTTATAATTCTTATCCCAAAAATAACTAAACGTTTCCTCTAATGACAAATATAAAAACTCTTCTCTTTATTACACATTAATACATGATTTAATTACATATAATTACACTTAATAAAACATGACTGTTGGATAAGTCTTGTGTTTTTTATAATTTGGTACATTGCATTACAACTTTAAACATGAATTACAACATCTTTATTGAAAACTTATTTAACATGCTCGAGTATAAAAATGCATTGGATAACCTAAGGAAATACATAAGAAAGGAATGATACATAAATCTCAGTAAGGTAATAAATATGTCATAACATTAAGATAATAATTCTTGTTATACAATGCATATAAATAAGGAATAAATAAAAATTAATAATAAGGCATGATATAACATGATAGTCATAACATGGGAAATGTGGAAACAACAGAAAACACTTCATCATAAACACAATTCAAGGATAACCCACCAATAATTCATGGGGGTAGATTCCAATAAATTATTAGGTATACCCCTATAACTACATGATATATCATGATTCTAAACATTACCCAATGCATTGGAGCACTATATAATTCTGGGCACTCCCGTCAATTTCATTCCATTCTCATGCTTATGTATGCCACAAAGTTCATAAAACCCGCATTCATTCTTCATCATAATTTATTACATGATCAAGGAGTGTGTAATAAATAAATTTAATTCACCAATAAAAAGTAATATGTGCATATAATTGAACACCATTTAAAGGAAATTGGTATGGTATTCACTACACAATTGGGTTGGCATGGAAAATTGTTGTGAAAATTCGATAGCGTAACGAATTCACTTAAAAGCTAATTAAATGGGTTGATGAAATAGAAATGGGTATCTCATAATTTGGAAATGAATTCAATATTAATAGGGACATATATTTACATGTCCAGACATATATAATTATAAAGAATAAGGCATGACATAATAAATAAGATTGAAAAAAAGAGAAAGGAAAGGATACTTATGAAATTTCATCATAGTAATGAGTGTACATGGGAGTGATTAATGAGATAGACAGGGGTATATCATAATTTATAAATAATAATGGATTTAAGTGGTAGGTGTTAAATCATAACCCATCATTAGTAATTGAAAATAAAATGGCATAACATGATAAATAAGTGTGGATAAATATGAGAAAGGAAAAAACCCTTATGAACTTTCGGCAAGGTAACATGTGTTCTTTGGAGAGATTAATGAGAGAGAAAGAGATATATAATAATTTATAAATTATTATGAAATTAGTGGTGAGTTTATAATACTTAACCCATCATTATGTATAAAAAATAAAAGGACGTAACAAAGAGTACAATCTTGAATAAAAGTGAGAAAGGGAGGATCCCTTACCATCAGATTATGAAACCAAAATATTGAATGGGGATTTTTGAGAGATTGGGGGAACCGTGGGAGGATTATAATGATATTAGAGTAGATTAAAGTCTTTCTAAAAGTATTTTTATATTAGAGAATTGGGATATTTGATCAGTTTATATAGGAAAAGAGAGGTATTTCTTAAATATTTAGGTTTTGGACTCCAAAAAATAAAATATTTCAAACCACAAACATTCCCATGGCTTTTAAAGCTGGTATTTTCAAATGTGAATAGGTTTTAATGATTTTATTAGGAAAAGGGAAGATATTACTTAAATATTACCCTTTCATATATTGAGGAGAGTCACACTATTAAATTAATGAATTTAAATTCATAAAATATATTTTATGTTTTGGAGGATTCATAAAGGCTTTATAAATGAAATCAAATAAACATAAAATCACATTATTTTAAGGGGTAAACATATATTAGGTAGAATATACCCATTATTGTATATTTTTACATCATTTTTGGATCGTTATGATGTCATAAAACACATCGTATATCTATATGGCCTTAAATTTTTACCTGAAAAGTTGATTGTATTAGAAAATAATGAAAAATTAACAATTGGATAATTTTGACATTCTGATTCAAAAAAATATTTATTTTATATAAATAATTTTCTAAAAATTTGAATTTTCACTTTTACAATATAATTTAACATTTATGGAAAAATGATGGGTTTTATGACAATAATAGTTTTTGAACCCTTATAAAAAGTACATTTCACTTCAAAAAATTATATATATTTTATAATTAGTAAAACTTATTTAATAATAAAAATTTATTAAAATACTACTTATTTGAAAAATCCATTAATTCATCATGGTAATTCCCTTAATTGAATTTGAATATTACCCAAAAATGTAATTTGTGTTTAATTTAATAGAAATCCAAATCATTTATAAAATAAAAATAAAAATTGGAAATAAATTCCTTAATATATACAATATACATTTTAATATTTTCAATATATTGATACATATTCCTCTATTACACCAACCCACGCCCTAAGAATAAGGTGTTCGATAATGAGACTATTCATGAGGATGTTTAGATAACATGGTTTGAGTTATGATCTCAATTAGCTCGAACTTCTACCATAAATAGTTTCACTCATGCTTAAGTGGTCAAATATTCGGTTGGGCTTGGTCAATAGAAAATCCTAGTGATGCTACCACCCTCGTAAGATCTAGTAAATGGGATCCGTAGGGTACAATCCCGCTGGATGTGGCCATCACTTTTTTTGTCTAGGTCAATTGGATCTGTTAATGCCCTATATTTATACTAATAATGTGATCACTATTTAATGGATATATTAACAATGGAAATAATTCATAATGATATTTTGAATCTAATAGGATATAATTAAACCACAAAATTGAATGTGTATTCAATAACCATATTACATAATAAAACATTAAACCATAAGTGAATTTTATTTATAAAAGTTTAAGCAGTTATAGATTTATGATATTATTCAAATGATACCATCCTACTTTTTATAGAGAAATTATGAAATTTTCTTCTCAATTACATGAGTGATCCATCACTGCCCTTTTCTCACAAAATAATCCAATATAAATATGCATACCCTTTATTTTAATTCATTTTATTTATGAATACTTAATTTTTCATTTCCCTGATTGATGGGTCTTCATGAAGATTTCATATGTCAATTTATTAGAGAAATTATTTAATAAATTGTATACCCTTTGTATATATTTTGTAAATACCATATAATTTGTTTAATTAATCTTTTATGATAACATTTTTATGACACATTTGAAGCATTACTTGGTAATATTTTATGATAACTTGGTGAAAAACTTTTGTAATATGATTTTATTACACCTTAGTCAGGGAATTCTGTGATATGCTTGTGACATAATGTATTATGTTGTGGTCACAATATTTTGATGCCAAGATGTTATGATAATTATTCCATTATGGTAAAATATTAATTTGAGTATTATTGGAATATGAACCATATTTTATTAAGCTCTTATTTATCTATTATGTTTTCTTGTACCTTGATTATATAATCAAACCCACATGGTCATATTATGATGACGTGTGATCATTGATTATTTTGTCTTATATTTACCCTTTCTATGAATTTGAGAAAACCACTTTCTTATATTTATATTTTAATGTCCCGAATGAAATTATACAAAAAAGGTTCCCCAAGATGGTTGGTTATAAGGCCTCAAGTGTGCATCCTCTTATGCCTGAGGTTATCTCCTAGTAGAGAGGGCCTAGGGTGTGATAGTTGGGAGACTGTTCCCTCACATTAGAGTAATATAATATCATAAATATAAAACTATCATACACTGAAATAAATAAATAGAGTGTAGAAGTAGTATAAAATATAACATATAACATGATGTAATAATATAAGAAATTATATAAAATCTCGAACAACTATTCCATACATACAACACTAGTCACCCATTAGGATGACCATATAGATATAAGAGTACAAAAGAAAATGAAGTAAAAGTATAGGGCTCTATAACTAACTCTGATCCAAACCATCTCCCTGGTCCCCCACACTTATAAAATACACCAACCCAATCAAAAGAACACACACAAGAAGCTATGCTCAAACATACAAACGTGTACCTCAACCCTATCAACCAGGTAACTATACTTAACATGAAAACATAACATAAGGTCTACAAGTACATCGAGGTACACATGCACGGGTGATGAATAATGTCAATAGGATACCCAAATGAGGAGACTATAAAATATGTTGCTATAAGTGCCTAAAAAATAAAATTATTAGCTTATATGAGACACAACCAAGAAGATAAGTAATGAAAAACATGAAATAATAGTAGAACCCTAGTTCTGTAATCCTAGTCAACTATGAAAGTTCCACCATGGATGTCCATATTTATATACATATATATGTATTATTTCATATCTATACATATAGGCATAAATATAAATATTCATGAGTATGGTAAATGAAATAACATAAAACCAATCAGTAGTTGATCCATGGGTCTGTGATCCTGATCGGTTGGACATCATATGCATAGGAATTGAGTTGGATGTCGTACCACCCAAACCATGTATGATTAATTCGATATATGGGTCCGTAATCCCAATCTACATATACCTTCTATGGAAAATGGTGGAAATAGGTCTGAGAAAGATCCCTCACCATAAGAGGATACTCGTCCTTCACCTGGGTTCACCAGTACTCGTCTCCAATCCCTAAAAACATATATTTTGGGGAAGTACATATCGGCGTCCTAAAAATGGTCACTGACATAGATTCCATGCTTCTCAGACCATGTAAATCCAGTAAAAATTTTCAGCCCTGGGTCTTGGTCTATAGGCCATCATGACATTCAGAACTCAGATAATCCCTAAGGGTCCAATCCTTATGTGATCAATAAGGATAACTCACTACTGAGATGCCACTCCCACATGTAGAGTCTCTAATAAGGGATTGAAAATTCATACCTATAATCTAGAAGAGTGAAATCATTTTAGGTATCCAACAATGTGAGACATCGTGCACGACACAGTGGCTATGTTACCAACTAGGGAGAGCGTAATCATCCTTATCCCTCATGAGATCACAATCATCTACAAGTTTAATCATATCAAGGAGAGCATAATCATCCCCATAAAATGTAAATCAGAGGATATAGTAATCATCATTATTACTCATGAAAGTGGAGTCATCCATGAGAATAATTACTAGGGACTCTATGCCCGTATATCATAGTTATAGGCTCAATAGTCGGATTCATGGAAACACCTCTGGATTTCCTAATAGTATAAAATTCAAATTTATAGGCTCTATAACCAAAACCTTGGTAATAACACTAGGTATACTATTAAATATAAATAATAACATGGATCAAAAACCATATCCTGGAAATGAACATCAGGGAGTCCCAACGAATAAGGCAGATCCAAATGAAAACATATAAGCATACTAAATAGAAATAATGATGCTTCATATTAGGCCCAACAATCATAAACCTGTAATCACTTATTGTAAACATAGTTGCATTAGTAAAAAACATGTGAAAGCATGAACAGAAGGGTAGGGGTGGATGAATGCATTAAAACAACACTACTGCCATAGCCCCATGGAATTACTAGTCTATCATCGGTTCTAAGTTGACACCTATTACCATTTATACCAAAACCCGATGAACTAATATAGGGTCGTTAAAACAATAGGGAACCCATTGGGTCCCTCATGTCAAACACTGAGAGGTATCCTACTTGGGATCCTTGATGTATACACATAAATGAAGGTATCAAACACCAAATTCTTAGCTAAAAGGTATGGATGAATCCTAAATAAGATCCTCAAACATCCAGTAAATATAAGAATCCTATATGGGATACTTAGAACACTATATAGGTGAAGGCATCCTACTGGGGACCCTCTATAAACATTGAAAAAATGAAGAGGCGTCCTAAATGGGATTCTTGGTAATGTACAAAAGTAAAGGGATCCTAAAATAGACTCTCTAGATCAACTCATTAGAAAATGGAACCCTCAGGGGATCCTCGATAAATGTTTATAAGATAGAGTCATCCTATAGGGGATCCTTGATAGAAACTTGTCTCACAACCACTAATGACAGAAGGGAACATCTCATAAGGGATAAGTCCTCAAATGGAAAAAAGGCATCAACTAAGAATCATATCTCAAGTATCATCTCATCATAATGGGTCTCAATCTTAGGAGAAAACTAAATAAGATTACCAAATGATGAACATATCCATTTAGGAAAATTCTAAAATGCAACATTGGAGTCATAAAAATACCACACAGGTCTTACAATCACGATCTATATGAAAAGATACTCAAAATAGACTAATCATGTGTCCAAAATATTGGAAAAATGATATGAAAATCCCAAAAACGGTTATAAGGGGGAAGTACATGGCATGTCCCCATGGATAACCAATGTGTACATCCAAAGAACCACATGGGAATATACTCCAGCAGGCCCTGGCATGTAAATTCCCCAGGTACCCAATGTGTAAGATGGGAATAGAGCATGTACCCTACACATGATACCTGCTCAGGTCCCTTAACTTTCCTAATGATGTACTTGTCCAGGCCATGTACTTTTACATGGCTCAGCTCCCACATAAGGTATGATTGTGTAATCTCCACATCCATGTACCATTACACAAGTATCATGGCCCTATACAAGAATACATACATGAAACATTGTACAAGAATTATACACACTATTAATAGTGTTTACTTTTAAAACAGCATCTTCCCTAAATAGGAAGAAGTCACAATGGATCCCCCTAAACCACATGCCATGTAGCCTACTTTTCCTAAAGGAAAAACCATAAAATCGCATGAAACCCATATTTTCCCCTAGAAATTAGCACATCATGACTCAAGAGGCCAAAATAAAGAATAATATGGAATTAAATGTAGAAAATTAAAATTCTATAGGGTTATATAGTGAAATCCTAATAGTCCTACCATTGGGAGGAAATCGTGATGCTTTCTTCAAATTTGTGGCCCATGGTTACTGCAAGTCAATCAAGTGCATTGAGACCTCCACGATAGTAGATCCCTTCCACCCCTCTACCTATTTTCTCTCATTTTCATAGTGATAGAACTCACATAGTGGCATACATGATAACTATGAGGAAGAAATAAAATAGAGGAAATGAAATTAAAAATGTTAGGAAAAAGGGAAAAAAAGAAAAAGGGTTCGACCTAGCTTGAGTGCCCAACTTAAGTTTAGGTATCACCATGGAAAAACTCCCTAGTATGGAATTAATAGTAGAGATGAAATATAAATCTAAAACATCATTCAAAATATTTCCCTGAACGAACCTGGATGAATAATTTAATATTTAATTTATTAATTATTAATTATTAATTATTCTTCTAAAATTCAGAGAACTCATATTTCAACAAAACTCATGTATTAGGGTAAAAACCCTATTAAAGGACCAAAACAGTAGTCAAAAAAATATATATGTGATCATATTCTAGGGAAAATTAAAATTTACCCCCCTGTCAAAAGAATCTAGAAGCAAAAATCCAAATTTCTACTAAAAATTCATTTAAAAAAACATGGGTCATTGTGATATTCCCATCATAAAACATCTTGTCCCCAATAATCTTGATGAAATGACCAGTATCCATGCTCTAAAACTAAGAAAATGTGTAATAAGAAATATTTACTATGCAATGAACAACCTCATAACATCAACAATTGTCTACTACATGGAAGACATTTAACTATGACTGATCTGGAACTCCCCAACATAAGAATACCCTTATTTTCATCTTACTAACAAAATAGAATCTCAAAGACCCACAATAACATCTAAGATAAATAGAGAAAGTGGGTCACCACCCTCCAATGGATAATGGTGTGGTCCCCTACATATGAATTACCTTACACAACTCCTTAAGAGATACCTCAACATGTTTCCTCCAACCAACTGAGGAGGATATTTGAAATTAAAAAGGAGCTCAGTGTTGGTATGATGCTCCCTTAGCATACTGAAGATTAAGTAAAGATAGGGAATGATCATCTCTAATAGGAGTACAGTAGTATTCTACAGAAAGGTAATGTATATATTCATCCAAGACATTATCACATCCAATCCAAATGTGATTTAGATTCTTCCACAGGTTAACCATATTATGGTAACCCATTCATTCTCAATGTCACCTAAACCGGGGAGGGACGTTATTCACATTAACCAAAACTCCCAATAAACCAAGCCAAAGATGAGTCTCGAAACCATATTTTCTCAACTCCTACCCAATCACTCACTGATTAAGATTTAAACATTACCATGTGGAACTAGCATTCACCTTTATCATTGGCTCATACTCTAGCGAGTCTTCCACTACAAGGCTATGATGACTGTGCAACACAGAATTTCAGAATCATTGATCCAAATGCGCCCTTGGAAATCCTCTTCAAAATTGGGAACATAACTTATGTCATAATTTATACCATGATATCCCATCACCCACTTTCATTCCAATCACAATCATTTACCTAAACTCTGACTATATTACAAATAGTAAACACACTGGTCAACTGGTCCATGCACTAGAATATTCCTTCCCATTGAATCCAGTCTTGAAACCAAAGCACCCTTGGTTCTTATCAAAATGTGAAGGAATCAAAATTATTTAATACAAAAATCAAGCACCTATCGTGCCTCTATCACAAAATGAGCTTACCACCAATATCAATACCTAAAAAAGAATAAAAAAAGATACGGAATATCTCACAAAAGTGATCTTCAAACAAAAATACTTGTCAACCTAAAAGAGAGTGAGTCAATATAATGGCCTCTAGATCTCCCACCCATCCCAACTGAACATTACTCATAGTTAGGTTACAAGGTCTAAACACTTAGCTAAAAAGGCCAAAATTCCTTAAAAAGGTATATCTCACAACTAACTATGTGAGCTAAAACGATAAACATGTCCTACAATGGACCGATTCTCACTGATCATCCTCAAAATGAACTCCGCCCAAGAGGTCACAATTCCAATGAAGAAGAGATACTAAACTGAATCTCAACAAGAATTTATATATGGTAATACCCTCTTGAGGTTCAGTTCTTGAGAAAAGCCCTAGTACCCATCGACATAATACTTAGAGATCCGACTAGGTAACCATGACCTATGACGAAATACCATACAAGGGGTACAACAGAAAGGAATCACCATCCATATTGACCTACTTGGGTGACTACACATCTCGTACTTGAGGACCCAGTCATCATCCTCACAACAAAAATGCCTCAACATCGGTACACATAACCTTCCATCAGGAGGATATATACAAATTTAAGTTTCCCAAAAATGGCCTCATTCATTAGTAAAATTTCACAATATCAGGACTATATTATGTGGATACTACAAGCCAAATATGATTCTTGAGATGCCTCTTAACTTTTCCATTATGTATTACAAATTTATCTCTAAACTTTTTTCAATGTCCCGGATCCAGTGATCCATATTAAATTATAACATCTACACAACATGTGATTCTCTCAAGGATAGAATCATATATAACTATAACTTTTTAGTATATAATAATAATCCCAATCCCTGGAAACTAAGACTTCTTACCGAAACATGTGTTATCGACGCACCAGTCCAATATCCATCACAGGTTCTGAAACATTCCTAATACTCAAATAAATCATATCCCAAATATTAAATCAATATAAAGGAACATATATGATACCAATATTGAATGTGTCAACCTATATTCCCCTAAAATGGTTCCCTGAGATGGTTGGTTACAATTCCTCAAGTGGACCTCCCTATACACTAGTAACTCCCGACTACAGCGAAGGCCTTGGGTGTTATATTTTTTGGAACCATGGATGTTATGTGCATGAATTGGAGTATGGATTGTGTTTGTTTTCAATAATCAGTGGAAGTTCGGAATGTGTGCCAGCAAAGTGATCATACAGAACAAGCAGATAATAGTAATGAAGGTGGCACCGGTTTCCAGTGTTTGCCAAATTTTTGGGCCTAAAAATCGACAAATGGAGAAAAGTCGTATTTGGAAAACAAACTTGAGCACCGTGTACTTGAAGGAGAAGAAAAGATGCACACCTAATGTTTTTCAAGACCAGATCATCAAAATATGGAAAATGGAAAAGGGGCACCCATGTTTTGAATTTGGTCGCACAAGTGATTTGTGTGGGAAGAGAATTGCGCACTGAAACTAGCACGCCGAGGGGAGAATTGTGCTCCATCGCTCAAGGTGTAGAAATGACTATAAATAAAAGTCGACCCCTCCACATTCAGTATGAATTTTATACTTAGTGAAAATCATAGCTCATGTCGCGTAGGTGTAGTGGTTGTGCATGTGGTGGTGAGTTGCGCAAGTTAAAGTTGCGTGACAATATATAGTTGCAAGTCCAAGGTGGTTTGGGTGAGAAAGGGGTTGAGTCGCGCATGTTTGAAGTTGAAGAAGTGAGTGTCATGCAGGTTTTTGAGGTGACTGGACTTGTATTTCGAGACTTTCACGCCATCTTGAAACTTGTGCGCCGAGCTTGGAGAAGCGCACCAGGTGTAGTTGAAGCACGCTGGTCTTTTTGGAGCTGCAAAAAAGCTGGAAGATTGCTAGATACCATTGATGAAAAGTGAGATTAGTCTACGGGTGAGAGTTGGACTTTAATGTAGCATCTACATACAACAGAGGATTCATTATTTTTAAATGATGAAGAGACCTTCAGGTCTATAAACTGAGTGGGAATTCACCAAAGGAAATGAGCCAGGGGGAGTCAATAGGAGTGTCCCGAGGGACGTAGTGAGCTATCCCTGATCCTTTGTAAAGGCAGTGTGTCTGGGATAGAGTGACTGTGACCAAACCTTCTTAATCCATAGCTAGTGAAGTATTTCTGTAATTTGGTACCATCGACAACTTGTCAGCGTATTCTCTTTAGACATATCCCTTAGTGGTAAACCAAGTAAAAATTGTAGTGTCATTTATTTGCATGTGAATGTTTTCTTTCTAATCTTTTTCATCATACAGGTTTAACATGTTCCTACCAACGTGGGAAAAAGATCCATCACATTAATTGAAAAAAATTCACCCTTATTCACCCCTCCCCTCTCAGGGTATCATGGGGTCCTATAAGGGGTATCATAGGGTAAAAGTTGCTGGTGTTGAATCTGTCCTTTGTCATCATGGGGAATGCAGTCAATGTCAAGGGAGTCCCTCTCTTCGATGGAAGTAATTTCCAGATCTGGGATAGTAGAATGAGATCTCATCTAAGATCCCTTAGAATAGAAGTCATGTTTTCCACTATGAAAGGTATTCATGTTGCTGATCCAACAGGGCTGGCTATGAATGATGCAGATTGGAAAATTCTTGATGGAGATGCTAAAGCAAAGAATGCCCTCATAGCAGCACTTTATGATCAGATCTATCTAAAAGTGATGGGTTACACCATAGAAAAGTCCATGTGGTATAAACTTGAAAATATTTACGAAGGATATTGAAAAGTGGAGGAGGTGAAACTACAAGTCCTACACAATAGGTTCGATGATCTGAAGATGCATCCTGATGACAATACAGATTCCTTCTTCAATCGAATTAATGAAGTGGTTGGAGCTAGTCGGGGTCTATGTGAAGAAATCAAAGATGTAGACACTATGAATAAAATATTAATAAGACTTCCGCCCCTTTAAAATGCAAATGATTCAGCCCTTGAGGAATGAGATCTTTCAAAACTTTCTCTGGATGATCTACTGAGTAGCATGGTGGCATATGAAATGATGGTCAAACCAAGAGCTGCTACGACTCAAGTAAGAAAGGAAATGGCGTTCAAATCCATAGAGAAACTGAAAATATGAAACGATAGTAGGGTTGAATATGATGATGAAAAATAAATTCTTTCCCTCATTTCCAAGAATTTTCAGAAGAGAAAAGGTAAATTCTAAGGTATGTTACCTCTAGCTTTCTTTCATTGTGGAAGTGTTGGGCACATTGCTTCTCAGTGCTTAGGAAAGATCGATGGTGATGATAGCGATGCTGAAAACATTGAGAAGCCTTAGAAAAGGTTTTTTAAGAAAATATACTTCAAATAGAGAAAGAAAAATCTCAAGAAGAGTTTTTCTGTGAAGAGGAAGAAGATGATAATAATTACGCGATGAAGAAGAAATAGAATTTAAAACTGAGAACCATGCATCCATGATGGCCACTGTTGAAAAATTAGAATATACTGGTGGTGAAAATCAGTTGAAAAATAGTGCAGATCCCAAGTTTCAAATTAAAGATGATTTTAGTAAGCTCGAGATTAAATGAAAGATTGGAAATAAGTGGAAATAAATTGTAGAAGAATTAACTGAATATGTTGATCAACTAGAAGCTGAAACTAATGACTGGAAGAATTGGTGAAATTACAGTCAAAAATATTTGAATGTAATGATGATGTAGTGGATCTGAAGCTAAGAATTGAAGAGTAGAAAAAGGTCATCAATGGCCTCACCTCCAAACTAGAGGAAAATCCATGACTGCTGAGCGTCTTGAGGTAGATGTTGTTACTATTAAGAGTAAACATGAAAAAGATTCAATTTCAAAACAATCAAGGAAGAATATGTAGTTTGGAAGGTTCCCATATGATAAGATGTTGGAGAGAAAAAAACGTGGCTTTAATGGAGTTGAAAATATTTTAAATGATCAGAGACCTGCCTGCATGTAAAATAGTGGAAGTGGTTGTGAAGCAGAATCGTCAAATGCGGAAAATAATGGTGACCAAAATAATGGCATGCTAAAAGTGGATGATGTGGGAAAGCCTTCTGGAGTGTTGAAACAGAAACCCCCAATTCAATCTGAAAGAAGAAAATAAGATTATCCTCAACCCTTGTGAAAAAAGGATCCTTCATACTATTATTCCACAGAATAAGGAATGAGGACAAATATAAGTGAGAATACATTTCCTCTCATGAAGTGTTAGTTCTATGTATATTTTTCCCATACCATGTCTTATTGAGAATAGGCAAGAAGCTATCTGAATGAAGATGATATAGGAGTTAAACAGAGGAGAAAAAATTCATATCCAAATTCTTTCAGAAGAAACAATTTCTGTGGATATTGTTATTGTTGTTCTAAGTTTGGCCATAAGGCTGTTAATTGCAAGAAGATAAGGGACATGGACACCTCACACTGAAGTTCAAGAAAAGTCATGTCCCGTCATCTAGACAGTGTTTCTATTTAAAACAGGTTTTCTCCTCTCAATGAAGATTTCGGCTATGAAGAACCTAGGTACATGGAAGGGATAATTGAAAGGCCATCAGTGCTCTATACTCAACCCAATGTCTCATGGAAATAATAGAAGAAAATTTGGAAATCCAACCTTGCAGAGGTGTCCCTCAAAGCTAAAAAAAGAAATAGTACATGGATTCTGGATAACGGTTGTTCATCTCATATGACAGGTAATGATGGCCTGTAAACGGATATCAAAAAGAAGGTTGATGGTACAATACGATTTGTTAATGATGGAACTCTAAAAATCAAAGGCAGTGGAAGTACTGAATTAACTAATGGAGAGATAAAGAAGACTGAAGTCCTTTACATAGATAGCCTACGTCATAATCTTCTCTGCGTGAGTTAACTATGTGACTCGAGACTTATAGTTAATTTTAATCAAAGAGGTTGCACTATCAATGGAAAGACACGCAATTCACTTATGAAGGGATGCAAAATAGAAGGCAACTTGTATCAGGTGGATAGTAAAGAAAATGTTTGTTACATGACTGTTGAAGAAGAAAAAAATTTCTGGCATCAGAGACTGGGACACATCAACCAACCAGACATGGAGAAAATATCAAAATTTAGGATTGTCATGGGCATTCCCAACCTGATGTGTGAACGTGAAAAGTCTTGTGATGCTTCCATTCATGGAAAGCTGGTCTGCATTTCATATCGGCCAAAGAAGAAAAGGTCATCCCATCTTCTTGATCAAATTCATAGATATGTGTGTGGGCCGATAAATGTTTCTGGAACTCATAGAGAAAGGTACTTTGTCCTTTTTATTGATGATTACACTAGAATGGCATGTGTAATTGTCATTCACCGGAAAAGAAAAGTGCTTGACTACCTGAAAACATATCGGTGAATCACATAGAATAATACTGGATGAACAATCAAATTGTTGTGATCTGACAATGGAGGGGAATACACGTCCATTGAATTTGAAAATTACCTGGAGAAGCATGGGATACAACATGAGGTAGCTTTTGTGACAACTCCACAACAAAATGGAGTTTTTGAACGTAGGAATTGGCAAGTGAAAACATGGCACAAACTATGATAATTTATAGTCATATTCAACAACATTACTAAAAAAAGGTTGTTCAAGCTGTAGGGTACATTCAAAATCGAACAAGAATTTATATGGGTGAGACAAAGACACCATATGAATTGTAGCATGGAAGGAATCCCTCTTTGGAATACTTTCATGTTTTTGGAAGTAAATACTACATCAGAAACGAAGAAGGAAATCATGGGAAGTATGGTGATAATGCAAATGAAGGAATTTTCCTCGGATACTCAATTAAAAACAAAGCCTACAAATGTTTCGACAAGCGATTAGGAAGGATTGTGGAAAGAAGTGATGTTAAGATAATTGAAGAGAAAACCACAAATGCTTCAAGGACATCATATGATGATGTGATAGAAAGTGAGAAAGAAAGTGAACGTGGAGAAAATACAAATACGGAAATAGAGGAATTTGTAAAAAAACACTCAACATTCACATCATGATGTTGACTCAGAAGAATAATCTAGATAAGAAACTATGGATGGATAGAATGCAACGGAACCTCACAAGATAAATCGAAGAGATGATATTGATCCATATAACATAATTGGGGATAGGAGTGCACCCACACATATAAGGAGAATGAGGAATAACATGAAATATGCATTTATGTCAGTTGTGTATCAATCCTCATTTGAAGAAGCTACAAAGGATGAATCATGGGTGAAAGCCCTGAATGAAGAGTTAGATTAGATTGACAAGAATATGACATGGGATCTTGTATAGAGACCCAAAGGTCACAATGTGATTGGTACAAAATGGATCTTCAGGAATAAGTTTTATGACAATAGAAGTGTTATTATAAACAAGGCATGACTGGTATGTAAAATATAGACCCAGATTTAAGGAATTGATGTTGAAGAAACCTTTGCTCCAGTGGCTAGACTTGAGTCAATCAGGATTTTCCTTGCCATGGCACTCCAAAGAGGATATAAAGTATATAAAATGGATGTCAAGACAACATTCTACAATGGTGTAATCGAATAATAAGTCTACATTGAACAACCAGTGGGTTTTGTTCATAGAAATGATGAAACAAAGGTCTACAAACTGAAGAAAGCTCTATATGGATTGAAGCAGACACCACGAGAATGGTATTCTCGGCTAGACTCGTATCTCAATAAGATGGAATTCAAAAGGGGAGGAGTAAAACACACTCTATCTATGAAAAATTCTCCAAAAGATCAATTCATGGATCTAGTCTATGTTGATGACATTATATTTGGTGGCAGCAGGCATAAATCAGTGGATGAATTTTCCAATCACATGAAATCAGAATTTGAAATGTCTATGATTGGGGAGATCACATATTTCTTTGGGTTGCAGGTGATTCAAAGGCTGGATTACACTTTCATTTCTCAATAAATGTATGCAAGATAGCTTCTTAATAAGTTTAATATGAAAGTCCCCAAACCAATATCAAGTCTGATTGCAGTGGGAACCAAACTTGGAAAGCATGAGGATGGGGCATCTGTAGACCCCACTATATACAGAAGGATAATTGGGAGCCTACTGTACCTGACAGCGACACGACCATATATTTTTATTGCAACCTTTCTGGAGGACCACTTTCAGAGTAATCCAAAGGAGGAACATATGACATCAGTAAAAAGACTAATGAGGTATATTCAATGCACTTACAATTGTGGCTTATACTTTGCTACAAGAAGAGACAATGAATTATCAGCATTTTCTAATGCTGATTGGGCTGGTGATGTAGTGGACAGAAATTCCACCAGGGGTGGATCATTCTATATTAGGAATAAATGTGTTGGCTAGTTGAGCATGAAACAAGAACGTACTTCTCTTAGTACTGCTGAAGCTGAGTATATCTCTACCACAAAGGCATGCAACCAACTGCTATGGATGAAGCAACAACTAACAGGTATTGCTGATGAGGTGAAGTAACTAATGGTAATTTTATGTGATAAAATGAGTTCAATTGATCTTACAAAGAATCATGTTCATAATTCTTGTATAAAACATATTGAAATAAGGTATCACTTTATCAATGAAAAAGTTGAGCAAGGCGTGATAAGAATGGATCATGTGGGAATAGATCAGCAGGTGGACGATATCCTGACCAAGCCGCTGTCAGTGGATATGTTTGAGAAACATCAGTTGAACCTCGGTGTTCATCCACCTCCCAGTGCTTAAGGAGGTTATGCAATAACCCTATCCCTAGTTATGTTAACTGTTTTTAATCTTTTTTTGATATGATGCCGGTTTGTGGGGAAGATACTATCTAGGTGGTGTTTTCAGATGTTCAATAAGCAAATACATATCTTTGGGTTTATTTCCAATGGGGGAGAAAAGAATAAATTCAAGCATGTCATTGGCATGTAATGATTCTGTGATACGATGAGTCTTCAGTGTTGGTGATAGGAAGAGAAGGAATTCATTGGACTTGTAATGGTTCTGTGACACTGTAAGGAAATTTCCTGGGTGTCATTGAGAATTCCAAAACACGGGAACCGAATTCATGCTTCATCTCTTGTTTTTTATACCGAGCATTTCTCACATTGACTTAGAGTGTTGGCTGAGTTGAATCCTGCGTTTTTGGTTTGCATGTGGATAGTGATCTATTGAAGTTATTTACTGATTGCCAATAAACCCAAAGGGGGAGATTATTGGAACCATGGAAATTATGTGCATGAATTTGATTATGGTTTATGTTATTTTTCAATCCTCAGTGGATGTTCTAAATGTGTTCTAGCAATGTGATCATACAGAACAAGAAGATAACAGTATTGAAAGTGGCACTATTTTCCAGTGTTTGCCAAATTTTTGGGCCTGAAAATCGACAAATGGAGAAAAGTGGTTTTTGGCAAAGAGACTTCTACGGTGTGTACTTAATGGAGAGGAATCTTGCACACCGAATGTTCTTCAAGAACATGACATAAAAATATGGAAAAGGGAAAAGGGGAACCCATGTTTTGAAGTTGGTCGCACAAGTGATTTTTGGGGGCAGAGACTTGAGCGCCGAAACTTGCGCGCCGAGGGGAGAATTGTGTGCCATCGCGCAGGGTGTACAAATGCCTATAAATACAGGTCGACCCATCCACATTCGGTAAGAAGTTTGGACTTAGAGAAAATCAGATCTCATGTCGCGTAGGTGTAGTGGTCGCGCAATTTGACGTTGCGCGATAGTTGACAGCTGCACGTCCAAGGTGGTTTGGGTGAGAAAGGGGTTGAGTCGCGCAAGTTTGAAGATGAAGAAGTGAGTTTCACGCAAGTTGTTGAGGTGATCTTGCATTCCAGTTTGGACTTGAGCGCCGAGACTTGCGCGCCGTCTTGAAACTTGCGCGTCGGGCTTAGAGAAGTGTACCAGGTGTAGTTTAAGCATGCTGATCTTTTTGGAGCTGCACAAAAGCTGGAAGATTGCCCGATACCTTCAGTGCAAAGTGAGATTGGTCTACAGGTGAGAGTTGGACATCAACAGAGAATCTACATATAATACAAAATGCATTATTTTGCAATGATGAAGAGATATTCACATCTATAAACTGAGTGGGACTTCACCAAAGGCAGTGAGCTAGGGGGAGTCAACGGGAGTGACCCGAGGGACATAGTGAGCTATCCCTGAACCTTTTTAAAGGAAGTGTGCCTAGGACAGAGTGACTATTCCCGAACCTTTGTAATCCACCACTATTGAAGTATTAGTGGAATTTGGTACGACTGAAAACCAGTCAGCTTATGCTCCCTAGACGTAGCCCTTAGCGGTGAACCAAGTAAAAAGTGTTGTGTCATCTCTCTACATGTGAAGATTTTCTTTCTGATCTTTTTCATCATACAGGTTTAACAAGTTACTTCAAACATGGTAACAAGATCTATCACATTAAAAGATAAAAATTCACCCCGATTCATCCCTCCCCTCTCAGGGTATCCCAGGGTCCTATAATAGTGGGGAGACTATGCCCTCATATTAGAGAATAGAAACAACATAAATAGATAAGCATCATATGTGTAAGTAAATGAATAGATCGTTGAAGAAGAAAAGAAACTAAAAAATAACATTTTGTAATAATATATGAAATGTTATAAAAGCTTGAACAACTATGCCATTCATTCTACACTAGTCACCCACTTGTCCAACCATATAGTTAAATGAGTAAAAACGAAACTAAAATAAAATAATGGGGCACTACTACTAACTGTAATCCAGACCACGTACTTGGTCTCCCAACACTGCTAAACTATACCAGCCCAGTCATAATAACCCACATGATCATATATGCTCTAACATGAAACCCCATCCCTATACACCATACAACCATGATCAACCTGAAAATGTAGAAATATGGTCTACACGTATACTAAGGTTTGCATGTAGGGGTGTTAAATAATCTCAATAGGCCACCCCAATGAGGAACCTGTAAAATGTGTTGCTATAAGAGTTTAAAAAACCAACTACTCAGCCATGTTGAGATACAACTTAGATGATAAGTAATGAAAAATGTGAGACCACTGTCGAAATCTGGGTCCATAATTCCAGTCTTTTGGGAAATTTACACCATGTATGTTCATATCTATATATGTATAAATGTATAGTCCCATACCTATACATATTTACATATATATAAATATTCATGAGTAAGGAGAATGAAATATCATAAAACCAGTCAGAAGTCGATCCTTGGGTCTGTGATCCCAAATGCCTAGACATCATGTGCAAGGGAATTGAGATGGATTTCATTCCACTCAAATCTGGTATCATTAATTCAATCTCTGGGTCCGTAATCCCAATTGACATATTCCTACTTCGGAATATGCAATAAATATCTTTATCAAATATACGTCACCAAATGGTGATACTCGTACTACATCTAGGTTCACCCGTACACACCTCTAATCACTGAAAACATGGATTTCAGGGAAGTACATTGAGAGAACCTATAAATGTTCACTTATCTAGCTACCATTTTTCCAAGGATAGGGTAATTAGAATTCAATTCCTAAGCTATAGGTCTTGTTCTATAGGCGGTCTTGATATTTGGATCTTGGATAATCCCAATGGGTCTGACCCTTAGGCGATCTATAATGATAAATCACTGATGAGAAGCAATTCCCACCCCTAGAGTCTCAAATAAGGGAGAGAATAATAATCCATATCACTTGAAATATTTTAATCATTCTGATTATCCAATGATGTGAGGCACTATGAACCACACCACTATCATGTAACTAACCTGAATGAGTGTAATAATCCCTATCACTCGAGAGAGCGTAATCTTCCATGAGTTTAACAAGATCGAGGAGAGCATAATCTTCATCATCACATGTAAAACATAGAATAGAATATCAATTATCATCAATCAATATAACAGAATCAACCATGAGTATCATTAATGGGGACATGATTCCCATATATCAAAGTCGTGGACTGAATAGTTGAATTTCAGGGAACACTTGTGGACATCCAAATATTATAATAATAAATTATACATTCTCAGTTTCCAAATACCATATATTACATATGAGTATACCAATAAATATAAAAAATAACATGGAAAAAAAATCCAAATCTCTGAAAACCATTCAAGTGAATGCCAACAATCATGTGGAATACCAAGAAGAACACTCAGGCCTCACATAGAGAAATAATGGCGCATCATGTCAGTATCAATATCCACTAATGAAGAATGAATTCTAGTAAACAATATTATATCCTTAATAAACATGTGAAATAATAAAAAAGAGTGACTGTGGCTGAATTCCAAACCCTAACAATACTTTAATAGCCCCATGGGATTCCCAGTTCGGCACAGGTTCTAAGGTGACAACTACTACCATCTCTACCCAAACCTGTTATACGAACTCTTGTTTGGTCAAACCACAAGACACCCATTATGCCCCTCAAGTAAAACACTAAGTGTAATCCTACATGGGATCCTAATTGTATTCACATAAGAGAAGGAATCCTACATGGGTTATATAGATGAAATGTAAGGATGAATCCTACATGGGGTCCTCAAACTAATTGTCGATAGAGGCATCCAACAAGGGATCCTCCTAATAGAACATTGGTGAAGGATTCCTATATGGGAACACATATAAATATAGGAAAAATGAATAGGAATCCTATATGGGATCATCAATAAATTACATAGGAAAAGGTATCCTACAAGGAACTCTCTATATCAACTCATAATCAAAGGCATTCCCCAGGCCGGTCATCAATAAATGGTTGAAGAGAGAGGAATCTTACAGAGGATCCTCGATGAAAACTAGTATTTTGGCCTCTAAAGCCAGAAGTGAACATATCTCAATGGATACATCCTTAATAGGACGCCTAAAAATTAATAATTGAAGAAACGTAGCACATGGGTCATCTAAGAACAAAGGGTCTCACTCTAAGGAGACAACTAAACCAGATTACCAGAGGATGAACTTATACATTTAAGAAAATCCTAAAACTCCATATAGGAGTCCTAAAAACACCCCAATGTCATTAAAATCATGATATATGTGAAAATATACTAAAAATAGGCTACTCATGCGGCTAATTCAAACTCATGGTGTGAAGGATAGGAATACTCCAAAAATGGTTACAAGGGGGAAGTGCACTGCGTGTCCCCATGGGCACATAGCGTGTACTGCTAATGCACCACATGGGTGTGTAGTCCCATTGACCTGGGAGTGTCAATTCCCTAGTTACATGGAATGGAAGATGGGAACACACCATTTATCCTACATAGGGTACCTACCAGTGTCCCTCAACTCACTTGTCCACATTCTTGGTCAGGTTGTGTACTTTTACACGGTGTGATTCCCACACAGGGTTTAGCCTCGTACTCTATACAGCCATGTACCCCGACATGGGTAGCCATTTTGGGTACTCCTCTATATATGTCCAAGAACTAGTACATGGAATGTACCCCCTAGTACATGGTTTTTAATTTGAAAACATCATCTTCCTTTTTTGGGAATAACACACGGCCTGCCCCCCTGAATCACACGACGTTTAACCTTGTTTTCCCAAAAAAAAACCCATGAATACCATAAAAACCTTTTTTTCATCCCCAAATAAACATATTAGGCCTCAATAGTCCATAAATTTTGGTGGAAACCACTATACCCTTTCACAAATCTGTGGTGCATGGTTTTCACATGTCAATCCAGCGCATCAAGAGCTCCACAATGGTACCTCTCTACCACCCTCCCTCTCTTTCTCTCTCCAACATCCTCTTTTCTATAATTCATGCGGTGAAGGATCCCACAAAGGGTCATACATGAAAATTGGGATGAATAAATAAAAAAAATAAATGAAAAATAAATAAAAAGGAAGAAAAAGAAAAGGAAATGAAAAAGGGGCCCGACCTAGTCCTAGCGCCCAACTAAAGTTTATTCTTCTTCTTAGAAAAACATCTTATTACACTCTAAATGGTAGAGAATGAATCATAATATAACACTACATTCGAAATATATTTTTTAATGAATCTCTTCCAATAATTTAATATTTAATTTATTAAATATTAAATATTAATTATTCTATGAAAATTCAAATAGATCTGATTTCCACCAAACATATGTCCTTGGGTAAACACCCCAATACAGGTATAATGACCCATACTTTACATACATTGTTATTAATTCATAATTGAAGCATACTTATTACATCATATAACAAAACCATGATAGGACCGTATAGGTATAGTGTCTTTAGAAACTGGGAAACATAATCAAATGGTTCATAAATCATCTACATTTTAACCCGTTTATTTCATCATATCTAGAGTCCCTTTTGGCATATCCTACTTAATACCCTTATTTCTGACCCGGGGAAATGAAAACATACAATGGGTGAGCTCAAATTTTCAGTAAAGGAAAACAAAGGAAATATGAATCAAATCATATTCATAAGAACATAACATTTTGAAAATCTTATCCTGCAAAAGAGATCATAATATCATGACATGGGATAAATAATAGTAGTGAAATGTAATCCCAATATTAATGACATAAGACATGAAATTTGTGGAATACAGACATAATCATAGAAAATCATTTCATATTAGCCATGAATCATTTCCAAGACTGTCATAGCGGACAAAGTCCATTACTGAACCGAGTTCACTCCTCGTTCCAGTCCTGTTTCACTGAAACGGATTAACTTGTCGTTCCATCCATGTCTCTCTCATGAGATATAAATCATTCCCCAATGAATTGGAGGAATATATATGTCCCACCCATCTCATAATGAAACCATTCTTATGTGTGCCACAAAATCGAAAATCAAATATCATAGCATAACCCATGTAATAAAAATGGGAATCTTTAACATCATGAAATCATAACATAATTCATATAAGATAACAGAACTTCATAAAAATAATTACATCATAACATAATCAAATCAATATAATGATAGGGATAGAAACAGAACCCTATATTATCTTAGATGAAAAATCGTTTTGATAAAACACTTGAACACCATTCTTGAGGAAAATATCATTTCAACTTAAAAACAATTTTTCCATTCTCAACATGTCATAAAATTTTAAACCAAAAGAAGTTAATTGAAAATTATCATTAAAACATTTAAAGTAAGCTTCATGTAAATAATGTTCTATGAAATATTAAAAATCCATTCATTTCTTATAAGTTAAAAAATCATTCTTCTCGTACATTGGCTGGAATATTCAAAAAGTATCTCGTACTGAAATCAAGAAAAGATTCCTTTCATATTTTATACTAAAAAATCACCAATAGGTTAAATTGGATTTAAAAAATTGTAGGAGGATATAAATAATATTACATATTGTGGAAACACTTATGTCGATGATAAATATTAACCAGTAAATTCTGAAGTATAATCAATCTCAGATAAAAATGAGATTGTGAGATTTTCCCGTACCTTGGGTCCGATATGCTCTGTACGTATCCGAACCGCCTGTATAATGATTTAAATAATTTCATTTACTTATTCTAGAATCATAAACATTGTAATTATATCATATACAGTCATATTATTATATCCTTATTAATAATATTTCATTTCTACTTGTTATTCAAGTGGTCATTACTTTATGTTCTTATGCGTGCTTTGTCGAATAAATTCTTATTCCACTTTTAAGGTTATAAATACATCATTTACAGAATGGTATTAGTATAATATATATCAGATTTATTCATTCAATTTATTTATATAATCAGGTTTTAATGAAGATCATGTATAATGAATCACATCGCATCGTGGAGACGGTAAGCCGTACGTATGCATGAGCGACGATATCATTCCCATAATTATTTAATTTTATTGGAGTGGATGATAGAATATCTCATAATTTGTATCATGTTATAATAATCATATATAGTTATTTTTACACCATTATACCCATCCAAGTAAGGTGGTGGTGGAAAACAGATTACACCACGATGTGGAGACGGTATTCCGTACGTACACATGCACGGTGATTTGGTTTTCTGTAGGAAGGATAGAAGGTGAAATATGGTTGTTTCATATTTAGAATAATATATCATTATATGAGTGATACTAATGTTATTATGTGATAATAAAACAAATAAATAAGAAGAATTAGAAGAAGAAATAAATTTCAAAGAATCGGTAAAGGATATTACCTCATCTTTGACGCGCCTCTTCTAAACCTACTCTTAGGGCACTAAATATGGAATTTGAATAATACCAGGACCTCTAGTATTTTTCTAGGGAAGTTGAGAAAAGAAATGGACCGGTTTTGTCTGATCTATAAGGCTCAATATTTTGTTAGGAGTAGAGGGAGGAGGATCCCTTTTATAAGAGAGGAGAAGGGAACCTTTGGAAACCTCTAAAATATTAATTTATAATAAACTCAAACCCCACTTGAAATCCTTTAAAAATGACTCATATCCAAATATAAGATGACATAGGGTTGTAATATCATCAACGAATAAGATTTAGACATGTTTTGAATTTATTGTAAACCATATCAACTAGATTTCTCCTTATTTAATCAAATTTAATTTTATATGTGTTAATAATATTCTAAATATTAAATTGTTATAAATAATTTTTATGTGTTGTTAATTGTCCATATTTGGATACTTTATGATATTTTAGACAATATAAAATTATAATTACAATTTTTAAATATTTTTGTAATTTTTAATCAATTTTACAATATGTTATTTTTATAAAATAACAATAGTGTCAATTTTGACACTATTCATTTATTTGAATTTAAATAAAATCTAAACAGAGGATATATTCGATCCAAAATATTTAAAAGATTCATAACATGTCATATTTATCTAGAAAATTTGTGGAGAACATTAATTTGTTAATATAATTTTTATTTATATATTTTTAAAACCATTTATTTGATATTTAAATCAATAAAATAATTTCTACATCACTATTGTGTCATCATTATTTTTAATTATTTAATCCATAATAATTCTAAATAAATTATAATTATGTAGATAATTTTATTATATTTCTGTAGACTATTTCTATTTAATGTTTTATGAGTTTTATCACTAAATTAAAATTTTTACACTTATAAGATATAAGAGAGTGACATGTTGTCACTTTCTTTGGTTTTAATAATAATTATATCATTTTCATGGTCAAAATTCCATGAAATGAATCTATTCCGACCCTTATGTGATATGGGTCGATTTTTATTAATCCAGTAGAGTTTTGGTAAGTCTTAGGGTAATTTTATAATCTTATTTTTAACCTTAATTACCTGTTTTTCCTTCAACTATAGTAAATAAAAATTACCATAGTTACTATAGATAATATCAAAAAAAAATTAACCTGTTAACATAATTTGGACCCATTGAATCCGAATATGGAATCCATTTTTCAAAATTCAAAACACAAATGTTTCAGTAATTAATGTAAAATTAATCCCATTGTTAAGAAAACGGGGTTTTAAAAGTTAAAACATTGTCAAAGATGAAAATGTTTTTACTAATGAATTCAATGTAAAATTAATGATAATGACATATATTATATTAAATGAAAAAAAATTCTATTTATACATTAAAACCTTAAATTTTATCAGTTAACCAAATAAATTATCTTGATGAAAAAAGTTATTTTTAAGAAAAATTTAGCGTATTTTTACTAATCATCAAAATATGAAAGTTATCGGACAAGAATAAAAAGTTTATACAATTTAAATATTTGTATCCTAATTAAAATGAATAATTTTATTTTGTAAAATTTAATTTATAAACATGTCAAAAATTTGTGCGCCATCAAAAGGCGGTAAAACTGCATTTTTTGAAAAATACTTCTTTTATCGAAAAATTGATTTTGTTTTCATATCTCATTATAGAAGATGTGAAATTTTAATCATAATATTTTAAAATTAAAAATTTAGATAATACTATTCATAATGGCTAGTTCATAATACTATAATAATATATCATTTTTTAGTGAAACTCGGTATTGCGTACACCGCAATCTATTGAGCAAGGTTGCTCTTGCGTGTAACGCAAGCCAAGCCAGTGTTGTGTGTAGTAAAAGATTCATCTGTTGTTGTGTATAACATAAGAAATATATATATATATTTCTCATAAAATCTCAGGGTGTTACATTTTAACCCCCTTAAAATTAATTTCTCCCTCGAAATTCGTCACTTCATAACAAACAGATGAGATACCTCTCCATCATCATATCCTCAAGTTCCCATGTAGCTTCTTCTAATTGGTGGTTCCTCCATAAAACATTAACCAAGTGAGTGGTATTGTTTCATTGACCTTTTTTTCTACGATCCAGAATCTCTATCGTTTTTTCTTTATACGAATGATCTTGCTCCAGCGGTACAACTTTTGAGCTTATTACTTGTGAATGATCAGCTATGTACATTCTCAGGAGAGATACATGGAACACATCATAAACTTGGGAGAGATTTGTTGGATGTTCCAAAAAGTAAGATACCTTCCAAACATGATCCAGTATTTCTAAAGGACTGATATACCTAGGGATCATCATTTCCTTCTTTCCAAATCTCATTACTCTCTTCCAAGGATATATTCGTAAGAACACATTATCACCCACTTCATACTCTAGCTCTTTTCTTCAGTTGTCGGCATAACTTTTTTGTCGGCTCTAAGCTGCTCTTGTGTGTTGTTGAATAAATCTAACTTTTTCTGCCATCTCATCAACAATGTCAGGTCCTAATAGCTTTATTTCCCCAACTTCATCACATCATGTTGGAGTTCTGAATTTCATTCCGTAGAGAGCTTTACAAGGAGCCATATGAATACTGGAGTGAAATATATTATTGTATGAAAATTCCCCCAAAGTTAGGTGTTGATCACAAACACCTTTGAAATCCATAGATCAAGCTCTCAACATCTCTTCCAATGTTTTAATTGTCCTCTCAGACTGGTCATCTGTCTGAGGATGATAGGAAGTGCTGAAACTCAACTCTGTATCTTGAGCATGCTGAAGACTTCGCCAAAACTTTGAGGTAAACCTCGGATCCCGATCAGATATAATTTAAAGTGGTATTACATGAAATCTTAACACTTCTTTTACATATATCATGGCAAGATGATCATGAGATAAATCCACTCTAATAGCAATGAAGTGTTCCATCTTCGTAAGACGATCAACTATAACCCAGATAGCATTATTTCTTTTGGTTGTTTTGGGACGTCTGATGACAATGTCCATAGAGATGTTTTCCTATTTCCATTCTGGTATGGTTAATGGTTGCAACAACCCTTTATACTTCTATCTCTCAGCTTTAACTTGCTGACAAACCAAGCACTAAGAGATATATTTAGCGATATCTATTTTCATGCCAACCAACCAAAAGTACTCTTTCAGGTCCCTGTATGTCTTTATACTTCCATGATGAATAGAGAATGAAGAACTATCTGCCTCATCTAGAAGCTCCTTCTTTAATTCATGTGTGGTAGGAATACATACACGGTTCATGAACCTTATTATCCCATCACAATCAAGGTTGAATTCTGGAACATTTCTGACTTTCTTTTGAAGCCCAACATCCTCCTTTTGTGCCTATTTAATCTTCACTTATGTAGATGGTTGAACATTCATTTGATAAAGATAAGATATCTCCCATTTCATTAAAATTCCAAGATCCATCCTTTGGAAATCCATAAATATTGTATCCTTTGTGATCCTCATCATGGATAAGCTAGCATGGTCTTGTTAACTTAATGCTTCTGCCACCTTTTTTGCTTTCCCAGGGTGGTAATGAATTTAGCAATCGTAATCCTTAATCAGCTCCAACAATCTTTTTTGGACCATATTCAGCTACTTTTGTGAGAAAATATACATTAAAAATTTATGATCAATATAAATATCACACCTTTCACCATAAATATAATGCCTCAAAATCTTTAATGCAAATATTACCGCAGATAACTCCAAATCATGAGTTGGGTAATTTTGATCATGGATTTTTAACTATCATGAGGCATAATCTATCACCATATCATTTTTCTTGAGAACACACACTAGCCCCTTCTTGGATGCATCACTGTAGATCACAAACCTTTCTCCACTACAAGGCATTGTGAGCACAGGTGCATTGGCTAACCATTTTTTAGCTCATTGAAATTCTCTTGTTAGGTTCTCAATAATCAATGCAGAGTCTCATTGATCCATCTTTCTTCATAACAAATAGAACATGTGCTCCCCCAAGGAGATGCACTAGGTCATATGAATCCCTTATCAATATTATCTTGGAGTTGCTTCTTCAATTCCTACACTCAATTGGGGCCATTCTATAAGGTGTATTTGAAATCGGCATAGCACACAGTATGATTTCTATTGAAAACGCAACATCACGATTTGGTGGAAGACCTGGAAATTCCTCTAGAAAGACATCATCAAACTCCCATACAATGCGCATATTCTTAATCATGTGTTTCTCTCCAACCATTTGAGATAAATATCCTTCGTTTATTGGAATCAAGACCCATAAGATGGAAGAAATTTCCACTGGAAGGTTATATTCATCCTTGCATCAATAGATTATCATAGATTGATTAGGAATATGAAATGTGACTTTACTTTTTTTTCAATTGATATTATATCCATATAAAGAAATCTAATCCATGCCAAGAATCACAACAAATTCCCCTATTGGAAGGATTATAAAATTTTCATGAACCATTTTCCCAAAAACTTTTATCATAGAAGAATTTTAAACTTTTGGTTCGACTATTGTGCCATTAATAGTTTTCACAAATAACTCAAGAGCTAATTTTTGGTGTAGTGCGGCGATACCCTTAGAAAATTATTCAAAAATTAAAGAGTGGGTGGATCCAAAATCAAATAAAACATTTTCTACTTTATAGTGGATGGTAAGTGTACCTTTCACCAGTTTGTTATCGTACTGCACATCGGCAATAGAAATTGCATGTGACTTTACTTTGACTTTGGACTTAAGAGTTTGTTGATGTCTATCATCATAAAAAACCCTTGGATTAGGGAATTTATTGGAATAATTCCCCATTTCCTTGAACTTGTAACATTGATGTGTAGGAGGTTCATTCTGTGTATCCTTTTCGTTGTTCGCATCACTAGATGTCTTTTTCCAATCCATGCAGCATTCAATTGCCCGATGACCTTCTTTTCCATGCTTATAACATTTACTTGTCCCTTTAAGAAAATTCCCTCCATGTTTCTTTCCACACATTGAGAATAAGGGAACACTCATCTTTTTTTAGTTTGGTCTTTATATTTTCCTTTGAATTCCATTTTCCTCTTCTTATCAAACCCATATGACTGATGGGTTGCTCCAATCTCCATCTCAACCTTGAGAGCACATAGTACAATTTCCTCGTAGCTATTGAAGTCCATTATAGCTAATTACCTTCAGAGACTTGGTTTTAAGCCACTAAAGAATCGATCAATCTTACTCTTAGGTTGGATAATAATCCCAGAATCGTACCCTGAAAGCCTTGTAAAATTTGCTTCGTAGGGTCCAACAGATTCATCATCCTTTTACTTTAGTTCATGAAACTCCTTCTCAATCTTTGTGTTGAAGAATATGAGTTATGTACATATTGAAAAATAAGTTCTTGAACTCGTCCCATTCCATAGACACAATTTCATCCCTTTTCCTTGTATTCTTGACAAGATTCCACCATTGATCAGCTTCACCTTCCAAACGATATACTACTAAGATGACTTTATCATGTTCAGAACATTTAAGGACTAAAAATATATTTTCAGTGGTAATGATCATTTTTTCAGCCACTAATGGATCCGAAGAACCACTGAATGAAGGTGGACACTGCCTCATGAAGGATTCAACAGAATTTTTCTCCCTTGTTTTCTCTTTTGGAGGTCCTGCATGAATCATAGCTTGAGAAAGTTTTGTGAGTATGGCTATAAGATTTTTCATTCCAGCTCCCATATCGTTTGGTTGTTCAGGGGAATAATAATTGCATTGGTCGTCGCATTCAGCATTAACACGGTTCCTTCGGGTTCCATCCATTGACGAAAACCAAAAAAGCATTGTGTGAGAAACACTAATTACAATAGTAAAACCACATAATCAGGAATAAAATTTCACACTTTAGGTCTAATCATCGGTTATTCATGGTCATTTCTGAAACACTATGATTGTGTTCTATTCATAGACATATCCTAAGGGTTCTTATTAAGGCTTTCACATCCTTGTTTACAAAGGTTGACTATACCATTCATATGATACTAACTATAATGACCAATACATTAAATACATTGTTATTAATTAAAAATTGAAGCATACTTATAACAACATATAACAAAACCATGATAGGACCATATAGGTATAGTATCTTTATAAACTAGGTAACATAAATAAATGGTTCATAAATCATCTACATTGTCTCCTATTTGTTTCATCATATCTGGAGTCCCTTTTGTAATATCCTTCTTAATACCCTTCTTCCTAACCTGGGGAAAAGAAAACATACAAGGGGTGAGATCAAATTCTCAGTAACGAAAAATGAAATAAAATATCAGTCATATCATATTCATAAGAACATAACATTTTTAAATTCTTATCCTGGAAAAAAGATCATAATATCATGGCATGGGATAAATCATAGTAGTGAAATGAAATCCCAATATTCATAAAATACGACATGAAACATAGTTTCATACACACATAATCATAGAAAATCATTTCATATTAGTCAAGACTCATTTCCAAGACCATTATAATGAACAAAGTCCATTACTGAACTGAGTTCACTCCTCGTTCCAATCCTGTATCACGGAATTGGATTAACTTTCTGTTCTATCCATTTCTATCTCATGAGATATAAATAATTACCCAATTAATTAGGGGAATATATAGGACCCACCAATCTCATAATTAAACCATTCTTATGTGTTCCACAAAATCATAAATCATACTTCATAGCATAACCCATGTAATAAAAATGGGAATCCTAAACATCGTGCCATCATAACATAATCCATAAAAGATAAAATAACTTCATAAAAATAATTCCATAATAAAATAATCAAATCAAAGTAATAATAGGGGTAGAAACATAACCATATATTATCTTAGATGGAAAATAATTTTGATAAAACACTTGAACTCCATTCTTGAGGAAAATATCCTTTCTACTTCAAAAACATTTTTCCTTTCTCAACATGTCATACAATATTAAACTAAAAGAAGTTAATTGAAAATAATCATGAAAAAATATAAAGTAAGATTCATGGAAATAATGTTCTATGAAATCATAAAAATCCATTCATGATGTATAAGTTAATGAAAACATTCTTCCTGTACTTTTTCCGAAAAAGTAAAAATGTATCTCGTACAAAAAACGACAAAAGATTCCTTTCATATCTTTTACTAAAAAGCCACCAATAGTTAAAATTGGATTTAAACAATTGTATGATGATAGAAATAATATTACATATTGAGTAATCAATGATTTGGATGATAAATATGCCCGTTAAATTCAGAAGTATAAACAATCTCAGATAAAAATGAGATTGCGAGATTTTCCCTTACCTTAGGTCTGATATGATCTGTACATATCTGAACCTCAAGTATAATGATTAAAATAACATAATTGACTTATTAAAGAGTCATATAAATTGTTATAATATCATATATGATCATATTATTATCTCCATAATAGTAATATTTCATATCTACTTGTTATTTGGGTGTTCATTGCTTTATGTTCTTATGTGTCTTTTGTCGAATAAATTCTTATTCCTCTTTTTAGGTTATAGCTACATCATTTACAGAATGGTATTAAATAATTTACTTAATTTTATTAGTATAATATATATCATATTTATTCATTAAATTTGTTTATATAATCATGGTTTAATGATGATCATGTAGAACGAATCACATCGCACCGTGGAGATGGTAATCTGTACGTATGCACGAGCGACGATATCGTTCCCAAAATTATTGAATGCTATTGGAGTGGATGATAGAATATATCAAAATAAATATGATGTTATAATAATCATATATAGTTATTCTTTACACCAATATACCCATCCATGTAATGTGGTGGTGGAAAACAGATTACACCACAACGTGGACATGGTATTCCATACATATGCGCGCGCGGTGATTTAATTTCCCGTAGGATGGATAGAAGGTGAAATAGGAGTTGTTTCATATTTAGAATAATATATAATTATATGATTGATACTGATGTTATTACATTATAATGAAACAAAGAAATAAGATGAAGTAGAAGAAGAATAAAATTTGAATGAATTAGTAAAGGATGTTACCTCTTCTTTGACGCGCCTCTTCTAAACCTTCTCTTAGGGCACTAAAGATGGTCTTTGAAGAAGACCAGGACCTCTAGTATGTATCTAGAGAAGTGGATAATATAAATGGATACGTTCTTTCTGATCTAGAAGGCTCATGATGTTGTAAGGAGGAGAGGGAGGATGTTCCCTTTTATAAGAGAGGAGAAGGGAACTCTTTGAAACCTCTAAAATATTAATCTATAATAAACTCAAACCCCATGTAAAAACATTTAAAAATGACTCAAATCCAAATATTAGATGATATAAGATCGTAATATCATCAACCAATTAGATTTATACATGTTGGGAATTTATTGTAAACCTTATCACCTTGATTTCTCCTTATTTAATCAATTTAATTTTATTTGTGGTAATAATATTCTAAATTTTAAATTATTATAAATAATTACGTATGTGTTGTTAATTTTCATTAATTAGATATTTTATGACATTTTAGACCATATAAATTACAATTTATAATTTTCAAATATTTTTGTGATTTTTAAACAATTTTATAATATGTTATTTTTATAAAATAAAATAGTGTCAATTTTGTCACTATTCATTTATGTGAATTTAAATAAAATCCACACATGGGTTATATTCGAAAAAATAATAGATTTATAAAATGTTATATTTATCAAGAAAATTTGTGGAGATCATTAATTAGTTAATATAATATTTATTTTAATATTTTTAAAACAATTTATTTGATATTTCAATCAATAAAATAATTTCTATATCACTATTGTGTCATCATTAATGATAATTATTTAATCCCTAAAAATTATAAATAAATTCTCATGATGTAGATAATTCTATTAGTTTTTGTTAGACTATTTATATTCGACCTTTTATGGGATTTATCACTAAATTAAAATTATTAAACTTATAAGATATAAGAGAGAGACATGTTGTCACTTTCATTGGTTTAAATAATATTTATATCATTTTCATGGTAAAAATTCCATGAAAAGAAGCTATTCCGACCCTTATATGATATGGGTCGATTTTTATTCAACCAATAGAATTTTGGCCGGTCATAGGGTAATTTTATAATCTTATTTTTACCCTTAATTACATGATTTATCTTTAACTATAGTAAAACAAATTACCGTAGTTACTAGTCATAATACAAAAAATAAAAGTAATCTATTAACATAATTTGGGCCCACCTAATCCAAATATGGAATCCATTTTTTCAAAATTTAGAACACATAATTTTCAGTAATTAATTTAAAATTAACCACATTGGTACGAAAATGGGTTTTTAAAAGTTAAATCATTGTCAAAGATTGAAATGTTTTTACCTAAGAATTATTTGTAAAATTAATGGTAATGAAATAAATTATATTAAATGGTAAAAATATATTCTATTTATACTTTAAAACAATTAAATTTTATCATCTAACAATATAAAATTTATTGATGAAAAAAAATAAAAAAAAATAAAGCTTATTTTTACTATTCTTAAAAATATTAAAGTTATCAGAAAAGTATCAAAAACGTATCCAATATAAAATTTTATAACCTAATCCAAAAGAATAAGTTTATTTTGTTAAATTGATCTTATTAACCTGTCAAAAAATGGGTGCACCATCAAAAGTTAGTAAAACTGCATTTTTTGAAAAATACTTCTTTTATCGAAAAATTGATTTTGTTTTCATATCTCATTCTAGAAAATGTGTAAGATGAATCATAATGTTATAAAATTAAAAATTTGGTTAATACTGTTCATAATCGATAGTTCAAAATATTATAATAATATATCATTGTTTAGTGAAAATCGATATTGCGTACAATGCAAGCTATCGAGAAAGGTTTATGCAGCGTGTAACGCATGCCAAACCAGTGTTGTGTGTCGTGAAATATTCCTTTAGTGTTGCGTATAATATAAGGCATAATATATATATATATACACACACAAACAGAGAGAGATATATATATATATATATATATATATTTCTCATAAAATATCTGGGTGTTACAATAGGACCAACAGAGTGGTTTGAGAAATTATCTGAGATCATATACTATGTTAAAATTTATATTTACCCCCACCCTCATAACCATATGAAAGTGAAAAAAATAAAATTTCTCCTCAAAAATTCATTTCAGAAAACATGGGTCCTTACATACATTTCTCCAAGTTACAAATAAGATTCATACATATGATGAGTCATGAATATTATATTTTATATATGAATTTTGTGAGATTTTGATGGATTTTTATTGATTAAGAGGTTTCTTATATAGTGAAAAAATGTGCATTAATTTAAAAAGACATCAGTTTTTTTAGTTTACGATTTGTCATAATTCTCTAGAATTATAAACCTAAAAGGTATTGGATACATATGTAATGAAATATTTTCTTAAATTCATGTATTTATGATATAATCACATCCATTTGGAATCATATTTGTCACACAACATCCAAAACCAAATAATTTATTTATATAACACTGACAGTTGACATGGAAATTCCATGGAGTTTCAAAAAACTCATCAGGTATATTAAATAATTCCATCATATAGAATCATTACTCATCTTTAATTGAAAAATAATTTATCAATTATCTTAACAATCTAGTAAAATAAATTTTTTTACTCTCTAATTAATTTTTATTCTTTGAGTTAGACCTTTTACTAACTTTTAATGTTAATATAATACCTGAAACTAGACATCATATGCCTAGTTTATTTATAATCAACACTTTGAGTATATTGGGGAAAATTTTCCAAAACTCATTCACAATGTTGGAACAATTTCAATTAATGAGAATAAAAAAATTCATTAATCAGAATACGCCTGAAGGGAAATCTTCAATCTCTACAAGTCATTTTCACACTCAATCGTATTGAGTATAATTGAAATACCCAATCATATGGGGTATATGATACTGATGTTTTTATGTAATGTTACATATAATGACTATAAAAACAACTGTTAATTATTCTATGATTTAAAATGGAATATATATTCACTTGTTGAAAAGTTAAAATAGTTGGTTACTCAAGAGAGGTTTCTCTAGTAATTTTTTATTTTAATAAATAATTTCTCTTAATTTACCGATATAAGAAGTTTATTGCATTAAAAATAACCTTTTTCAGATTTGTTTTGAAATTATTTTTTTGATTATGATGTTATTATCTAAAAATAATAATTTATCATATGAGTATCATGTTATATTACCACTAAATAAAAAATTTATTAAATAGTGCCCAACTAAAATGAATAACCCTTTTACATTTATCATACCCATTAGTGGGAAAAGATCCATATTTCACAAATCGTGAGTTTTCATTAGAAAATATCTTATTAAATAGATATTTATGTAGGTAATAATCCCAATAATATCATATATTACTCTGGGATAGTTCATCAGACAATTCCTAGTCCAATCCCTTAAGTGGATGAATCCAACTCTATTCATTTGCAAAACTAATCGTATTAGGGTCTCTATACTATTGTAACCTAAAACTATTTCAACAATAGTAACCTAATAATATTAGGGTCACCCATTACTTGATTGACATATACAATATAATCCATGGTCACCCAAATTTATCACAATCTACCTAGTCAGATGATCAAGGTCATTTTTTAATAAAGGGGAGGGGACATACCCCATGGGAAATCCTCTTTTTATTTAATAAAGCATGAAATTTATAAGATTAAAAAATATGAAATTTTTTAAAAATACCATTGAAATAGGGGAATGAATTCATTATGGAGATAATTAGAGAAAACACAACCATCAATATTAACTCGTTTGTTTTCCAATCCATCTGCTAGGTAATTCACTTCACGGTAGACATGTGTGATAAAGTAAAAAAATTAGAGGTACTACATAAAATTTATGGATTTCTTAACAAGTGCTTCATTGGAAAGAATCCCAAAGTTATAATTTTAAGGAGTTTTAATCACTCTATCTTAAATCAAGTTATTCCCTTTATGAGTGTATGTATGATTATAGTGATTTAGTTTTGAATCATATTCCCTATACCAGATTAGAATATTCAGACTATATTAATGGGTAACTCTTTAAACAAATAATAATATATATTTCTCACCCAAAAATAGATTCAAAACAAATTTACACATATCTGAATTCATCTTATATATAAGTTATATGAAATTTATTTTTAAATATTTCAAATCATATGAAATTGATAATCCCAAATTGAGTAATCCTAAACCCATAGACAATTAACCCACACATTTCATGAGTAATATATATGCCTCCAGGCCAGTGGGAAGGCTAAACCAAAGTCTATATACACACGGATGCATTAATCAAGAGAGACATCAATTTATCATAACACTAACACCTAACATTTATAAAAAATATTCAATAATTAAATTCAAGCTAATAACTTCCATTAAGAACTAAATTCAAGTTTGTTGGAAACCAAATCCATGATCACATATAGAATAGAAATCTTCATATGATTGTATAATAATATATAAAAGTAGATAAACAATTAAACAATTGTATACACCATTCATAATATAAAAATTATATTCATGAATAATAAACAAGGGAATAATTTTTAAATAAATGAACATTTCACATATTTAAACATGAGATAATTATTTATGAACAATTCATAAATACAATTAAATTATATCAAATTTATAATTTAGTTAATAATTATTGAAATTACATAATCTTGTATATAATTACTTTATTTTCATTTTAGAATATGAACTTTGTATTACACATTGTATGGTATTTACCTTTAAATATATAATATTTTATGAATTATCTAAAATTTATAATATAATTTTTTATGTACAAATTTAACATAAAGAAAATGTCGTATACTTAACATTATAACAACTATAATCATATAAATAATCAAAAGTCTTTTAGTGGGGTCAAAATAATATTCCTTCTATGGCCCTTAATTTTGCAATTTCAAATTTATTATTATAAAAAATTCAACAAAAACATTATATATTGGCTTTATTTTGTAATTTATAAACACTTAACAAGTAACCCTTATGATTTATAAATAATAAAATAATTTTATTTTACAAGTCCTTCTATATAATTTTATAAAATTTATTTTAATAATAAAATTTAAAATTGATTAATTTTTAATAATAATTAGTTCATAGGAATTTATTAATTAATTATAACCTATTTTAAATTAATTAATTTATAAAAACATTTAAATTAATTAATCTCCCCAAAATAATTCTTAACATTATTTAAAAATAATTTATAAATAAGAAAATCAAACTCATAATTTAATTTCAAGATAAGTTAATTTTCTTAATCAATTGTATTTTATGATCCAAACATAATCATAGAATATAATATAAGGCACACACTATGATCCAAGGGAAATAATAGGCAATGATAGATAGGATTACATGATTATATAGTTTATCCATTATTAGTTGTATTTTATAACTCATAGTCCCATATTTTCCTATACTTGATATATAAATGTAAACCCTTATGTATCATATCATATTTTATGATATACATAAATATCATAAAGGTGTTATGATACTCTATTTTTTGAAAAATGGTGCAACTATAAGAAAATATGATTATTGAGAGTCATGCAATATTACCAATATATATATGTGGGATTTGTACTGAGTCATGGTATATGATATCCCAATATCATATGATGTTATTCAATAAGACAGAACCAAAACGAATCATATTTTACACTATTAAATATGATACTCAATAAGATTTTTAATATCGTTATTTCAACCATGATTTCATAAATCTAAATGCATCGTTTGATTTATTACTATTGTTGAGTTTTTCAAGGATCTAACGTCACTTGTTAAGCTATTGGAAGTATTTAGAGAAACCAAAACCATGATAGAAACGTGCTAGTTCAAATGAAACCATACATATACTAGAAATTATAACATAACATAACAATTAACGTGCCTTAAACTGATGAAACATCATTCTAATGTTGTTACCTTCTAAAATGCATAATTAAGATCACCAAGGAAGAGTAGAAAGATTCATACCTATATGGTGTATCCATAGCTTATTGAATCAATTTTCATATGAGTGGGATCTACCAACCTCTGTTGAATTATAGTGCCTCATGATGTAAAGGAGCTATGTGAAGATAGATTTTGTAAAAAAGAGTTTTGGCCGACTTAGGATGGCATATATCCACTAACATCACATGGCCGTAAGCTAAATAAATCTAGTGATGTTGATCCTTGTGTGATATTAAAATTCCTCATGAACTATAAGACAAGATTAAATACATTTTCCACTTCACGCATCTCATACACTAATGTAACTTTCTCTTGTGAATTTCATATTATAAAACACCTTTTTAAGGACAAATGATCATGGAAGAATACATGAATGTTAAAAATTAATTTTCATCTTCCATATATATCACAGAATGTGGAATTAATACCATTTCATATGATATGGTAAATCATAATCCTATTATATGTTAGGATAAATTAATTATCAAGATATTAATCACATGCATATCATATTATATTGGTAGAAATGAATCCTCAAGTCTCTACTCAGGATTATGTTAGTCAGAAACATAACCTCCAGTTTTATGGACATGAATCCATATGAAATTCACCTAGTAATACCATAATAACAAAAAGGTTATTGTCATTTAATCACATCCTATTTTTTATTATATAACCCAATCATAAAATTTGATGGGTATAATTTCATCCCATGAAAATGGGAACAAGGTCATATCACCTTCCTCTCACCCAAAAAATATAAACCACATCATATCTTTTTGTATTGGAATGATATGATTACTCTATAAATAATCACTCGTAGAATGTTATCACATCACACTATCAAACGATTTACACTCTCAAATACTATATCAAATCATAAGACAATGTTAGGTACTAAAATTACTTTTATAGTTTCATTAGATTCCACAATAATAATGATAGTTTTATAATTGGAAAACATTGTAAAAATTTAAGCTACGTTTTATAGAAACTAATAATTATAATATTAGGTCAAACTAATCACTTTTGAGGCTATTATCTATATATCCCTTGTAAATTATCACATATAATCCTCTATATTCATAGAAAAATACTTTTTTTGAAATTAATGTAATTTTTAATTTCTACCCCTTATAGTTCTCTTGGAGTTTGATTTATGTAATAAAATTATTATATAACATGGTATACATGGTAGATCCAACTAATAAAGTGTAAAATATTATATTCATTATAAATTTCTCCTACCCTATACAAATACACTTATTATTGAATGATTTATACCATGAAACATATGAAAAAATCATCCCATTGATTTTTCTATGTTATATATTTTCAATACCTAGTAAAGTTTATGGTTTATAAAGTTATAATTACCCCATTATATCTATTTGTATTGATATTTATCCTTATAACAAAAAATAATTCTTGGAGTAATTCATAAAGAATAATTTAGATGACTAATTATTAACAAACTATAATATGAGTTTCTATTTTACATCAATAACTATGAAAATAATGCCACTCCCAATAACCTTTTATTGCAAAAATCATTACATTAATTTATAATAAAACCAATTTCTTGTATTTTCTTATCAAAATGAACATTCAATGATTTTGATTCTTGTTTTAATCCATAAATGGATATTTATATATTTGAAACATTATTGGATTTACTAGATGTTAGAATCCTTATAGTTTATATCATATAAACATATTCCACCTATTTACATTTACAAATGTTGTTTTTACACCATTTTTCCTAACTTATAATCAAAATAATATATTTTTTACTACATACTCATAGGATAAGTGATCTTTATTCTCATGGAATATTGTTTCATATTTCTTGTTGATAATAAATAGAAGCTATTCAGACCCTTATATGATATGGGTCGATTTTTATTTAACCAATAGAATTTTGGCCGGTCATAGGGTAATTTTATAATCTTATTTTTACCCTTAATTACATGATTTATCTTTAACTATAGTAAAACAAATTACTGTAGTTACTAGTCATAATTCAAAAAATAAAAGTAATCTATTAACATAATTTGGGCCCACCTAATCCAAATATGGAATCCATTTTTTCAAAATTTAGAACACATAAGTTTCAGTAATTAATTTAAAATTAACCACGTTGTTACGAAAATGGGTTTTTAAAAGTTAAATCATTGTCAAAGATTGTAATGTTTTTACCTAAGAATTATTTGTAAAATTAATGGAAATGACATAAATTATATTAAATGGTAAAAATATATTCTATTTATACTTTAAAACCATTAAATTTTATCATCTAACAATATAAATTTTATTGATGAAAAAAAAATTAAAAAAAATGAAGCGTATTTTTACTATTCCTAAAAATATGAAAGTTATCAAGAAAGTATCAAAAACGTATCCAATATAAAATTTTATAACCTAATCCAAAAGAATAAGTTTATTTTGTTAAATTGATCTTATTAACCTGTCAAAAAATGGGTGCACCATCAAAAGTTAGTAAAACTGCATTTTTTGAAAAATAATTATTTTATCGAAAAATTGATTTTGTTTTCATATCTCATTCTAGAAAATGTGTAAGATGAATCGTAATGTTATAAAATTAAAAATTTGGTTAATACTGTTCATAATCGATAGTTCAAAATATTATAATAATATATCATTATTTAGTGAAAATCGGTATTGCGTACAATGCAAGCTATCGAGAAAGGTTGATGCAGCGTGTAACACATGCCAAACTAGTGTTGTGTGTCGTGAAATATTCCTTTAGTGTTGTGTATAATATAAGGAATAATATATACACACACACACAGAGATATATATATATATATATATATATATATATATATATATTTCTCAAAAAATATCTGGGTGTTACAACAGGACCAACAGAGTGGTTTGAGAAATCATCTGAAATCATCTACTATGTTAAAATTTATATTTACCCCCACCCTCATAACCATATAAAAGTGAAAAAAATAAAATTTCTGCTCAAAAATTCATTTCAGAAAACATGGGTCCTTACATACATTTCTCCAAGTTACAAATAAAATTCATACATATGATGAGTCATGAATATTATATTTTATATATGAATTTTGTGAGATTTTGATGGATTTTTATTGATTAAGAGGATTCTTATATAGTGAAAAAATGTGCATTAATTTAAAAAGACATCAGTTTTGTTTTAGTTTACGATTTGTCATAATTCTCAAGAATTATAAACCTAAAAGGTATTGGATACATATGTAATGAAATATTTTCTTTAATTCATGTATTTATGATAAAATCCCATCCATTTGGAATCATATTTATCACAAAACATCCAAATCCAAATAATTTATTTATATAACACTGACAGTTGACATGGAAATTCCATGGAGTTTCAAAAAAATCATCAGGTATATTAAATAATTCCATCATATAGAATCATTACTCATCTTTAATTCAAAAATAATTTATCAATTATCTTAACAATCTAGTAAAATAAATTTTTTTACTCTCTAATTAATTTTTATTCTTTGAGTTATACCTTTTACTAACTTTTACTGTTAATATAATACTTGAAACTAGACATCATATGCCTAGTTTATTTATAATAAACACTTTGAGTATATTGGGTAAAATTTTCGAAAACTCATTCACATTATTGGAACAATTTCAATTAATGAGAATAAAAAAATCATTAATCAGAAAACGCCTGAAGGGAAATCTTCAATCTCTGCAAGTGATTTTCACACTCAATCATATTGGGTATAATTGAAATACCCAATCATATGGGGTATATGATACTGATGTTTTTATGTAATGTTACATATAATGAATATAAAAATATATGTTAATTATTCTATGATTTAAAATGGAATATATATTCACTTGTTGAAAAGTTAAAATAGTTGGTTACTCAAGAGAGGTTTCTCTAGTAATTTTTTATTTTAATAAATAATTTCTCTTAATTTACCGATATAAGAAGTTTATTGCATTAAAAATAACCTTTGTCAGATTTGTTTTGAAATTATTTTTTTGATTATGATGTTATTATTTAAAAATAATAATTTATCATATGAGTATCATGTTATATTACCACTAAATAAAAAAAATTATTAAATAGTGCCCAAATAAAATCACGAACCCATTAACATTTATCATACCCATTAGTGGGAAAAGATCCATATTTCAAAAATTGTGAGTTTTCATTAGAACATATCTTATTAAATAGATATTTATGTAGGTAATAATCCCAATCATATCATATATAACTATGGGATAGTTCATCGGACAATTCCTAGTCCAATCCATCAAGTGGATGAATCCAACTCTGTTCATTTGCAAAACTAATCATATTAGGGTCTCTGTACTATTGTAACATAAACTTATTTCAATAATAGTAACCTAATAATATTAGGGTCACCCATTACTTTATTGACATATACAAGATAATCCATGGTCACCCAAATTTATCACAATCTACCTAGTCATATGATCAAGGTCATTTTTTAATAAAGGGGAGGGGACATACCCCATGGGAAATCCTCTTTTTATTGAATAAAGCATGAAATTTATAAGATTAAAAAAATATGAAAATTTTTAAAAATCCCATTGAAATAGGGGAATGAATTCATTATGGAGATAATTAGAGAAAACACAACCATCAGTATTAACTCTTTTGTTTTCCAATCCATCTGCTAGGTAATTCACTTCACAGCAGACATGTGTGATAAAGTAAAAAAATTAGAGGTACTACATAAAATTTATGGAGTTATTAACAAGTGCTTCTTTGGAAAGAATCCCAAAGTTATAATTTTATGGAGTTTTAATCACTCTATCTTATATCATGTTATTCCCTTTATGAGTGTATGTATGATTATAGTGATTTAGTTTTGAATCATATTCCCTATACCAGATTAGAATATTCAGACTATATTAATGGGTAACTCTTTATACAAATAATAATATATATTTCTCACCCAAAAATAGATTCCAAACATATTTACACATATCTGAATTCATCTTATATATAATGTATATGAAATTTATTTTTAAATCTTTCAAATCATATGAAATTGATAATCCCAAATTGAGTAATCCTAAACCCATAGACAATTAACCCACACATCTCATGAGTAATATATATGCCTCCAGGCCAGTGGGAAGGCTAAACCAAAGTCTATATACACATGGATGCATCAATCAAGAGGGACATCAATTTATCATAACACTAACACCTAACATTTATAAAAAATATTCAATAATTAAATTCAAGCTAATAACTTCAATTGAGAACTAAATTCAAGTTTGTTGGAAACTAAATCCATGATCACGTATATAATAGAAATCTTCATATGATTGTATGATAATATATAAAAGTAGATAAACAATTAAACAATTGTATACACCATTCATAATATGAAAATTATATTCATGAATAATAAACAAGGGAATAATTTTTAAATAAATGAACATTTCACATATTTAAACATGAGATAATTATTTATGAAAAATTCATAAATACAATTAAATTATATCAAATTTATAATTTAGTTAATAATTATTGAAATTACATAATCTTGTATATAATTACTTTATTTTCATTTTAGAATATGAACTTTATATTACACATTGTATGGTATTTACCATTAAATATATAATATTTTTTGAATTATCAAAAATTTATAATATAATTTTTTATGTACAAATTTCACATAAAGAAAATGTCGTATACTTGACATTATAACAACTATGATCATATAAATAATCAAAAGGCTTTTAGTGGGGTGAAAATAATATTCCTACTATGACCCTTAATTTTGAAATTTCAAATTTATTATTATAAACAATTCATCAAAAACATTATATATTAGCTTTATTTTGTAATTTATAAACACTTAACAAGTTACCCTTATGATTTATAAATAATAAAATAATTTTATTTTACAAGTCCATCCATATTATTTTATATAATTTATTTTAATAATAAAATTTAAAATTGATTAATTTTTAATAATAAATAGTTCATAGGAATTTATTAATTAATTATAACCTATTTTAAATTAATTAATTTATAAAAACATTTAAACTAATTAATCTCCCCAAAATAACTCTTAACATTATTTAAAAATAATTTATAAATAAGAAAATCAAACTCATAATTTAATTTCAAGATAAGTTAATTTTCTTAACCAATTTTATTTTATGATCCAAACATAATCATAGAATATAATATAAGGAATACACTATGATCCAAGGGAAATAATAGGCAATGATAGATAGGATGACATGATTATATATTTTATCCATTATTAGTTATATTTTATAACTCATAGTCCCATATTTTCCAATAATTGATATATAAATGTAAACCCTTATGTATCATATCATATTTTATGATATACATAAATATCATAAAGGTGTTATGATATTCTATTTTTTGAAAAACGGTGAAACTATAAGAAAATATGATTATTGAGAGTCATGCAATATTACCATTATATATATGTGGGATTTGTAATGAGTCATGGTATATGATATCCCAATATCATATGATGTTATTCAACTAGACAGAACCAAAAATAATCATATTTTACAATATTAAATATGATACTCAATAAGATTTTGAATATCGTTATTTCAACCATGATTTCATAAATCTAAATGCATCGTTTGATTTATTACTATTGTTGAGTTTTTCAAGGATCTAACGTCACTTGTTAAGGTATTGGAAGTATTTAGAGAAACCAAAACCATGATAGAAACGTGCTAGTTCAAATGAAACCATACATATACTAGAAATTATAACATAACATAACAATTAACGTACCTTAAACTGATGAAACATCATGCTAATGTTGTTACCTTCTAAAATGCATAATTAAGATCACCAAGGAAGAGTAGAAAGATGCATACCTCTATGGTGTATCCATAGCTTATTGAATCAATTTTCATATGAGTGGGATCTACCAACCTCTGTTGAATTATAGTGCCTCATGATGTAAAGGAGCTATGTGAAGATAGATTTTGTAAAAAAGAGTTTTGGCTGACTTAGGATGGTATATATCCACTAGCATCACATGGTCGTAAGCTAAATAAATCCCTTGATGTTGATCCTTGTGTGATATTAAAATTCCTCATTAACTATAAGACAAGATTAAATACATTTTCCACTTCCCGCATCTCATACACTAATGTAACTTTCTCTTGTGAATTACATGTTATAAAACACATTTTTAAGGACAAATGATCATGGAAGAATACATGAATGTTAAAAATTAATTTTCATCTTCCATCTACATCACAGAATGTGGAATTAATACCATTTCATATGATATGGTAAATCATAATCCTATTATATGTTAGGATAAATTAATTATCAAGATATTAGTCACATGCATATAAAATTATATTGGTAGAAATGAATCCTCAAGTCTCTACTCAGGTTTATGTTAGTCAGAAACATAACCTCCAGTTTTATGGGCATGAATCCATATGAAATTCACCTAGTCATACCACAATAACAAAATGGTTATTGTAATTTAATCACATCCTATTTTTTATTATATTACCCAATCATAAAATTTGATGGGTATAATTTCATCCCATGAAAATGGGAACAAGGTCATATCACCTTCCTCTCACCAAAAAAATATAAACCACATCCTATCTTTTTGTATTGGAATGATATGATTACCCTATAAATAATCACTCGTAGAATGTTATCACATCACACTATCGTACTATTTACACTCTCAAATACTATATCAACTCATAAGACAATGTTAGGTACTAAAATTACTTTTATAGTTTCATTAGATGCCACAATAATAATGATAGTTTTATAATTGGAAAACATTGTAAAAATTTAAGCTACATTTTCTAGAAACTAATAATTATAATACTAGATGAAACTAATCAATTTTGAGGCTATTATCTATATATCCCTTGTAAATTATCACATATAATTCTCTATATTCCTAGAAAAATACTTTTTTTTGAAATTAATGTAATTTTTAATTTCTACCCCTTATAGTTCTCTTGGAGTTTGATTTATGTAATCAAATTATTATATAACATGGTATATATGGTAGATCCAACTAATAAAGTGTAAAATATTATATTCATTATAAATTTCTCCTACCCTTTACAAATACACTTATTATTGAATGATTTATACCATGAAACATATGAGAAAATAATCCAATTGATTTTTCTATGTTATATATTTTCAATACCTAGTAAAGTTTATGGTTTATAAAGTTATAATTACCCCCATTATATCTATCTGTATTGATATTTATCCTTATAACAAAGGATAATTCTTGGAGTAATTCATAAAGAATAATTTAGATGACTAATTATTAACAAACTATAATATGGGTTTCTATTTTACATCAATAACTATGAAAATAATGCCACTCCCAATAACCTTTTATTGCAAAAATCATTACATTCATTTATAATAATACCAATTTCTTGTATTTTCTTATTAAAATGAACATTCAATGATTTTGATTCTTGTTTTAATCCATAAATGGATCTTTATATATTTGAAACATTATTGGATTTATTAGATGTTAGAATCCCTATAGTTTATATCATATAAACATATTCCACCTATTTACATTTACAAATGTAGTTTTTACACCATTTTTCCTAACTTATAATCATAATAATATATTTTTTACTACATACTTATTGGATAAGTGATCTTTATTCTCATGGAATATTGTTTCATATTTCATGTTGATAATAAATATATATCTATCTATTTCTCTAAATTTATTAAATGATTAATGTAATGTTTGGGTATATAGAACATTTACTTTCATAGGGTATAGTTAAAATATTTTCCATCAAAAATCTTTAACATTTTAAATATATTTAGCCTTGAATTTATAAAAATCTACCATGTTTACATTATCTCAAAAAAACACGTGTTCCATTTTTAGAAATATAGTATATATAAATAATATTATCCTTCTATATAAGGAATTATATAGTAAATATCTGATTTTACTTTATATAATTTTTCAATGATTAATTATTAGTATCTTGATGAATGTTTATTTCAATGATTAAACTTAACAAATATGTTGCATCCTTATACATGAATATGTGATCGGTTATGACTCTTACTATAATATAAATCATATGAATTTTATTTTTAACCATAGTTGACACACTCAGTTAGGATTTAATTTTAGTGTTTTCATATATTCATAAAAGGATTATGCAATAATTTTAGTCACTCATCATCAATATAACAATGTTTTTGGGATATCAACCCAAACTCTTTAAGATAAGTAGTCATTTATTGGTTAAAATATTATCTATATAATTCTAAGTGATGTTTATTTTACCTTTATACCATGTTTCTTATCCATTTCACTTTTATATTCCTTAAATATATTTGGGGAGATTAATTTGATGTTTACCATGTAGTAAAATACATATCTACTGATATTATCATTAAATGTTAAAATTTGTGACAATATACCCTTATATTCTTCATGAATGGTTAACACGTGTCTTTGTGAACTAATTATTTAATATTTTCTGCTCATTAAATTTTATTTCATAATGGTTTCTTAGTTTATTAATTTTTCAAACATGAATGACATTTATTAAATGGGGTTTACCTAAAGAGTCTAAATACCCTCCTTGATATATCATTATCAAATGTTTCTATTTTACATGAATAATTCAATACTGATACAATATAGTGTAATATGTTTTATGTGATTTGGTATTTATCATTGATCATATTATTTTATTTAATGATTTGTGTATTTATATGAACCATTTTTTGATGTGACATTTCATAAACTAAAAACATTTCTGTCTAAAAATAATATAATAATTTTGTATTAATTCTATATATATAATAATATGAATCCATTAAATTAATAAATCCTCCAAAAAATATTATATGGTGATATCCCGTAGATGATGTTTTATGTATTCCTCCATTATTAACTATGAGATCCACTCTTTTTCTAATAATATTGTAGATTATTCTTGGTTTTTGTATTTAAATTTAAATGTGTGAGAACAAGTTTTATTTAATATCCATGATACTAAAATAAAAATATTAAATGTAATGATAAATTTATATAAAATAGGAAATTCTCCTTCCTTATAGTTTACTTCATTATAATACCTTTTCTAATGTACTTTTACAGCACATAAAATGAAGAAAACCACCTATAAATTTCAATCCCTCTTAATATTTGTATTTTTGTAGTTATTTTTATAAGATCCTTTATCTTTTATTATACCATTGACCTCTTATCCATGCCTTATTTCTTGGTTATTATAAGAACAAAATATATGATTTTATTCATATACTTATCATCTTGGAAAACCATAACCAAATGATATGAATGTTTCATTTCAATATTATTCTTATATTTATAAATAATGATATTTAAAATAGGTAGTTATGATTAAATAATGATATGTGTGGTTACATCATTACCAAGACTAAATACTACCTATGTTCATCATTCTATTTACCCATTCAACATGAGTATATGAGTATTATCCTATATTTAATCTACTTACTTATGAATTGTGTTCTTGTTATCTCATTTCTATCTTCACTCAAATTTTATAGGAAAATTTCATATATATATTATAAAATATTGAGGTTACATGAGTAGTACAGAAATGAATATTACATAATTTTAGACAAATATTCAATAAATCTGACAATAATATACACACTATAATTAGAATGGTTTAGTGTCTTCAGGAACTAGATAAATAATGAAAATTTTTCATAAAATATCTTCAAAATATCTTATAATTTTCTTCCCATATAATACCTTTATTAGAAATATGTTACTTTATAATTTTATTTATAACCTACTGAAATATAAACATAGAAAATGGTGATCTCAGATGATCAATAATGTTTAAAATGATATATATCAATTGAATATCATAAGGAAGAATAAGATAAGAAAATGGTTTTAATAGATTGATAATGACATAGAAAATCCATACCCAATAATTCATAGATAATAAATCATTAATTATGGCATAAAACATTTTCATAATAAAAAAATTGTCCATAAGAGTGTTTAATAATCAATAATACATCTTAGGACATGGGGGTATATCATAATCAAAATAACATGTCATAGGAATTTTTGGGAAAACCATAAGAATATAAAATCAACTAATTAGTTCCAGGTCATTGTTAGGAATAATATAACATAGTGGAAAGAGTCTCCAAGTGAATTGGGTACATCATTTATTCCCTTCTCTCCATGGAATATAGAGTCACATATTAGATTCAGTTCACTCTCCAATTCCATTCTTATTATCTCATGAGATATTAATATTTATCCAATTAATTTTAGAGAATTATATACCACTCATCACACAATAAAAATCAAAAAAAATTTGTTCCATGAGATCATAAAAACATTCATAATTTCATCAAATATTAATCAATCCATGGGAAAGACATGGGTTTAATGAATAATTCCTTGGATCATAATCATAATACTCCATTTGGTGAAATCAATTTGATAGTATACTTATATTATATTACTAATAATCTATGCTATTCCTTTTAAGGTTTTTAATAATTATGAAAAATATTTTTTAAAATTAGTTGAAATACACTTTAAAAAAAGATAAAAAATCCTTTTATTTTGGTAAATTTTAAATATAAAATATTCCTAAAAAATTATAATGATATATTATTTTTTAAACCATGTAAAATTATAAATTAATTTTGATAATGAATAAATATCATGATATTTGAAAAATCCATTCATTTGGTAAATGATAAAAAATATTCACTTAATAATTTTGTAAAAAGTCAAATATAACCCATACAGAAAACGTTATAAAGATTAATTAATAAAACATTGAAAATAAATTCAAATATGTATGAAAAATAACTTTATGAAATCATTGGATAGTAGAAAACAATATTCTTTAATTTTTTTCTAAAATTTTGAAATGGATGATAATTTTTCCCAACCTATATGATGAAATAAAGTTTACTTTGATTTAAAACATTCATTTGGTATATTGAGTAACAAATAGGGAAAATGTAAAGAATAATTGAAATCCGAAAAAAAGGATAATAAAATATATAGTTTTTAAGGGATATATATAGAGAGCCTACAATTTAAAAATGGATGTTTAGTCATTAACAATCTTGAATGAAAATAAAATTCCAACAAATCTGTTACATCAAATACTAAATTTGTTCATACATTCTATAACCTCTTATATAATGAATTAATATTTTTAGAAACATTTATTAGAAAAATATTAATAATTATATTACTATATATTATTAATTATTTTTTCCAATTATCAATTTATTAATAATTCTTCGCTAAATTCCAAATTATACGTTAACTGTTTAGTTTTTTATTCATATTCCAATTTGGGGATTCTATTCCAGGAACCCTGGTCATGGTTTAATCATATATATAATCTTAATAATTTCATAAATTTAATATTTAATAATTACATAATATTTTATATAAATACATATTAATTGGTGATGAAAAATTAATTACATCACATCATGGAGGTGGTATTCATCAAATACGCATGGGATATATTTTTAATTTTTAGTGAATCATGATAAATAAATTTAACGAATAATTAAATTTTGAAGAATAATAATTGTATCATATATATAATATATATTAATTAATTACATTAAAATAATAACCCATGTGATGTGGTGATGAAAAGTTAAACACGACTATTGATGGAGATAGAAGTTCATACAAATGCATGAACAACACTTTTATTTTCCGTTAGATGGAAATAATATATAAAATAGTTATAAAATTAAAATAAAAACATTTAATTATATTAAATATACATATGATATTATATTAATATGTTTATTGAATATTTATATGTGGTTTAAGAAGAAATAAATTTAAAATTGATTGGTAATGTCAATTACCTCTTATTTGAGTATCTTCATTTGGATTATAACTTAACACTTATTAGGATGGTCTTTTGGTGGGACTAGATCCACTCTTACAAAGGGAGGAAATTTAGAAATCTATTTAGGTTGGTATTGTAAAATATAGAGTTCTCATAGTGTGTTAAGAAGTTAGGATTTTAGGTTCCCATTTATATGTGAGGGGAGTGACACCACTGTAAATATTCAATGTTTTAAAATAATATAAACTAATTTTGATTGTAAATTGATACGAAATGGTAAATTTTTCAAATATAGGATAATTTCTTGTTTAAATACACAAAAAAATATTATACTTATCAATTTTTACTGATAATTATAGTTTTATACTTTAATTTTACCCCTACGTTAACCCTTTTAACCCTTACCATGGTGATAAGATTTTTACCTTGGTAAATTTTCGTTATGGATTAAAATTAATTTAATCTTATTAATTAATATTTACTATGATTATTATAAATTTTTAATAAATTTTTTATTATTAAATTAATATTTTTGTCATAAAATAAACTAATATCAGTGGAAAAAATCCATAAAAATCTTTTTTAGAAAAAAAATGTATTTTCATATATAAAAAATATTTTATTCGCATTACTTTCTTAGTAAAAAACATTAGATTAATGTAAAAATATTTTAGTGAATATATTATCATCAAATTTAATTAAAATAATTCATAAATATGTATTAATTTAATATATTAACATAAAAACAAATTCCATTGAATAAATTCAGTTTTTTGAAAAATATGTCTTTTTACATTCAAATGATTTTATCTTCATTTATAACTATTTGATAATAAATGTAAGTGTGATAAATTATTATTTTTTTATATGTAAAAATAAATTTACATATTTTTAATATTTATATAAATAATATTAAGAGTTAAATAAAACATATAATAAAACAATGTTTGTGAATAAAAAAATTTTGTTTATGATTGATTATCTAGAGTGAAATTTCTTATCAATTCTCAACCATTTCATGAATTTGATTAATCAAATTTCATACATCAATTTTATAAATTTATCTATCTATTAATTTATTCCATATTATATTTTTAATAATTAAATTTTAACATACTTTTGGTATTTAATTCATTACAGGATATCGAACATATCAAATTTATTAATGGGAAAAATACATTAAAATCATAGGGTATTTCATTCAACCCATAATATTTTAATTTACAACATAAAATTATATTATTATAATTGAAATAATTGAGGATAATTTTGATTTATTATATTCTTAGGTTCCCACATATCTTCCTCAATTTTACGATTCCTCTAGAGAATCTCCACCATGGGGGTGTTATTATTCTGCAACATATCATCTCCAAAATCTAATATTTCTAATGTTTTTTCCTCACAAGAATGATAATTCCCTAGTTATATGACCTTAAATATTACTACATGTAAAGGATCATGTATTCAATTTCTTAAAAGAGATACATGTAACACATAATGAACATGGGAGAGATTTGGTGGAAGATCCAAGAGATAGGTTACAATATCAATAAGATCGAGAATATCATATGAACTAATTAATAAAAGGATTAAATTCCATTTTTTCCAAATATCATAACCCTCTTCAAAGGATATATACATCATAATACCTTCTCTCTAACTTTAATTTCATGAACTAACCTGAACCTTCCTTCCATCGGATGCCTATGACAGCCCACAACAAGGCCTGAAGGGTTTTCATGATCCCCACTCATTGACACAAGTTCTTAGGCATAAAAGAATCAGAACATGAAAATGAATTTTTCTAATAAATAATTATAAAATTTAGTAGTGTAAATTGAATAAAATTTTTGAATGAACCATCTAAACCTCAAATTCCCAGTAAAAAAAGGAAAAAATAAAATAATAACAAAATTATTTAAAAGAAGTAAATTGAATTAGAAAATAAAACCCCCCGCATACCCAGTCTCCCTCCCCTATAGGGAAAGGTTTCAAACAGGATGCATTTTCTTTGTCAACATGTAGTTATAGATACCCTTCAAGCATAGAAGGTAGAAAAATGCCAAAGTGTACAATTCAATAAAATAAAATTAGAATAAAACAAAACTATAAAAATACCTCCTTGTGAATATGGAAGTCACCATACATATAATAAAACATCAAAATACCTTAGGAAGGAATATATATGATGAAAAAATAAACCATAAATGATAAATATAGGTACAAAAAAGATGCTCAATAGTCATGCTAATTAACTAAACCCCAAGTTAAAAGAGGATCCTTTTTATGCTAGTTTAATATAAAATAATCAAAAAGGTTTTAATTTAGACAAAGAAAATCCCACATTATTAATATCTATAAAATTTCCCATTTCCTTCCATAAGTGAAAAAATTGCTATGAAAATGATTTCATGCCACAATAATTTTTTATTAAAATAACCAAATAAAATATACAACATTAAAAATTATTTAAGAAAAATATTTTCAATACACTAAAAGAAAAAAAATGATAATAAGGAAGAAAATGTTATAAAAATGAAGGAATGGTCTGAGAAAACACATGAAATCAAGTATAATAATATATAGAGTGTGTAATCATTGAAAATTCCTTAACATCTAGGAAGGACACCATAGAAATACTATGTTTAAAACCATTAACAACCTATTGATACAATCTAATGTCTATAACCAACATTATTTCTCAAAACTATGCTCACTTGTGGAAAAACCCACCATAAACTTTGATTACCATGGGGGTCTATTTTATAAAGTGGTGACTAATAGCAACCATATCTCCACTTCGACTAAGGATCCTAGGATCACATGGAAATAATAATTTATAGGTTAAGATTCAAGAAAAATTAAACATTTAAATCATGAATCATTATAAGTTATTATACATCCTAATCCCACATGCTGACACCATCTCTGTGATGACCCTCCCCAAACTAGAGTTCTTATAAATTGGAGTATACTTTGAAGATAAATTTTTTAAAAGTACCAACCAAGCCTTTTCATTTTGAGGAATCCAAATCATTTATAAGAAGAAATATTTATTTTTAAAATCTAGTTCCAAAGCCAAGGAAAACATCAACCCATATTTTCATAGTGCCAACCAAGATTAACATTTTATTTTAAAAATACAATCCCCTTAAATACAAATTTGAGTTTCTAATTTAAATCTATAATGTTACATTTTAATTATTTGACTCATATACACTTATATATATATATTTCATCCTTTACAAAAATAAATATATTGACATATTGATTTATAAATAAACACACACATATATATATATACATACCCATGTATATAGTTATAATCATCAAAAAATATAAGATATTAGTCAGACTCACACTTTTAATTAAGAAACCAACCCTGAAACAATTCGTTGGTACATGGAATTCAATGAATTAAATTAAACGTAGTATAAAAGGATTATTTTTATTTTCAATTTAAAGTTTCAATATAATTTTTAAAATAAAACATATGTAATTTACATGGGATTTTCATAATTTATTAAAAACTATGCAAGGGATATCAGTGGAAAAAAATAAAATTGAAATATAAATCATGTATATATTTATTTGCTTTTCAAATAACTTCATATATAACCAATAATATCAATTTTTACCAAAAAAAATTAAAAAAAATTAAAAATAAGTTTTCTAAATTTAAATCTATAAAAATGTGGAAAAATACATGGAATTAAACAGAAACTCATCTCTTTAATTATCCATTACAAAAATAGGACTTAAATAGAGCATCAGAAGCAGTTGAAAAAAAAATCTGCCAAGAAATACCAATGATAGGTTAGGGTTTTAGTATGTCTCATTAACCACATGGTAGATAAAGAAAAATCAATAATAAAAGAGATAAATAAGAGAATTATGGAAGGAGAACCTAACATGGAATGACCACAATAATTAATAGACAAGGAATCGAAGACCATAGGGAGTGGGAGGAGGGATGCCATGCACAAGGGATCACCTCCTGAGTGATGTTGAATGAAAATGGAAATTAGTAGATGATTAGGGTAATTTTGAGGGAAAATAGAATGGAATATGTATAAAATTTAAAATTTTATGTTATATAGAACCACACACAATTGGATAAATCATGTGCTATCAAAGAGCCCTTCATTTGATGTCTAAGGATACCTTGCATGATTTGGGAATAATGTTAGGGAAACTGATGGTCGACCAAACAATTATCTTTATAATGATTATAGATGCAATTTTATGGTTTGTGAACTATTTTTAATAACTATTCACTAGTAGTGAACCTTTGTTGAAAATCCATAAATTTAAACCTTTTAACTTGATTTATTCAAAAATTAAAGAATGAAAATAAATATAACAAAATAATTAATAATATTTAATAAATTAAGGGTCAAGGTGTGACAATTATCTCAATTACAACTCTTTCTACCCCTATAAAGCTTTTTAATGTAACAGGTGGTTCCTAAATGAATATATTCGCAACATCAAACCAATAAAATTTTCCTAAAAAACATACAGACCTGCCAAAATAACCACCGATTGTTGGAAAAATAATCCAAAATATGGAAATGGGATTTGCCTTAGTTTCTTAATTCCATTAACCCAAACTACCGTAATGGACCCTAATATGAAGGGTACTCCAATGAAGTGAAAATTTGTAACTCCATAAGATGAAACCTCAACACCCATGTAATAAATCAATAAATAAGGACAAGATAGAAATTATTAGAATAGAGAGACTAAAAAACTATCATTAAAATTTGAACTTTGGGTAGGGGTGTTTGGGAAAAAAATAAAATAATGAGTCCCTAACCACATGAAACAGCTCAATAACAAAAAAAGTACCCAAAAGATCGATAGGGATAATATTTCATAAAAAGTGTCACTTTATTAAAGGATTAACATGGTGGTATCTTCAAAATATAAGAATTCCACTCTCACACTAAATTTCTATGGTAGAATATTTTTCGAAATAATGAGATTGAATAAGATTATTACAATGAATTGGAAAAAACAGTAGAATATAGTATGGATAACAAAATTAACCCTAATAAAAGGAGTATTCACAATGGAAACTACCAAAAACTAAAATTTACCATAATATAACACATATATAAGAACTAGGTAGAATCCTAATCCCAAGAAATAACAAGAATGATGATCCAACAAGAGAAATAAATACATAACTATAATTACCTCAAATGAAACATTCTTGAAGAATAATAACTCATGCTAGCCTAAGAATAGAGGATGAATGAGATGTTACTTAGGGAATCACAACTAAATCACCGAAACCCTGATGAACCCATTTGAATAATCGAAGAACATTATAGAGTATAACCTATAATATGATTATTAACCATCAATTCAATTTATTAATTCACCCAAAACATCTACTTTCCAACCCCTCACAACCAGATCACATGGATAGGATTGCATTACAAAAATATCTCAAAAGGAAATCGATCACTTATAAAAATATTCTTCAAAAGAAATGAAACTTTTACCAAGTTACTTGAGTGAAACACAAATAGAAAACAAACCAAGGAATCATAGGAAAATATAAATTCACAACGGTGGGTATTAGAAATTATTACTCCTATTGGAGTCTTAGTAAGGTCTAGAACTAGAAGGTCACACTCACTAACTACAAGAGACCACTTGAGAACACCCTAAGACACAAACATCCAAAAACCCAACAAAAATTTATTTTTGGAAATTCAATCAAAACACAAATATTAAATTTAAATCAAGTTGTATCAAAATTAAACTCATGAAAAATTTTGTACACCATAGGAAAGATGAAAAAACTAGAGAAACCAAATCATAATCATCACCATTTATAAAATCAATCGCAAACCCAGAAATCGAATCCAAATTTAAAATAAAATCATAAATATTCAAAATATCTATATCAAAATCCAATCAAAACTAAGAAGCTTCCCCTCATTAAAGGGATTTAAATAAATTTACCCCAAAGAAAAAATTTGAAAACCTATTTTTTGAAATCATTTTACAATTATAAATCTCATTATTAAAAATAAAAAATATTTTTTAAAGTTGATAAACTCCTCTAATTTCAATACTTAATATTAGAGTTTATTTTCCCAAAATATAGCTTTGAAATTATTTTTAAATTAAAAAAATCTATTATCAAAATTTATATCAGAATTTATAATGTTACCATCGTCAAATAATATTTCAAAAACCCTATTTCCAATTTTAGAACATAATGTTTACTTTTAAAACCATATTTACAATAAATAACCCCCACATACATCCATAAAGTCACATAAAAACATTATTAAAACCCCACTTCATTTTATTAAAATTAAATCCAAAAATAATAAATATTAAATCATTACTTATTTAAGGAAAACCATTTACCATAAATCCAACCACTATGTTTATATATTGATTAATTTAAGAAAACTCATTTCATTCAGTTTTAAGAACAAATCATCAATGTTTTAGAATCATATTTTTAATAATTAAAACTCACACTTTTCCCAATAAAACACAAAATATCATAATCCAAAATAAAATACATAAATAATCCAACAATAACATATAAGTTTAAGACCGATCCAGTTTCATTCTGTAGCTTGGCTGCATGACTTAGAAAACCATGTTCAAACATTACACCTATCACTATGTGTCATTACAAAAATCGTACTCAGGATCCACATGTCTTTCAAGGACCTGGAATCTCCCTATACACTTCCATTCACTCTCCTTATCATCCCTAAAACATCAAACAATAAAATTACTTATGAACAACAGACTGAAACCCGACTTCCCATGGAAAATAAATGCTATAAAACTGAAATAGAGAGATAGATTATTCCTGAACATACCTCACATGTCTGGATGATCATATATCCATCTACAATTAGATCCCAAATAATAAAGGGAATTACAAAACCTGGGAACATATTGTAACCTAAGATATAATACCATTTTTTCAAGATCCAACCAATTCTGTCCCACCGTTAAATGCCGAATTCGGCCCTTGATTTGTTCTAAAGGGTGTTCTTGATCCCTATATGCTGGCATATGTGTTTATGCGTCACAGAATCACCAAATTTGAATTATTTTTTTCCAATAAATAAATAATAAATGTAGAATTAGAAATTGAATTAAATTTAGACATGACCCATCCGTACTCTATACATCCACACCAAAAAAAATTATCAAAACAATAAACAAACAAACAAATATAAATGATAAAAACAACATGTGATACTATCCCAACCTCAGTTTAACTCCCCTGAAATTAAAATATTCCCACATGATACATTTTCTTCAACCACCAATAATTATTTTTAACATCCACCCTTAGAATGTAGTAAAATCTATAATTGGCCAATGTGATATAATTAAACTTGAATCAAATAACAAAAAAAAACATAGCCCCTTATGATTATTCAAGTCACCATCCAACTAATAGAACCTCAAAACTCCATGGGTAGGAATAGGTAATCTAAAAACTATAACTAAAAATGATAAAGAGAGGCTTGGGTAATAAGCTAAGTATGAATGTCAGGTAACCACTCCCCAAGTAAAATAATTTATATAAATTTTCCTTATTATGCTGGTTTAAAATACAAAAATAAAAATAGGTTTTCATTTATTCGAAGAAAATAACATTTCATTAATATTTAAAAAAATTCCATTTTATTTTCATAAATGAAAACAATGACTTGGAAATTTGTTTTTCTCCAATGCCCCTTTTTATTAAAACAGCCAATTGAAATCTAACTCCTTCAAAAGTATTTAAAAACATACTTTTTAATACACTTTAAGGTAAAACATTTCTATGAAAAAATGGAATAAAAATGATTTCGTGGTAAATGAAATTACATGCTATCAATTATAAGAAAATATTGAGTATGTAATCATGGAAAAATCATAAACATCAAGTAAGGAGACCCTAGATGCATTTAGTCCAGAACCATCTATCATCTTATCGCTGTGATCCAAACCCTATAACCAACCCATCATCTCTCGACTAGGAACACCGGAAAAAAACTCACCATAACCTTTCACTACCATGGGGGATATAGTCCATCTAATCAGAACTAAATAAAAACTATCTCTTGAATCCCACTATGAGACCAAGGATCCCATGATAATAGAAAAGGAGAGTTGAAGAAGCATAAAAATAATAAATCTCAATCACAAGTCATTATACGTGAAAATCCCACCACCCATCAACAATGACCCCCCCCCCCCTCAAACTAAATGATTTCTATTGAGATGTGAACTTTAATTATAAAAACATTAACTGTAAAAATAAACTCTTAACATTTTAGGGATTGAAAATTTTTTCCAAGGAAACATATTTATTTTCAAAATCCAATTCCAAAACCAATGAAAACGTAAAAACATATATTCTAGGTTCAAATTGGTCCTTAAATTTTTTTTAAAAATTACAATCCACATAAATAAAAATTTGAAACCAAATTTTAGTTTCCTATTTAAATATCTAATGATATAATATCTCCATTAGACTAATAAATAAATATATATATATATATATATATATTTGTATAATCTATTTCATAAATTAATATATTCAAATATGAATTCATACATACACATGTATATATATAGATACCTGTGTATATGGGTATAAACATCTAGTGAGACAAAAGTTAGCAGCAAGCCTCATACTTTTAATTTAAAACCAACCTTGAAATGATTCATTAGTATATATAATTTAAATAATTAAATTCCATGTAAAGTTAAATTTCTAGTAAAAATATAACATTCATGTTCGAAGACAGTTTATAAAATTAACTAAATGAATTTCAATTTTTACTATTCTTTATTCAAAACATTCCAAGAGAAATTAGAGTAAAATCCTTAAAAGTGGAATGTAAATCATGTAAATATTGGTTTCATTTTCAAAAAAATTATATATAAATAATAATATCTATTTAGAAAAAACCATGAAATTAAAACACATGAAAAAGAAGGTTTTTAAATTTAAATACCTAAAACAAGGGTAAATCTAATTTGAATCAAATAGGATCTTATCACACTAATCATCCCTCACCATAAAAGAACTCAAATTGAAATTTACAAGAAATTTGAACCAAATATCATCTAAAAAATATGTTAGTTGGTTTACGGTAAACACCTAAGTTCCATTCACCACTAGGGAGAGAAGAAAAATAAACAATAAAAAAGTGAAAAATAGAATTAATTAAGAAGAACATAAACTTGAATGATCCCAATAAGAATTAGAGAAGGAGTCTAATACTAGAGTGAGTGGGAAGAGGGATTCCATGGGTTTGGGGGACCCTACTAGGTGGTGTGGTATTAAATTGGTAAGAGGGAGAGGCTAAGGATGATTTAAGGGGGGTGAGAGTAAAATCCAAATTTTTATGTGATATAGAACTACACATGATTTGGAAACATGGTTTTCTTTAACATGAACCATCCATGTTTTAACTATGTTGTTGGATATATAAATATTAAAAACTTTCTCACAATTTTTACATATAGTTTTGAAAAACCATGTTCCTAGGATGAAAATCCAAAAAAATAAACATTAAACCCAAATTATCTTGAAATTCAACAAATGAGACAAAATATAATTAATTAACTAAAAAATAACAAATTAATTATAAAGGTGTGAGATTCAAAATCTATATCCCATCAGTTATTATTAGTATAAATCTTTTTCTAACATTGAGTGTAAATGATGTGTTCTTGAGTGGATATTACTTTCTCTTTCATTTTCTTCACATACTCAGTTTCAAATACCTTTTATTCTCCAATTTCATCCAAACATATTAGATTAATGATCTTTTTATATATAGGTCATCATGAAGAGTCATTTGAATGCTCATGTGAAAGCTATTGTTTTAAAAATATTAAACTATAGGATGGTGTGGATCCCAATCCCCTTTTAACTGCATAGAGAACGATGTCACCATATCTTATAGGGTTGAAATAATTCTCCCAGACTTACCATCTAATAGATGATTCTATGAGATGATAAATTTAAACTCTTTAATCAATTATTATTGAATAAATATCTAGAACTATGTGGTAAATCTTGTATCTCGATTTAATATTATTAAGAGTGGTACTCCAATCAACTTTACCAATTATTTAATGTATATCATGGAAAATTGGTCAATCAAGAAATATCCTCTAAAGCATAGTCTATTGTGATGTTTTACCATTTCTATATGGGTATGGTTAATGGTTTTCATTATACCATTATAATTATGACATTCCATATTAACTTTCTAACATACTATTTATCAATATACAATCTTTGTAATGTATCTCTTCAAGTTATACCATTGAAAATTCCCTTTTAGATCACTATAAATTTTTCACTCCCGTGATGGATAGATAATTTGGAGCTATGTGAATCCTATAAGATACCATTACTCAATTATGGTATTTATGATGCATATACATAGTTCCCAAACATTATCATTCTATCACTCTAATATTTTAATTCCAAAACATCATATACCTTTTTATGTATATCTACATCCGCTTTCCTTGAATATTAAATTTTCACATAAAATTATGGTTAAAAATTCATATAAGAATGATAAGACTTAACCAATTCCACCATGTTTTCCAGATACATCCTTTATACATACATAAATATTGGATAATTTTCAATTCACATCATATACAAGATAGTATGTTCCTTCCAACTCCAAGAATCGACTACCCTATTCTCCTTCATCGGGTGGAAGTGTATTAATAATTCATAATTTAAACTAACTAAAATAATATTAGTTTTCATATATTAAACTCATTCAGTGGGAATATATACTTCTTGATTTTATGATTAGTATGTATATCATACCTTTTATTTTAAAGATAAAACCTCCATATATTGAAATTTAAATTTTTCATTGTCAACTCCAAATCATGAGTTGATTAATTTTTCTCATGAAACATTCTTTAGAGTGAGGAACATGAAACCAAAATTTCATTTTTCATGAGAAAACAACATCATAACTTATTTTATGCATTACTATATACCATAAACCATTATTAACTGTAGGGTAGTGTGAGAACATGTAAAGACCCGTAAAATTCAAGGGAAATTTTTTCTTAATTTTCTTTAGAATTTTACAAGAGCGCGGTTTCAGACGGCACCTGATTCCGAGGCCCGGAGTGCCCGGAATTAATTTCCGAAGTTTGGCTCGGGTACGTTCAGTGAACGAACGAGCGGGAATTCCTAACTTTTGAACCGGTGCTCGGAATTGAAATCTGAGGGCACCGATGAACTCGCAGCGCCGATATTCGCTTAAATTGACCTTTTCGGGAGTTGCGTTTGTTGCGGGTTGAAAGTTAGTTTTAGGGGTTTTTAGTTTGAGTTAAATAAAATTGTGTAGAACAATTTTATTTTTAACTTGTTAAAACCTATCAAAGGAGGTTGGGAGTGGGACCCACACACACTTAACCTCCCTTGGGAGGATTAAGTGTGGTGGGGCCCACACGAGCCCCTAAACCTTTCAAATTCTCCCAACTCCCTTAACGCCTCATTTAATGGCTTAAGTTACTTAATTAATTATGGGAGTTAAACCTTTTTGAATTTCAAACTTTTGAAATTCTTATGTGTTTTGTAATAATAAAATAAGATGTTATCTTATTTTATTATGGGTTGTTTGTTTGTCACCTGGAGAGCTTTTGAGAGCTTCTTCTTCATCTTCAAGCTCTGACGAAGAACGAAGAACGCCCAGACTCCGACGAAGAACGACGCCTCTTTTCTTCGTCCTCGGTGTCAACAAGAGGGAACGCCGCTTCCTCCTCGGACCTTCTTCGTCGGCATACGAAGATTCGGCAACGACGTATCTCTTCGGGCATATCTCTTCGTCAACGAATTTGACGAACGACGACCGCGACGCCCGACCTCCGCGATGCCGTCTTCCGCGGAACGTAGACGAATCTTCGAATCTTAAACCTGAGGTAGGGGTTGTTGATTCATTATTTATTTATTCCATTTCTTGAACGTGGATCTCGCATGTCAAACTTGAGGCTTGAATGTTTAAGTTGAGTTACTTATTTAACGTGAGGGGGGCCGGACCGCATGAACACGGCTGAACCCCCCTCCATCGTTCATGTTAATTATTCTTGCGTGAGGAAGCAAGTGGCGTGGTGCCGTCGCACCACGCGGATGATCGTGCAAATATTTTACGCGGCGCCGTCGGGCTACGTCGAGGAAGAATCTTCAAGAACGCGACGCCGTCGCGCCGCGTTGAAAAGAATCATGGCACGGCGAAAGGGGCGCGGTGCCGTCGCACCGCGCCGGACGACGAACACCGCGGCCGGTTCCGGGCCGCGGCGGGACGAGGAGACCGCGGCCGGATCCGGGCCGCGGCGGGATGTGAAGACCGGCGGCCGGGCCGCCGGCGTCGGAAGTCGAAGGCGGGACCGGAATTTCCGGTCCCGTTGGTAAAAACCGGCCGGCCAGCTGGCCGGCCGGATGACATAAAACCGGGGGATTAAATCCCTCGGCCGGTTCAACAAAACCCCCCCTTAATGAGGGGGGGCGGTTCCTTGAAGGAGGGGGGCAGCCGGCCCCCCGGTTGCGCTCCAGCAGGCCCCCCACGTGAGGGGGGCCGTTTGTTTACTTAGGCGCGGCACAAAGGCCGCGCCACCTTGAAGAAGCGGGGGCTGAGCCCCCCGCGTGCCACCCTCGTGCGGCGCCAGGCGCCCGCCGCCGCGCCGCCCCAGGGGGGGGGGGGGGTCGGGCCGGGTCGGCCCGGACCCGGACCCCCCCGTTTCGAACCAGATTTGGTTTTTGGCCCATAACTTGAGCTTCGGACCTCCGAATGACGAACTGTCTGCGGAAACGCGATCCTTGGATCGAGACGGTCGTTTCGGTATATCGCACTCAAGGTTTCGGGTTACTTTGAGTTCGGTCGGGTTGGTTCGTTCACGAAACCAACCGGACCTTCGGAGCAGAAACGCTCATATCTTGAGCTACGGACGCCCGATTGACGCGTCGTCAGTCGCGTTGTGTTCCTCTATGTGAGACGGATCTTTTGGCATACTCCGCCCGAGGTTTGGACGCAGGTGGAGTATGGTCGGGTTGGTTTTGCCTTAGAAACCAACCGGGCCCCGGAGACGAAAATGCCAATAACTCTCAGACCGGGCGTCCGATCGACGCACCGTCTGTTGCGTTGAGTTCCTGTTGACGATACGGAACTTTTGGATACATCAACTCTGGTCTTTGTGACAGTTGATGTATCAGCCTCTCGGCTCGTGGAGCGGACCCTCCGAACGAGCTAGCTGTGTGCGGGAACCCTAGTGCTGGCTGCGACTGCTACTACTGCTACTGTGACTGCGACGACGACAGTACAAAGATCCTGTGTGGTTTCGACGACAATGACTACAGCACTCAGCGATCCTACGTGGAACAGTGCTACCGAACCTGTGTGAGCTGAATCTTCTTTTTACCTTGAGCGGTGGAGCGCTTGGGTGTAGCGGCGGACCCGTGGTACTTGACCGAGGTGGTGCGCTTGGATGCAGCAGCAGACCCTTGGCGGTGGAGCGCTTGGTTGTAGCGGCGGACCCGCGATACTCTACGGAGTGTGTGCGCTTGGTTGTAGCGACAGACCCGCGACGGTGGAGACGTGCGTGCGGAGTACGGAGACCGTGTAGATGACTGAGACCTGACGACTGCTTGACCAACTCGACATGGAGTGAGTCGACTAGCCCAGTGGACGGAGCGCCCAGTAGTTGGCAGCAGACCCACGGCGGACGGAGCGCCCGGTAGTTGGCGGCAAACCCGCGGTACTCGACAGGAGGAGTACCTCAGTAGGCTATCTGGGTGAGCGCCCGGTATTTGGCAGCAGACCCTCAGCGGACGGAGCGCCCGGTAGTTGGCAGCAGACCCGCGGTACTCGACAGGAGGAGTACTTCAGCAGTCTTAGGTTAGTGAGCAGTACCTCGGAGTCATGACAGGACCACTGTACACTTCAGAGTTGGGTCTCTTCAACTTTTACGGTTTCGATAATGAAAATCCTGGTTTGAGCTGAGTCTATGATCTTTGTGATTTCCTCGTGATTGAGATGGGTCGCTTGATAACTTAGGTATATGTATGGGCATATACCTGGGTAATGGTTATCCATTGATTTCATAAACTTGTTATTATCTGTGTGGATTTACTGTTTACTCTTCTTTGTGGATTGGGTTGTTCTTGGGCTCGGTGTTGGAGCCGAACGGAAATTGATGACTTAGGTATATGTATGGGCATATACCTAAGCAGTGTCAGTTGTTACTTCGTGATTGTTACTTTTCTTCGTGGTTTAACCATTGTGGATTTGAGAGACCTTCAGGGGTCTCGGGGTCCCTACTGAGTAGCTTATACTCACCCCTTCACGGGCTTCGCCCGCACTACGTTGTGTTGGTTGCAGACGACGGACAGCGTTGACCTTAGCTGAGGCTTGTAGAGCGGGACGGTACCCGGAGGTGGACCACTGGGTGGGACGTGCACGGAGCGGACGGCGGGACCCGTGGAGAAGAGGAGCTATCTGTACCCACCCTTCAGGTGGGATTTCCAGTGGACAGCTCGGAGTAGCGGCTTTTACTTTTCAGTTGCTGTTTTTTCCTTTTGAGTTGTACTTTACTTTCAGTTTGGGTTTGTATACTGGCCCATTTACTTTTCTGCACTTTCAGTAGTACTCTGCTTTTGTTTAGTGTTTACTTTCTGCTTGTTTACTCTGTGGTGTGTGTTTACTTTTCAAAGGCAATGCCTTCCCTTTTTACTGGGATTTACGCCTTGATGCTAGTCGCCAGCCCCTGGCCTATGGAAGGCGGGCTTGGGGTAGTCACGACATGGACCCCGAGGGCGGGTCGTGACAAATTGGTATCAGAGGAGTTCGGTTCTACCGCGAACTCTGATCTTTTCTATGTGAAGCAATAATGTTTAGCGTATTAAGTGTGGATATCAGTCCAGGGAGTCCAGTGTTGGTGCGGCGGCCGACGTATCCGTACACCAGGACCCTGACTTCTGATTTCCGACTTAATGCACGAAAACATTGATTGCGTGTGTGTTTCAAAGTTGTCTTTGTGATTACTTATATCATCTCACCAGGTATACTGTTCTGACCGTGGCGCACCTGTTTCCTTTTCAGGATGGCCCCACGACGGCAGCCAGCTAGGGTTCCGAGAGTCGAGCGAGACGACAGCCCACCGAGCGACGAGGCCTCGGTGCAGGGCCCTTTGCCAGTAGTGGCACCGGCGGTAGCTCTACCCGCCGAGCCCCCGATGCTTCCAGCAGCAGCCGCTGACGATGCGCGTCGCCTCAGCGCACTGCATGAGTTTCAGCGCCAGCGACCGCCCAGGTTTCGCGGGGAGACGGATCCCCAGGCAGCAGAGGACTGGCTGGAGGCAGTGGTTCGAGTGTTTAGGCTAGTGAGGACACCAGCAGACCTCATGGTGATCCTCGCTGCGAGCCTACTACACGCAGCAGCAGGACGATGGTGGAGCTTGATGCTCCAGGTGCACGATGAGACATCTCTACTTTGGACGGACTTTGAGAGCATCTTCCGCTCGGAGTTTGTCCCAGCCACCCTTCGTGCGGTGCGTATCCAGGAGCTTCTACAGCTGCGGCAGGGCAGCATGACGGTCGCTCAGTACGCGGCGAGGTTCACCGACCTTTCTCGGTACTCGACAGACATGGTACGGGACCCCTTCTTCCGGGCCCGGACCTTCGAGCAGGGTTTGAGACACGAGATCAGGGCATCGCTGATCTCCCTCAGCATACCGACTCAGACAGGAGTACTGGAGCGGGCACTTCTGATCGAGAGTTTCCTTGCTGAGTCTACACCAGCACAGCAACTCACCGCAGGGCGGCACGTGGCAGAGTCATCTGCAGCAGGTAGCCGACGGATGACTCAGGGTTCCAGGCAGACCAGACCTACCGGTGGCCGACTGCACGACTCAGGCTCAGTTGTACGGGGAAGCCGGGGTGGAGTCAGAGCCAGGCGTGCCGAGAGTGGGCAGTGTTACTCCTGTGGCGGGATTGGTCACATGGCTCGTGACTGTCCGACCCGCCATGCTGATGATCAGCAGTTAAGTGAAGAACCTCCCAGGCAGAGGCAGAGGTTCGACCGTGGCGGTCCGCAGGGAGGAGGCGGACGAGGCAGAGGAGCTGGACGAGCAGCCGGTGGTGGGCGACGCTTTGAGGCTCTTCCACCACCACCACCAGGAGGTCCACCCCGACCGCAGGGGAGAGCTCAGCTTCAGGCAGCCGAGGCCTTCGATCATGGAGCTCTGGGAGCCGATGGACAGGAGCAGAACTAGTGGATAACATCCTTTGTACTTCTGGTTCCTTGTTTCTTTTGTGTAGCGTCTTGTAATATTAGCTGCAATAATAAAAGACGCATACCTTTGTGATATTTTCGTTCCTGTCCTCTTTCGTGATGTTACTAAGAGGTTCCAGTTTTGGCTGTTGACTTGACCCTCACTTGTGAGACATCTACTGGAGGAGACCCAGTTACCACACACTGATGCCGATAGTGTGACTCAACCCTTGGAGGCGAGAGTAACGGTTGAATCTCTTAGTAGTAGCGTCGAGGCCTTACGACGTCATCCTTGGTATGGATTAGTATCATCCATGTTAGGATTGACTGTTTTAGGAAAAGAATGTGGTTCATCCAGGGGATGAGACCAGATTTCTCTTTTCGGCAAAGAAGAAATCTTGCAGCTCTTGTGGGACCTGTGATGGTCCAGGCCACGACGGAGAAGGTCCAGGTCATCCAGGAGCGGATGAGGACAGCTCAGAGCCGGTAGAAGTCATATGCTGACAGGAGGCGGAGGCCACTGGAGTTCGAGGATGGCGACCACGTCTTCTTGCGGGTCTCACCTCGACGTGGTATTCGGAGATTTGGCCGAGGCGGCAAGTTATCTCCGCGCTTCATCGGACCCTTCCAGATTCTCAGCAGGATTGGCGAGGTGGCTTATCGCCTGGCTCTACCACCTCAGTTGCACCGGGTGCACGACGTCTTCCACGTATCCCAGCTGAGGAGATACGTGCACGACCCGACGCACATCATTGACCATGGGGAGCTTGACGTTGACGATGGGGCGACTTTTACGGAGGTCCCGGTAGAGATAGAGGATCTACAGGAGCGGGTCCTGCGTGGGCGATCGATTCCTCTTATGCGCATCAGATGGCAGCACGGGAATATCCAGGAGAGCACATGGGAGCGGGAGGCTCAGATGCGTGCTCAGTACCCTCATTTGTTTCCCTAGTTTTTGTTTTATCTTTACGGGGACGTAAAGCCCAGAGGTGGGAGTAATGTAAAGACCCGTAAAATTCAAGGAAAATTTTTTCTTAATTTTCTTTAGAATTTTACAAGAGCGCGGTTTCAGACGGCACCTGATTCCGAGGCCCGGAGTGCCCGGAATTAATTTCCGAAGTTTGGCTCGGGTACGTTCAGTGAACGAACGAGCGGGAATTCCTAACTTTTGAACCGGTGCTCGGAATTGAAATCTGAGGGCACCGATGAACTCTCAGCGCTGATATTCGCTTAAAGAGACCTTTTCGGGAGTTGCGTTTGTTGCGGGTTGAAAGTTAGTTTTAGGGGTTTTTAGTTTGAGTTAAATAAAATTGTGTAGAACAATTTTATTTTTAACTTGTTAAAACCTATCAAAGGAGGTTGGGAGTGGGACCCACACCCACTTAACCTCCCTTGGGAGGATTAAGTGTGGTGGGGCCCACACGAGCCCCTAAACCTTTCAAATTCTCCCAACTCCCTTAACGCCTCATTTAATGGCTTAAGTTACTTAATTAATTATGGGAGTTAAACCTTTTTGAATTTCAAACTTTTGAAATTCTTATGTGTTTTGTAATAATAAAATAAGATGTTATCTTATTTTATTATGGGTTGTTTGTTTGTCACCTGGAGAGGTTTTGAGAGCTTCTTCTTCATCTTCAAGCTCTGACGAAGAACGAAGAACGCCCAGACTCCGACGAAGAACGACGCCTCTTTTCTTCGTCCTCGGTGTCAACAAGAGGGAACGCCGCTTCCTCCTCGGACCTTCTTCGTCGGCATACGAAGATTCTCCAATGACGTATCTCTTCGGGCATATCTCTTCGTCAACGGATTTGACGAACGACGACCGCGACGCCCGACCTCCGCGACGCCGTCTTCCGCGGAACGTAGACGAATCTTCGAATCTTAAACCTGAGGTAGGGGTTGTTGATTCATTATTTATTTATTCCATTTCTTGAACGTGGATCTCGCATGTCAAACTTGAGGCTTGAATGTTTAAGTTGAGTTACTTATTTAACGTGAGGGGGGCCGGACCGCATGAACACGGCCGAACCCCCCTCCATCGTTCATGTTAATTATTCTTGAGTGAGGAAGCAAGTGGCGTGGTGCCGTCGCACCACGCGGATGATCGTGCAAATATTTTACGCGGCGCCGTCGCGCTACGTCGAGGAAGAATCTTCAAGAACGCGACGCCGTCGCGCCGCGTTGAAAAGAATCATGGCACGGCGAAAGGGGCGCGGTGCCGTCGCACCGCGCCGGACGACGAACACCGCGGCCGGTTCCGGGTCGCGGCGGGACGAGGAGACCGCGGCCGGATCCGGGCCGCGGCGGGATGTGAAGACCGGCGGCCGGGCCGCCGGCGTCGGAAGTCGAAGGCGGGACCGGAATTTCCGGTCCCGTTGGTAAAAACCGGCCGGCCAGCTGGCCGGCCGGATGACATAAAACCGGGGGATTAAATCCCCCGGCCGGTTCAACAAAACCCCCCCTTAATGAGGGGGGGCGGTTCCTTGAAGGAGGGGGGCAGCCGGCCCCCCGGTTGCGCTCCAGCAGGCCCCCCACGTGAGGGGGGCCGTTTGTTTACTTAGGCGCGGCACAAAGGCTGCGCCACCTTGAAGAAGCGGGGGCTGAGCCCCCCGCGTGCCACCCTCGTGCGGCGCCAGGCGCCCGCCGCCGCGGCCCGCCACCGCCGCCGCCGCCGCCGGCCGCCGCCGCCGCGCCGCCCCAGGGGGGGGTCGGGCCGGGTCGGCCCGGACCCGGACCCCCCCGTTTCGAACCAGATTTGGTTTTTGGCCCATAACTTGAGCTTCGGACCTCCGAATGACGAACCGTCTGCGGCAACGCAATCCTTGGATCGAGACGGTCGTTTTGGTATATCGCACTCAAGGTTTCGGGTTACTTTGAGTTCGGTCGGGTTGGTTCGTTCACGAAACCAACCGGACCTTCGGAGCGGAAACGCTCATATCTTGAGCTACGGACGTCCGATTGACGCACCGTCAGTCGCGTTGTGTTCCTCTTAGTGAGATGGATCTTTTGGCATACTCCGCCCGAGGTTTGGACGCAGGTGGAGTACGGTCGGGTTGGTTTTTCCTTAGAAACCAACCGGGCCCCGGAGACGAAAATGCCAATAACTCTCAGACCGGGCGTCCGATCGACGCGCCGTCTGTTGCGTTGAGTTCCTGTTGACGATACGGAACTTTTGGATACATCAACTCTGGTCATTGTGACAGTTGATGTATCAGCCTCTCGGCTCGTGGAGCGGACCCTCCGAACGAGCTAGCTGTGTGCGGGAACCCTAGTGCTGGCTGCGACTGCTACTACTGCTACTGTGACTGCGACGACGACAGTACAAAGATCCTGTGTGGTTTCGACGACAATGACTACAACACTCAGCGATCCTATGTGGAACAGTGCTACCGAACCTGTGTGAGCTGAATCTTCTTTTTACCTTGAGCGGTGGAGCGCTTGGGTGTAGCGGCGGACCCGTGGTACTTGACAGAGGTGGTGCGCTTGGATGCAGCAGCAGACCCTTGGCGGTGGAGCGCTTGGTTGTAGCGGCGGACCCGCGATACTCTACAGAGTGTGTGCGCTTGGTTGTAGCGACAGACCCGCGATGGTGGAGACGTGCGTGCGGAGTACGGAGACCGTGTAGATGACTGAGACCTGACGACTGCTTGACCGACTCGACTTGGAGTGAGTCGACTAGCCCAGTGGACGGAGCGCCCAGTAGTTGGCAGCAGACCCACGGCGGACGGAGCGCCTGGTATTTGGCGGCAAACCCGCGGTACTCGACAGGAGGAGTACCTCAGTAGGCTATCTGGGTGAGCGCCCGGTATTTGGCAGCAGACCCTCAGCGGATGGTGCGCCCGGTAGTTGGCAGCAGACCCGCGGTACTCGACAGGAGGAGTACTTCAGCAGTCTTAGGTTAGTGAGCAGTACCTCGGAGTCGTGACAGGACCACTGTACATTTCAGAGTTGGGGCTCTTCAACTTTTATGGTTTCGATAATGAAAATCCTGGTTTGAGCTGAGTCTATGATCTTTTTGATTTCCTCGTGATTGATATGGGTCGCTTGATAACTTAGGTATATGTATGGGCATATACCTGGGTAATGGTTATCCGTTGATTTCATAAACTTGTTATTATCTGTGTGGATTTATTGTTTACTCTTCTTTGTGGATTGGGTTGTTCTTGGGCTCGGTGTTGGAGCCGAACGGAAATTGATGACTTAGGTATATGTATGGGCATATACCTAAGCAGTGTCAGTTGTTACTTCGTGATTGTTACTTTTCTTCGTGGTTTAACCATTGTGGATTTGAGAGACCTTCAGGGGTCTCGGGGTCCCTACTGAGTAGCTTATACTCACCCCTGCACGGGCTTCGCCCGCACTACGTTGTGTTGGTTGCAGACGACGGACAACGTTGACCTTAGCTGAGGCTTGTAGAGCGGGACGGTACCCGGAGGTGGACCACTGGGTGGGACGTGCACGGAGCGGACGGCGGGACCCGTGGAGCAGAGGAGCTATTTGTACCCACCCTTCAGGTGGGATTTCCAGTGGACAGCTCGGAGTAGCGGCTTTTACTTTTCAGTTGTTGTTTTTTCCTTTTGAGTTGTACTTTACTTTCAGTTTGGGTTTGTATACTGGCCCATTTACTTTTCCGCACTTTCAGTAGTACTCTGCTTTTGTTTAGTGTTTACTTTCTGCTTGTTTACTCTGTGGTGTGTGTTTACTTTTCAAAGGCTATGCCTTCCCTTTTTACTGGGATTTACGCCTTGGTGCTAGTCACCAGCCCCTGGCCTATGGAAGGCGGGCTTGGGGTAGTCACGGCACGGACCCCGAGGGCGGGTTGTGACAGAACATGTACACTAACTGACCTTATCTTAAGATCTATGAAATTCTCTTCACATTCTTAAGTACAGATAAAATTGTATCTCTTATATATCAACTTTGTTTATATATTTGATATCATTGAAAAAATTATCAAAAATATTTGATAGTATCCCAAAACTACAAGAAAGATAAGGATCTTAATCAATATGGTTGGTCTGGATTAATGTTCAACAACGTACTTATTTGGAGGATCCACTGATATTCCCTCTCATCTAATTAAATTTCAAATGAATGATATTTTCTATATAGAAATTCACACTTGATAAATTTGGAATAAAACTTATTAGTTTGTAAGGTATTAAAAATCATCAAATGATCTTCATACTCTTCCTTTATCTTAGAATATATTATAATATCAAATATAAAGACTTTATAAAATGATCAAGGTCATATCTAAGGAATCTATTCATTAGATCCATAAAAATAGTGGAGGAATGGGTAAGTCCAAATGGAATCACTATAAATTCATAGTGTTCGGACCTTTTTGGAGGGTTTTCAGGGGTATTTCATCTATTTTGACCGCAAACTAATGATATTAATACTAGAGATCAATATTTGAAAAGTATTTATCTCCTCATATTTTATTAAAAAATCATCAATATCAGTTAGAGTATACTTATTTGTGTTTGAGATAATATTAAGTTCAAAATAACCCATGCATAGGCTCAATAAATCATATTTATTTTTAATTAAAACAATTGGTTCACACCATGGAAAATCACATGGATAAATGAATCCCTTATTATGATTATCTTGGAGTTACTTCTTCAATTCCTTGAACTCAATCTGGTCTATTCTATAGGATTGTTTAAAATAAATATTACACCATGTATGAGTTAAATTAAAAACTCATATTCATGATTCAGGGGAAGGCAAGAAAACTATTTAAGAAATAAATCATTATATTCCTAAACAATAACCATATGTTCAATTTTTAGTTTCTCCCTGACCATTGGTGATAAATACCCCTATAAAATAGGCTTTAAGACCAATATAATGGATGTGATTCCCATTCAAAGTTCATGTTCATCCTCACCCAGATAGGAAATCATAGGTAAATTTAAAATATCAAATGTGACTTTTGTTCCTCAGTAATAGATATTTTATATTTATATATAGATTCAATCCATTCCCAAAATCACATCTAATTAAAATAGAGGGAGAATAAAAATATTTTTGTGAAGTATATTTCCAAAAAAATCTATCCGTTAGGAGCTATAAACATTATATGTGTTCCTCATACGATTAGTTGTTTTAACCAATAATTTATCATCTAATCACAAATGTTATGAGTTGATAATCTTATAGTCGTTTCAAAATTTGAATGAATGCATAATACTAGGCTCAAATATGATGTTTTCAGTATTGAGTGTACTTTCCAAAACCTAAACTTCCTTATTCAATCGTTTATTCCTTACTAAGACCAAAATGTTTAACATGATCATCAATTAATAATAACAAGAGTTAGAAATCATATACTCATCAAAATAATTCCAAATATATCGTAAATTATGGAATCATCGTATCTACTTATTATACTTTAGGATCATCCAATATCACATTAGTGTTAGTATAGGTTGAATTATTTTATTTCTGTATATAATTCGTTACTTATTATCCAAAAATAACTATACTTAGCTCTGATAATAACTAATCCAACATGATCATTCTATAAATAAATATTACATTGTTTTAGAGTAATATTCAATATATCTCACATCAATACATTCTCTATAACCATAATATTTTAGTTTCTCTAGATACCAGATAAATAATAAAAATATTTCACAAAATATATTTAACATCTCTAAATATTTTATTCCCATATAATAACAATTATAATCATATCCTACTTGGTACCTTTCTTCATACCATAGGGAAATGAAAACATATGGAATGGTTACTTTATATGCTCAGTAAGGGTAAAAAAGGAAGAAATCAATAAAATATCATAAGTTACTATAAGATAAGAATAAAGATATGATATATTGATCATAACTTATGAAATTAAAACACAATCATTAAAATATAATAAATAATGAGTAATGGTGTAAAAAAATTCCACAACAAAATGCATGATCCATAAGAGTGTCGAATCCTCAAAAATAAATTGTGATCCATGATATTATATCATATGAAAAATAAAATGTCATAGTTTTGGGTGGAATGATCATAATCATACAAAATTATTTCATTGGTCAATTATAGCTTCTAATAATGTAATATCATAGTCGATAGAGTCCCATAGTGGATTAGATTCACTCTGTCATTCCAATTTCATTCATTTAGTTTAGAGTTCCATATTAGCTTGGGTTTACTATATATTTGATTTATTATATATTTTTTGATATCTATATTTTGACAATTAATTTGAGAGCTATATAATTTCAATCTCACCCATCACATAATAAAAACCAAACATGTATGTGCTACAAGATCATAAAAACATTCATCTTTTTCTATATCTTAATAAAGACATTGGAATGAAATGATTTTTCTGAAAACATCCATAAAACATAATACAAAGAATTAATCAATATCAATAAGTGGTCGCTATCATTTTATAATATCACATGTGAATTATAAGATTTCTTAAAGAATATTTACATAGATAAAAAATAATTTTGTAAAAGTAATTGAAATGTGTTTTGAAAAAAAGAGAAAACATTAATTTATTTTGGTTGCTTTTACAAACTAAAAATCCCTTAATAATAATAATATTATTTTATTTATAAAATTATGGGAAATTGAAATTCAAACATGATAGAAAATTATGTTCATGATTGTGAAAAAATTAAATCATTATGTAAACATTAAAAGTGAATATTTTCAAACTTTTGTATAATGTAAAATATAACCCATAGAGAAAAAATTATAAATATTTATTTATAAAACTTTTCAAATAATGAAAAAAATGGTTGAAAATGTTTTTAAATAATAATTGGATATTATATAAGAACATTATTTAAACATTTTATAGAATACGGACATGGAAGGAATATATTTCTGACCAAAAAATAAGAAATAATGTCATCTTTGCTTATAGACATTATTATGGTTTATTTGAGTACCAAGGGGGAGAAAATGGATAAAAAACATAAAAACATAGAAATAACTACAGTATAATAAAATATATGGGGTTTACGATAAATATAATATATAATTTCTTCAATGTATATTGAAATTTTAATAATCACGATTAAAAATGACATTACAACAAAAAACCATACCTTAAATACCAACTAACATCATAAATTATATAAAATTATGTATAATAAATTCTGATTTATAATAAAAAATTATGAAAAAAATATTCATACTTATATTAATATATAATATTCATTCCTAATTTCCATTCACTCATTTATTAATAATTCTCCATTTAAATCAATATTTTGGGTGTTAACTACTTTGTTTTTTACATATGTATTAGTTTGTTGATTCTAGTTATCAAACCTAGGACATGGTTTCATAATATCCATAATATTAATCATTTTTTAAATATAATATTTATTATTTATATTATTTTTCATAGTTTTATTTAATATGGTGATGAAAAATTAATTACATAACTTCATGGAGGTTAAATTCTACACATATTCACATGAGATATGTTCATTTTTAAATGAACAATAATAAAAGAAGGAAAATAATAATTTATATTTCAAAAAATCAAAATTAAATCATATATATCATATATATATTCATTAAATACACCAACATAACTATCCATGTGATTTGGTTATGAAAAATGAAGCATGTCTCTTCATGAAGATGATAATTTGTACGTACGCATAAAGAACACTTTCATTTTTTATTGGATGGAAATGAGATAGAAATTTGTCATAAAAATAATATAAAAACATTTCAGTATATTTAATATACTAACTTCATTATATTAATATGATAATAAAAAATTGATGAGGTTGAAGAAGAATGAAACATGAAATAGATCGGTAAAGACAATTACCTAATATTTGAGTATCTTCTTTTAACTTACAACATAAGGCATTATTTGAAAGGTATTTTGGTGATAAAAAGTAATATAATATGTGGGGAGAAAATTTGGGAATAAATTTTAGTAGGTATTGAATGATATAGAGTGTTATAATTGTGGGAATAAATGTGGAGAGAAGGTGCCCGTTTATATGTGAGGGAAGTGGTACCCTTGTAAATATTCAATGTTTTAGAATATTATAAAGTCATTATCATGGAAATGTTAAACCTAATATAAAAATTATAAAATATAGGATATTTTATATTATTAATATAGTCAACCATTCATATTTAGATATGTTTTAGTGATAATTTAATTCTTATCCATTACTATAACCCCATCATTGACTCTTTTAACTCTTACTGTGGTGATAAGATTTCTTCCACTAAACAATTAATTATGGATAAAAATAAGTTGAATTTATTAAATTATATTTAATATCATGATTCAAAATATGGAATCAATTTTTGAACCATTAATCACTTTAGTTGAATGAACATAATCTAATATCCACAGAACAAATGCATAAAAACAATTTTTAGAAGAAAATTTATTTTTAAGTATAAAAGTTATTTTATTCTCAATCCATACTAGTAAAAACCTTTAAAAGAAGGTTAAAATATTTTCTTTAATATATTATCTTCATTTTTCATTTAAATCAATCTTCAATAATAATCAATTTAATTTATCATCATAAAAAAACATTTCACAAAAAATAATATTTTACAAATTTGTCCTTTTTCCATAAAATGATTTTACATTATTTTATAACCATTTTTTAATCAAGGTATGAATGATCACTCAATTTACTATTTTTTTGAAAAATATCTTTCAATTATTTTAATTCATGAAATTAAATAAATTATATTTTAAATAAAACATATTATTAAACAACATTTTCAATCAAAACATGCATGTTTAGAAAAGGATTATGAGACTAACATTACATACCATTTCTAAATTATTTTTGTAATTTTATTTTATACATTTTATCAATTTAAATATTGATAAATATATTTAATTTTATATTTTTAGTAATGCATTATTCACTTATGTTTGGTGTGTCATGATTCACAAGCTATGAAACAAATCTAATTTGTTAATGAGAATTATATTCTAAAATATTGAGGTGTTACAAATTTTCTATCAATACATGTACATTTTTTTTTATTGAACATTTATGGACATTGATGGATACATAATCCAATAAACATCGTATGCCTCATCCATGTGCCACATGTTGGCCCCCTTCTCACCCTTACTAACCTTAACAGGTGGGTCATTAGGTATAGAGGACTCTAATACATAAAATTTTCTCTCATGAGGTATTACCATATTCAAATTACTTTACTAGTCCTTTAAATCTATTACAATAAGGGAATTTAATTTTTCCAAAATTAATCATATTGATAATGAACTTCTGGTGTTTATTTTAAATTTTTATAAAAAAATCATGGATTATATAAATACATTATTATACATATCAATTAAATATATTATTGTTTGATTAGTCATTTATATCTCCCATTATTTTTTTCAATTACAAAAAATGATCACTTTTGGATTCATAATATTGATTTGGTCTTATAGTTTAGTAGAAAAATATCCACATTTCCCTTATAAAATCATTTAATATAGATATTATATACTAATGAAATGTATATATATAGGATATACTCTTTCCATCATCATTAACTCATAAATTTTTTATATTTTGAGTGGATTCAAAGTATATAAATCTAAAATTATAATTTATTTAAAATTGGCCTCAAAATATCACCAAGTAGACTATATACTATAACCTTTATTCCAATTTGGTTTATTATACCCAAAATTTGTAATTAAAAATCCATTATAAATGAATTATTAACTAAGGATAGAAAATCCCCTCAATCTGTGGTTTCATTCAAAATCAAATAATAGTAGGTGGCTGGTGACAAAATATTATATACAAGGGATTTTTTATTGTGATAAGAAATCCTATTTTATTTGGTAAATCTTGTTGAATATTTTATGTTAGATCTCACGTAAACCATTAAATATATATAATATAAAAATAATACATTTAATTAATTTTATATAGAAATGAAAATTAATTTTATATAGAAATGAAAATTAATTTTAATATATATATTCACACTAATAAAATTTACCATGCATAGGATAAAATAAAAATATGAAATGATCATAAGATTTCAAACAAATTGTTTTTTATTAATAAATGATAACCTAACCTAGACCCTAAGGGGATTAATACCATGAATTTTCCTATAATAAAGTTTAAATATCATTTGTTTTTTTAATCCTTCATTATTCGGTATTCCTTTGGCTCTCGACTCAAACTTCATTCTCGTAGAAACTACTCCTATAATAATGAAGCTCACCAAAAATATAGGGAAATATGAATGGTATTAAATTTAATTAATCATGGACACATATTATCACACATCATATAGTAGGGAATTATTTTAAGATGATCATTATTTAATTTAATAATTATTTCAAAAAAATAAACCATGAAATAAATAAAAATAAATAAAAATAAATAAAATATTATTATGTGTTGGACTAATCATATAATCATCCATAATATGTAACCTCAAATATAATTATTAAAAAACATATTTATTACCTCATTAAATAATTAAAATTAAATAAATAATTTAAATAATTTGAGCTGAACTATTTTTATTGCATTAGAATGTCCCTTTAAAAGTAAAAAAGAAATTATAATTCCCCTTTTTATTTTGTTCTATACATTCTGAAATAAATTAGAATATCATTTGTTATTTTAATTGAATTAATTTATCTCCAAAATTATTTTATTGAACAAAAATTCATATATATAATTAACATAAAATAATACGAAATAAAAAGGGATTGATTATGCACGTCTTGTTGAAGATTAAGGCACTACCTGAGCCTATGGGGGCTTATCATGGTGTTTTTTAGAGGACCATACAATTATTCAGTGGCTGGAAATATTTTAAACAATTCATCATCCACCCAACTGGCTATATCTTGGAAGCCTTTTCCATTCATCCTGTAAAATTGTTGATCCATCCATCAAGTTCTAGTTACTAATTCCAATTCAATTGTTCTTAGAAAATTTGAGTTATATTTTTGTGATTTATTATTTTAGTAGAAAATTTGGCCATTGAATTAGGATATCACATATGTGTGTCATCTATCATACTAAAATATATATAGATATGCATGTTTTTTTTATCATTGAATTTTATTATCTTATTCATATAAAATGTTAACTGGATCTACACATTGGTCTAACCATATAGTATAGAATGACAGAGAGATACAAATATAATTTAATAAAATAAAATGAAAAAGTAAATGTCCCTATTTTTATTCCATTTGTAGGATCCAGGTATAGAGTATGTTGGTGTGTTGAATAAAAAGTTTTCAAAACAATTCAAATTTAGATGCTCAAATTTGAAGTTCAGGATAAATGTGGAAAATTTTTTGTCAAAATTTAATAAATAAATAATTAAATTTTGAAATTTTAATGAAATTCAATTCTTAGTTAGTGTTCTTATTGTAATTTCACAACGATATGAATTTTAATCCATTAAAAATATCTACATATACTCCATGATGCTCTGAATATTGATTTTGATCCTAATACTTCTTGAGAAATGAATCAGAACCACATTAACTCCCTTGTTTTGATCACAAATTAATCTCTCATTTGCATCTCACTAGATCCATATTGGAATGGGGGAGTGATCTCTTTTATATATTAGATTCAAAATATTGTTGTGGAAATTAATCTAATTGACTCCATATAATGATATAATATGTTCAGGACTTTAAAATAAAGAAAACAATTTATTCCCTTATTCTATTTTCAAATTAAAATTGAACCCCATGTAATTTACAATTATTTATTTTATCGTTAGAAAATAAAAATTACTATTTATTTTATAAATAATGAACTCCAATGTCAATTAATATTTATTTGATTTATCATTTCCTGAATAAAATAAAATTTTATGTCATATAAGTAAATAAACCTCATGTAATATTTAATGTAATTAAATAATTACATAGATATGGACCATTAAATCAATATGAGGTCCATCCCAATAAATAAATATTCAAATTTTTATTAACTCAAAAATACTTGGAATATTTATATAAGATATTAAAATACATATCCATTAATTCATAGTCAAGAAAAACTTGGGATTAAAATTTACATAACATTCAATAAACATCAAACCGTAAATGAAAATTTATTTTTTATAACAAAAAAAATTCAATTGAAAATAATGAGATTATATTAACACATAGTGTGGGATTCCCTAGGTATCTTTCTAGTGGTTGGGATTCAAACTCATATACCAATAGGGGTTTCTATAAAAACATCATGGCCCCAATAAATAAATAGAAAAATAATAGTAATGAAAACCTTATTATAAATGTTGACTGTGTAATATAATCATTTTTCTATATAATATATCATCATATATGATACAAACACTACCAGAAAATCAATATCCTATGGTGGTTTCTAAAACCATAGCAAATCATTTTTATTAATATAATTCCATATCTATTTAGTGAAACGTATGAAAATATAGATAACATAATTATTCAGAAGATGGGTTTTTAAAAACCAATTCAAAACTTTCTTTATTTATAGTATTCATAAAAAATCATGCTATGTATTAAAAAATGAAACCAGTGTCCCCTTTTACCTTTAACCCAACCCCCCACCATCACCTTTTCCCTTAACCAATGACCCCTTTTAATTCCCTTACCCTAAACTATCAACCATCCACTCATGATTCCCCAATATTCACACATTCCCTTCTCCTCTAACCCCCTCACTCATAATAGCCCCCTCTATTTCCCTTGTAGTTGACCCCACAAACCCATTTGTAACTGTCATCTATCACCCATTCCCTTACAGGCCATAGATTTTGAAGATTAATATTTTTCGATTTAAGGTTACTTTCAATTCCTTATCAATTTTTCATTCTTCCCATAAGATCATGGTAAGGTTTTTGGGTTTAGTTTTTCGGATTTTGGTCAAGGTATTGATAGGAGATGATATGTTATAGGGAATAGAAGGTTTCTTGTTAGATCATTAGTGGTTTATCATTAGTTTCTTTTTATTCCTTCACTATTTATTTAGAAAAGAAAATATTTTTGTAATTGAATTAAAATATATAATTTTGTATCATTGTTAATGTGGAATTATTATTCTTTTTTTTTCTTTAGATAAAAAATTGTAATTGATGTTGGATACATGGGACAATGTTGTTTATTGGGTATGTGGTAGAGATGTTGCATTTTTTGGACTACTAGAAATATTTTTTAATATATTGGTGCAATATTATTCTGGTTATTTTCTGATAGTTACCTCAGGACGTGTATGTAATTAAATAATTAAATAATTTAATTTTTTAGTGAAAATGGATTATGTGGATATAATATCTAAATAAATTAAATTAGGTAGTAAAGTGATATAATATGAAAAACATATATGATGTGAAGTGGTGGTGGATTCAAAAGTTTCACTAAAATATTTTATCTCTATGTTGTCCTAAAAAATATCATCTTAAAATTGAATTTGAATAGAAATTTCAGTTTTAAATTGAAATAACTTTAAATTTTTTAATTTAAAAAATTATGATTATCATAATTTTATAAATAAATTGTATTATGTCATTTCTATATATTTATGTAACTATATTTGTTATTTTAAAGCGTTTGAAATTTATTACATATAGAATAAATTTGTATTACATTACCTTGAAATACATATTGGTATATTTAAGGTTTAGATTTTTTTTAGATTTTTCAATTTCAAATCAGTCTGCTGATGAGAGAATAAAATTACCTTATCTTAAATGTAAATTAAAAAAAATTTGGAGGGATATAAAGTATTTGATCACATTATATTGAAACAATATCCTCCTCAATATGTGTTGTGGACTTGGCATGGGGAGAAAATGCTGGAAACATTTTGGTTAGTAATGTACAACATCATAATAAATAAGTTAATGCCCATGTGGTGAAAAATGAAATTCAAAATATGATAAATTATTATTTTAGAATATTATTGAATCATTAGAAGTTTATTTACACATTAATTTATCCAAATATTAATGTTTAAAATTTGAATAATTCATTCATAACTATAGGACAAAATGATCAAGATTATAACATATTAATGGATGATGATTTGAAGACTATTACAATGGAATGAAAAAATGTGTGAAAAAATTATATTCTAAATTTGTTGAAGATAGAAATAAAAAATTTTATGAAGGATGTTCCAAGTATTCTATCTTTTATTTTCTATTAATGGTGTTCTACATAATTTTCCAATATTTAATTACAAAAAAAGTGATTTCCATGATATTTTAATTATTAAATGAGGAATTTTATAAATCAAATATCCCTATATCCTTTTATGAGAGTAAGAATATTATTACAAAACATTTCCTTTTTTATACAAATATATATTATTTACAAAATATTGTAAACATTATTAAAAAATATTCAAATAGAGAAGAGTGAAAAAAATGTTGTACATATAAATGGAACTTAAAAAATAATTATCATATTTTTAATATATATACTACCAAAAATAAATAAATAAATAAATAATGTTATGATGGTTTTATGTAACTTTTCATTTAATCTATGATTGATAATTATATTTATTTCATAAAAAAACTATTTCACCTAATATGTGTCATAGATTTTATGTTAATGATGATGAGTTCATGTTAAATTTAAGATAATAAAAGCAAAAAAATAACTTTAATTTATTACATATGGATTTCTCTACTAATTTTATAAATATGTGTTTGGGATTAGAAGCAGATGTATTAAGTTCTTTTTGGACATTAAGCACTAATTATAACATTTGGATGGTTGTTTTGTTGCCTTATAGTCAACCTCTATGGATGTCTAGAAATTAAAATTAATTCATGATATCAATGTTTATTCCTAGAAATAAAATTTCAAAAATTTACATTATTGTACTCCAGGCTCTTATATAGGAATTATAAGAGTTATGAAATGAAGTTTTAGGAAATTTGGATGCATTTACTTTGAAAATTTTAAAAATTCTTATTTCAGTTATGTGAACAATTAACGAGTTTCCTGGATTATGTAATTTTTCAGGTTAGAACAAACATAGGATTGTATTTTCTAGTTTTTAACTTTCATTTTGAGCCTCAATTACTATTATATAGTAGAAAGGGGGTTTTCATGTGCCATCATCATTTTTTTTGATCTACATCATATATTTTAGTTAAAAAGTGGTGTTTTTAGGTGAAAATATATGTGTGGCTTCCCCTAAAGTTATTTTCTATATTATAAATCTTGAAACCATTATAAAATTTTGATAATGAATTTTCAAAGGGGTTTTAACTAAATGAATATAGTAAAAGAGTTAGAAAACCATTATATGTTACTACAACACAACAATGAATATAAAAATAATATTATTTTAACATCCATATTGAATATTTAATTTGTTATGACATAATATTTATGTTATTAAAATTGATAATAATGTGTGTGATAATGTGGTTTTTCATTCCTAAATGAATAAGGGAAATCAATAGATCATCTAGATGCTCATAAGGATATAGAAGCACTAAATATCAAATATTATTTATGGTAAAATGAGAATGGGAAGTATCCAATAATAATTTTAACAATAAAAACTCAATAAAAATAGTTTTTTAATTAAATATTAAATAATTTTAAATTGATTAATGGATATTCATGTTACATTTCATGAATATTTAATTTTAATAATCATTGAATTCATGGATTTGAAAATCACAACTCACATATACTGAAAGAGAAGTATTTACCTTTAGAAATTCATAATTGTTTTCTAGAAAAAAATAAAAAAAATCATTTTCACATTATTCAAATAGCTTTGTGAGAAGAAATTATACCTAATTAAACTAGATAAACCTCATGAAATTATATTACCAATGTTATTGCATTTGAATATGATATTTCCCCCCAACATTTTTCACTATGATGGTTTATCTAACATTGAATTTGGTCATAAATGATAATGATAGAGGTCCCATGCATTATCGATTTATGTATCCCATAAAGAAGGGCCCTCAAGGGGGATTACCAGCCTCTATTTTTCATAGAGACCATAGTTTTGAGGTTCTTTGTAGACCATTAGTGTCTCTTTATCATGATGGTAGGGTTGGCGACTTCTAGGTGGACACATGCTTCGATGATAGAAGAAGACCTCGTACAAGGTCGGTGGTCTGGCCTCAATGTTGGGTCTATCAGATCATGCACAGATAGAGGGACCTATTATGAGGTATCATTAAATGAGAATGGAAGATCCATCCAATGCGGAAGGATCGCTTTTATGTGACAGCAAGTGGCATTGTTAGTGTCAGGGGTCAAGGTTCTATCATGTTTGGTGTGCGATGATGTTTAAATTCATGATTGGTTTTTATTTTTGGCCTTGATCTCTTCTGATGTAGATCCATATGAGGGATTTAGAGTTGTAAATCCTAGATTTGTGTGTATTCTAAATTAGAAGATTTAGATGGTATGAAATTTGTCATTGGTACTAGGCAGCAAGCATCTTTTCATGGGGCATTGATCATTGGTTGGTCTTGCAATGTTGGAAGTAGGTTATTTGTCAAAATAGTCTAGGAGGGTCTATTCTATTTGTGTTATGTATTTGGGGCCTTTAGTTCATGTTTGAGGACTAAGTGTCTCTAGTGTTATGATCTATGTATGGTAATCCCTCATCCCATCTTAAAAAGGAGGGAAATAAATAAAAGTTTAATGGAATTCGGTCTTGGTAGATATATCCCATTAATATGTATTTTATTTTTATTTTCTTCTCATTAATGGAAAATAATTTCCCTAGTCAATATTTATTATGTTTATTTATTAATTTATTAATTTTTTCCTTCGTTATTTAGTGTAGTGACCCCGAATCCTATCTCTGAGAGCCAGTGTCTAATTTATAATATTGACATATTACACAATGAATCACATCTTGAAGAACCAAAAAGTTTTGTATTCTTATTAAACTATATACACACATGATTCCCACTTTAACTTTAATTATACAAATTACAAATTATATATTTTTAGAATATAATTATTCCATATAGAATATCATTTCATATCATTCATAGTACACATCCTGGATTCTAAGGAAAAGAAAAAAATAAGGGTGAGCTCAGATACTCAATAAGAGTTATGTAAAGATGGATATATCATAAATCAATAAAAATAATCAACATGGAAATATAAATTATTGAACACACATGACCATTAAGTAACCTGACATTGAAGATTAGATAAGGCATAATCAATAATAAAAGGTAAATATCGAAACACATATTCTATTTAATCAGTAAGAGTATTATTATTATTAGATAAGGAATAATCAATATGGATTGATATATAACCGAAAAAACATAACTAGTATTCAATAATATGGGAAGGGGATGCATCTATAGATAATATCATTATGAAAATCTCATGGATAATAATAACAACTAAATTCTCAATGATGGAAATGTTTAATTATTGTAATTCATGACCTCAGGCATCGTGATACCTCTACTATGAAGACCATTTATAATATAGTTTAAAACCATAGGTAAAAAACCATTTAATGCAAGATTACTAATTTTCTTCATCAGACTACTGATGCATCAATGAACTATATTATTCTAGGTTATACCCATCAATGTATTTCCAAATAATTCCTTATATATCAAATAATAAATTTAATTAATTAATAATATTCGATATCATCATATATCCGTATTGAGTAAAGAATACATATTTTTTAATATTTCCCCAAATAATGAAATAAATTTCTAAGTAAACTCCATATGTAGAAATAGTAAATGTTTTTTTAAATAAGTATATACATAATAAATAATATATAAATATATTATAAATTTAATGTCATAATATTATAAGAAAGTGAATATTTCAAGGGATAGTTAATAACTACAAGAATGAATCAAGAAGGTGAATGTTACTACCTTACTCTGTAAAAATGATCCTAAAACAACCACAGAAAAAAATAACGATGGCATCAATACAGCATATCTATTTTGAAGTAAAAATAATAGTTTGTTCTCATTGATGAATACAAAGACCATAAAAATATAATTAAAAACATTATTGAAGAAAATATCATTTTAACTCTATTTTCTTAAAAATAAAAGTTAATAAAAAATTTGGTAAATAATTTTTTTTAAATAAATTTGAACATTATAAATAAATATTTAAAATAGGGATTGTTTTGGGTGGTGGGAAATTACGTACATTCTATACATGTTAAAATAAATATTCATTCACATTTATTGATGAAATCCAAACATGAATATTTTAGAAAATGATATTAATATTTCATTAAAATCATTTTCATATAAGTCATAAAATGTAAAAATTTAATTAAAAAATCATTTGAACAATGTGTTTAACCCATTTTATCTTTCCTTTCACTCACATTATTCCCAATTCATAAGTAGTTGCTATTCCTAAACCACCTCATAGTCATAGGATTCCATTACATTTGTTAAGTAAACATTTATGATTTTTCATGAAAATAAATCCCTATATAGATAAAAACAGGTATATTTGGTTATGTAATAAATTCATCTTGGGTTAGTAACCTTAATAATATTTGGTTAGGTATATCTTAGTCATCATCAAAGTGCATGGTGAATGGTCCCTTATTGTGCCTCATGTTTGACACTCCCGATGGATATAAAATGGATAATTATCATAGTCTTTATAAAATATAACATTTACTTTATATAATAGCATATAATTTTTTTTATTTGGTCTAATACCATTTAAAATATAATTTCCTAAAAACATTGAAAACATTTAATCTTGAGAAGGACATTATTACTTATAACCTCATATAAGTCACTTATTGTGGGTACTTTTTGAAAACTACAAATGCATATTTATTCCTTATTTGTGTTGAGGGAATTCACATAGAAATTATTAAAAATTCATTGACATGGTAAATATATTAATGTCCCATATGATCTATTGTTCTGTATGATAGGATCGTGTATGATAATTTCAATTGGAAAAATATTCCAGGTATATCAAAGTTGTTATCCTTGTACATTATTCCATATATATCCTATAGTCATTTACTATGTGATTAAATAAATTGAAAATTTATGTGATGGGGGGCCCAAATTATATATCCCTTTAGTGCACTTTCAAGTCTAATGAGACAACAGATATAGGTTAATGGGAGAATCCTTAACCTTTTTGTATAATGTTTTGTCACAAAGCCTCAATTATATGTTTATAATTTCTATCATTATGAAATTCTATCTTTCATATTATTATATGATCCCTGTGATTATGTATTTATATTTATTTCATGGATTACATTTATGTATTCAATGTTATGGATGAAATTATAATAATTATTTGTCTCATAGCATATTTATCTTTTATTAGATTCTACTGCATGTCTTCCCATACTCACCATTTAATCTCGTCACCTTTACTATATTTTACCATTTCTCTAGGTAATGAAGTGGGATACTATGAATGAATATCACTATGGATAACATTGTGAACACATGTTTCATAATTTTATGTTATAAAATATATATTTTTAATTTAATTATTATGTATCTAGTCTCTTGAGGACTACTAAACCTTGATCCTCATAATAGAATATATTTAATGCCATTTTAATTATAATAAATAACCTGAAATCTTAGGGTAGCTAGGGTTTTGGTAATTATATGTAGTGTTGTTTGATATACTACCTTAATAGGATCCATTATTAATTGAAAGAAACAAATACATTATTTCATGTTTTCTCAAATAGATTATAATTGGTATGCATGTCAATATAGATCAAATGTGTTTCATTTTTTGATGTGTTCAGTTAACATTTCTTGTCTGTTCAATAAATGAAAATTAGTTGTCAGGGTTTTATGTTTTTTAGAAATTTTAATTGTTGAATGAAAATTTATATGGTGGAATGATGCATGTATAAAGTGTATTTTTTGAAAATTAATGACAAGTATAATAACTTCATTATTTTGGTTTTTGGAAAATTATTTAATTTTATTTGTAAATATGATTAGAAAATTTATTTTTAAAATGGGATTAGTTTTTATTGAAAGAACTATAAAATTCATAGATCATGGGGTTTATTAGTTCTAGTAAAAACCCATGGATTCCATGGGTATTTTGAGAGAACGCAAGTAAGTTATATTTGTGTAAAGTTATTTTTCTAGGTTATAAAAATATGAAATCAATTCTTTATAACTAGGTTTTCTTAGTTTTCAATGATTGGACCACAAAAGTCAATTTTTTTTAATTGTTTTTTGAGAACTGTATTTTGGGTTTGATTAGAGATAGACACAAGATTTATGTTTGTAGTATGTGTTTTCAGAGCGAGGTATGAGTATTTGGGTATAGTAATTGGTTAATTTTTATGTAGGCCTTATTAGTATGTGTTTTTGGTTTAGGATTCTGTAATTGGGAGCATAATTTGAAGATATAAACTTTTGATAGTGAGTGTTTTTTGAAGGGATCATGTAAGGACTTAGTTTTTTTATTACTATTGAATTTTTATTGATATGTTCATTTTTACATCATTTTATTCTGTGGATTTTGGATATAATTGGGGTAAATGAGTGGTTATAATTATAACATGAGCTCGTGTATGGACGATTTAGAGTAAAATTATTCTTGTGATGACATGGAAGTCATGAGATATTAGTGAGAGTCTTGGTGTTTAGGGTATGTGACCCTCAATTAATAGTTTACTGAGATGTGAAATTCATATTATAAAAGTGTGATTGAAATTCAAAGGGATAATGAGTCATGTTAGTAAGGAATTTGTGACTAGTATAGTTCATTATTTATTGTTTGGTGATCAATGAGGCTTCTTAAGGATGAGAATAATTATGGTAGGTATTTTTTAATTACATTGACCTTTAAATTTTTTTAAAATTATAAGAGGGTTAAAATTCCATTAAATTTATTTTTGGAACAATTTAAATTTTTTGGGAATTGATCTATGGGGGGAAATTTTAGAGATATTACAAGTGTTTAAATAAATGTTTCAGAGGTGGAGATATATATCTAGAATACCAATAAATTTTTTTGATTGATTTCAAATTAAAAATTCATAAGGTTTTGGAATATACTATCATCAGGTACCTATTATCGTACTGTCCTGTTACTTTTGGATTTACTAGTGGGGTTGTACCACTAGTTTTTCAATCTAATGGCTTGTAACCATGCACTAGGGACCTGATGAACTACCAATTTACCAGTATAGATGCATTGGGTACTTTATATAACCTTATTTCCTTTTAAAGTAAAAGGTAGTTATTTCATAGTATTTTATTTTATTCCTTCAATTTTCATTGCAGCTATATATCCAAATTTGTTGGAGGGATCCCCTCCCCACCTATCCTTTCTCTTTTTGGTTACCCCTTAATATTGGGTGGTTTGGGTGTTGTTAAACATTTTTAATCATGGAAATATATTCCAATTCTTCTTTCTTTTGACTTATTCATAATTATACTCTAATATTTATATTTCCAGCAAGGGATTAAGTGATTATTACATAAAATAATAGCGTAATATTGTTTTTTATGGGGATTTCACATGTGGTTTATTGAGGAGGATTAAAAAGGGTAGATCACCACTGTCGCACACTGGTTGACTTTACGTATTTATATACCTCGACCGGTCTAACTATGTAATAGACATTAATTTCATTATTAAATATATATTTTTGGGATGTTTGGGTTTGAAGTGTAGTTAATAGGAAAATAGATATTTTTTAGGAGGAAATGAATAAAGAGTATGCCCCTTGGTAATAGGGATCATCGGGTACCCAATGGTCCTGGTCTGAGTTCCCTCAAGGGTTTCTAATGGAACTGGGATTCTATTTTGATCAAGCATGTTTCCATCACATTTTAGTAGGTATTTCATAATTTTGTGGGAAAAATAAACAATAAAAAAGTATTGTTTTTTTTAAATTAATTAATCCCTTATAATTTCTTTGACTTGGAATTAAAAATCATTTCTCACTCAAAATATCCTTGGTAGATATACTCACCCTCTATCTCATCCCCATGGGTCGGATTTTAATTCCTTTATCCATGAATCTTCAATTGGTCATGGTTGTTCCTCTTCATCACGGTAAAGGCTTGAATTGCCTCCAAATCTATTATCATTGCATTTATTTCTTGTTAATAGCTATAAAACTCATCTATATTTGTTTAGTATTTTGGGATCTCTATACCACTTCAGTATTCATCTAATATGGTACCTATATAAGGTTATATTGGGAAATATTTAATTATTTCCTTAGTTTTCTTCTTTGATTTAAATTTTAATGTCTATATTAGTCCAAGATATATCTCATTTTCTATTAAGATTAACCAAACATATATATGGCTGATAAATCATTTTCCTTGAACCCCATATAGATACTCTATGAACTAATTGGTGGGTGAACCTCTTCTCCCTCTCATATTTTTTGAGAGTTGGTTATGCAATTATTTTAGACCAAGTGAAAATATAATAAATGAATTGTCTGAAATCAATAGGGTTTGTTATTCCCTCTATTTTAAAATTAAAATATTCTATTCTAGTATATGATCATATTATCCATATTGACATGTTCATGTGATATTCCATTTAATTATTTATTACTGAGAAGATTTCATATATTTCATTAGGTTTTCCCTGGTTCCCTTAAGTGGTTATGGAAAAAATAGACCTTTATTTTTTTGGTATACTCTTGATAAATTCATGATAAATATGTTGTTTTTGTTACTTATTATTTCCATAGACATGGCATGATATCCTAATCATACTTACCTACTGTTAACAATGTTTAAATTCTATTACAACTTGATGGAAATATTTGATAGCATTATTTTAAATCTAAACACTATATTATGCTTAATTTTTATCTCTTGATTAAAAAGTAATGATTAAAGGTGATAATATGTGAAGGAATAAAATGTTTCAAGGAAACATTGGTTGGATAAATAGTTTGATGACATGGTATGTTATAATAGAACCCCAAATAATTTATAGACCATTCCCATTCTTCAAGGGATGGGTTTTATGATTTTTATAACTCAATTATAATCAAACACATATCCCCTTTATGGAATGGGTATTTCATTTAAACTGATTTATTATTATTCATTGGGAACTTCTATAATATTTTATAGTATCATCCATCTCATTCACAAACTCGAGGAACAAAGTTGGTATGTATTCTATGAATCATTCTAGTATATGGGTTTATTTAGATTTGGTTATTTGTTGTTTATCTTGGATAGTCTTACTACTTATGTCACTATGCTGTAATTATTGATTCATATGGTCTATCTTTTGATAGTATTTTAGAGATGGGGTCATGATTTTCAGCTGGTTATGTTTTACTCATACCCTTCACAATCCCTATTTGGATGCATATATATACTCTAATTCGTTATTTTAGAAAAGGTAATGACCTAAAATGTAGGAACTAATTAGTTGTGGAAATTTTGTGTTCAAGTGATTATTTTTAAGTCCTATTTGTAGGAATTTAGTATTGAATCAATAGGGATGTTCTTTATTGTTTCTTAAGGTTCCTTTATGCACATGAAATTTTATTTTGGGGCTTATTTGTCCATGTTTGTTTGGTGCATTATGTTCACAACTTTTTTTTCTTACTCATACTGTTTTTATCACATGGAGATATTATGAAACTTTTTCAGTTATGTGTACACATACATATACCTATTATACATAATATATCTAGAAAACATTATAAGATGATTTCTTAATTATGTAATATCATGTGATAGGGACTTTCTATCTCTTCATTTCAACCCCTAGGTATTATATAATATTTATAGAGGGTAAACCATCTCCTACATTATTATATCATGCCCTTAACATTTACACCAGCCTCTAGAGATTTAGATGTGTGTGTTTGGTGTTATAGAGACCTGACCTAGTTCCATTAAATTTATCAGGACCCAATCATTATAATATAATAAAAAATCCATTTCAACTATTGTCATGTCTAAAACGTGAAATACATAATGAGATAGATATATCAGGACATGAAAATTAATCCATATATTTTCATATCCATCATAATTGTAGTGTAATATTGAGTCACAAGGGTTTATATGAGATTTATCCTCCATTATTAATTAAATATTATTCAATTTATTTTGGTATCATGCATTATAATAGACATTGATAGATAAAAACAATTATGATTTATTCCATGTCATGTTTTTACTTGTTATTGTTTATTATATTAATATTTTAACTAGAAGAAAACTCATGTTAACTGAAACATTAACAATTATTAATTGGTGTTTTATCACATATTTATTGTTAATATGTATGTTAATATGGGTTAGAATATGGTTCTAACAATTGTTATCTCCTTAGTATATTAATGGTAGTTATACACTTTTTCATGTATCCTAAACTTACTTTTACATGTTTATACATGATTCTTTTAACATGTAGAAACCTTTTAAGAAATATTTTCAAAAGTGTTTAATAATTAAAAGTGTTTTAAAAATTTATGTATGGGGAGAGGGATATGTTACACCGAACCTATATGATAAAAATAATGTCTTCTCTTTTTTACTCATGGGGAGAAGGTGTTGATATTATTATACACTTTATAATTGAGGCATCCACCTAGAATACCACCTCTTACTGATCAGGAAAGGGAAAAGGATGATAATGCACCGCCTGTTAAACCACCTGTTAATGCACATATCTTATAGGGGAACTAAAATTTTCTTTAGGAGGCTGGTTAGGGACCATTATTATATGAGCCTATAGCCTCTAATGCGGTGAAAGATTTTTAGTTTCATTATACACCAGTTTTTTAGAATAACTTATCATCATAAAAGGATATAGAGTGAATTAATCATCTCTACCACATATTATAAAGTATCAAAACACATGGGAAAATTTCCTTTGGGTATCCACATTCAGGTTATATTGGTAGATGTTTCTATGGTTGGATTTGATGATTAACATTAAAAATGAATGTGACATCACCTAGAAATTATTTTAAGATTTTTTCTTGAGTAATTTTATCTAGATATCTTATGATAGGTGAATGAGAAGGAGTTCATGAGCCTTTAGAGAGGTTTGATATCAAATATAGAGTATGCTTATACCGTTAGAGACATTTTATGCTTCTCTTACTCTATGAGTGGTGGTGATGAGTCTAAGGAATTCTACATTGATATGGTCTTAAAAGAGATGATACAAATGTAGGTGAATCTCTGCAAACTATATGACTTCCTTGAAGTGGTAAAAAAACTATTTTAGTTGATACATGTTCTAAGTGAGGCTTAAGTATTGGTGTCCTTATACTTAAATAATTGATCAAAGATAGGTCATCTAGTGGATGGAAATGAATATGGTATAAGGGGAGTCATTGTAGGTCATTCTATTACAATTAGGGAAGTGCTTCATTGACTGATAACTCGAAAAGACCATTTATTTAGTGTCTCCAATGTGGGAAGTGGGTTTTTATCAAGATCGATCATACCTTTTTGCTGAATCAATGCCATTCATGAATCTAGAATGGTCACATTCAAATATTTTTGCAATGATTTTAATTAAGAAGCATCACACAACAACTATAACTAAACTATGAATTGTAGTCTCAGTCAGCTATAAATTATACAAAGGTATGTTTACCACTATTAAGGAGATCGAGTTAAGGAGGTTATCATGGTAGTTAGGGTTTTGTGGTAGCCATAACAACTTTTGGATAGTACTTTCTCCCTTATTTTCTATTTTAATGTTCTATAAGGACATCACTTATAGATCATTCCTACATCGATATCAATATGGAGAAATCTACTGCGAGAGGTATTATTTTAGTTTCTTTTACTTTGGACTATGATTTATTTAATACAAGGGAATAAAATTCCTCTAATATAATAGAAATTAGTGTCTTTATATAATTTTAATGTTGAATTACCATCTTCTAAAAATAGTAAAGAATGATCTTTGGGGAATATAATCAAGAATACCATTAATTATGTGTATTATGACTTAGATATAAAAACTTATTGGATTTTATAGGATCCCATTGTGATAGATATGATATAATTTAACATAATTCTACATATAAATTAGTTAAACCAGTTCAGATACTCTACTAATTTTTATCATAGAAGGGTGAAATTATCATCCCAAATAATTTTTCAGTATATACTATAAGGAAGTAGTCATTTTAACCGGTCAAAGAGGATCCAATAAGAAAATATATGTTCTCTCATTAAGGAGATTATGGGAATCATGCTTATGGTTGTTCCATCTATATGGTGTCATATTTTACCTCTTATTATGGATTTATATCTATATGCTTCCTAGATTCTTTTTCCAGATCCAATAAAATGATGGGTGGAATTAATTATTGATCTCTTAAAAAAAATAACATCACTCCTCTATATCGAATGGATACAATTGAGATATGTTAGTTGAAAATATATATGTAGGTTCATGAAGAAAAATCGTTCACCATGATGAGAACATCTAAATTGAATGATTTATTCCTCTTTTATAAAATGAATGATGGGCGTTTGTGACTCTATACAGAATACTAGAAATTGAATATGGTGATGTTCAATAATCATTTACTTTTCCCTATATTGATGATGACTTCCTGAAATTAATGTGGGAAAGGTTTTATTCTAGTATTGACCTCTGGTCAGGCTATCATAATCATCATGAATGACTTTAGGATTTTTTTTAGAAAGGTGAGCATGGGGGATATATATTGAAAATAAACTAGAGTTACAAGAGTCAAAAATAGAGAATTTTACATAGGTCTATAAAGAGGGTTGGTAAGAGATAAAAAGGTAGGGTAGTAGAGAATATGTGTCTTTCCTCAGAGACACCATTGTTTGAAAGGCCATCAGCATGTAGGTTAGCCTCAAAAAAGATGTGGGTGATGTTGACATTTATTGGGGGGGTCTTTTCCAGCAGGTTCATCCATTTTTCTGTTAGCTTTCGTGAGATATAATAATTCACATCATGGTGGCTTAAACAGTTAATCTTGAGTCACATTCAAAAAAAGATATCAAAATATTCATTTTATATCATCAAATTCATGTTTATTGATCATATTCTATTAGAAACTAATGATATTATATATCCTCAAAATATTGAATAAATTATTTCCTAGAATGTTCCTTCTAATGGGTTTGATATTAAGAGCTCCCTTAAGCATATGGGATTTTATCTATGTTACATACATGACATCTCTATGATTTTTATACATATGAAAACAATGATTAAAAAATGGGTTAATTTTCATGGTCTGATGAATACAAGGATGCTTTCTATGATCTAAATAAGTGGTTAACTATTTCTATAATGCTAATACCTCCTCATCTAGGTGAGGAATTGAATGTGCACTAAGATACTTCTTCTATTGGACATGATTTATTTTTTATACAGGGTCATCAGGTAGTAAAATATGGTTTTGGGAGATTGACCCCACATAAATAGAACCACAATACCCATGATCTTTCTATAATAATAATTGTTCATCTCATAAATTATTCAAGTTATTAACTTTTTGGTGATATATTTATTGTTTTTTTCAATCACAAGAGCCTTAATTACACTTTATCCTAGTGTGATTTCAATATGAGGTTTCAATATTGGGTTAAAAACCTTGAATATTTCAACATTTACATTCATTGTACACCTGGAGAAAGAAAAATAGTTGTCAATACACTCTTCTAGAGGATTCACTATTAGTGGGTGATGATGGAAAATGATGATTGGTGGTTTATGTCCATAATTAATAAACTCCAATAGGATGTGATTTAGAATCATTGGTAATCATAGTTGTATCATATTGAACTTCTCTCATCAATATTATATAATCTATTATAATCCTTAGTATTTGAAGTTGAGAGCATCATTATTCATGAAATATTGAATATTGGGGATATCATTGACAATTGGAATCAAGATCCTTATTCCTTATTATATAGGCATGGGAGGATTGTAGTGCCTATAACCTCATTCCACCATGGAAAAACTAAAATTTAATAAGGAATCAATTTCTAATTCTTGTTTATTTGTTTTAATATAGACATTAAAAAATTCCAATATCAATGTATGTCTTACTAATAAGTTAAAAATGAACATCCAAATTCTATAGGTACTATTTAACCACATCCTCCACCATTATTGAAATGGGATGAGTTCAAGATGTAATTTTTGAATAGGATTCATTAATATAGAAAAGTTCTAGATATATTTTTGGTAAATTTTGACCATTTGGACCAGATGTCCCACTTCCTACCTATAAAGGAAATTTCATCAGTTGAGTAATTAGGTATGTTATTTTTCAAAGAGTTCGAGAAGAATCAAGGGATTCTATTAATTGTCATTTCTAATAGGAATCCTATATTTACATCCCATTTTAGAAATATATGGATAGATAAATTGTTTATCTAGTTAAACCGAGTACCGGTTTTTAACCACATACTAATGAACATTCTGATCAAACTATCTATATTCTATAGGATATGCATTTGGCCTTCATAATTTTGATTTGGTGGTTCATGGGGGGATCATCCATATTTAGTATAATTATATTAAATTAATAGTTATTATTCATCGATCCAAATGGAACCTTATGAATTATTTTATTGAAGGAAAAGTTATTCTCCTCAAGGTTAGATATATAAGATAATCTTCTAGGATTATGACAGATATTTATCTAGTACATCATAGAAAGTGAAATTAATTTAGAATTATCTTGTAACTTATAAAAGATTAAGAAGGTCCTATGATAATTAGTGGAGGTTTATTTAGAATTTAACATAGGTTTCTATACATTCCTTTGGGTCCCACAAAGGTTGATTCACTGATGAATGCGTATTAAAAGGAAATTCTATTAAAATTTTGGGGAGACCTGGAAAAACTACATACCAATTTTCCTTTTCTCCTAAATTTAGAACCATGAATAATACTTTTCATGTGTCTCAACTGAGGAAGTATGTTATTCACCCTTTATATATAATTTTATTCAATGATATTGATTTTGGGACTCATGCATCCTATGTATAGTATCTATTATTCATCTTCAACTAATGTTGATAAATTTTATTGGGAAAGATAATCCCTCGTGTTTGGGCTAGATAATAGCATGGAAAGCTCTAGGATGAGACTTGTGAGTGATAAACTAAAGTGAGATTCCAATTTTCCTAATTGTTCCCTTAAAATGCAAATTTAAGCTTCTCAGGAATAAGAAGCCCGATGGTGGGGAGGTTGTAAAGACTCCATCCACTATAACTAGGTAATCCCAATTTTGTAATTTTTTAAAGCTATTTTAATGAAATTTGGGTTGAATTGAACCTAGGAGAAAAGGGAAGGGTTTTGGATAAACTATAAAAGGTCACTTTAAGGGCCCCTTAGGATTGGGAACCACTAGGCACTTCATTTTCCATGACCAGGTGCCCAATGGGGCTCTTAAGGGATTGGGGATTCTGTTTTGATTTAGTAGGTACCTAGTTCATTCTAGTAGGTACTCGGTATATTTCATGAAAAATAACCTTAATAAATCGTATTTTTTTTCAACTCATGATTATACCCCCTTTCACATCTATAAATTATTTGGTTGTTCTATTCACCCTCATTCTCATATCTATGGATCCCATTTATATTCCTTGATCCAAGAAGCTTCAATTGGTCATTAGTGTTCCTATTGATCAAGGAATGGTCTTTAGTTTCTTTGAAATATTTTACTATTTTATTTTAGATATGTTAGTAGGTGTAAATATCATCTCTATATTATTATGTCTTGTGAGGTATCTCTATCACATAAATTTTCTTCCATTATGGTAGCTACAAAAGGCTATCTTGGGTGATCATAAGTTATTTCTTTAGTTTTCTTTTTTGATTTTTTTGTTTCATGTCAAGATCAATCTGATCCCTATTTCTCTTTTGGTTATAGGATAAACCTAAAATTCCTATGGTGGCTAAATCATCTTCAATGAACTCCAAGGAGAAGATCTATAAACAAATTAGCTTATAAACCTATTCAGCCTCTAATATTCTTAGAGTGTTGAATTGGAAATAGTTTTGGTCCAAGGGAAAACATATAAATGAGATTTTTAATATTAATATGGTGTGTTCCCATAAATTTATAAAAAAAAGATTCACTACTGATTTTTAATTATACCATGATGACATTCTCATGGGATGTGCCTTTAATTTATTTATTTTAGAGTTAATTCCAAAGAATTATTCTTTTATTTTATTTACCCTTTATTGGTTTTGAAAAAAATAAGTTCCTTATTAATGTGTCATACTATTGAGAAATTTTTAAAAAACATTTTTATTTTGTTTATAATGATTATCATGGAATTTTCATTATATCTGAGTCATACATGGCTGTTGTTCACTATATTTCAAATTTATTATAGCTTACTTAAAATGATTGAGATCATGAATTTAAATCTAAAAATTATATTATGTGTAATTATAATCTATTGATAGGAATGTTTTTAATAATGGGGGGGGGAATACGTGTGAAAATAAATGCTTCCAAGATACTACATATTTTATCAAAAATGTCAAAGACTTGGGATGAGATTGTACTTCCCTAACTCTTTTAGAACCTACTCCCTATTCCCAAAAATTCAATCTATAAGATCATCCATAATTTTGTATACAAAAACCCACTATTACCTATATAGAATGAGTAATTCAAATGGAATTATTTATGATTATTCAGTGAGAAGAAATATAAGACTACTCAGTCTTACTTGCCTCAGAAACCAATCTAAGGCTCAAAGATAGTGTCAAAGGTATAGATCCTTCCAATATGTGGATGTTTTATAGTTTATACTTTATTAGTTCTCTAGGATAGTTGTCTAGAAAATCCTAACTAGATCTTTCTGATTTTTTATGCAATTTTTATTATCACATGTTGTTAGAGGTGGGGTGGTGACTTCCTATTACTAATGTGTACCATCATGGATAGAATATATGCTTGTTTTCTGTTTAAGAGTTTGTTTCTCAGGTTTAGAGGTTATATTATTTGTTTTGGTATTTCTATAAAACCTACTACTGGTTCTATATATTGTAGTAATTAACACTATAACCACCTGATTTATGATGTAAATTATGCATTGGGTATAATCTATGATAATAGATTGGGGAATAAATTCTTTTTAACTAAAAATCCTATTTTTATATCATATAATCATCTCTCTAGATAATTTACCCTAAGATAGTGTGTTTTTAAAATACTCGATTCATGGGACAATAACATCATAATATTGTGGTTTACGACATAAACCAATCATGCCTAGTAGGTTTTAGGCACCACTCACATAACTCCCTACTTCATTTAATGTGAGGCCTCTCCATAGAACTCCTAGTATCATTTTAGGAGATTTTTGGTGTCTCCCCCTCTTTCGAATATCTTCATTTGATGCTCAATCTCTGAGTTGTATATGTTTCTTCTCTTTGGGTTAGATTCTTTTCTGATACTTTACTTCTATTATTGTGACAGCAGTGTTGGACTATGCCTATAAGTTCTACGATCATATAATGATACTTTTTCAATTACCTCTAGATCCATCATGTGATATTCTTTTGGGGGTTAGACGTTGTGTTTCTTGTGGTGCAACATATGAGCTCCTCATGTTATGTTGTGATCATTCTTCTTCACTAACAATTTCCTTTATAGAATCAATTATAAGTTGTAGGAATCGATGTTGGGACCTCTATTTATTGATATATCATTCTTCTAATGTGTGTAGATCTCATTTCAGGTATTTATTGAAATGAGGCTGAGGTAGGTGGTTTTATATCTCACCTCCGTTGGATGAACCGTAATTTATCTTCGTTTTTAAAAAAAATTATTAACAAATTTCCATGATTAATTTATATAAATAAATCTATTTGTAATAAGAGATGTTTTTCCCTTATTTTTGTAAAAAATGTGTTTTAAAATCATTTTGAAATTTATTTTAAATGGGTATTCAATAATTTTTTTAGATTAAAGGGCTATTTGGAATTGTTTGTAATATTTAAATCCCTTAAACCTTGATTTGATAAATGTAGCAGATGGGAAGACATGGGTACTTAGGTAGAAGTTGTAGTATAAGACCACAATTATTTTATAATTGAGGGGTTCACTCAATGGGTGTTCCTCTACTCCCTATGATTATTTTTCTAAGGACTTGATATTGACCTTCTTGGGGGGTTCACTCATTGGACATCCCTCTTCATAATAGGACTGTGTTCTATAGAATTTAGTTTTCCCTTGTCATTAATTATGGTAGGACTATTCTTTTATCTTGACATACTCTAATCCTCAGATATTTTATCACTATTCATTTTTTCCTCTTCTATATACCTACTTTGAGATATTTGGATTTATTTTTTGAAATGGATTTACATTACTTGTTTTAAAACATTAAAAAATGGAATCATTTACTATTATTTTAATATCAAACTACTTTATTGCTTATCATGTCATGTTTTCCAAAAAATGACATTTTTGGATTATATTTACAGAGGCTTTATATGGAAAATCAAACTGGTCTCCTAATGATCATGTTTAGATCACACTGTGCACACCCCTTTGGTAGTGTATATACATAGTATTTTCTTATGATGAAGAAAAAGTAAACTCACCATTTTGTGGTGGTGAGGTTTATTTATTATAAGTATGGGTAGATAGTGGTGAGATGGTGGGATATTTCCCACATATCACATGGAGTAGTGGTTGTTGGTTTTAGTTTTCCACATGGTTTCTTTAGACATGTAACTTTTGTTTTCATGGATTTCAAATTGTATTGCTACCACTATTTCACTTTTTTATAGTATATGTTTCATCTATATTACTTCAAATATTTCTATCCATTGTGTATATTTATATGTAACATAGTTTGTTCAGGTTGGGAAAAATATTTCCCTCTTGTATTTGATTAATACCCGGGTGCCAGTCTTCAGCTCACTGGGTTCGAGAACACTATGCGGGTCTATGTACATCTTGTTCGAGAGATTTTATTAGAGGATTTACATGGTCAATTTATTATATTATTTTTAACTCAAACCATTTATGTTCATTTTTTTGATTTTTTATATTCTAAAATTTGTGATATGAGAAAAGGTAATGCCCCCAAAAATGGGATCTAATTCTACATGGAGTCTTAGAGTTTTGGTCGTACCATTTTGGACCTCCTGGTGGTAGATTATAATGGGATATGAAAGTCCATAATTGGAGATTATGATGGAATTATCATGAATAAGGGATCATAGTTTATGGATTCTTAGGCCATGTATGGTTGAAGGATATTGTGAAAACATATTTCTTCATTTTGTTAGTTTTTTGTATCACATGGGGATATTTTTTAAGTTTTTTGGTTATAAATAAACGTACATTTAGTTATTCCACATATTGTGTCTAGATATCCTAATAATTAGATTCAATTATTATTTAAGATATGGTGATAGCATCTTTCTAAAATTTTAGGTTATTCAATGGGTATTATGAAATATTTATAGAGAGGAATGACCATATACCACACTATTACATCAGAACCTATGATTTGTGCTATCCTCTAGGGATCAAGAGGTGTGATTGTGGTGTATGAGCTACCCGACTTAGTATTTTTCTTGCTATTATGAGACAATTATTATAAGTTTCATCACGTACTGAATTTAATTATCGATTTTTATAAAATTTATTAAAATGAACATTGATTTTATTTAGAATTATGTTCTTTAGTGTGTTATTGGTTTCAATGTGAATCAATAGTGTATTTTACAACATTTCTCGTGGTTTTGTTATCATTGTGTCATGGGTTGTGTTTTGCCATCTTTAGAATAATTATGAATTTTTCAATAAAATGATTCAGTGTAAGCTTCATTATTTTTAAAATGATAAGATATGTGATTTTTATCATGATTATGATCAAAACTATGTTTCATAAATGAAATGGAAGCTCTAATGAGGTAAGAATGTTTAAATCATTAAAAATAGTGGGTGTCTGGAATGTGTGACATGATTGTTATCTTGCTGTATTTATAAGGTTATTATTATTACTAAAGTTTTGATTATATAACATTGAATTTATCCATAAATGTTATAGTCTCATATAATCATGACAGTTTTCAAGGTATTTAGAGCTTTATAAATTGTTCATTGCTGGAAATCAATTCGAATGAGTGTTAGTTGACCATATATTGTATGATTAGGTGGTATGTGTTGGTTTTAAATGGATTCTTAAGATAACTATGTTTTGATCAATAAAATGGGATTTTAAATATTGGTGTATTTTGAAATATAATTGAAATGAAATAGTGGATTATTTTTTAATTGGTTACAAAAAAATGCATTTGGTTCAAAGTGGATTTTCAAAAGTAAATTGTTTTACCTTAGAATTTTGGGTTTAAATGGATAGGATTGTGACTAAAATATTAATAGGAAATTCTCATTTAAGGTTTTTGTTTTGAAATGGTATTTCAATCATAAAGACAATGTTTACCAAATATGTTTTACACTTTTATTTAGGCAAATGAACTTGGATAATTTTACTAGAATGGGTTTCCTTTTTATGTAATTTTTTAAAAGGGATTCTTACTGGTTTTTTAAAAGGTAAGTGAAGAGGTATTGTTTTTGTAAATGGTTTAATCTAATTGATCATGGGAGGGATAAAAACTACTTGATAATGCTTTTATACAAGTGATATATGCTTGACTTATGGTTTCTATGTATGTTATCTCACGTTTCATGAAAATATGTGATAACATATACACCATATATGTGAAATCATCCCATTGGTGATTGGTTAGTGGGATTTATAAGGGATTTATAGTTTGATTCTTAATGTTGGTATATTCATCAGACCCTGGAATATACCCCTAGAAATTGATAATTATTTTTTGGCTCTTTTGTATTCTTGAATGGATGTATTGAGTTATGGGGTGTTTTAGGCTCTTGATTGAGTGATAAATTATAGGTTTTTATCAGAATAGAGGTAATCATGTGAATTTGTGTGTGAATTAAATATAAATTTAGTGGTGGGTGGTGTTTTTCAATATTATAATTTGGGATGTGATGAAATTTTTGATGAGTGATTAACCTCTTTATTTTTGTATTGGAGTGATACTTGATTGACCATAGGGATGGTGTTGTGAGATATCCTTTGTTATGTTTTGATTGATTTTTATGGAATTATTATAGGGAAGTAGCCTTTGTATTGTAATGATCTTAAATGTGGTTCAAGATATTGGATTTATAGATGCATGGTCTCCTACTTAGTGATGTTGATAGGAGTAGAGTGGATTCCTCCTTAGTGATGTTGACTTATATGAGTTTGAGACTGACCAACTAGGAATGTAGCCTTTGAGGTGGTGTTTTAACATGATGGAAAATATTATGGAGCATAATTATTTTTACTTTTGAGGATACATGTGTTGATTATTTTCTCAACTGATATTATACTTGAGGAATAAATTAATTAATCATTATTGTTTTGGATATAGAATGGTGATATTTGATGATCTATGAAATGAGGTGGAGTTTTCATTTTAGAATTTTGTTCTCTACATGTAATTAAAAACACCTACATCCTTCATGTACATACTTATAATAATACCTTAGTCTTGGGAAATATGTGTTAATGGTAATGATATATTTTTCAAAGGATAAGTGTAATGATGTTGATATATGATCTGAGGGAAATAATTAGAGGAATAGTGTTGTTATATTAATAATGGGATCTATATTTTATAGCTAATTTACATATATGGGTTAAATATGAAAAACAAATTGGGTAGTTAAGTATATATATCAATTGAGGACTGGTGAGCTAAAACGGGGTAGAGCATGAGAGTAGTGATTATTATTTCTTGTTATTGGGTCCTATTCTATTATGTCATATGTATTTTATCAACTGATTGTGATTTAGTTGTTATTTATTTCATGGGATCCCCTTGAACACCCTTTTTATATTTTATTTTCATTTGATTATTAATATTGACGATTGGAACCTCTTTAGTATTTTTATTTCATGATATTATAATTATTTCCCATGACATTTTGGTGTTTTTATTAATAGGATGTGAGATTATTAATGTGTTAGGTTTGAATCTAAAGAGTGAGAATTTATTTTTTTTCATACCTATTGATGTATGAATATGATGAGATGTGATGGATTGTATTTTATACCTCATAAGGAAATGACTGTTTGATAATATTTATATATATTATTAAAGGATAGTTGGAATTAGACTGAGTTGGGTAGTACAAGTGAGTCAAAACGAATGTGAGCCTTCTAGGCCTGGTGACACTATATATGAATTTTTATGAACAAGAATCGGTTATTTTTTGGGTGTGTTGAGTTATACTCACAATATTCCGTTACATTCCATAGAAATTCACATCAATTCACATGATCACTAGTGATCAATGAGTCAAGGTGAGTAGGGGAATCGTACTGGATTATTAGACTCACCCTTTCCCTTATGCATGACATGGTTTTCAATATACATGGATAGAAATGATTATTTTTCTTTTAAACAAATTTATTACCTTATAGATACATGCATAGGTTGTTACAAGTAATATGGAAAAGGAAAATGAATTAGAAGTATTTTATTAGAGGGTTTTGATATATGCCATTTTATTATAATTTCAATATTGTACTATTTTATATTGGATAAGGTTATATCTTATTTACTAATTTTTTATTCACGTGATGTACAATTATATTTATTCTGATCAAATATATTTATACTATGTCATTTATATTATTTTTTACTTTTATATTGTGGACTATAAGACATTTTCTTTGTTCCATATTTTATCTCTATATATTTTGAGAATATCTATTACATGAACGAGGCATGCTGAATTTTTGGTAGATTTAGGTATGACCCTTGTAGGTTATATATGAGGGTATAATCTCTCAAAAATTATTATATTCCCTAAATTCTGGTCAAAACCTCTAGCATATTGGGAGGCATGTCTGATGTAATGTAGTATCTTTGGATTAATTATTTTTTGGGTTAGTTAGGAAAGGGAAATATAATGTGGTTTAAGAGTATGTTTTCAGTTGAGATAGAGTTAGTTATAGTTGTAAATAAGATACTAGGACATGGGAGGTAGATCATAATCATTCTTGGATAACATGTATTTAGTGAAATCTCAATTCTATGGGGGATATTTCTATGCCCGGTGTAAGATTACAAGGTTGAGTGAGGATTTGGATTGGGATTTTTAGGATGGAAAAATACTATATTGTTTCATATAGATAATAAAATACAAATTTTTCATTGTTTATGCATCATAGTAGTGAAATTATTAGGGAATCATATGAGTTCATATGAGCAGTGTTTTTTAACAAATTTCCTCAATGAGATCCATTATTATTTTATAGAAACTAACAATATTTTCAATTTTTTCTAAAAATGTTATAAAATGATTTTTTTTATTATTGAATAGAGGGGTTTTATTATTTATTTGGTCAAAAAACTATTCTTTTTCATCCTCTAATTAACAATATGGTCTGTGTGTTTTGGGTTTTTAGGAAAATTACAATTTTCAGTTGAAAACTTATATATAAGAATGTGGCATGTGTTAAGTGGTTTTTAAGAAAATGATTAGTGAGGCTCTGAACATCACTATTTTTTTATGTAATGGAATATGATTTTAAAACTATATTTAAATATGGGTATAGAAAATAGAAGTGGTTTTTAGGAAAATATCAGTAGTGGTTAAACTTTCATGTTTTTTAAATATTGATAAAAACCCTTGTATTCCAATCGTGTTTTAAAGAAACTCCAGGGAGTTTTTTGTTTGTTAAATAATTTGACTAGGTTTTGAAAATAAGTAATCAATGATGTATAATTGAGTTTCTTTTAACATTTGGACATAAAGTGATCAGATAGTTTCAAACTGTCTGTTTTGGGTTTCATGATGGGCTTGATTAGAGAAATATTATGATTTAGGATTGTAATATGGGTGTTTAGTGTAATTATTGAGTAGTCTTTTATGGTAATAAATGATTTTTTGGATTAGACTACATGGGATAAATGGTTGGTTGGTTATTACTATAGTGAAGCACTATTTGAAGGAATTGGCATCATTAGTGAGTTTCAATAGCAATGATCACTAAAAGGTAGGGATTATATAATATCATTTGTTTTTTAGGATGAGATTACACATTTATACACCAATTCAGTGTGGTACAGTCGGAAATGGGTGAGGTTACCTAGTGATCAAAATTATAATATAAGAGTGTGTATGGATGTTCTTGAGTAAAATGAATCTAGTGATGATATGGTGGTTATGTGTGATTAGTGAGAGTCTTAATGATTAGGTTTTGTGTCCCCTAGTTAATAAAATTTATAGAGTTGGAGGTACATAATAAAAGAATGATTTTCATTTTAAGTTATAATTATTTGAGTTTGTGATTAAATGGAATCCTATGCAGGTTGAAATTTTTGTTTGGGTGACTTGTACGTCCTTTCAAGGACAAGAATCATTATTGTGTGTAGTTTTTAATGACTAATTCCATGAATACCATTATAATTAGATACGATTCAACCCATATTTGATTTAGTGACCAGGTGAATTTCAATTTTTGAGAATGTATTAAATGATTAAATTTCATTCATTTTTTAGGTTTTTAAATAGATGTTTTCTATGGTGAATAAATAGTTGTAAAAAACAAGATTGATTTTCTAAGTGGTCTCTAATTAAAATGGAATATAGAGGTGGATTTTTTAACCATTGAGTACTTGGAAATGTATAAATGGGCACTTAGTGAAGTGACTAGTAGGGAATACCCACTAGATTAGAGACTAGGTTGACCAGTGTACTTACACTAGAAACACACAAAAATAATTTGTAGCTAATATTATAGAATTACATACCAAATAATCATTGAATTATTTTTTTAAGGGTTAATATGTTCATTCCATGAGATTTTTATTTTAAAACCATTCATGTTTCTTTTAAATTATATGTTGAAGGAAAGGGGAGGTCAAACCACACCTCTTCCCTTTTCTCATTTAGGCTTCCCCTTAATCTAATGTGGTTTAAGTGTTCTCCATCAATTAAAAATGAATAAATATCTTCCTTTTATTATTAATTTGGTTTTATTAATCATTATCCACTAATTTTGGTGTGTCTACTAAGAGAAGTATGTAGTGATTCCACTAGAGCAAGGTTGAATTGAATAATTGTTTTAGGGATTCCATTTGTGGTATATAGAATAATCTTAGGAACTATGTATTATCATTATTGCATGCAATTTCACTAGAGTTAATTCACTGAGTAAAATTAAATTGGTATTTTTTAAAATATAGTTAAATTCAATAATAAAATTATTTAAAATATAGGGATTTATTTCTGCTCGTTTGTGTGTGCATCGAGTGTGGATCATACCTAATTTCTAATGGTTTTGGAATTATATTTCTACCCATTTATTGTTACCTTAGTTCAATTATGGTTTTTTTATTAAATTTTTTAATTTTTGATTTATTTTTATTGTTGATGAGATAGGTTCTCATTACTGTTATAGTGATTGTAATGAGATTAGTCTAATTAAATGGAAGAGTTATTGAGGATTTTATCCTTTATGCATTGAGAATAAATATTGTTCAAAATTTTTATCTTGATTGTTATCTTTTATATTTTCATATTCATTATTAACATCAATGATAGGATTTTATAATAATGAATTTAACCATGAAGAAGATGAGAACATGTAATCCTAATAGTCAATAAGGACCAAATAGTTTGATAAATGGTTCATTATTAGTTCCATTATTGGATGATTATCAATGACACTTATATGGTTCTCTAAGGTAGTCTAAGTTGGTTTTTATTCAGTTATTAAGAGGAAAATAGTTCATTCTTAAAAATGGTATTTTTCAGGATATAGTATTTAGAAATAGAATTTCAATGAAAGGGTGGTTTTGTTCCTCTTTTAAAGGTTTTAAAAGGGCTATGGTATAAATTGTATTTTAAAAAGGGAATTGTTTAATCACTAAATTGATGGATTAAAGGGATTAAATTTTGAATTTAATTACAAAAGTAAATAGTGATTTAATGTAATAGTTTTTCTAGGGTATTACAAACCAATATAGATGGTTTTATAATGTGTTTTTTCACTAGTATTTAGGATAAGGGATGGGGAAATTATACCATTATATGGTTATTTTTGAAATAATTTATAAAAAAGCGGTATTTATTTGTATGTTGATGAGAAATGAAGAATTATTTTTCCCTTAATGATCATAGTTTAGTTGACCATGTGTGAGATATTCCCTATTTCATAAATCTTGTATAATTTTATGATATTCTTGATTTATGGATTCCTTATTTGTTAAATCATGTTATGTTATGATGTATGATATAATATTAACCATAAATATGATTCTTTACCTTAGGTTGTGTATTTATGCATCTAGGATATGATGTATAGTGTGATTATTATTTATGGGGTATTTATGGGGCCTTAGGATATGCCCTTAAAAAATCTTATCGATTCAAAGACTCTTTTATAACCATTTCTAACTAATGTCAGCCATGAGTTGTTTTGTGGATTTTATTGAGTGATAACATGTATTTTGTGATCAAATATCTATTTGACCTTAAGTATAGGTGTCAAGAATCAATATTGATGGATTTATGGGTGATATTTTTCACCATTACCCTTTGGGTGGTGTTGATATTATTTAAGATTGATTGGAATCATTAGTTCTTTATGAGGGTGCTTCTTTATTAACCATATTTGTGGAGTCAGTGAATAATACATGTAATGTTTATATTGATGTTTATGACCAGATTGAGGGGATGTAGTCCCCATTCTATGATAATCCTTATTATGGATCAGGATGTGTGAATCAAACGTAAGTGGGTTCCCCCTTAGGGGTTTTTATAGGAGGAGAGTGGATTCCTCCTCTATGATTTTTTCTTATACTATTTTAATGGAGAGAGACTAGGAATGTAGTTGGATAATCAATTTTGTAGAATGATAAATTTATTTATTTGGATTTTAACATATGAAAAGTGACATTTAGTACAAACAACTTGATCAAAATTTATCTCAACGAGAGTAATTAATTTTACATTTAAGGTTTCATGAACTAATTTTTTTATAGATAATATTATTATCATTCTAGAATTTTTATTCTCATTATGTTCTAAAATATGGTTTAAAAATTATCTATATTTTATCTATAACCCTAATATTTTATGAGATGTGAATTTAAGAGGTAATTAGAATTTTATCAAAGGAGAAGTAGTTGTTTTGATAATTGAGAATCAGAAGGAAATTATGTGACTTTTAGGATCTAGAGTACATTTTTTTATATTGACCATGTTCTAAGAGTATCCTTGGGTTCTCATATTAGTCTTGATAGATTTTGGTTGATATTGAGAAATTTTTTAAGGGTTTACCCTGGTGAAAATTATGGTGTCCATGGTTTGGGAAAAAATTTGTACTTCATCGAGAATGGGTCTTTTAATTTTATTTTTCATATATTAGTGGATTTCATGGTTAGTGTGTGGTTTCAGGATAATAGTGAAAATTCCCATTTAAATTTTGAAGTGTTATTTTGTTCGGGGGTATGATGCATGGTTGAGAAATGGATTTAGATAAATTGTGAGAAAACTATAAGTTGGGTTTATAAGGGATTCACACAATTTTCATATGGTGTAGAAAACTTTTTTTCCAAATTGTATTGGTGCATAGTTTGGAAACAAATTTGGTAAAACCATGCTATTACTCATAATTCATTAAAATGTATAAAAGAAAATTTTCCCCTCAGAACTTTTGAAACACTTCCTCCTCTCTTCCTCTTTCATGTGTTCATGGACCAGGGGATCCCCCATTCATTTACTTTCACATATATCTAGAATGGGGTGGTTTGATAGTGTTTATATGAATATTTATGGTGAGACCCCCACTATTCCTTCCATTGTAGATCCTACTTTGTCCTCTATTGATTTTGGTTCACCCAGATAGGGATTTGAGAGATCATACCACCAAAGAATTGTGGAATCATCCTGATATGATTGGGTTTTTTCGTAGTGTTGATAGAGGGCACCTAGAGATGATGAATTAATTCCATTTAAAACTATATTAATTAAGGTACATCACCTAATTAAATTTATTAGAGTTTTGAGATATAAGAAATTAAATTAACTATTTAATTGGTTCTAGTTGATAGCTACTTTTTTCTAAGATGGTGTCAGGGTAGGACAACATACATTTTTTGATTGGTTTTCCATTGTTTCAGTCCAAAGAGATCATCTAATGATTATTTAGGTAATATTCCTCATGTGATTAAAATGTAAATTAATTTTAAATTATTATAATTAATTTGTAAAATATAATAAATTAATGGATTTTATGGATCAAGATAGGTTATTTGGATATTGATATGATCATGGAAATGACTTAGATGATTTGGGTCAAGAGAATAAGGGTTGTTCTTAAAATAAAATGGATTCATTTGAGGTGGGTGTTCCCTAAGAATTTACTCTTGGATTTTTTATTTCCCATTACAAATGTGATAAGTAGAATGGTCACTGAAAAACATAAACCTTTTAAAAACATAATTATGTCTTTAAAATAAAATGACTTGAAATTGATAATGTGTCAAGGGCCATGATGGTCCCTTCTGCACTATCTTGATTCTTCAGTTTTTGATGGTCGAGATACTAAATATAAAATTTACGACATGATATTTAAGTACCCTAAGGAAGTATAAATTATATGGAATGATTATACATAGTAGTATGGTAATATGTTCTATTAGATACACCCTTGTTGAATATTTTGATGGACATAGATGATTGGACTGAGTGGGTAATGATTAAACCATGAGATGCCTTAAGGACTTATCTATATTTGAGATGTTCGAGTGGAGAGTATTCTTAATATTGTGAGATGTGAGTACATTTAAGGGGATTCATTTTTCATGGATTAAGGTTATGTTGGGTGTGTGATGACTAATATTAGGTTAATTGAAAATAGAATATACATTAGGTCATCTCTATGGGGTGACACTGATACATGATTTCCTACGAAGCCAATAAGGATGAATTATCATTACAATTGATATTATTCCCTTTATGTAATGGGTATTACCTGAGAGATAAGTTAGATATTAAGGATCAAATATAGGGTGTCCTAGTTAAGAATAGACTTAAGGTAATTTTTTAGGTGCCCATGTATTTCTTTTTACCTAAGAGATAGATAATGTAGGGGATCTCGTTTCATCAATTTTAGGTAAAAACATAGGACCTGATAATTGTTTGTGGTTTATAGGTCGTGTGCTTGTGAGGATAGCCTAGGAAACATGTTCTATAATTGGGAATGTATTCAAATCATATGGTGTGACCTAAGGATATAGGGTGAGTAATAGACATCATGTTTTCATAATGATTATTTTTTATATGCATATGATACATATTGGTTCCAGGTAGGGATACCATAAGTACATGCAATTTGAGGATTAATAGAGGTTATTCTCATATGCATATGTGATTTAAAAGAAATAAATTTATATATTTCTGTGTTAAATGGGATATGAGGGTACACGTGCTAGAGGATGGATATGACCCAAGGTTAATAAAGACATATACATGGTACTAAATTAATTATGTGACCCCTGGGTATAATCTTATATAGTACTAGGGCTAGATATATTTCCCTCATGTGGATTTTTATGTTCCAAGGCTAGGGATATTTCCCTCGGGTGGCATCGAATATTCCACAGATGGTTATATTTCCCTATAGTGGTATACTTTATGATCATCTTGACCGTTATATTTTATGATTAGAGAAATAAGAAACTTGTCAAAGATTTTATAATATTTAAATATTATTCTATGGTTGTATGTTTCCTCACTTCGGTCAGACAATTTTTTTCAATGACAGACCATCATTTGTCAAAGATGGTATAATTAATCCTTATGTTCACATTATAAACCTAGTATAGATTATTATTATTAATTTAAAAATTTGTAGTTAATTTTTATTTATTTTATTAAAATCACATAGATAATACAATGATTTATTGGTTATGTTTGGGACGATGTTGGTTATTCTCCCACTAAGTTGTACTCACACCCTTCCCATGAAAACATGGAACTTGGGTAGCCAAGTAGAATTCATGGATCACAGGCTTTTAAAAGAAATAGTATTGTTATTTCATTTTCATTCCTTATATCTAAAACATTATTTGGATACCGTATGTGATGAGGGTCAAGGATATTAGTAGATCCCCATATGTTGGTATTATTTTATTCATTTTTTATTTGTGATCAACCCTATGGGTGATCAGTGTAGTTTCATTCTTGAATGATCATGTGTCTGTATAACGGGATCCTCCTCTATTTACATATCCTATAACATGTTTTGTTTATTTGTTATATGTACTATGATTGTCATTTATAATGGATGGTGTATGATTATTTTCATTGTTTTTTACTATATCACGAGGGTACAGTCTCCCCATGGTAACACCCTAGATCCGCTAAACTATTTGGATGCCTTTGGTATATGGGGAGGGTGATTGAGGTCTTGTGGATCCATTGGTAGAGAAACCAATCAGTGGTCTTTGGCCAGTGTGACATTACAAAGGAATGTTATAGAGCTTATGATATACCTCAGACCGATGATTTATGAACACCTTTTTTTGTGAGAAGATAATGTCACTTGGGATATGGGATTTCTACTCTCAATTTCCAAATTTATAGTTGTATTATTTTTCCCTATGTGGAACTATTGTAACTGCAATAAAAAATTAGTGTTTTTTTAAATAGTCACTAAATTATGTATGATAGTTTTTCAAAATCACCATGTATACCTATATAGCTAATAAAATTTGGATTTTTTTAAAACAATTGTCTATTATTTAGTAAAATATTTAATTTTTATTTGTTTTTTATAATTTCTTTATTTTTTTCTTTATTTATTATAAGGTCCTAACCAAAAACATTACATAATATTGAGTTAATTCAATAATTTTACTTTCTATCACATTAAGGATCTTTTTAGATTTATAGTTTTATATAATTAGGCCATAACTCATACATGAAAAAACTATAAAATACAAATTGGAGACTTCCAATTGGTATAGTTTTTACTATAATAAAAAAAATTTAAAATAAAGCATGAATTCTTTTCGTAGAGAATCTCCATGAAATCTATCATTACTTGTTCCTTTCCCTTGATGATCCTCAAAAACATTTTAAAACATTTTATAAACATTGTATGGTCACAAAATATTTATAAGGGATATAAAAATAATTTATTCCTTTTGTTTTGAAAAACATGGAAACTCATATAAAATTTACCTTCATCTTAAAAGTTCATTGAAAATGTGAAATAAAAAAAATTAAATGAATAAAAAAGACACAATAAATAAAAACATGAAAAGTCATAGCAAGAAATTAAACCTCCTTTGGTGACATTGAGAATCATATACATAAAAACATTTCAAAAACCATATAATTGGAATAACCATAAGGCAAACATCCCAAGTTATCATAAAAAATGAACTGGAGAACTATAATGGGGATCACACTTCATATAAGATATACGAATCTCACCCATTTCTCTCGAGATATAATGGGTCTCAATCCTTTATATAATATGTATTGGGCTCACCCTGAATGATAATGGGGCACAACCCTTCATATAAGATGTTTAATGATCGACCATGAGCTATATTGGGGTTCAAACCAATGAATAAGTTATATCAATCTCTCCCATTTCATATAATACTCCAATACCATATCAATATTAAATATTCTTATCATTAAACTTATTAAAACACTTTTTAAATATTAATGAAAAAATATTCAGATAAAAAAATCATTTATTTTGAGTATTTTTTTTAAATACCCAAGCACCCATTTCTTTAAAAAACAATTTTCAAAACAAAAATAACCAAATAAAATAAAATATGGTATTTCATTTAATAAAACATGTAATCTTGAAATGGAAGTTAAAGATCAAATAAACTCTTAATGACATGAAAGGTTGTTATCATAATTATTTAAAAATAGGATATTTCATTTATCATTCGTCAAAAAATTCTTTTAATGAAATTTACAATGACTCATTTTTAAAAAAATTAAATTAAAATTATACATATTATTTGTTTTATAATCTTTAATATCCTGACCCAACTGACCATTAACATGGAATCTGGACCGGTGGGTCACATGGAATCATGAGCATCTCCTTGTATGCCAGAGGCTGTTGACTAGCAGCGAGGGTATCAAGAGGGGATAGTGGGGAGACAATACCCCCATATCAAAGTTTAAACTATAGGAAATACCTTGAATAATAAATAGGAATAATGGAAGTAGTATATAATCATTTGACCAAGATTAGAAGACATATAATATCAATTTTATAAAAGAGTCAAATTCTAGTTCATGTAACAGATGAATTCAGGGAATGATAATGATACATTAAAGAAACAAATAACAAAATAGCATGATTTAAAACTATAAAAAAATAAAAAGGAAGTAAACCCTCCATAGGAAATCATAATGAGCTTCCTGAGATCCAGCTCAGTCGTTTTCCCCCGAATCCTTAGGTACTAGCATACAACAATCAACCTAGGTCCTACAAAACATGGTCTAATCTGGAACCAAGGTTACCTTAGTAGGGTGTGAGATAAAATATCAATAAGTTGTCCCCCATTGAGTTAAGCCCAATCTATTAAATGTAATATAAACTTCACAATGTGCAGGTATGAAAAATTAATGAAAGGATTGAAGAAATAAACAACACTCATTCAGTTTCTTAAGGGACACCTGATGGTGATACCTACATTATTCCATGGTTGGTATGCCTAATCAAGTCACCATGTATATATATATATATATAGTTTATCATTGAGACATGGTAACCATGCCTCGCTTCCCTTCGTATATATGTAGGTTTTTCTTGGAATTATGTAAGCATGCCTATCAACCAAGGGAGATTATATAAATTGCACTAGGTAAGATTTCCTCTCATCCATAGGATATTATATAAATGGAACGAGCTTATAATTCCTCTCATCCATAGAATATTATATAAATGTCTTGAGGTTATAATTCCACTTGTCCACATGAGATTATATGAATTGAATGAGGTAAGAATTTATGTTATCCATAGGAGATTATATAAATGGTACTAGGTAAGAATGCATCTTGTACATAGGAGATTATATAAATGGTATGAGGTAAGAATGCCTCTCATCCATATGATATTACACCAGTTTATTATGTTGAATTAGCATGTGCACATTTTTAAAATATGCATTGGGTAAAACTACCTCCCATCCTTCGAAGATAATAGATCAATAAGTGGCCTCATCATGTGTACACTTTTAATATAGGCATGAGGTAAAAATAAATCCAAGACATAGAAGTTAATATTTCAATATATAATGACTATGTTAGTACATCGTATTCATTTAAAATTAAGCCTCATTCAAGGCATAGTCACGTGAACAAATCAAAGCATAATGAAAACACCTCTCATGCATGTTATTGGATACTCCCATTTCCATTTATAATGTTTCAATTTACATATAGTGGATTATAAATAATAAAAAGGGGTGTGGACTAAATAATCCCATGTGTATCAGCTTCACTATGTTCTATTCATTATCAAAATCGGTGCCTATAACATTAACCCATGGCATGGTCATACCACCCTATTATGTTGCATATTAAGTTTAACAATTTCATCTAAACCATTTAATGCAAGGCAAAAATCTATTACGACTAAAAAGGGGAATGGTATTACCATCTCTAAAGGGTAATTTCATTTATAACACATTTTAAACATTTCAAAGATAAATATTCCTTTAGACATAATCCATCATGCTCAAGGGAATTTTGACTATGTCAAGTAATGTCAATCTATCGCATGTGGGCCTCCCATTACAGGCTAACACGTTCAATTTTCCTCAACATGGAAAATTCATAAATAAGGAATAAAAGTGTAACCAATGAATTTAAGCAAACAAGTATAAATGTCTAGTCATACTGCAATATTTAGAAATTAAAGGTAGTGCAATAATTACTAAATAAAGAATTTAAGAATATTAAAATGGGCATGGAAAGGGACACTATGTTTGGGTGGAACCAAGTCATCCACTTCAGTTTTTGACACTTTATAACTAAAAGTTGTTGCTCCTTCACTCAGCATATTCACCATGAAAAACATGCAATGACTCATAGCCCCTATTAACACACCTGAATGGCCATGAGCATGTTCAAGGAGATCCTTACACATATGTTTATATGCATATACCAGTATCTACTCACCTACGTATGCATTATCATATATATTTATGGGAACACCTTGCCACAAACATTTTTAATGACTTCCATCAATGATTATATACATGTAATTGGGGAACCCACACATATATCTTTACTTACCTATGCACATGCAGGCATGTCTCCCTTGACTCAGGGACTCAAAATCAGAAAACAGATACCAACGCACTACTAGATAAATACTATGATCCTAAAAACACATAAAGAACCTAATTTAGTATGTGCAAGGAGAAATAAACACCTTGGATAATAGAGACCAACTGAAATAATCTGAACAACCTCACCTTCAGTGGTGGTTGCCGGAACACTATTCCAAGTGTCTTGAGAGACCATTTTCACAAACATGAAACAAAAGTAGATTGATAAACTGGATTACCCAAATATCTAGGGTTTGGATAAACCCTATGGGGAAATGGATATCCTAATTGAAGCTAGAAATAGGGAGGATAATGTATTATATAGTCCACCTTTCTGATTTGAAAGAACAACGCGACGAAATCTGACATAGAAATTATAGATCAAATAATGGTCATGGAGGGGGTCATCTTCACAAGAGGGGAACACTTTGGGGTTTTTCTTCATGTGGGTCGAGCGAGAGGGGTATGAGGGTTGATTTTTTTAGTTTATGGTTTTATATTTTTTTTCATTTTAAATTAATTTAATTCTTTATAAAGATGATTTTTTATAGTTTGACCCACACTATTTTCCAAACCATGTGGCTCCCTCTTTTTAAGAAACTCCCCTCGCACAGTCTATCCCATACAGTAAGACTAATAATGCATAGACAATGAGGTATCCACTGTTCACCTAAATAAACCCCCATAGTTACCTACTACGGGTTGCACAGTTTCAAAAAAACTGTATTCCCTCTACAGGTCCTTAAAAACCTATTTTTCCTAGTTCCGTGCTCCCCAAACTCTTCGAAAAACCCAAGAAAGTTCACAGGCCTTCTCCCAAGTCCAAAATTATCAATTTTAAAGGATATAACTTTCATAATTTCATTTCAAGTATTGGTTTCAAAATTTTCATGTTCAGTAGTTGAGAAAGTTCAAAAACATTTGTATTTTAGTCTGGTTTGAAACATGGATCATTACAACCTTCACAGCATAGAACTTATCATCCCTGAGAAGAGTTTTAGGAATAACATACACCTCACCCATCTTAGAAGTGTCGTGAGGCTTCATTCAAATGGTTGTGTCACATTCCCAATCAACCAATGCTCTATCGGGCACTCCTTTAAACATAGGGCACATAAACCACCCATACTCAATCCAACACTCATTTTCCAACCAAAGCATTGAAATTGATCTTACCTGATCCCATTATCCATAGACATAATACCTTTTTAATTTTGTTAAGAATATATCCCATGATATGTCACACATTAGGTTATAATATTAAATTGACAAATCCAAACTACAATGCTGACACTATTGGAATTTAATTTCAAAGAAAGCCCTTAATTGTTTTGATTATTCTCTTGGCATAACTCAAAAATCATCAAATGGTTAATTCCCCATCAACCTAAAATATCAAGTCAAGACTAAATCTCATGAAAATCACTAGATGAAACCAACCACACTCGTCTTCACCTAATGATGTACCTTAAAATGGTTTTCTCCAACCATACTCATTAATCAAGTGATGAAAGAGTCAAGACAATATGGCCGACTAATTAAGAAGCTGCTCATCTTGGATGTTCAGCATTTTCCAAAAGCTAATTTGTGATGCCTTCTCCCTAGTCATATCATATTTACATATAACACACTCACCAAAGATGACCCCTGACATCCGATGATGATTCTTAGATCATACAATCAAGGAAAACATTACATCCTGTGTGCAACACCAAAAGGGAACCACACAAACATGCCCAACATCATTAAAGAATTTGTATGGTGTAAGACTGATTCTCTCTTAGTGCATCTAGGATGAAGACAAGATAGTTGACATTATCTTCTCTGAGAATAGTGATGTTAGATGATTTTAATAGATTCTAGTAAAACATACCTAAAATTTGTAAAGGGTAAAGGTTGATCTACAACTAGTCGACTACTTGTAAGGGACATGGTTTCACCTTCCGATGAACCATTATTATCCAAACATGTTCCATTACCACCCAATGACATTACGTGATCATTCAAACATTACCACTGAATCTCATCCAATGAAAAAGTTTTTATCAAGGGTTTTATAAAAAAAACAAAATAATTTCATGTTTTTTAGAAAGCAATAACACGTATTTATAACATAGAGGCCTTACTGGAATTCAAGCATAAACTGACCAGTTCCCAGCGGTCATATTTATTTATCACTTCAACAGGGAAGGACACATACTTACCAGAATCAACTCGAAACACCCCACCTTCGGAGTGGCATATTCATCGATGGGAATGTAGATAATGTAGCCACTCAAGAGCGTTGGTACAAAAACACCATAAATGAATGTGTGACATTCACCCGAGTCACACTCACATATGTCAAATCCTAAAAAGAAAGCCAACCCCTAGATAAAAACAAGACCAAAATGACGGGCACGTCAAAACCACTGAGTCATCTAATATCCACCTTGAGCATTGGGATTAAACAGATCCTTTAATGTCAAGTCACTCTACTACAAAGATGAACAAATAATTTACTCAACACCACAATATATCTAACTCAATGTCGTATTTCCTCATATAACCTTTCACTTGGAAAATGACATGCCAAATCATCCACTACCAGAGTAATTAAAAGTTCATATGATCAATGAAGCATCCGACCGTGCCCTACGAACATATTACTTACTAAAAAAAGAATTACCTAATGCTCAATCCTATAAAACAGTCAAGAAAAATATAACCACCCATTCAAACAAGTGTTTAATTGGAAACTGGAAGTACAGCTATGAATAATGGCACCTGAATGGCAGGAAACATAAACAGACAAACAACGCTAGAAGGGAAATCAAGTTCTAATGGTGATACCTACCATGAGATACCCCCTCATAAAAAAAACTATCGACCCCAACATTAGGTCATTCCAAAAAAAGTCATCGGGCTCAAAGCAGATCATAAATACATTTCTAAAGAAACAATGCCTACGGAAAAAACCTACCACTATGTCTCAAGGAAGTCATGTAGAAATACAAAACTACCCTTACATAAGGGACTCAACATTCCACTAGAGGTTCAATGTAACGTCTTGGTTCTGGGTTCCACCAAAAGGTGCCCCAAACCCAGTTGGTCAGTTCACCTCATGCACATTTCCCCAAATTCCAGTGGATTCCAACTAGTAGTAGGGGCGATGGTGTTATAATGTGGAAACTATGTCATCATTTGTAGAGTATACAGAGTGGAAAGAAAATTTTAAACACTAGCAGAAATAGTAATACCATAAAAAAAGTAAACTATGGAAGACTGGTAGTAATATAATAATGGGATAATATATAAAATATGAATGTCACATGTGTCTAGAATAAAAAAAACAAGGAACAATTCTATAAATACAATACTAAAACCAAAGTACCAAAAACCAGTAAACTCCAATAGCATCCCAAGCCTCACCTTGGTCCCATGCTCTCCATCTCCAACAACAATCAAGTACCTGATGAAGAAGGGTGATTAAACTTATCTATACCTGCTACCATGTAATCTATTTGGTTCCAAAATCATGACCCAAACTGGGTGTGAGAAGAATCCTAGTAGGAAAACACCAAAAGATCTGTGCCTAAGTGTTATTGAATATATATAGTAGGAAATATGAAGGAATGAAAAAAATAAACTTAGAAGTACTCAAAAGAAAACAATCCTATAGTTTTCAATTAAATTACTTTACATTTATTATTGTTCAGTTGAATCAGGTAAACGTTGGGTTCTAGCCTACTCTATGTATCCATATCCAATAGTAACAAACAGATATCACATAAGACCATCTAAATAATCTAGTAAACCCGAGTCTAAGATTGTTCTTTGGCTTACATGACTCATCACCATCATTCAGTTATTCCATAACAACCCTTTGGAAATGTTCTTGGAGTCCAATCCCCCTGGTCTAACATAAAAAATAATTCATTGAATAACAACCCTCTTGGTAGCTCTCATGATCCAACCCATTTAGTATAACATATTAATAACTCATTTACAAACGACCACCTAGGCAGCTCAAACAGTCAATACCCCTTGGTCAACATAGCATCAATTCATTTAATAACGACCCTTTGGGTAGCTCTCACAGTATGACCCCTCTGGTCTTTGACCACATAGAAGATCTAACAGTCAATACCTCTGGGTCAAAATAACAACAATTCATACATAAATGACTCTACCTCGAGAAGCTCTCACAGTAAAATTCCCCTTGGTCATACTTCCATAATGCAGATCACAGGAATCTCAATTGACCAGTAACTCCATCCAAATAACACAAGTCGTGGAAAATAAGTCAACACTAACAGGAATTCTAGACCAAAGGGACATAATCAATCGAATAAGGGAAACACACCCATGGGGTGTCCTAGAAACAAGGTCTCTAACCTTATGTATAAGAAACAACCATTTTCAATGAATCAAACCGTAACAACTAATAAACAAGGTCAAATTCCAAAAAAACAAATACCCCAAACATGAGTATATAGTAATTTTATCATATTTTATCCAAATATAGTCAATGAAAGGAAACAACCGCCTACCGTGATGTCCTATGGTCAACACTATTGAATGTAGACCTTTGAATCCACCTAGAACGGTGTAGAACTACAAAATGGTGAATAACATTCAACCTAGAAATACCCACAAGAGAGGATGAATCAGGAAGATAGAATATTTGGGAATTGAGAACTCACAGGTGGGATTCTGACTCACCTAACGATGTCTCATTCAAAGGTCATATGGTTAAACGGAGGCTCAATCTCTGTTCATCATTCCCAAGTGCTCTTATACGAAACACGAGGGGAAGTGCTTTATGGATATGGTACATGACCTCATTCGGTTATATGAAATAAAATGAAAAATAGATGGCATGTTCATTAAAGGTACATGTTGTGTAGTAGGCTTAACCGGCCCCTGCATTAAGTGGTCTGTCAGGTCACCGACACCGCCGTGTACCCGGCTGTTAGACGGCCAGTACACGGCTGTAGAGCGTACCCGAGTACACATTATGTACTTAGAAAATTATCATTTCTTTATTTTTCCCCAAAAAAACCCAAAATAAAATGAGGATCTTGGTTCTTACAAACATACCCCCTTAAGGAAATTCTTCCCCGAATTTACCTTTCAAGGTTGGTGAAGAAGAAACTTTTAAAAACTCTGGCAAATATGATCATAAGTCAGCCTCCCTATACTATGATTCATCGTGTACTTTCCTATGCCTCTATAACACCCATACCAGAAGAACAGACTAGCCACAGAGAACCTTCAGGCTATGATCCAAAATTCGAATAGGCTGCTCCTTGAATGATGCATCCACCTCCAACTCAATCTCCTCAGGTTGAAAAAACATGATACGGGCCTAAAAATTATCATTTTAGCTAAGAAACATGAAAAACATCATGCAGAGCCCAGTAACTATGAGTTAACTGCAACTAATAGGCAACGACCTTGACTCTCTCCAAAATCTCAAATAGCCTCAGGTATCTCGGTGAAAGATTCTCTGGTCTTCTAATCCTTTTGTGTCCCAACATCGGTGTGACATGTAAGAAAACCTAATCTCCAGCCTCAAACTCCAAAGGTCTTCTCCGTCGACCAGTATAAGATTTCTGGTGATATTTTGTAGTAGACATCCTCTTTCGAATCAACTCCACATGTTCAGTGGTCTCCTGGACAATACGAGGTCCCAGCCTGGCTACCTCTCATACCCCCATCCAACATATGGGTGATCGACATGACCTACCATACAAAGCCTCATAAGGTTCCATCTGAATCATTTCTTGAAAACTGTTATTGTAGGAAAACCCCACTAGGGGTATGTGTCTCTCCCAAGTGCACCTAAAATCCAGGATGCATGCTCGAAGCATGTCCTCTAAAACCTGAATCGTGTGCTCGGACTGGCCATATGTCTGGGGATGGTATGTTGTATATATAATTACTTGTATACCCAAATCCCTATATAGTCCCTACTAGAAACGAGAAGTAAACCAGGTGTCCCTCTGTGAAATGATATAGTGAAGAACCTCATGCAAACGTAAAATCTCTCATAGGATAAATTTTTTAATGCGGTGTTTTTAATTTTTTTCAATTAAAAGGGTTTGGGTTAGTTATATTTTCGTAAATGGGTCTCTTGAATGCCAAATTATTTGGTGCTTTGATTTAATTCCTTCAGCGCCAAATCATTTGGTGCACAATGTTTTTTTTCAAAATACCCACACCGCCCCTCCCTAACCCCCTTCTATATATTTATATAATTTAAATTATAATTAAAAAATACAATTATAATAATTATAATTAATAAAATAAATATAATTATATTTATAATTATATTTATAAATATTATATAATTATTATAAATATATAATAATAATAAATATAATTATTATAATTATAATAATTATATAATTATAATAATTGTTTAATTATAATAATTGTATAATTATAATAATTTTATAATTATATAATTACAATAAATAAATAATTATATATATAATTATTATATAATTATTATAATTATAATATTTATATATAATAAACACAAAATCCCAATTCTTTAGATTTATTTATATATATATATTTATTTATAATAATATGAATGTAAATATATTTTAAAATATATTAATATTAAAAAAAATTAACATGTGTATTTAGAATCTATTTATAATTAAGTAAATATATATTTATAATAAATATATAATTATTAATATTTATAAAAAAATATATAATTATAACTATCCATAATAAATATATAATTATATAATTATAAATCCACATTTATATAGTTATATGATTTTATTTATAAATAAGTTTGAAATATTTTTAAATATATACTAAATACATAAATTATGTTTAATTATTTATGTTATATTTAAAAATTAATATATGTTCATAAATATTTTAAGATTATTTATAAATAAATAAATATTTACCATTTAATATATTTAATATAATTATAATTATATTCATAAATATATAATTAAAAAATAATTATATGTATATAAATATTTAAAATTTATTTATAAATAAATAAATATTTATAAATATGGATTTGAAATTATATATTAATAAACATATTTATATTTATAGAATTTTGATTATTTATTAATAATTATATGATTTTAAATATATATATATATCTAATTATAAGTATTTATTAATATCGAAACATGTATAATTATATAATAATAAATGTATTCATTAAATATATAATTATAAATCTATATTTATTAGTCAATGTCACAAATTTTATTCAGATTGTTTTTGTACTTTATAATTAATATGCTTATAAAGTCACATACATGAAACATAAAAATGTTACAATTATGAGACATGGAATTAATTTTTATTTTTCTAAAACAAAAATTACTTATCACATTAAATAATATTTTTAATATATATAAAACATGAGACCTTGTTATTTTTGAGGGATTCAACAGAGGGAATATTAGCATTGAGGAGTACATACTATCTTCGGACCAGCTAGCTTCAGAGTTCGAAAATCTGATGATGGTGACATTGAACATTCAAGTAACCATTATCTCCTAGAAGTTGTTTAGGGAACCAGTTTCTGGTAGTGTTAAATTACTTTTGGATGTCTCTAGTCAAATTGGTGATTTGTTGCATGGGTTTGAAGGCTTTTCGGTTCTAATGGAATATGCTTATGGGCCAATATTTTTGTGTGTTTTAAGGTGATGTTTGGGCGTCACTCTCCTAGTATTATTCATGGTTCTGCTTTAGATGGGTTTCAAAGCAAGAGGCCATCACTTATGCATGCTATTTGGAATTGGATGTCTAAGATGGTATGGCGAGGCCTTTTGTTCTATGCCCCTAAATCTTTGCACGGGACTGTAGGCCGAGTGGTCATGCATTTGGGAGGGTTTTTGACATGATGCACTTGTTGGGGAGAGAAAAAACCTGAATTTTTTTGGGGTTATTCTATTCTAGGTTTTCAGTTGTTTTTCTAGATTTGGTGGTTTCTCAATATTTTCTTAAAAGTGATTTGATAATAAAATAAAATAAAAATTTAGTCAGTAATATATACAAAATGGAATAAGAATAAATCAATGGGAATGTCGGACCAATACCGCAACGTGGTGTCCGAACCTCACGATCACTCCCCGTCCAACATATGTGTCACACTAATATCTTAGATGGGGGTTCCTCCTCTTCTGGTGCATCCAGTTCCTCCTCATGGTGTTGTGTAGTGGACTGGCCAACATCTCGTGTGGGAGACAACCCAAAATCATATGTGGAGTAATATGGCCCAGAAGATCCTAAAATGGAAGAAATTGGACTTTGAATAAGTCCTCATCGGCAGTAGAGGAGGCCACCACATGATGTGGTACCAAACCCAGCTCTTAGTCCAAAGATGTCATCAGAGACGACATATGTGTCATATTTTCATCTCCCTACTGTGCAAGATCATCAATCGGCTGGGCAAGATCATCTCTCTATGTTGTGGAAACATCTACGGGATCTGCTCTCGTGTGACTGCATCGTCTCCCTTTCCCCTCTTGAAGTACTCATCTATGTATTCCAACTGGCAGTGGTGGTGGTAGTGCATCATCCTCAGCAGGCATAGTAGGGAGATCATTATCTACAGAAGCTTCAAATGGAGGATATGGATTGGAATATACCTGTGTCACCTCATCATAGATTCTATCACATATTCACTAAAGATGATCATTGAGAGCCAAAACATCTTATTGAACTACATAATTCCTAATATATGCATCCTTCTGAGGATGTGTGATATGTGCAAGATGAGCAATGTTGTCTAACTGAAAATGAAATAAGATTCAAATTAATACCAAAACTTGGTTGAAAAAATCTAATAAATCTTAGTAAACATATCAACTTCTGAATTCTAATCCTCTGATGTGTAAGGTGCGTGATGGTTTGTCATCAGTACCGGTATTCTTAATCCCCCTGATTAGATAACTGATATTGTGATGTGGGATATCTATATGGAAAGATACTATATTGGGAACACGCGTCCCAAATCTCGATATAAGTTGCATGAAACTACCACTAGTCTATCGTCTGTCTACTTATAAGCATAATCTAATGTAATTAATCATCCTGTTATGGTGCCATGGAGATATGTTGTATATAACCAAACCTGAGCATGACCTGGCCTGGCTGGTGCTACTCAATTATAAGGAAGCACATTAGTGGAACCACTACAAAATTATCTCCAATCATATCTGTGCAATATGGTGGAAGTGATGCATAGACAAAACCTGTATATGAAGTCCATGAAAACTGAAATGTAAACTCAAAAAATATGTCATATAATAACATGATAATGTTACTAATATTTCATTGAAATAAATTATAATGGAAATAATAAAACAAATTTTTCTATAAAAAAATGCTTAACATACATCAGCTATCACTATGGAGTCAAATATCTATCCAAAAGTGTGCACACTATGTCTCAGCGTATGTACATACTTTTGAGACTGGCTCCACCTAGTTAAAAATAGTAATATAGGGTAAGATTATAAAAAATACAAAAACTATACTAAATAACTGATTGTAATAATGTAAACATACTAGCGTCCCCAACGATAGTACCAAAATAGCTTCGGTGTAAGTGGTGTGATAACTCGAGGAGAAATGAGTAGAAAATACTCCTAGGCCCACATCTATATCAAAACCATACCAGTTGAAATCTAACACACATCAACATGACAACTGGTACAGAGAAATCTATATAGATGTGACAATATAGCTGACCCCAACTGTATGTATCCATCTAATCAAGATCCTCATGTAATGGGAGGTACATCATGTGTACCAAAGTGGTGGAGTATTTGATGCACGGAATTCCTCCGATAAATCACAAAACATATGCTCATGTCTGATAAATAAGAATATTCTCACATTCATCATCAGGAATGATGGTGAAATGCTCATTAAACCACCCCATATGGAAGCGTAAACCCTAGAGGACACCTCATACACTGACGACGTCAATTCGTAGTAGATGCAGTATGACTGTAGACCAGTTTCCACAGGTGATACCCGTAACTGCATGTTCTCGGATGGGTAAATCGATCATTTATGTGACATCCTCTAAAGTAATGGTCATCTCCCCCTCTGAGAGATTAAATGTGCGTGTCTCTGGCTGGCATCTCTCAAAAAATTCAGGAATCAAATAGTGATCAATGGTCATGAAGTCACACATAGAGACTCCAAAAAATCCAACACGTCTTAGTTATAGATGAATAACTGATGGGGGTGCATTGTAATGAAAACGTTGTGCTCTCCAAACAGAAAGAAGTAAAACAGGTCAATGTTCTAACACATCACGCGACATGTGCATCTCCTGGGTAGATAGTAGAAGTTTCTCCATCTGAATGAATGAATAGTAAAACATTAATTTCATGTAAGATATGAAATTTATCATATAAGGTATGAAATTTATCATGTAATGTAAGAAATAAGCATAAAACGGTTTTTTATCTTAGGCATTTGTCTGTCTGATAGGAAATGAATTGGTATTGCATGACCAGCTAAAAGATACTAATATGCCTAATGGATGTAGCTTCCCATTATGTACATAGATATGAAAATATCATCCGATAATATTCAAAATCAGCCTAGTATATAACTATCCAATACACACATAGAACTAAATTGAATCCTATAATTTACAGCAAAAATACATCCAAAATCAAATGGTAGCAAACAATTTCAGAAGAACATTCCTTACAATGTGTGATATATTTAGATTGCACTCCCATTGGTGTGTTCATGTTCATAACACCATAAAATCAATCCACAATAAAACCCAAACCATTGTAAAATTGAGAATATAAAAAGGAATGTGATGCTCATGTATCATCAACAGTGAAGGTACCCCTGAGAGGCAAGAAGTGGCCTACCTTCAATAGTAGATCCATGATCACCCATACTACATTATTGTTTTGATGTATCCAAGATAATATTATCATTAAATCCATAATGAAATCATCCCACATGAATTCTACAATGGGTAGAGGCTATGAAAACCCTGTAGGCCTTTATTTCTTGGCCAACACCTGTTGAATTGGTTAGATCGAATGACATTACCACGAACTCATAAAATCAATGCATACTATTAAAAGAATATTGAGGAATGTTTCATGGTATCGCCCAAAACTTGTGGTAATAAGATATAAATTCTATCTTTGAGAAGAACTTGGAATCACTCAGTTGATCAAATATAACATTGATGTGTGTGGGGATACAAATTCTTTACTGTCATCTTGTTCGGTATTCAATAATCTATACATAAGTTAGAAGATTAATCAGATTTCTTAGTGAATAGAAGTGGAGAACCCTAGGAGAAGTACTCAGAAACATGAATCCCTTTGATTTTAGATCTCACAACTAAACGTCCAACTCCTGAATAAAAAACAGGGATTGGTTGGGCATAACACACAAATCAAATCACCAAACTGAGGATTATTTGTGCACATCACTACTGTTGGGTAAATAGCACTTAGCATAGAATGTGATCTGAACTTCCTTCCCAGCGTAACTATAATGATCTCACCACACACATGCTCTCCACCCTATGTTTCCTGTCACCATTAAAAATTAAAATTTCCTTCTCTTCCTGCACCCATTTACTATATACATGCAGCTGCATGCATCATGGATCTTTAAAATTAGTAAATGGGTGCATGAAGGGAAGGAAAAGTGAATTCTAAATGGTGATATGATAAAGATGGTGGCGAGCATGTGTGTGATGATAGCATCATGGGGACGTCGGGTAGGAAGTTTAGATTGCATGCTATGTTATGCGGTAGTTAACCCATAGTAGTGAAGGGCACAAAGAATCCTTAGTTTGGTGATTAGCTTATATATGGATCAAACAACCCATTTGGAAAGATGTAAATGTAATCTTTATATTTGGATAGAAAAATCATTGTCCATAGAATTAATTTATTATATCATTTTTATGTTTAATTTATTTATTTTTAGTATTACTCATAATAATTGTTTTCTTATATAGTTGGATTCGTTTTTTGAGTTGATGGGGTTTGTTTAAATCTATTCATACAATGTTTGCAGTTAGATAATGAAATTCATTGGGGATAATGATAAAAAAGATTACATGTACAAAATATTATAGTAACTGATAGAGTACATGATTCATTTTAAGCATTAGATGATTTCCCTATGTGTCTAGGGAAACTTGTCATCATATAACCTTCCTAGCGGCATACACTGCACATTTTTTCAGGTTCCCGTTCACTATGCCAATCCATCTCATTCCGAATACGAGTCTACTTTGTCCTCCCTTTAGGTTGAATCCTAGTGTTGTTTGGTAGAATAGTGGGTGCACCATTAGACAACTAATAATTCTCATATTCCATGATTAGCATCCACAGAATGCTATAGAATTTTTTGATACTCTCTAGTTGACAAGATGGATAAACGAACTGCTCCCAAGATCCATGTACATAAGCACATGCTCAAATCACATGACTGCAAGTATATGTCAATGCTTAAAAGTTACCACATTCACAGTGAGACTTATCTAATAAAACCACTTGCACATGACCATTTCTACAAGTCACAACATCACTGGGCTCAAAAACCTCAAATCATTTCCCTAGATGATTAAATGTAGTTACCTGATAAGTTGTATCCTTCTAAAGAACTCTATCTAGCTTGCACTGGAAGTGGTGTCTATTGAACATCCCTTTGATCAAACCCTCCTCACCCTTATTTCTTCATTCCATAAAATAGTATACACTATGATAGAAGGACTCTTGTACCAAAACTGTAATTTTTATTTAAAACATTATACTAATATTATATTTTAATTCTATCTATTTTGAGTAATATATAATCAAATATTATTATTTACCACTGATAGGTAATTTTATAACGCCCTTGAAAACACTATTTATGTATTCTAGGATGTTGGTTATCATATTTCCATATCTCTTCCAGTCATCAGATTCTGATGACCATTTTTACTTTGGGATTTGCATCAGGTAATCTAAAACTTCTAGATTAACTTGGTGAATATCTTCAAGATGCACCTCTATCCATAGTTTTTTAGGCTTGTATGCTATAAAAAAGAATTATTTTGGACACATATAGAAGTAACTATGACACTGATTTGTAAAAAGAAAATGGATATTCATGCAAATTTTTATGATTTCTATCTTCACCGACTTGTTCTTGAATTTTTTTGGAAATTTCTAGCAATGTAGAAAATAGTGTATCAATAATGGGAATAGGGTGGTCTCCAAGAAAGACTCTCAAACTTTACTACCTCCTTTATTGCACGATTGTGATTTAAAATAAGACAAATCCCTTCTACATCCATAACAAACTCTCGAAGACATGCCAGAAACCAGCTCCATGATAATAAGTTCTCCTTCTCCACAATTGCAAATGCCAAAGGTAAAGGGGATCGATTTCTATCTTGTGTGGTGGTAATCAAAAAATTTCATTTATAATTTTCATACAGAAATGTGCTATCAATCTATATAAACTGGTTAAAATTTCTAAAAGCTTCCATACATGGTAAAAACATCAAAAACAATCTATCAAACACAACCATCTACGGGTCATCTTGGTTGTGTTGGTTAACATATTTTTTAGTATGTAACCGATATATCTGTTGATTATTATGGAATAAAAGCTCTAGAAGATGTGTTAAAACTCTATAAGAGTAGTCCCAATCATTGTACACTTTCACAATAGCCATTTATTGTGTCACTCGTTCCTTCTAGTAAGATATTTGTTACCCAAAACGTTGTTTGATTATCTCCAACACCAAAATGACAAGAACCAGTCAACCTGATGTAATCATTTAAAAAAATAGTTAAAACAAACTCAAATTATAATGAAGAGTGTTCTTGTGACAATCTCAGGTTCAAAAATGTGTGTGGAGTAAATATAGTGATGCCCTAGTTGTGAAAAGTGTTCTAAATTGTAGATTGTGGACACATTTGATAGTTCAAATCATTTTTTTCATAACGGATCAAATAAAAAGTCATCTTTAACTCTTCTATAACATAAGAGCAATGTCTATGAATGTGACATTGTTTTATCACATTTTTAATTGCATATTTTATCTCAATGTCTCTTCTAAAAAAACACCTTCATCAGACACTTGATTTGTGCCACTAATGATTCTTATAAATTCTATACTATAAGTAATAATTAACCAATAAAATTATGGCAAGTGACTCATGCCTTTAGTCAACCATGACGCCAATAGTGGAGGGTGGTTCAACAGTCAGTTGAACCTCACATGAGTGGATGCATATTATTCTTCCTCATTCTCTTCTTCTTCTTCAACTTACTCTTCATCTTCTTGTTCTAAATTTTCAGCATCCTCAAAATCATCAGCCAACGCATCTAACGTATCTGGAGAACTATCCATTTAAATTGTGGCTGGAGGAAATGACAGAACAACTACCATTGATGATGGAACTTTTTGATGTGTTATAACAGGAGAATATGACATAGTTTCATGAAGTTGTGATGGCCCATCATCTAATATCGATGGAACCTCCATTCTAGCTATAGTGACATACAAATCCATAATTTTATTCTTAGGTTGATACATAACGAATGAAAGTACGTATTTCCATTCTTCATCATTAGTTACTGGATAGGCCACATGCCAAAACCTATCTACAAATTACAAATGTCTGTATCTGATAGATTCTATCACTTGATTTCTCATCAATTTTATCTTTCGATGAATTTTCCTTTTAAGAGATTTCAATGTCGTGTAGCCTTCAAGCATTACAACACCATCTGGTCGTATACTACAACCACATCCTTGTTCTTTCTCAATTGTTTTACCATTGAAATTAATATAGGCATCCATATTTTTTCCTAAAATAAACCATCATTATTAATTGAATATAATCAGAGATTGGATTTATATATGAATGAATCTAGTAATTTTGGTTGGAATCTTATTCCACCAAATCAATATGTTCAAACCATATTGATGTGTAACTATTTACACACCCCATGATTTTGTGTTACTTACCGAAAAAAATCGAAGTAAAACATATTTATACATATCCACATGCATCATATGCATGGGGTACATGAACACATCATGCAAAATCATAGAGTTATATGAAATTGAAAAACAACAATGAGTAAGCCCGGAGCGACAGGTCACCAAACCCATTCACTTCTCTAACAAGGAATGCCTTCAAAAAAGTAGGAGGTCTGACCCAATTCCACTCTACCTGAGGATTCATTACTCCAGAGAGAATTCAATTCATGAAAACACTAACACTTAATATGAAAAAAATATATTCAACACATAAATTCTAGTTCATAACTTCAATTAAAAACTGATGACAAGGTAGATGAAAAACTAAATTCATTATCATACCTAGAATGTATTACAATGGTATATTCTAGAAGAAATTTATAAAATAATTACTTCACTAATCAATATAGGTACATAGCTAATTAATATAGTAAATTTTTTAATTAATATAGTTACTTCGCTAATTAATATTTTTACATTGCTAATTAATATAGTTACTTTGATAATTAATGCAATTACTTATACAATTAACAAAATTACTTCACTAATTAATACAATTACTTCTCTAGATAATTTAATTACCTTTTCTAATTACCATTAAGTATTTTCCTAATTACCATTAAGAAGTTTCCTAATTAGAAATAATTAGAATTAACTCGAATTAATTAGTTTCCTAATTATAATTAATTATTTATAATTAATGAATCCTCTGATTACACTAAATATAAGTTGCCTAATTAGAATTTATTAATTTCCTAATTAGAAATCATTTGTTTCTTAATTACCATTAATTATTTGCCTAATTACTATTAATTAGTTGCCTAATCACCATTAATTAGTTTCCTAATTACCATTAATTAGTTTCATAATTACCATTAATTATTTCCCTAATTAACATTAATTGGCTGCAATTAATTAATTAAAATTATTTAAACACCTAATTACACTTAATTAAACTCCTATAATTAAAAAACTAATTAGTAATAATTAAATTCATAATGACCATTAAATAACTTCATAATTATAATTAATTAATTTCCTTATTACAGTTAATTAATTACCTTATTAAACTTAAATATTGACCTAAAAATTAATTAACTTCTTAATTATAATTAATTAATTACCTATTTAAAATTAATTAACCACCTAATTACAATTAATTAATCACCTAATTACTATTAATTAATCACCTAATTACTATTAATTAATCTCCTAATTACAATTTATTAAACACCACCAAATTTCAATTAATTAATCACCACCAAATTACAATTAATTAATCACCTAATTATAATTAAATAAACACTTAATTAAAATAATTAAAATCCTAATTACCATTAATTAAATTAATAGTTACAATTAATTAAACACCTAATTACAATTAATTAAACACCTAATTACAATTAATTAAGAACCAGATTACAATTAATTCGACACCTAATTACAATTAAGTAAACACCTAATTACACATAAAATATGACATGCACATGAATAATGATATATCACGATACAAATAATGTTGGTTTTGTTTTACGGAAGAATATATAGTTTTGTTGACTTGAAGGGCTCAAACATGTGTTTTTGGACCCTACGTTGTGACCTTGCTAGCTGATCCAACCCCAACATAGGATTTAAAAATCATCTTCTATTATTTTAATATTTATTTAAATATTTCATACCATGTAATAAAATTTAGAAAAAAATAATTAAAAAACTATATAATGTGTAAAATATAAATGGGGAGAAATGGAAAAGATATAGCTCTCGAGCTAGAAGCGGGATTCAAACCACCAACCAGATGATTCCATTAAACATCTATAATCAAGGGATCCCTATTCACTCCCATACCATGTCATTTTTTCATATTAACATTCTTCAACAAAATTATAAATTAAATTCATAGATATACATTATTTGTTACAAAAAATAGTAAACAAAAATAATGAATTATGCGGTGAGGGTTGGAGAGGGGAATCAAACATGGGACTAATTGATTCCTATGGAATTATTCAACACAAGAAAGAAGATTTTCTTCAGATTTATTTTTTTATTATATACATAAAAATATTATCATAATATTTTATTACTATATTTACCATAAAATTTTAGAAAATATTTATATATATCATTATATGCGATGTTATTTATTTATTATTATATGAAATACATATATTATTTAAACTAATAACTATATAATATTAAATGGAATTTAGAAATAATGGTATACATCATGTACCTAATTATTTATTTAATTAACTGAAACTATTATATATAGTAACATTTTTTTGAATTCATGTCTTTGCATTTTTTGATAAAGCATCAATAACTAAAAAACATGATTTATAATGGCCTGATATAAAACAAATAACTTAAATTATTTCCTATCTCAATTCTTGTTCACATTTCCATATATGATCAAAAAATCTAAAGTATTTCTTAAATGGGGGTAAAGTAGAAAAAATTAGAACAAACTTATTTTAATCATCTCGAAGGTATTTTGGATTAACATGAGAATAATTGAAAGTGGGAGGCAGTTAAACTCATCTATCTACCCAAGTGAGTCCTCCTTAGTGGATGTTTCATCCTTTATTCTAACACCCCAAGATTCCATGGTATGTTTCCATTTAAATTATACAATAACTTGTGTTGTACGCAACTTCGAGTTCAAACACACCACAACCAATAAAACTAACCGTTATGAATAGTAATACCCACTTTTTAAAATTTAATAAATTTTAACTTTCAAAATGGGCTTCATTTTTGGATTCAGAATATCGAAACTAACTTAGGCTGAATTTTTAGTATTTTTCTAAAAACATCCAATGTTTTGATGAATAGTGAAAACACTAAGTTATTATTTAAAACCAAATTTTTATTTAAATAATTATTTATTTTATTTAAATTTATTTTAGTTCAAAATAGATACATAATACCTATATAAGTTCAATGTAATTAATTGGTGTCATTTTTTAATGAGTTTAGATATATAAAAATTTTATTGAACTTTTTTCCGCCTTTAACCCACCTGCAAGGAGCATTTGAAAATTTACATAAAACATAATTCTACCTCTTCTGTGAGTTAAATTTAAAAAATCCGAGAGACACGGTTGATATCAGTAAGTAAAATGTGGTTCAGTAAGATGAAAATAATTTTTGGTTAATAATAACTTTTTACTTTTATTTAACATGGTTAAAAGTAAATAGGTTAATTAAGGGTGAAAACAATATCATTATTACCCTAAAACATGTCCTAATTCTATTCAATAAGTATAATTAGACCAAAAACAACCATAGGAATAATATATGATCCTCTTTGGTCCACTTGGATTAGATTAGTACATTAATATTATTTTATTTAAAGAATATTTACAAGAGTTAAATTCAATGTTTAATAACTAAACTATTATTACTATAGGGATACACACAATATAAATTCGACTATAAATATTAATTAGAAATATAAAAATATTTCCAACATAATGGTATTTTATTTAAAATTTTTAGTCATTAAATAATCAAATTTATTTATGACACAATGATGATGTAGTAATTACCATATTAATGAAAGATTAAAATAATTGATATTATAAATATCCAAATAAATAAAATTTGAGACTTTTAGTGAATTGAACTAATTTTATAGGTTAATATGAAATTTTAGGGTTGATTAAATGTATTTATTTCTATGTAATAATGTTGGTAGGACTTTAACAAAAATCAGTTATTAAATAATGTCGAAATTTACATAAATGAGTTTTTAAAAACATACAACAAAATTGGTTGATATAATATTCCTAAAAATATAAGGTTTAGAAAAAATACTTATATAATGATAGGTGTATCATTAATTAATGACTTGGCGTTCTCTTGGATGTTTATAGTATGTTTATTAAGCATATTATATAAAAATACAGAGAGACATGGTAAATGTCAAACTATTTAACTAAGAGTTAAATCTTAATGATAAGGTTAATAAAGTGACCCAATCCTGTCTAAAACCTATTGGTTGATAGGTTTTAGACCCATACCCACCATATCATTTAAATAATTCATCTTGGAGCCATTATAAACCGAAAATGATTTTATTATAAAATAATATTTCTATCTTTTCCTAAGGTTCCCCTCACCCCTCTTATAAAAGGGAACTTACCCTTCTCTTTAATTCACACAATAAAAGCCATATGGATAGGCCAAATCCTACCCAAATACCCTCTAAACAATAATCCCTTCATCATAGAGGCCTTAAGTTAGTCATAAATCCACCTAAGGAGCTGTTTTGATCTAATCAAAAGGAAGAACCCGGAGAAGAAGTAAATATCTCACCACCTCTTTCATGTTTTTTTCTTCTTCCACTTCTTCTTTCCTTGTTTTTCCATTATAAAATAATAACTCCAGTATCTTATATATGATTTTATTTTATTATAAATATGGTAAAACCATATTAATTATTCTATTCATCCTTTGAATTACCTGGCACCATACATGCATACGTACGGATTACTGTCTCTACGTCGTGGAGTAGTTGTTATTCAATACATCATTATTTGGATGGGTATAATATTAATGTATGAATGATGTAAATAATAAATATAACCATATAATGATTCTGTATATATGATATAACATCCAATTATATATGATTTTAATATCAAAATAATGATGTTGTCGCTCGTGCGTACGTACGTATTACCGTCCCCACGTACACGATGAGATTCATTCCCCATCGTATCCATTCAAGACTAGTTTTCATTAGATGATTAAAAATAATTATTAAAGACTTAATATCATAATTAATATGAATAATATACATTCTATTCATAACAAACATTACTTACGTAACAAATCATATAAAGGTAAATGAATCAGTTAACACCCGAAATGATGATAATACAAAAATAATATTAACAAAGAAATGTTAAAAGATCATATATGATATCATATTAATGTATATGATTCTTTTATAATTTAATAACAATTATTTCACTGTTATACAAGAGGTTAGTCTACCCTCGACCAAGGAAAAGTACAAGGTAAGGGTTAATTCTACAACCTCTTTATTATTCAAGGTTGTTTATATGTAATTATCTACTTGGACCTCATTATCATCCACATATGTGTTTTCCAAAAAATGTATTCCAAAACATTTTTACAACTTACTAAACTATTGTTTAAAGTTATTTATACCCTAATTTGACCTTATACGTTTTTAAAGGAATCTTTTTGTCATTTTTCAAACAAGTTACTTTATGACCTTTTTGACAATATTAAGGTAAGAATGTTTTTCTTAACTTATACGGCAGGTGCGGCTATTTTCTGTAGTTATAAAATCGTCAAAGCCTCCCTTACAAGATTATAAGAATATTTTCAAAATAAATTTTTTATTTTATAATTATATGACATGTAAATTATTTCAAAATAAAAAGATATATTTCCCAAAAAAAAATTGATTTCATCTATGTTAATAACCTTTGATGGATTTTAAGCTTATTTGAAGTTGATTTATTATGATATAAAACATCCATATTATATTGAAGGTTTTGTGATATGTTTGACTATGAATGTATTATTTTTACACCATTCATGGTTTATGGATAAATTATTGAAATTTTGTATGCTAGTTTTAATATGAATGTTTAGGTTATGTTTAAACCTTTTCATATGAGGAATGCATTGGACTTAGTAAGTGAAGGGTGGAGCCCGCTATAGCTCCTCGATGCATCGGTAGGTATCATGGGACAAACTAGTGTCTTAGAACAAGGTTTTGACAAAATATTATTTGTAGTCTTGGCACAAGGCCTTGACTATGTGATTATGAAGTCTGCATTCTGGATTCCATCATTATGAAAGTGGTTATTGATATTTCATTTGATTATTCGACTAGTATAATATCTATGTGAGTAAGTAAATAGAATTATTTTGATTTATATTTTCCTTATTATGATGAAGTTTATGTTAAAAAGGATTTTTTTAAGTTTTATACATTTCCTTAAATGTTTATGATTATTTTTGAAATTTTCCGCTATATTGTTATCCTTACTGAGCATCTGAGCTCACCCATTTCTATGATTTATTTTTTCCAGGATGCGAATAAGTATATCATGACTAACCTGCAGGGATAGTCTATGATATATTAGTGTTTTCTATGGAAACAATATTTTTGTAGTTTTCCATTTTATGATGTAATATAAACCTTATGAATGTATCTAGTACTTCCAAGGCTAATAAACTAATCGGTCTTTCAAGAATTGATATTTTATGATCATGAAAATGTTCTGTAATAATGCACTGACTCTGGGTATCTAGGTTTGGTGCATTATAGTTGGTATCAGAGAAAGTTTAGTACAAACCATGGAAACTAGATTTTGAAAAACTCTGATTAGAGCACATTACCCTAAGACACACTTTGACGATTAGTATAGAAGAACTTCATAGAATTTTGGTATTGTAGTGACTATGTTAATTCTACAAGAAATACATCCCTTTATAGATACGTGTAGGTAGAGGCGGCTATGTCATAGATGTACCTAGGGGTAAAACCCAAAAACACCGCTTTGAGCTAGAATCGAATGAGAACCCGTGCACGACAACGGGCCTTGCTGCACTCTTGGTTATAAGACTCCCGGGGAATATGATTAGGATAATCCACATTTTCTTTAGAAACCATTATGAAGGACTTATGAGTATATACCTCCTCAACCAAAACATTTTTAGGATTATGGATTATATCCATGAACTATTCAATTTATGTAAAGTATATTATAAGTTTGGAATTATGTATTGTGATTCATAAACTAATCTAGTGTATGCCATTGTTTAGAAATGGCACCTAGTGGAAGGAATTGAAACTATATCAATGCACGCACTCAATGTAGGGATTTCCCTCCTACTCAAGATAATTATAGTAGATCTGGTGAAACAATTGGTGATGATCAGCTTATCACTATACTGGGACAACTCACTCTGGTTATGAATAATAACCTTACCCATATAGATCACCCTGATCTGCAGCGTGGAGGATCAATGTTAGATAACTTCATGAGGAAAAAACCACCAACATTCAATGGGGGTACAAATCCATTAGTATCTGATCAAAGGAAAAATTCATTAGATAAAATATTACATGCCTTGGGGTGTATAGAAAGGGAAAAAGTTGTCATGGCAGTTTACCGCCTCACTAGAGATACTGATCAATGGTGGTCATTGATTCAAAACAAAAAGGAATATGATGAAGTATCAAATATGGAATGTAGGGAGTTTAATGAAATTTTCATAGAAAAATACTTTCGTCATGACCATTGAGCGGATATGGAAAGAAAATTTCTGAGTCTGATGCAAAAGTAGGATGAGAATGTCACAATGTATGAAGCTAACTTAACAAGGTTAGCGTGGAATGCTGCAGATTATATACTTAACACAAGAAGATTTATCATTTCTCTGATGGGTTTAAACCATTTATCCATTTAGCATTAGTCTCACAATCCTTCTCATCATACGAAGATATTGTCTCATGCGCTATCAAGAAAGAAAAGGAACTCTCTAAGTTTTAGGAATTTAAAGCAAAGAAAGAGACAAATAGATCTGCTAAACACTCTGGAAATGGAAATAAGAAGAATAAGGGAAAAGTTGAATATCCATCCTATAGTAAATGTGAGAAAAAAATACCCCAGTACCTTCCTGAAGGGATTTGGAGTCTGTTACAATTGTGGTGAAAATGGCCACTAAGTCTGTGATTACAAGGGGAATAAAGAGGATATCAATGTTAAATGCTACAATTATAGAGAAAGGGGTCATTATGCAAATGAATTTCCTAAGAACCAAGGAATGTTACCTCAGAAAATTACAAGGGATCAAGGCCAAGCTTATGTTATCACTAATGCTAAGTTTGAAGCTCCAAAAGATGTGGTGGCAGGTAAGTTAATGGTTTCCTCAAGTTTAGAAAATGCTTTATTTGATTCTAGATCATCGAATTGATTCATATCCTCCCAGTTTTCTATGAAAATTAGATATTTTAAATTTGACAGAACATGGGAGTTTTTAGTCAAAACACTTAAGGGAAGTATCATTAAAACAACGTTTTGTGAATCAGTTCCCATTAGGGCATATAAATGTTCTTTATCTGCTGATCTCATCACCATGCCCATGATCGAATTTGATATAATTCTCAGTACTGATTGGATTTCAGACCATGATGTAATAATTTATTGTAAGAAGAAGGAGTTTACAATTATCGATGATGATAAGGAGTACCTTATCTTTAGAACAGAAACGTCACCACCTAATTCTTATCTAGATCCACCTCCAGTAGCTCAACTAAATTCAATTATTGGGGAGGAAGAGAATGAAATAACTGTGGGTGTGGAAAGGAATGTTCAAATAGAGGACATACCAATTGTTCAAGAACATGTTGATGTGTTTCTAGAAGATTTACCTCGACATCCTCCGGAATGAGAAATTTAATTTTCCATTGATTTAATTTCTGGTTCAAGGCCTATATCGAAGACCACTTATAGAATGGACACTATGGAATTAGTGGATCTAAAAAAAACTAGAAGAATTGAGTAATACAAGCTTTATTCACCCAAGTGTATTTCAATGGGGAGCCCATGTTCTTTCTGTTAAGAAAAAGATGGATCAATGAGGTTGTGCATTGACTATAGGGAGATCAATGCTATAAAAATAAAGAATAAGTATCCCCTACCTCGTATTGATGATTTATTCGACCAACATCATAGAGCTCAATATTTTTTAATGATTTACCTTTGATTTGGATATCATCAGTTGTGTGTGAAGAAGGAAGATATTCTGAAAACAGCATTTCGAACCAGGTACGAGCATTACGAGTTTACATTAATGCCTTTTGGGTTGAATTATGAACCCTCTGTCTTCAGGGATCTAGTTAAAATGGATATGGTAATAATCATGGAAGGTGAAACATCAATACTTTTTCAAATGGTTTCCAAACCATCTTTACTAGAAAGGATAAAAAGTTCACAGGCTGATGATAAGGAGTTTTAAAAGAATATTAAAGCTGTGAATGAAGGTAGATTGTGTGAATTCATATATGAAGATGGGATTTTGAAAATTGGGAAGAGATTTTGTGTTCCCAATATAACGGATCTAAAAATGGAAATGTTAGATGATTATCATATCTACAATTTCTCTATACAGCCTGGTATCACCAATATGTATCGATAATTGAAGGAACATTTTTAGTGGGACAACATGAAAAGGGATATTGCTAATTTTGTGTCAAGATGTATGGTTTTTGAACAAGTAAAAGTTGGAAGGCAATAGCTTGGATGAGTCATGCAACCTCTTCCCATACCATAGTGGAAATGGGAAAATATTACGATGGACTTTATCATGGAACTACCAAAGACTCCTAGAAGGAACGATGCAATATGGTAATTTTTGATCATCTTACCAAGTCAGCACATTTTCTTTCTATAAGAGAAGAATTACCACTTGAACATCTAGCAAGACTATATATTAATGAATTTGTGAGACTTCATGGAGTACCCCTATCAATTTTTTTATGATCGTGATCCACATTTTACATCATGATTCTAGAAAATTCTTCAGAAATCCCTTAATACCTAACATCATTTCAGCACTGCCTACCCCCACCAAACTGATGGATAATAAAAATGGACTATTCCAACCATAGAAGACCTGTTTAGATCATGATCAATTGACTTTCAAGGTATGTGGGATCAATATTTACCTCTGGTAGAATTTTTCTATAATAATAGCTTACATTCAAGTATTCAGATGGCACCATAAGAAGAGCTATATGGAAATAGATGTCACACACCAACCTATTGGGATGATGTTGGTGGAAGAAAACTCGTAGGCCTAGAACTTGTGGAGGAAACAATGGAATATGTGAAGGTAATCCAATCCCACATCAAATCAGCTCAAAGTAGGAAGAAGAGTTGTGCTGATAACCAGAGGAAGGATTTGGAATTTTAGGTAGGAGATCATGTTTTCTTGAAGGTATATCCATGGAAGGGTGTTATACATTTCGTTAAGAAGGTAAAATTATGTCCCAGGTACATCGGACCTTTTGAAATTCTAGAATGAATTGGGGTTGTAGCTTACCATTTGACAATGCCTCCAAGTTTCTCCAAAGTTCACGATGTATTCCACGTATCACTATTGAGAAAATACATGTCTGACCCAATGCATGTACTCACCTATGAGGAAATTGAATGTGAACCTGATCTCTCTTATTGTGAAGAGCCTATCAAAATTCTTGATACCAGAGAACAAGTGTTGATAAACCAGATGACTCATCTGGTAAAATCTCTATGGAGAATCTATAAGATGGAAGAGGCCACCTGGGAACCTGAGGAACTTATGATGAAGAAACACCTGAATCATTTTATGCAGTAATATTCATAAAATTTCGAGGATAAAATTATTTCAATGAGTGGACAATGTAACACCCAAATATTCCATGGTTTGTTTCCCTTTGAATAATACAATAAATTGTGTTGTACGTAACATTGAGTTCAAACACACCACAACCAATAAAACTAGCCATTGTGAATAGTAATACCAACATTTTGAAATTTTATAAATTTTATATTTCAAAATAGACATCACTTTTGGATTTAGAATATCGAAATTAGCTCAGGGTAAATTTTTGGTATTTTTCTGAAAACATTCAATTTTTGATGAATAGTGAAAACACTGAGTTATTGTTTAAAACAAAATTTTTATTTAAATAATTATTTATTTTATTTAAATTTATTTTATGTCAAAATAGATACATAATAAGATGTGGTTCAATAAGATGAAAATATTGAATTACAAGAATCTGAGAGACGCGATTGATAGTAGTAAGTAAAATGTGGTTCAATAAGATGAAAATATTTTTTTGGTGAATAGTTAGTTTTTACTTTAATTTACCACAGTTCAAAGTAAATAGGGTAATTAAGGGTAAAAATGATATTATTATTATTACCATAACATGTGTTCTAATTCTATTTTATATGTATAATTCTACCAAAAACAATTGTTGAACCCTCTGGAAAATTAGTTGAACTCATATTTTGATAATCCCAATTATGTTCAATTATAGTTTGATAATCCCTACATTGATTAATGATTAATTACTTATTTCAGTATTTCTGTACACCATGCACATATTCATATATTATAATATTTACATTATCTTCAAATAATTCGGTTACTGGATGGATATATATTAACTTAACCCCTTCTACCAATAGAATGCTTAAACAGGCAAGTGGTCACTGTTATAGAACAAAGCTGCCGATTTGTAAAGTCTACCGTTACGTGAAGGTCACCAGTACAACAAGTCCACTATTATGTAAAGGTCACCGATACAACAAGTCCACTGTTACGTGAAGGTCACCGATACATCAAGTCCACCGATACAACAAGTCCACCGTTAAGTGAAGGTCACCGATACAAAAAGTCCACCATTACGCGAAGGTCACTGATACATCAAGTCCACCGATACAACAAGTCTACTATTACGTGAAGGTCCCTGATACATCAAGTCCACCAGTACAACAAGTCTACCGTTACGTGATGTTCACCAATACATCAAGTCCACCGATACAGACAAGTCACCGTTATACAAGCCTACCGATACAGACAAGTCACTGTTATGAAAGCCTACTGTTGCAGAAACGTTCCCAAAGGAAGTCTACCGATACACCAAGGAAGCTACCAGTACATGAAGGCTTCCGTTGCACAAAAGGTCACCGGTACATTAAGTCTACCTCTACTGATCAAGTCTACCGACAGACATGAAGTCTACCGATAGAAAGGTTACCATTACACAAAAGGTTACCGATACAAGAGGTTACCGATACAAAGACCTACCGATACACAAGGCTACCGATATCCAAAGCTATCATTCCGGAGAATCCGATGCTGCCTTAATTTATTTATCTTTATTTAATCTAACCAATGGTCATATCAGGTATATTTTAATGCTCTATCATTTATTTAATAAAGGGTGTTGGATGTCAGGGAACCGTACCTCGTACCTGCAAAAAGAAATCATTTCTTTTGCCGGAGCTCATTCCATAAATACAAGAAGTCCTTGTTGCTGCAAAATAAAGAGTGTGTGAAAGAGACAAGAGATACACAAGTGAAAGAGAAGTGAAATGCAGAAGTGATCTACAAGTGACATACACAAGAAGACACAGAAGCTCATACACACTCAAGCTTACTCAAGAAGAGTTATTTACATTCACAAGGATTTTGAAGAACTTCATCGAATACATTCTCACTGTCTATGAACCTGGAAATCAAACAGAATACACTCTGTTTTTCAGACAAAAACCAGAAGAGGACTCAAAACCATTTCTGATTAAATCTGAAGGATTCCAGAGCTACACTGCAATCACTAGATCCATTCTAAACTCTATATCTTGCTTAGTGATTTATTATTTACATTACGAGCAGTGTGTGTCATCAGTTTTAATTTACACACACACTGTCTCCTGAACCTTAACTGGAGGATCTTAAAATATTCATTAAAACTCCTTACATCTTCTATTTTCCACTATGGATAGTGGTAGAGGTCGTGTGTGACCTAGACAGCTGTATTTGCTGTTTTTTTGTTTCCCACGTAGAACTATGGTAGTGGTCTTTGACCTGGACAGTTGTAAACTGTTGTGAACCCTGATCCAGGGTGTGGATCCAATTTATAAAATTGTTGATAGGACTAAGTCTCGACTTGAGACTGAACCTGTTGGTTATATCTGATGTGCTTTGTTTAGTTTTATCTAAAACCATTTATCCCGCTGCCAAGTGCTTTAAAATTTAAAGTGTTTTTCAATGTTACTCTGATAATTGAATCAGAAAGTGTTTTCATTATTTGTAAATCATTATGTTAGTTTCAAAATCTAATGTAATCTTTTGATTATATTAACTGGGAATTAATCAATCCCTTTAGAACCTAACTGAAAGTTTTCTTTAGTTCAAATTCACTACATTTCAATTAGTATATTAAATTGGGGGATTTTTAGTAAAAGATTTTAAATAGAAATTTTAATTGGAAATCAATTCACCCCCCCCCCCCTCTTGAGTGTCCACTCTGAACAACATTTGGTATCAGAGGGTTAAAATATTTGCTGAGGTACTCTGTTTTTCAACTGTGATTTTAGTTGTATTTTAAAGTTCTTAAAATTTCTGTTATTTCTAATTTTTTATCTCTTTAAATTTTTTGTTTTAACCTAGTTATCATGGATAACAGACTTGAAGGTGTTTCTACTAATAAACCACCATTTTTCAATGGAAACTACTATACTCAGTGGATGATTAAGATGAAAATTCATTTATAAAGAATGGGTTTTGATATTTGGACTGCCATAGAATCAGAATATAAAATTCCCACTACTGTTAGATCAACATGGAATGAAGCTACTAAGACAGCTTAGAATAATAATTGCAAATCTATGAATGCTCTGTATTGTGGTTTAGGAGATGAGGAATTTAATATAATATCTTCTTGTAATACTGCATATGAAATTTGGGATACTTTAAGTGCTTCTCATGAAGGAACAACTAATTTTAAGGAAATGAGATTGAACACCTATACTATTAAATATGATAATTTTAAGATGAAGCTTGATGAACCCATTTCTGATATGTATCTCAGGTTTAACAAAATTTTCAACAAAATGATCTCACTGGGAAAGGATGTTCCATCAAAGGAGTAGATCATGAGAATTTTGAGATGCTTACCTGAAAGATGGAGGGGCACTTCTATTTCAATCAGAGAATCTTGTGATATTAGTGAACTTCCAGTCAAGGAACTTATTGGTAAGTTGATGATGTATGAAGAATAACTTAAGTTAAACAAAGAAGAAGAAGATGAACCAAAAATGAAGTCAGTTTCCTTCAAGACATCTACTTCAAAGAATAAAGATAAGGAGAAACTTCAAGCTGTAAGTGATATCTAAAGATGTAAAGAAAGTGAAAGTGGATCTGATAGTGATGCAGAAATTTCTCACATATCCAGAAGCTTTAAGAAGTTTTATAGGAAAAAGAAGTTTTTCAGAAAATCAAATTACAAAGGTAAGTACAACAACAAGGGACACTGGAAAAAGGACTGGAAGAAATCTGACAAAACTGATGAAGTTGTCTGCTATGAATGCAAAAGAAAAGTACATATAAATGCAGACTGTCCAAAGCTGAAATACAAGAATGAATATGAGTATAAGTATAATAAGTATAAGAAATCCATGAAGGCTACGTGGACTACTTCTGAGGATAGATCTATTGAATCTGAAGTTTCTGAGACTGAAAACATAAATAAGGCAAACATGTGTTTTATGAAAAACACTTCTGAGATAACATCTGAAACTCATGATTTAAATTCATATTATTCTGGTGATGATTCTGATTCTGAAAATATGTCAAAATCTGAACTATTTGAATATTTTGATATGTTGGAAGAAACCTAAAATGAGCGGAAAGACAAATACAAAGGTTTAAAGAAACAGTATGCTTTAACTGTTAAACATAAATCTGATCTTGACATAGAAATGGAAAAGAATGATCAGTTGCTTAAAGAAATCACTGAACTAAAATTTTCAAATGAGAAACTTAGGAAGGATTTAGAAAATATCACAAATGGAAAATATTCTCTTACTCAAATGCTAGGTGAGCAGATTGCACCTAGATATATTACTGGTATAGGATACCAACCTGGACAAAGAAAAATTACCAAAACTAGATTTATTTCTAAATATGGACAGAATGTAGATAGTTCTAGTTCTGGAAGTTCATATGCTTCAACTAGTTATATTCATAGTTACAGATCTAATAAGGTTTATCTTTCTAAATCTGTTGATTATGAAAATATTATGAGACCCATAAGACAAATTTGGGTACCTAAAGTTTTATTGGCTAACCTGTCTGGACCTAAGAAAATTTGGGTACCAAAATAATTTCCTATTTAAATCTGTTTTGTAGAGAACCTGCTTAAAGAGATCGTGTAGAAATAATTGGTACTTGGACAGTGGATGTTCAAGACATATGTGAGGAGACTTCTCATGCTTTAAATTCTTAGTCATAATTGATGGAGTTTTTTTCACCATTGGTGATAATTCTAAAGGGAAAATCATCGGCATAGGCCAGATTGGTAACACTGACTAAGTATTAATTTCTAAAGTTCTATTTTTTGATGGACGTAAGTATAATTTACTAAGTATTTCTAAGTTATGTGATGATGGTTTTAATGTTAAATTTGAAAATGATTCTTGCAATGTTTTTAATTCTAAAAATGCTTTAGTATTTTCTTCCTTGAGAAATGAAAATGTCTATGTTGTTGATTTAAATTCATTAGCTATGAAAAATATTACTTATTAAAATGCTTTTCATAAAGAGTCTTGGCTTTGGCACAGAAGATTAGGACACTGCAATGTACATTCACTTAGAAAACATACTAGGAAACACTTAGTTAGAGACATACCAAAACTTGAATTCCCAGCAGAAAAAGTTTGTAATCCCTGTCAAAAGGGAAAGCAACATAAAGTTTCATTTAAATCAAAGAATGAAGTGTCAAATTCTCATCCTCTCGAGTTGGTTCACATGGATTTGTTTTGACCTTCTAGAGTTTCTAGTTTAAATGGGAATCACTATGTCTATGTTCTAGTAGATGACCATTCTTGGTATACTTGGGTATATTTTCTAGCTCACAAAAGAGAATCTTGTTCTTACTTTGTTAAATACTCCAAATATGTAGAAACTATTAGTGGACTTAAGATTAAAACCCTAATAAGTGATCATGGCCGTGAGTTTGAGAATCATGAGTTTGAATCATACTACCCACAAAATGGATATAGTCACAATTTCTCTGCCCCTAGGACACCTCAGCAAAATGGTGTAGTAGAAAGGAGGAATAGAACCCTTCAGGAAATTTCCAGAACCACGCTCAATGAGTATGACCTACCTGTTTATTTTTGGGTTGAAGCTGTTAATACAGCTTGTTATATTATCAATAGAGTCTTGATCAGACCTATTCTTAAGAAGACCCCTTATGAGTTGTGGAACCATTGGAAACCTAAGGTTAACTACTTCATTGTTTTTGGTTGTGAAGTATTTATTCTTAATACCAATGATAATCTTGACAAGTTTTCATCCAAGAGTGATGAAGGAACTTTCATAGGTTACTCTATTTCTAGTAAAGCCTATAGAGCTTTCAATAAAAGAACCAAATGTGTGGAGGAATCTGTTCACATCAAATTTGATGAAACTGATCCACATGAACCTAAGACCTCTCTTGAATATCTTGAAGATGATCTCTCTGTTTTGAACATTAATGATAAAGACAGTGGACCTATAGTTAAAACATCGCGTTCTGGAAATTTTCCAGAACTTACTTCTGTTGATTCCCAACATGTTGATAAACCTGAAATCTCTAGCCCTACCTTTTCGAGACCAACAAGGACTCTAATGAACCATCCTTTGGATGCTATTTTAGGTAATCTAGATAGAGGAACACAAACTAGATCGTCTCTAAGAAATCAGGTTGAACATCAATCTTTTCATTCACAGTTAGAACCTAAAAATATCAACGATTCTATTAATGATGAATATTGGGTCATAGCTATGCAAGAAGAACTAAATCAATTTGAAAGAATTAAAGTCTGGGAAATAGTAGAAAGACCTAAAGATACTTTAACCATAGGCACAAAATGGGTGTTTAGAAACAAAGTTGATGAATCTGGAAACATCATTAGAAACAAAGCTAGACTAGTTTCACAAGGTTACAATCAAGAAGAAGGAATTTACTATGAGGAAACCTTTTCACCTGTAGCTAGATTAGAGGCAATTAGGATCTTACTTACCTTTTCATCACATCTGAATTTCACGTTATATCAAATGGATGTGAAAAGTGATATTCTAAATGGTTTTATTATTGAAGATGTTTTTGTGGAACATCCACCTGGTTTCTCAAATCCTCACTTTCAAAATCATGTTTTTAAACATTCTAAGGCTTTATATGGTTTAAAACACGCTCCAAGAGCTTGGTATGAAAGACTTAAAAATTTTCTTATTTCAAAAGGATTTATAAAAGGAATTGATGATCCCACCCTTTTATAAAAATAATTTCAAAAGATGTTTTAATGGTACAAATCTATGTTGATGATATTATTTTTGGATCTTCTAAAAATTCTATATGTACTAAATTTTCAAAGGTTGTGAAAAATGAGTTTGAAATGAGCTTAATGGGAGAGCTTAAGTACTTTCTTGGATTTCAAATCTTTCAAACTAAAGATGGTATTATTTTGAATTAGTGTAAATATAATAAGGATTTATTAAAATGTTTTGGATTGGATACTATTAAGGGAAGTGATACACCTATGAGTACCACCTGTAAATTAGATATTGATGAAACTGGGAAACCAGTAGATCAAACTAATTATAGACATATGATTGGGAGTTTAATTTATCTTACTATAAGTCGACCTGATATTATGTTTAGTGTATGTATGTGTGATAGATTTAAAGCTAATCCTAAAGGGTCACACTTTATTGTTGTTAAAAGGATTTTCAAATATCTTAAATATACTGCTAATTTGGGACTGTTTTACCCAAAATGGCAATCATTTGATTTAATAAGTTATTCAGATGCTGACTTTTCTGGATGCAAGTTAGACAGAAAGAGGACATCTGGAACATGCCATTTACATGAAAAGACACCAGTATCATGGTGAGTAAGAAATAGAACTAGGTTGAGTTATCTACTACTGAAGTAGAGTATATAGCTGCTGGTAGTTGCTGTGCACAGATTCTGTAGATGAAACACACTTTATTGGACTATGGATTTTATTTTAAACATGTTTCAATTAACTGTGATAACACTAGTGCGATCAACATCTCAAAGAACCCGGTGTCTTACTCTAGAACCAAACACATTGATGTTAGACACCACTTTCTAAGAGATCATTATCAAAGAGGTGATATAACTCTTGAATTTATAGGAATTGAACTCTAATTAGATGATATTTTCACTAAGACATTAAGTTCAGAAAGATTAAGTTTCATTAGACACGAATTAGGAATGATAAATTACTCTTAAAACCATTAGGATAAACCTCACCATTAGGATAAACCTCACCGTTAGGATAAACCTCACCATTAGGATAAACCTCACTATTAGGATAAACCTCACCGTTAGGATAAACATCACCGTTAGGATAGACCTCGCTGTTTAAGGACACCTCACCGGTACATCTCTCACGCTATTTTAAATTTTCGTATTAAGGCTGAGACTCTGAATTTTCTTTTTAAATATGAGATTTATTTTATATGTGAATCCTAAATGATATTAAACCCAACTCTAGACATCACTCAATCACCGTGAACCAGTATGTTCGAATCCCTCCTACCTAAACCTCTCAATATCGCAAAACCCTAAACCTTAGAATCTGAAATGGCCCATGTGAAGAGACCCTCAGTGGATGAAGAGAGTGATGCACCACAAGATAAGAAGAAGAATATAACCAATGCTGGTGCTAGTGGAAGCAGTAGAGGTGCTGCTCGAAAGAATCATGTGAATCCGCATTTATCGAAGCGTGAAATTGTAGTGGAAAAAGAGTTATGTGCGGAATGGCTGTTGGAAAGCAAGTCCTTGATTCTGGAGATCTTACAAGATCAAGGATGGATCGAGTGTTTCATGAACAATAATGGACCGTACTATCCAGTACTGGTAAAATAGTTTTAGGAGTTTGTCTATTTTGAAGCATCATAAGAGGAGAATAGGATGATTTCCTTTGTGAATGGTCAAAAGTTTTCGTTTTCATCAGTTGAATGGGCTGAGAACCTTAGAGTTCCTCATAGTGGTGATTATGTATTTTATTCAAAATCCATACCTACTGCCAGTGACTTGTTCAAATATGAGGATGCCTTGTTGGAATTGACAGGAAATGGATCCCCTAGAAAGATCATTACTGCAGAGATGGCAGGGGAGGATAAACTACTTTTCAAGTTCATTTAGCATGTGATTAGTCCAAGGAGAGGAGATTTTGCTACCCTCATATTTCAGGATATTTATTTGTTGTATCTGTTAAAGGATGGAGTAAAGGTGAACTTTTGCAGATTGCTAATGATTCAGATTGAGGTTATGACTAGACTGGAGTCTTAGTCCAATGGACTTTTCTTTTCTAAGTTGATTTCTAATCTGTTGAAGGAAAAGGAGGTAGCTGGACCTCAGGATGAAACTGTTGTGGTTAAGGATAACATTTTCCTCACCAGAACTATTTGTAAGTATATGAATGTTAGTTGGAACCCTTGGAAGAAATCATGTATTAATGATGAAGGTAAAATATATGACAAGTAAACTCCTATGGACCATCCTTCTAGACCAAAGGATGTGGGGGATCCCGGTCTTGGACCAGATGAGCCAGAACCATTCTACAGTGATAATGAAGCTGAAGCTGAGGAGGAAGAGTCATCAGTTGAGGAAGTAGGAGACCCAGATTTACCTCCTAGTCCTGTGCATCAAAATATTTCCTATGGAGCAGCTAGCCCTCCAAAAGAATTACCAAAAATAGAAACAATTCTGAAGGACAATGATACTGAGACCACAGAAGAATAAGAAGAAGAAGAATAAGAATATCAGTATGTTGTTAAGGACACCTCTGAAGAGGATGAAGCAACTGAATCCGATCATTTTGTTAATGGAGAAAAGGAGGCTGTTAGTGAAGCAGATAATGAGGAATATGAAGAAGAAGAGCTCAGTTTGAGCCCTCTGATTGATAATACAGACAAGACTGTGCTTGCTCAGATAGCAGAAGTGGCATCTACTTCCCTTAATGGGAGATTCATTGATGACTCGGAAAAGGATTGAACTAACCCCACTGTTGAACTACCATAGGAAATGGTTGTTGCATATGCTGAAGTTTCAGAGGTGGTTATAGATTTATCTCGAGCAGAAAAGTTGGAGGAGATTCCTCAGGAGAATGCTCTGAGTGAGGGGGATCATCTTGGTTCAGTTTCTGTGTTGTATGACATTGAATGTTGGACATCAGATCCAGGATATATGGTACTTGGACTCAATTATGGAGATTCTGATGAGGAAGACCATCCCCAAAGGGAATCAGTTATCCTACCTGTTGTGGCTGAAAATTTGGCAACCAAGGAGGACCTTGAGTCCTTAAAGGCTGAAATGAAAGAAGCACTGAGAGAATCAGTGACAGATTTGAAGAAAATCTTGGTTGATGAAATGAGGAGTGTGGAGAAATCCCTGGAGCTATCTCTGGGATGTTCTATTTCTAGTCCAGTGAAGGGAATGATGGATGAAGTTAAAGTATTCCATACTCAAATTGAGAGTTGGACTGGAGCTGTGATTGCTCTAAGACAATTAATTGCTTCATTGACTGCCATGAACAGTTCTCAAACCCAAGTGAATATAGATATTAGATATATCAAAGAAGTAGTCAAGCAGTTTGTGGATGTATTTGAGGCTTTTAAAAAATCAGTCAAAGAACATTTGAACATTCAAGATGAACTTGTTCAGAAGGTGGTTAGTAATATGAAACAATCTTTCAAGGAGACTGTAGCTTTCTCAATTAAACCCCTTCCCTTATCCAGCTCCACTGTGAACCTTGACCAGATCAGAACTATAATCCAAGAAGAGTTGGCTAAGGCCAGTACCAGTGGTACCTCAGATACTCAGATCCTTGCTACTACTAGGGAAGTTATTTGTTTTGTTCGTGATCACCTACGGGAAGCTACTACTTCTCAAGAGGAAATTAATAATAAAGTGGATGCTTACTTTGAGAAGGTCTATACCAAGCATCAAATGACCAACCATTTCAAGCTCTTGATGGAGAATTTGAAGTTTCATCTAGTGACTCAAGCTTCTAGAGAATAGGTTAGTAAGCTCAGGGAGCTTACTCCTGCCTTGGATAAATTCATTGAAAATCGAGATGATTTTGTTTCAGCAATGGTGAGAGGACGTAGTATTATTATGGATTTCAGGAACCCGTTGCTACCATTATTGCATGTGGATGCTAGACCTGTGATTGTACCTCCTGCCCTTCTTGCCTCTGCCTCAGGGAGTACACCTCAGTTGACTCCAGTTCAGGCTATTCGAAGCTTGACACCTATGATCCCATAGAGGAGCACAAATTTCAGAACCAGTACAGTTTCAGTGGCTGACCCTCCAGTTGTTCTTTAAGCTATTCCCAAGCCATCTACTCAATCTGACCCTACGCCCTCTTCTTCTCCTCAGGTAAATACTTCTGTTCAAGAGGACGTTTGAGTGATTCAGGATGTTTTTGATAGGATTCATTTTTTTGTAATACTGACTTTATCAGTTTGTACCTTTTGTAATTTAATGGAAATTTACTCTTACATTCTCCACTTTACTATGTTTCTTTGTAATCTGTTCTCTATTAATCTCTAAATTTCTCTGATTCTACCCTTATTTTTGTTAATCACAAAGGGGGATAAAATGAAACTAATGAGAACTGGGGGTTCAATTGAAAGAGGGAGAAAAATGAGAACCTTGTTTTAAAGTTTTTTTTGGAAATTCTTTCTCTGACGCCATTTTATTTTTTCTTTGGCATAGGTTGTGACTATCAAAAAGGGGGATATTGTTGAACCCTCTAGAAAATTAGTTGAACACATATTTTGATATTCCCAATTATGCTCAATTATAGTTTGATAATCCCTATATTGATTAATGATTAATTACTTATTTTAGTATTTTTGTACACCATTCACATATTCATATATTATAATATTTACATTATCTTCAGAGAATTCGGTTGCTGGATGGATATATATTAACTTAACCCCTTCTGCCAATAGAATGATTAAACAGACAAGTGGTCACCATTACAGAACAAAGATGTCGATTTGTAAAGTCTACCGTTACGTGAAGGTCACTGATACAACAAGTCCACCATTACGTGAAGGTCACCGATACAACAAGTCCACCGTTACATGAAGGTCACCGATACATCAATTCCACTAGTACAACAAGTCTACCCTTATGTGAAGGTCATCGATACATCAAGTCCACTGGTACAACAATTATACCGTTACATGAAGTTCACTGATACATCAAGTCCACTGATACAGAAAATTCACCGTTATACAAGCCTACCGATACAGACAAGTCACCATTATGAAAGACTACTGTTACAGACAAGTTACCAAAGGAAGTCTATCGATACACTAAGGAAGCTACTAGTACATGAAGGCTTCTGTTACATGAAAGGTCACCGGTACTTTAATTCTACCGCTACTGATCACGTCTACCGACAGATATGAAGTCTACTGATAGAAAGGCTATCGTTACACAAAAGGTCACCGATACAAGAGGTTATCGATACAAAGACCTACCGATACACAAGGCTACCGATATCCAAATCTACCATTCCAGATAATCCGACACTGCCTTAATTTCTTTATCATTATTTAATCTAACCAATGGTCATATTAGGTATATTTTAATGCCTTGTCATTTATTTAATAAAGGTTGTTGGATGTCAGGGAACCGTACCTCGTACCTGCAAAAAGAAATCATTTCTTTTGTCGGAGCTCATGCCATAAATAAAAGAAGTCCCTGTTGCTGCAAAAGAAAGAGTGTGTGATAGAGACAAGAGATACACAAGTGAAAGAGAAGTGAAATGCAGAAGTGATCTACAAGTGACATACACAAGAAGACACAGAAGCTCATACACACTCAAGCTTACTCAAGAAGAGTTCTTTAAATTCACAAGCATTTTGAAGAACTTCATCGACTACATTCTCACTGTCTATGAACCTGGATATCAAGAAGACGCCAATCTGTTATTCAGAAAAAAAAAACCAGAAGAGGACTCAGAACCATTTCTGATCAAATCCGAAGGAGTCCAGAGCTACACTGCAATCACTAGATCCATTCTAAACTCTATATCTTGCTCAGTGATTTATTATTTACATTACGAGCAGTGTGTGTCATCAGTTTTAATTTACACACACACTGTCTCCTGAACCATAACTGGAGGATCTGTAAATCTTCATTCAAACTCCTTACATCTTCCATTTTCCATTGTGGATAGTGGTAGAGGTCATGTGTGACCTGGACAGCTGTATTTGCTGTTGTTTTTTTTCACGTAGAACTGTGGTAGAGGTCTTTGACCTGGGCTGTTGTAAACTATTGTGAACCCCAATCCAGGGTGTGGATACAATTTATATAAATTTTTGAGAGGACTAAGCCTCAGCTTGAGACTGAACCTCTTGGTTATATCCGCTATTCTTTGTTTAGTTTTATCTAAAACCTTTTATTCCGCCGCCAAGTGCTTTAAAATTTAAAGTGTTTTTCAAGGTTACTCTGATAATTGAATTAGCATGTGTTTTCATTATTTTTAAATCATTATGTTAGTTTCAAAATATAATCTGTTCTTCTGATTAGAATAACTGGGAATTAATCAATCCCTTGTGAACCTAACTGAAAGTTCTCTTTAGTTCAAATTCACTACAATTCAATTAGTATGTTAAATTGGGGGATTTTTAGTAAAGGATTTTAAACAGAAATTTTAATTGGAACTCAATTCACCCCCCTCTTGAGTGTCCACTCCGACCAACAACAACCTTAGGAATAAAATATGAACCTCTTTGGTCCACTTGGATTAGATTAGGACATTTATTATTATTTTATTTGAAGAAGAGTTAAAAGAGTTAAATTCAATGTTTAATAACTAAACCATTTTAAATATAGATTTACACACAATACAAATTAGACCATAAATATTTATTAGAAAGATAAAAAATTTCGAAGATAATGGTATTTTATTTATAGTTTTTAGACATTAAATAAATAAATTTATTTACGACACAATGATGATGCAGTAATTACCAAATTAATGAAATAATAAACTAATTGATATTATAAATATTCAAATAAATATAATTTGAGTCATTTAATGAATTAAACTAATTTTATAGGTTAATATTACATGTTAGGGTTGATTAAATGTATTTAGTTAGAAGTAATAATGTTTTTAGGTCATTAACAAAAATCAATTATTAAATAATGTCAAATTGAAAAAAAATTAGTTTTTAAAACAAATATAATATTATTGGTTGATATAATAATCCTAAAAGACTAAGGCTCGGAAAAAAAATTATATCATTATCGTTGTATCATTAATGAATCACTTGGGGTTATCTTGTTTTTTTATAGTATGTTTATCAACCATATAATATTAAAATACAAAGAGACATGGTGAATGTAAAACTATTTAACTAAGAGTTAAATCTAAATTATAAGGTAAATATAGTGACCCAAACCTATCTAAAACCTATTGTTAGAGATATTTTTGAGCCATACCCACATTAAATTTAAATAATTAATTTTAAAGCCATTATAAACCGAAAGTAATTTTATTATAAAATAATATTTTTAGCTTTTCCTAAGGTGCCCCTCACCCCTCTTATAAAAGGGAACTTCCCCTTCTCTATAATTCATGCCTTCAAATCCATTTGGCTCAGCCAACCCCTGACCAAATACCCTCTAAACTATCCTTCCTTTATACTAGGGGCCTTCCTTTAGTTTGAAAGCCAACCTAATGATCCCTTTTGATCAAATCAAAAAGAAGAACCCAAAGAAGAGGTAAATATCTCCCCACACCTTTCATGTTTTTTTCTTCTTCCAATTATTCTTTCCTTGTTGTTTTAATTCTAAAATAATAACATGGGTATCTTCTATATACTGTGATTTAATTATTAATATGTTAAATCCATATTCATTATTCTATCCATCCTTTGAGTTACATGTCACCATACGTGCGTACGTACGGCTTAACGTCTCCACATCGTGGTGTAGTTGTTATTCTATAGATTATTATTTGGATGTGTATAATAATGATGTATAAATGATGTAAATAATAAATATAACATGGTAATGATTCTGTATATATGATATACCATCAAATTTTATATGATTTTAATATCAAAATAATTATATTGTCGCTTGTTCGTATGTACAGATTACCGTCTCCACGAACACGATGTGATACATTCCCCATCGTATCCTTTGAAGACTAATTTTAATAATATGATTAAAAATAATTTTTAAATACTTAATAACATTATGATTATGAATAAGATACATCATAATCATTACAAAAATTACTTACGTGACAAAAAATATAAAGGAAAAAAGAACAAGTTAACACCCAAAACGACGATAATAATAAAATATTATTAACAAAGAAATATTAAAAGATAATATATGATATCATATTAATGTATATGATTATTTTATAATTTAATAAAAATATTTCCCCATTATACAGGAGGTTAACATACCCTAGACCAAAAAAAATTAAATGTAAGAGTTAATTCTACAACCTCTTCATTATTCAAGGTCTTTTATATGTAATTATCTACAAGGACCTCTTTGTCATCCAAATCCATGTTTTCCTCAAAATGCATTCCAAAACCTTTTTAATACTTACTAGAATATGGGTTAAAATCATTTATACCCTTATTTTACCTTAGATGTTTTGAAAGGAATCTTTCTGTCATTTTCCAAACAAGTTACTTTATGACCATTTCGGAAAAATTAAGGTAAGAATGTTTTTCTTAACTTATATGGCGGGTGAGGCTATTTACTACTATTATAACATTGTCGAAGCTTCCCTTACAATCTTATGATAATTTTTTCAAAATAATTTTTTTTATTATTATACGACTTTTAAATTATTTCAAAATAGAAAGATATTTTTCTCTAAAAAAGTTTTGATTTCATCTATGTCAACATCCTTGGATGGATTTTATGCTTATTTGAAGTTGATTTATTCTGATACTAAAATTATATATTGTATTGAAGATTTTGTGATATGTTTGATTGTGGATGTGTTATTTTTACACCATTCATGGTTTATGGATAAATTATTGACATTTTGTATGCTATTTTAAATATGAATGATTATGTTATGTTTAAACCTTTTCATATGAGGAATTCATTGAACGTAGTAAGTGACGGGTGGAGCCCGCTATAGCTCCTCGATGCATCGTTAGGTCTCATGAGACAAACTAGTGTCTTGGAACAAGGCCTTGACAAAATCTTATTTGTAGTCTTGGCACAATGCCTTGACTATGTGGCTATAAAGTTTGTAATTATGCATTCCATCATTATGAAAGTGGCTATTGATATTGCATGTCATTATTCAACTAGTAGAATATCCATGTGAGTAAGTAAATGGATTATTTTGATTTATATTTTCCATATTATGATGAGGTTTATGTTGAAAATTCTTTAGTTTTAGTTTTATACATTTCCTTAAATGTTTATGATTATTTATGAAAGTTTCCTCTATATTTTTATCCTTACTAATCTTATGAGATCACCCCTTTCTATGTTTTATTTTTCCTAGGATGAGAAGATGTATATTATGACTGACCAGCAGGGATAGTATAAGGGATCTCAGTGTTGTCTATGGAAACAATGTTATTGTAGTTTTCCATTTTATGATGTAATGTAAACGTTATGAATGTATCTAGTACTTTCAAGGCTACTAAACTAATTGGTCTTTTGAGACTTGATCTTTGGTGATCATGCCAATGTTGTGTAATAATACACTGACTATGGGTATTTTGGGTCAGGGTGTTACATTTATAATATGGGAAAATTCATTTATCGAAAATTGATCCACTTAATTTTGGAAAATTTAAATTAACTAACATATTTGACATTTTATTAGTTTATAACAACATCTATCATTTTTTTATTTAGTTTTTGAATTTTTAATTAAGGAAGATAAAATAAACAAGAGTAAAAGATTAAGAGAGGAAGGGAGAGAGAGATAGGGGGAGAGAGAGGTGATTACTAGTTTAGATTAGGTAGAAATACTTCCTTCTCCAACTGACATTAAAAAAAGAATGTGTTTGTTAAAATATAGTGAAAAAATTTATTTTTGTTATAAAAATAAAAAATATACAATTAATCATTTAGAAACTATGAAAAACTAATTTTTTTTCTTTTTTATCCCTCATCACTCCTTGGAAATAGTGCCAAAATTTTATCAACACTATTAAACATGTCAAATTAGATTTTATTTATTTCTATAATTAATATAGTATATAAGCAAGCCTAAGTCATCTCTCCAGGAGCACTAAAAGTAGGTATAAGATTTACGATTTATATTTTTTAATGAAAATAAAAAAATAGGTGGTTTGTTTTTTCCTTTTAAATTTTAAAACAATTTTAGAAATACATAACTAAAAAATAAATTATAAATTAATTATTTGATCACATTTGATCTACCCTAGGAAATATCATGATGCTTGTCCATATTTATTTCATGTAAAAGTTTTTAATAATTTTAATACTTCATTTGTACAACTTTGTTCTAGAATGGTATATGATTTCAACTAGTTTATTTTTTTGGGTTTGGTTAGAAATATAAATTGACTCTATTATTATCATTGATGATTCATTTTATTCCAAACATCATAACATTAACTCACCAAGGAAACACACCATTACTCAACGTGATATCCATATATGTATGTTATTATTACCACGAAATAAATGTACATGTATAAATAGGTATTCATGTGATTTCAATCAATATATATTATCTAAATAAACAACATTGTTGTATGGGAAAGGAAGCATTGAATGAAATTTGAAACATCACATGAGCAGGTATCCCCAAACATTATCATTTGAGCATGACTGTGACATGCCAGTACAAAAATCATATAAAATAATAAGTGTGGATGTAGATAAAAATCATACATATATAATTAAAGAAATCATAAAATTATAAAAAACATGGAAAATAAAATTCGGCTCAATTCCATCCCCAAGTTATCACATTGAGATTAGGACTCTATATGAGGGGAGTAAACCATGAGATGGTGGGATGATCATATGATCTCACCCCAAAATGGATGCACCTTTACCCATATTTGAACATCTCTAACATCTTACCAATGTACATAGTTATATAAATATAAAATTATATAATGTGTACTTATGTACATGAAGTATAGCCCATTTTTTTGATAATTTCCAAGATATATTTATAAAAGTTAGTTGAAACCTAGATTTTTGGGCCAACTATTTATTGGTAAGGTTAAATGGAATGTAAATCCATTTTAAATGTTTTATAGTGTCATATTCACCCATCCTACACTTCTATAATATGGATACACAATGTGTTAAATAGTCCGTAAAGTACATTCTATTTATATGGGCACCTAAGTATGTACTCTATGTATCTAGTAAATGTGTTCTCCCATTGTAAATGAGTTTTATATTTTCTTTTTTATTTTAATTTTATTCTAATGTTTTAATTTAACCATGAAAACATGAAATGTATCCAAAACATTGAAATTAAAAAATTTACCTTCAAAGAACAAATAACCCATATTATCAAACATTTTACTCCATAAAAACACCAAAATACTATTCACTAATTTGGTTCATCAACTTACCACATAACAACATGAATCATAAACATTCACATGAATCCACTTTACCATTAACACTTATTAAGTTGTGGAGTGTATGGGAACACTACAAAGTCATTGGATCCACTGCTAACCTTGTACAAAACATGAATTTTGATTTAAATGGGTCTACATTCATGATTAAATTTTGTATATAGGTTGCAATTTTAAGATGTATGTATACCTCAATATAAATTTTGTATTGGATTTTGATGATTCAATTGATGTTTATTAGTGAGTTCCTTCTGAAGAAATTATATTTTTATTTAGGATTTTTTTGTATTTATAATTACAAAGGGGGAATCTGCTATAAATATTTTATTTATAACCACTTTTTATATTTTATTGTACTCTAATATATATATATTCTACATCACATAGACATATTTATTTTTATATTCTAGATTATGGGACACCCTCTTGGATCCTTGTTTTATTCCTACATGTTTTGGGTGTGTATATTATATGGTCAGTTCAATCCAAACTTTTAGTAGATTTGAGGATGAACCATGTTAGTTATATTTAATGGAATATTATCCTAATGGATATTATAGTCCCTCACCACTAATTAGTTATAATTCCCCAAAATTATAAATTAATAACATTGTATTTGATAGCATGTTTGACACAAAAGACAAAGTGTATAAGTGAATATAATATCCTGAGACATTACAAGATACTTACTATTTAAAATAAATTAAAAATATTATATATATTGATATTAACTTTATATTGAGTTTTCTTATGTCATAAGAAACAACAAATTTCTTTGATGACTTGTCCTACAGGCATGACTGAGCTTTATCGAATAAAAATATATTAGTAAAACATTATTATTTTATATAACAATATATAACCTAGATGTTAAATTGGTTTTTATGAAGAGTATTAACTAACTTATAAAAATATATGGTTTATTAAAATTTAAAATTAATTCTTAGGTTACCAATTAATTATATATGAATATAAAAAAGCAATTGAAAATAAAAGAAATATTTTTATGCTTACAAAGGTGTTTTATCCTAATAAAATAAATTCACTACTATTAGTGGATGATATTAATAAAATATTTATAATATACATTCAATAAAATATTTTTTTATTCATCTAATTGGTTTTAAAATCATAAGAAAAGAATAAATCCAGTTTTGTGCTTAAAAACAATATTTTTCTAAAAAGACAATTTTCCCCTTTTAATTGAGAACCTATTTTAAATATAAATTTTGATACTTTTATAAATTATATATGTAAAAATAAAATTAATTTTATAAAATTTTATCCTAAGAATCATCTTAGGGATAATTTTTTTATTTTTTAGAAGATTCATTTTTGGATGAATAGTGAAAATGCTACATTTTAATTGAAAACTTCTTTTTTAATTTAAATAATTTATACTATTAAATATTATTTTAAATTAGTTTGAACATAAAATTATATAAATTATACATCAGGTTATACAATATTTTTCATTGGAATCAATTTCATATTGAAATTATATAATAAAACATTTCAAACATTTGAACATTTTTACTTTAAAAGCTCGATTTGTTGTCTCTCCCACAGAATTAGAAATAAATTAATTTCCCCCAATTATGTGATTGAAATTTTTAAAAATGGATTCCATATTTGGATTCATAATTATTTATATTTTATAATATGGTCATGTTTATAGCATCCCGCCATTTTATCACATAAACTTTCATTACATTTTACAAAACCGAGGATCTTTAAGGTTTAGTGTCTTGCAAACCAGGAACTTAAAACATGAAAACATAAAACATTCTTCTTAAACACTTGAAAGGCTTCTCCTCATTTTCATCCTAGGTTCATTACTGCATCACATAACCTGGGGACATACATCAAAAGAAAGGGTGAGCAGAAGGCCCAGTAAGGGAAACAAGAGAAACATTTTACATGTGAACTTGAAATACATCAATAAGGTCGTGAAAAGAACTTTAAGGCATGAGAATGAAATCATGAGGCATATCATAATAAAAATAACATTTTTCATAACTTGAAGATGTGGCTACAAAATTTAATATTGACAATCATTTCTTTTCACAAAGGTCCATCCCCAAGGTGTCATTAAAAATTACCAAGGTTATTCACCAAGGTATCAGTCTGAAAAGTCATCTCTAGAGATTAAGTCTTTACCCAATGCATTGGAGCGCTATCTGGGCGCACCCTTGACATGTATTTATTATCATGTGAGCCACATATATCATCATCAATCATTTCATAAACAACCCATATATCATAAAAAATGGGTTTCATTTCATAATCATAACGTTTTAAAAACTTCTTTAAACACATGATCTTTATGTCACTTTAAACCCACAAAAAAGGAAAGCGGGTTTCATGTATGTAAATCCCAGAATTTAAAATAGAAAATTTTGATATATATGAGAATACCCCTGTATAAATTATAGCTTTGAGTATTCACTTAATAACATAAAATAATTTTGAGATAAAGAGGGAGGCATTTTGAGACGAAAACTATGCAGCATAACGTCTATGATACATGGTTTTAGAAAAAGTTGGAAAGAGAGGGTACATGGGTCACCCACTCAAAAATGATACATAAAACAGTAGGGTAACAAAATATAAAGTATTTAAGAACATGGTAATGAAATTTGAATGATATACCATTTGAAATGAAGAACATGAAAGGAAGACAAAAATAAGATTTCTATTATGAGAATTCGGCAGCCTAACGACGTCACTTAAAACTTCCAAAAATGGATTGACGAGATCAAATAGGGTCTCTCATAATATGAACATAAATGATAAGTATGATAGATATAGATATCATACCCCAACATAATAAAAAGGAACTTTAAAGACTTGACATGAAAATAGATCTTGAAAATGAGAAGGGTGAAAGAACCCCTTAGAAATTCGACAGCCTAACGACGTCACTTAAACTTCAAAAAAAAAAGAATTGACGAGATCAAATAGGGTATCTCATCATATGAACATACAATATCATTATGATAGATTTAGAGATCATACCCCATCCTAAATTAACTTGAAATAGTTGACAAGGAAATAGAACATGAAAATGATAAGGGTGAAAGAATCCCTTAAAAATTCGGCAGCCTAACGGCGCCACTTAAAACTTCAAAATACTGAATTGAAGAGATCAAATAGGGTCTCTCATAATATGAACATAAGAGTAAAGTATGATAGATATAGATATAATACCCCAACATAATAAAAATGAACTTCAAAGACTTGACAAGAAAATAGAACTTGAAAATGATAAGGGTGAAAGAATCTGTTACAAAACTTTCGGCAGCCTAACGGCGCCACTTAAACATTCATAAAATGAAATGATGATAGTAAGAGGGGTTATCTCATCATATGAACATAAAATTACAGTATAATGAATATAAAATAACATCCTCCAACATAAGAACACGGAGCACAAAAGAAATGACATAAAAGAGATCACTAGAAAAGAAAGAGAGAGGTCGGATCCCTTACCTTAAAACGTAACTCTTAAAACTCAAAGGTTGGGACCTTGAGGGCTTGAGGGCACCTTGGGGGGACTCCTTGGGAGGTAATGAGACCATAACATCGTTGTGGGAGAGTGGGGAGTGAAAAATAAAGGAGGAAAGGGTGGGTATTTATAGGGAAAGTGGGGGGACAAGGCATTAATGGCCAAGGGACACCTCAAAAGTCGTTTTCTCAAAACCATGTGCTCTCCCAAGATATTTCCCATGAAGTTAGGCCACATGGGGCCCCCCATACAATAATTCATCACCTTTGGTCGACCATCCCTTAAAATATCTCATCATATCATCATGACACAGTTATGATGTCATTAAACATACTGAAACCCTAAAACTGTATTTTTACTATTCACTGAAAATTCAACTTTCTTAGAAACATCCCAAAATTTCACCTTAATCAAATATCAATGATCTGATTTCAAAAATGAAATACATTTTATAAAAATAATTTTCTAAATAATTTTAATTTATTTTTTAAATAAATACACTATTTACCGAAAATTCATTTTTTCAGAAAAAACCCCAAAAATTATCATAACATAATATCGGTGCTCTGAGTTAAAAAATGAAATCCATTTTATAAAATTAATTTTTTAAATATTTTTAATTTAATTTTTAATTAAAAAACATATTCACTCAAAAAAACTAATACTTGAATAATAATTTATGAAACCGTTATTTAACCATTTTATTGAATCACATTACTTAATAAAGGTGACTAGATTATATTAATACTTTCTTTAAGTGAGATTACTAATCCATTTGGACACATTACTAATCCTAATCATAAAATGACAATTCATAATTTACTATTCATCATAAATCAAGTTGATCTTATTAGACTCTAAATTTCATACTAAACATAATTGTAGAAGACCATTTTTTGAAAATCATTACAAATTTTTAATTATTTATGGTTTACATAAACATTTTTAAAATATCCTTTATATAAAATTCATCAAAAATATGCATACTATATTTATCCGGTTATTTAATAATTCATAAACATCATCATAAGACGAAATCCCAATTTTTATTTAAAACAAAGGATTACACAGGGCAGTTATGGTCTCCTTACATAGCCCCTTATCACACCAGCATAAGACCTAAGTTTAAGGTGTGCTAAGGTGAGAGAATATGAGGGAGGCTCGGCCAACATCGCACGAGTAGTAATTTCTATTAGTTTGAACTTCTCGCAAAGGCGATTCCGTTCTAGCTTCACATGATGAAGTTCAGCTTGGGTTTGGTCCAGAGCAAAGCCCAGTGGTGCTACCTCTTTCCCAAGTTCTGTTAGATGGGCTTCGATCGGTCCAAGACTACTGGGTGAGGCCATCGAATCTTCTTTCTATAATAATTAACCAAGATTAATTGTATTTAGATACAATAATCAAAACGTTTAGTTTCCAGCGGTCATATTGACCAATGGTCATATAACTGTCTAAACCCAACGGTCTCATTTTAATTATACTCATGTTATCAAATGAAACATTTTTTTTGAGTATAAAAATAAAATAAAATAACACATAAAATTAAGAAATAAGATTTATTCAAAATTTCGGGTCGTTACAAACTTCCGCCCTTAAGAAATTGCGTCCTCGCAATTTTTAAAAATGGGTTTTGAAATTTCATTTAACGTCCCACATCGGAAAAGGAGTCAGTAAAACTATTACTTTAAAAGAAAGAGAGGGAAGTAAAAAGGTCACCCGAGTTAACCCACACTAGGATTCCATGTAGGAAAACATGGACATGGAGGAGAAAACAAAGGGTCAAGTTCTGAGGGATAATGATAGAAAACATGATTAGGAGAAAGTTAACCACGAGAAAATCGCAAAATTATGATGTGCGTAAACGGTCTTTGATTACCTAGTAGGAAACGTAAACCAACAACGTTTTTGTTTTACATTCCTTTTCATAATTTTGAGGAATTCATTTACAACATAGAACATAAGAAAATATACCTACCTTCATGTAGAGTTTCATCCTTTAATAAGTTTCTACCCAAAACTAATATTTTCTCCAAACGATGAGCATTCAAAAGTACTTGGTCTCATCAAAACACAAGAATCGTCTTCTAGAGAATCACGTAATCCACAAAAGATTAACTATCTATTTCTTCTATCTTTAAACATTATCCCAAAAACAGAAAGGGTAAGGTTAAACAACTCTTCAAAAAGGAAGAATCCCATAGGAATGGAAACTACTTTTAAATCTTCAAAGTTCCATGGTAATACCCAAAGTTCATCATAGACCATTCCATAAATACCGGTACTTAAAATTCCTCAAAATAAACCAAACTATGATTGATACACAAATACAAGAAGGATTTGATAATATAGTATTCCAAAATAAACTTCATTGTTCATCTCCAAACAACATCAACCACTACTAACATCTTATAACAAAAGTATCTAACCTAAACATATTTTACCCAAGATAGGTTAATCATTCCCATAAGTAACCTAAATTACTATAAGTCCACCATAAATTCATTGACTCTTCAAAATATTACTCAACCATAATCCTCAATGAAAATACTGTAGTAATCTATTTTCTTCGATCATATAGGGTCCCTAAAATAGTGAACGTCTTCCAAAATAATAATCATCTTTTAATCCCCTAACCATCTCTGTCGTATTAATATGGCAATCTTAGCATTTCCTATCACATTGGTTGTTGGGACATGTTCTTCCATTTCCTGCCATTAACTAAGAAAAGAATCTATAATTAGGGGCTTAAATACTTAGCTAATAATCATGAAAAGGAACTTAAAGCATATAAGTATAACTTTTAGAAGAAAAGTATACCCTAACTTGTGATCCCCTAGGTTCCCATCTAGGTTATCCATGATCATATATTCTTATGTGAATATTTATTTTATTTTATCTGTGTTCTTTTAACAATGGTTCATACTAATCTTATGAATTTACCAAAGCATATCCCCCAAGAGTGTCATAACCAAGAGTGCAGCAAGGCCCGTTGTCGTGTACCAGTTCCCGTTTGAGTCTAGCTCAAAGCGGTTTTTTCGGGTTTTACCCCTATGTACATTTGTGCCAGAGCCACCTCTACCTGCTCGTATCCAGACAGAGATGTATTTTCTTGGAAACCCATTACTCAATACTCACCAAAATACTATGAAGATTTCCTATATATAAACTTTTCTATAGGATTCTTCCTAAGTTTTTCATATCCTAATTTCCACAAATAACTAAACCATCATTTGATACCAACTATAGCATCCCGCCTTTTTATCACATAAACTTTCATTACATTTTAAAAAACCGAGGATCTATAAGGTTTAGTGCCTTGGAAACCAATAACTTACAACATGAAAACATAAAACATTCTTCTTAAACACTTGAAAGGCTTCTACTCATGTTCATCCTAGGTTCATTACTGCATCACATAACCTGGGGACATACATCAAAAGAAAGGGTGAGCAGAAGGCCCAGTAAGGGAAACAAGAGAAACATTTTACATGTGAACTTGAGATACTTCAATAAGGGCATGAAAAGAACTTTAAGGCATGAGAATGAAATCATGAAGCATATCATAATAAAAATAACATTTTTCATAACTTGAATATGTGGCTACAACATTTAATATTTACAATCATTTCATTTCACCATGGTCCATCCCCAAGGTGTCATTAAAAATTACCAAGGTTATTCACCAAGGTATCAATCTAAAAAGTCATCTCTAGAGATTAAGTCTTTACCCAATGCATTGGAGAGCTATCTGGGAACACCCTTGAAATGTATTTATTATCATGTGAGCCACATATATCATCATCAATCATTTCATAAACAACCCATATATCATAAAAAATGGGTTTCATTTCATAATCATAACGTTTTAAAAACTGATTTAAAGACATGATCTTTATGTCACTTTAAACCCACGGAAAAGGAAAGCGGGTTTCATGTATGTAAATCCCAGAATTTAAAATCGAACATTTTGATATATATGAGAATACCCCTGTATAAATAAGAGATTTGAGTATTCACTAAATAACATAAAATAATTTTGAAATAAAGAGGGAGGCATTTTGATATGAAAACTATGCAGCATAACGTCTATGATACATGGTTTTAGAAAAAGTTGGAATGAGAGGGGACAAGGGTCACCCACTCAGAAATGATACATAAAACAGTAGGGGAACAAAATATAATGTATTTAAGAACATGGTAATGAAATTTTAATGATATACCATTTGAAATGAAGAACATGAAAGGAAGACAAAAAAAAGATTTCTCCTATGAGAATTCGGCATCCTAACGGCGTCACTTAAAACTTCCAAAAATGGATTGACAAGATCAAATAGGGTCTCTCATAATATGAAAATAAATGATAAGTATTATATATATAGAGATAATACCCCAACATAATAAAAAGGAACTTGACAGACTTGACATGAAAATTGATCTTGAAAATGAGATGGGTGAAAGAACCCCTTAGAAATTCGACAGCCTAACGGCGTAACTTAAACTTCAAAAAAAGAATTGACGAGATCAAATAGGGTATCTCATCATATGAATATAAAAGATCAGTATGATAGATTTAGAGATCATTCCCCAACATAAAGTAACTTGAAAGACTTGACAAGGAAATAGAACTTGAAAATGATAAGGGTGAAAGAATCCCTTAAAAATTCGGCAGCCTAACGGCGCCACTTAAAACTTCAAAATACTGAATTGAAAAGATCAAATAGGGTCTCTCATCATATTAAAAAAATAGTAAAGTATGATAGATATAGAGATCATACCCCAACATAATAAAAATGAACTTCAAATACTTGACAAGAAAATAGAACTTGAAAATGAGAAGGGTGAAAGAATCCGTTACAAAAATTTTGGCAGCCTAACGACGCCACTTAAACATTATTATAATGAAATGATGAGTGTAATAGGGGGTATCTCATTATATGAACATAAAAAGGACAGTATATTGAATATAAAAGAACATCCTCCAACATAAGAACATGGAGCACAAAAGTAATGACATAAAAGAGATCACTTGAAAAGAAAGAGAGAGGTCGGATCCCTTACCTTAAAACGTAACTCTTAAAACTCAATGGTTGGGACCTTGAGGGCTTGAGGGCACCTTGGGAGGACTCCTTGGGAGGTAATGATACCAGAACTTCGTTTGGGGAGAGTGGGGAGTGAAAACTAAAATAGTAAAGGGTGGGTATTTATAGGGAAAGTGATGGGACAAGGCATTAATGGCCAAGGGACACCTCAAAAGTGGTTTTCTCAAAACCATGTGCTCTCCCAAGATATTTCCCATGAAGTTAGGCCACATGGGGCCCCCCATACAATAATTCATCACCTTTGGTCGACCATCCCTTAAAATATCTAATGATATCATCATGACACAGTTATGATGTCATTAAACATACCGAAACCCTAAAACTGTATTTTTACTATTCATTGAATATTCAACTTTCTCAGAAAGATCCCAAAATTTCACCTTAATCAAATATCAATGCTCTGATTTCAAAAATGAAATCCATTTTATAAAAATAATTTTCTAAATAATTTTAATTTATTTTTTAAATAAATACACTATTCACAGAAAATTCATTTTTTCAGAAAAAACACCAAAAATTACCATAACATAATATCGGTTCCCTGAGTTCAAAAATGAAATCCATTTTATAAAAATAATTTTTTAAATATTTTTAATTTAATTTTTAATTAAAAAACACTATTCACTCGAAAAAACTAATACTTGAATAATAATTTATGAAACCGTTATTTAACCATTTTATTGAATCACATTACTTAATCAAGGTGCCTAGATTATATTAATACTTTCTTTAAGTGAGATTACTAATCCATTTGGACGCATTACTAATCCTAATCATAAAATCACTATTCATAATTTACTATTCATCAAAAATCAAGTTGATCTTATTAGACTCTAAATTTTGTACTAAACATAATTGTAGAAGACCATTTTTTGAAAATCATTACACATTTTTAATTATTTATGGTTTACATAAACATTTTTAAAATATCCTTTTTCTAAAATTCATCAAAAATATGCATACTATATTTATCCGGTCATTTAAAAATTCATAAAAATCATCATAAGAAGAAATCCCAATTTTTATTTAAAACAAATGATTACACAAGGCAGTTATGGTCTCCTTACATAGCCACTTATCACACCAGCATAGGACCTAAGTTTAAGGTGTGCTAAGGTGAGAGAATATGAGGGAGGCTCGGCCAACATCGCACGAGTATTAATTTCTATTAGTTTGAACTTCTTGCAAAGGCGATTCCGTTCTAGCTTCACATGATGAAGTTCGACTTGGGTTTGGTCCAGAGCAAAGCCTAGTGGTGCTACCTCCTTCCCAAGTTCTGTTAGATGGGCTTCGATCGGTCCAATACTACTGGGTGAGGCCATCGAATCTTCTTTCTATAATAATTAACCAAGATTACCTATATTTAGAGACAATAATCAAAATGTTCAGTTTCCATTGGTCATATTGACCAACGGTCATATAACCGTCTAAACCCAACGGTCTCATTTTAATTATACTCATGTTATCGAATGAAACATTTTTGTTGGGTATAAAAATAAAATAAAATAACACATAAAATTAGGAAATAAGATTTATTCAAAATTTCGGGTCATTACAATATTAGTTTTCGTCCAAAAAATATTAGGGAATGTAATTAAAATTAATTACAACGATTAAGGTAAAATTAAGCTTAACAAAGGACTAACCCTTAAACTTAAGAGACAAAATGACATATAAAATTTTCAAAAATTCATTTACTATCCATATTTAGAAACTATCTTCCATTTTCCTTAATTTTTTTATTATTAGGGCCAAATTACATAGAAAAATGTGGGTGGACATCCGTCTTTAAAAAAATTACAAAAATTCCACTCCTCCACTATAAAAAGTAACTCACCTCTCCCACTTATTAAAACCTATCAATATATATAGAACATAAAAAAACTAAAATATAAGCTTATAAATTCCTTAGAATATTCCTAAAATACTCAATTTTTTCTTAAGTAAAAACATGAAGGTCTTGTGATTAAACCAAAAGTAGTTGACCGAATAAAAGGTAACCCTCTTCAATGATCACTTTTCTCTAATTTAACTCTCCACCCATTAAATTATTTTTATAAAATTATTGTAACACCCCAAGATTTTATGAAAAATATTCTTTTTAATTTCATTAATGTCTTGTGTTGTATGCTACACCAAAAAGAGTTTCACAACACACATCCTTGACTTTCCTTGCATTACATGCAATCGTGACCTTCTTCGATAGCGTGTGTAGTACGCAATAACGAGTTTCCCTAAACAACGATATTCTATTAAAATATTATTAAAACTAGCCGTTATGAATAGTAATAACCACTTTTTGAAATTTTTGAAATTTTATTTTTCAAAATTGACTTCATTTTTGGATTTGGAATATCGAAATTAGCTTAGGGTGAAATTTTTGTACTTTTCGGATAACTTTCATTTTCTGATGAATAGTGAAAATTACTAAATTTTAATTAAAAACAACCTTTTTAATTGAAATAATTAATAGTGATAAATTATTAATTTGAGTGGTTTTAAAGTTATTTAGAATATTTTTTTACAATTTAATACAATTTTGGTCATTGGATGTAATTTCAAATTTAAACCAGACATAAACAAGTGTCAATATTTTGATAGTTATTATCTCTTAAGAACATGCTATATGTTTTGAGGACGGGAATTAATTTTTAAATTAATTAATTAAACTAATATGTTTTGAATTTGTCAAAATAGACATCTTTTTTGAGTTCATAATATCAAATATAGCTTAGCCCTAATTTTTGGTATTTTTCTGGAAACTTTCATTTTTTGATGAATAGTGAAACCACTAAATGGTAGTAAAAAAATGAATTTTTCATAAAAAATAATTTTACCGCTTCTGTGAGTGGAATTTCAAAAATCTGAGACACACGGTTGATGTCAGTAAGTAAAATGTGGTTCAATGAGATGAAAATAATTTTTGGTGAATAGTAACTTTTTACTCTTTTTACCACGGTTAAAAGTAAATAGGGTAATTAAGGGTAAAAATAATATTATTATTACCCTAACACATGTCCTAATTCTATTGGATAAGTGTAATTCGACCAAAAAAAACCTTAGGAATAAAATATGACCATTTAGGCCCACTTGGATTAGATTAGGACATATATTATTAATTTATTTAAAGAAGCGTTAAAATAGTTAAAATCAAAGTTTAATAAGTATATCATTTTCAATATAGGGTTATACATAAGATAAATTCGACTACAAATATTAATTAGAAAGCTAAAAATATTTCATACATAATTATATTTTATTTTCAATTTTTAGACTTTAAATAAGTTAGTTTATTTATGACACAAATATGATGCAGTAATTATCTTCTTAATGAAATATTGACATAATTGATGTTATAAATACACAAATAAATGTAATTTGAGACTTTTTATGAATTAAAATAATTTTATAGGTTAATATGACATGTTAGTATTGATTTAAGTAACTTTTATCGAACTAATAATTCTGTTATGAGTTTCACAAAAATCAATTACTAAATAGTGTCAAAATTGACATAAAATAGTTTTTAAAACAAATATTATATTATTAATTATTATTTTATTCCTAAAAATCTACGTTTCGGCAAAATGACTTATATAAGGTTATATATATTAATTATAAACAACTTGGGGTTCGTTTGTCTTGTTATAGTAAGTTTAGTAACCTTATAGTGTAAGAACACAAAAAGACATGGTAAAAGTAAAATCATCTAACTTAAAGTTAAATATAAATGATAAGGTTAAAATAGGAACCTAAACTTGTCTAAATTATATTTTATGTGATTATTGCGACCCATCCCCACCTTATATTAGAAATAAATCAATTTGAAGCTATTTAAAAACGAATTTTTCTTTATAATAAAATAATATTTTAAGTTTTCCCAAAAGAGCCCCTCTCCTCCCTTATAAAAGGGCACCTCCTCCCCCTCTTCCTCACACCACTTTGAGCCTTCAAGATCGGCCAAACCCTGCCAATTTCTCCTCTCTACTTCCCTAGAAACATCCTAGAGTTTATGTTCTTCTTCAAAGACCTATTTTAGTGCCCTAAAAGGAGGTCTCAAAGAAGCACTTCAAAGAAGAGGTAGTGTCCGTTACCGATTCTTTCATCTTTATTTCCTCTTCCACTTATTCTTAATTATTTGTTTCATTATGAAGTAATAACATCCGTATCACTGATATACAGATATGTTATTATAAGTATGAAACAACCCTATTTCACCCTCTATCAATCCTACGGAAAAAGAAATCATTGTGCGTGCGTACGTACGGAATACCGTCTCTACGCCGTGGTGTAATCTATTTTCCCCCACCACCATACTTGTATGGGTATAATGGTGTAAATAATGACTATATATGACTATTGTAAAGTGATATTAATTCTTAAATAGTATACATACACTCCAATACAATTCAACGATCATGAGAACGATATCATCGCTCGTGCGTACGTACGGACTACCGTCTCCACGACGCGATGAGATTCATTCTCCACGTTAACCATTCATTAATGATTATAAAGTACATATAATAAGTAATAATGAAATATATGACATAATAATACTACTTGATTTATATATATATATATTTATGTCATCTACTTAATTCCACTCAATTAAATAAGGAAACGAAAACAGTGTTCATGCGTACGTACGGCCTACCGTCTCCATGAACGGTGTATTTCTTTCCATTTATCGATCCATTATATATATACTTATATTATGAATATATTTTATATATAAATATTGTTTTACATTCTGGATTTAATTAATCATGATCTAAGTAATCATATTAATAATTACAAGTTAAAACACAAACGACAAATGAGACGATTTTACCCAAAATGCTTTTTAACATGGAATTTACAAAAGAACGGGTAATATAAAGTCATAAGTGAACCATATATGATATCATAAAAATGAATATGATTCTGGAATAAGTCAATGAAATTATTTAAATCATTATACAGGAGGATTGGACACTTACGAAGCAAATCAGACCTAAGGTAAGGGAAATATCACAATCTCATTTTTATCCGATATTGTTTATACTTTAGTATTTACTGGGGTGTATTTTATCATCCACATCCATGTTTCCTCAATATGTAATATTTATATCCTTCTACAATAGTTTATATCCAATTTTACCCTTCGTTGAGTTTTTAGTAAAAGATATGAAAGGAATCTTTTGTCATTTTTCATACGAGGTACTTTTTGACTTTCCCGACAAAAGTTCGAGAAGAATGTTTTTTTTAACTTATACGGCATGAATGGATTTTTAAAACATTATTTCCAAGAATCTTCCTTTACAAGTTTTCAAGTTTATTTTTAATCAACTTATTTTAGTTTAAAATTGTATGACATGTTAAGAAAGGAAAAAAAAATTTGAAGTAGAAAGGATATTTTCCTCAAGAATGGAGTTCAAGTGTTTTATCAAAATTATTTTCCATATAAGATAATAAAGGGTTCTGTTTCTATCCCTATTATTACATTGATTTTATTATGTTGTGATGGAATTATATTTATGAATTCCTTTATCTTATATGAATTTTTTTATGATGTCACGATGTTTAAGATTCCAATTTTTATTACATGGGTAATGAAATGATGTATGATTTATGATTTTGTGGCACACATAAGAATGGTATCATTATGAGATGGGTGGGACCTATATCTCCCTCCAATGCATTGGGTAATGATTTTATATCTTATGAGATAGACATTTCTGGAACAGCAGGTTAAACCGGTTCAGTGAAACTGGACTGAAACGTGGATTGAACTCGGTTCAGAAATGGACTTTGTACACTAAGATAGTCTTGGCAATGAGTCTTGACTAATAAGAAATGATTCTATATGATTATGTGTGTATGACACAAAGTTTCATGTTTTAAGTTATGATTATTGGGATTACATTTCACTACTATGATTTATCCCATGTTATGATATTATGATCTCTTTTGCAGGTTAAGATTTCCAAAATGTTATGTTCTTATGAATATGATGTGATTGATATTTCTTTTGTTTACCCTTATTGAGCATTTGGGCTCACCCTTTTATGTTTTCTTTCCCCCAGGATATAAAGAAAGATTTTAGGTAAAAAAGGGAGGATCTTTATGGGAGATGTTGAAGATCTTTCACCATGATTAGAAGATTATATTCCGAGTTTCCAAAGACACTAAACTATTAAGGTCTTTGTTTGTGTGTTTTTGTTATGTACTAAGTATTCCGAAAAAGTAATGTAATGTCCATGTACGTTAAGCTTAGGTTCTCTACAGTTGATATCAGAGGAAAGGTTTAGTCAACCTTTGGAATCTAGGATGCGAGAACTTTAGTGAGATCCCTATAGATATTTCTAAGGTATGTACAGGGATGTCCCTAAGGTTAAGTATAAGTATAGGTTATAGTACTAGAATTATGATAACCTATGATTTTAGATATTGAAGGTACTCCACCTTTATTATATTGTTTTCTATTGCATAATTTTTGCCTCTCACACTATTCTTTTTGGGTTTTAGATGATGGCTGGAACCCGAAGGAACCATGTTGATCAATGTAATGGAAAATGCAATGGTTTTCCTCCTGAACAAACAAATGTTATGGGAGATGGAGTGAAAAATCCTATTGCTATACTTACATAAGCTATGAATCATTCTGGACTTCCAAATGAGCAGAGAAGGGAACAATATTCTATTGAGTCCTTCATGAGGCAACGCCCACCTTTTTTCAGTGGGTCTTCTGATCCACTTGTTGCTGAACAATGGATCATTACCACTGAAAAGATATTTTCAGTTCTTCAATGTTCTGAACATGATAAAGTCATCTTAGTAGTATATCCTTTGGAAGGTGAAGCTGATCAATGGTGGAATCTTATCAAGAATACGAGGCCAAGAGATGAAATTGAGTCCATGGAATGGGACGAGTTCAAAAACTTATTTTTCAATAAGTACTTCCCTCGTATTCTTCGAACAAAGATGGAGAAGGAGTTTATTGAACTAAAGCAAAAGGATGATGAATCTGTTGGTATATACGAAGTGAATTTTACAAGGCTTGCAAGGTATGCATCTGGATTTATCATCCAACCTGAAAGTAAAGTTGATCGATTCTTCAGTGGCTTAAAACCAAATCTTCGAAGGGAATTAGCTATAAGAGACTTCAGTAGCTATGAAGAAATTGTGTGTTGTGCTATCAAGGTAGAAATGGAAGTTGGTGTTACTTATCCATCTCATAGTTTTGACAAGAAACGAAATATGGAGTTCCATGAGAAATCTTAGAATAATGGTGAAAAGAAGATGAATGTTTCCTTATGCTCAAAGTGTGGAAAGAAGCATGGTGGAGATTTTCTTAAAGGGACTAGAAAATGTTTTAAGTGCGGAAAAGAAGGTCATCGAGCAGCTGAGTGTCGAAGTAATGGAAAAAGGGTTTCTAATGATGTGAATAAAGAAAATACTATAGAGAACACACCACCAACACTTCAATGCTTCAAGTGCAAGGAAATGGGGCATTATGCTAATAAATACCCTAATCCAAGGGTTAGTGATGATCGACATGATAAACCACTTAAGGAAAAGGACAAAGGGAAGTCACATGCGATCACTATTGGCGATGTTGAATATGAAAATGATGTGGTGGAATTATTAAGTGTTTATGTAATGGGATTCCAAAATAATGTTGTATATAGTGTCGTGGAATATTGGAATATTTATGTATTGGTCTATTGTGGATTTCAATAATTTTATGGTACCGGTAATCATGGAAAGTGATTGAGATATTTTTGGTAAGCAGATGATATGTGCATAATTAAGGGATAAGAAGATAATGAGATGTTTGATTGTATTCATGAGCTCATGATTTATATAAGGACTAAGTGATATCATGGTTTTAGTATAAAGAATTTTGAGGATTTTGGTTTGTGGAAAGTGTTAACTTTTAACTGCATTCATGTTTTCACTAAGGTTCAATGGGTATTCATTCTTCAAGAGAATACATGATTAAGGTATTCACATGTTTGTAATTTGACCAACAAGATATATCTTATGGTATATTGGGGATAAATGATGGAATTCACGTGATTTTTATGTGACATTTCAAGTAATCATTTTCTTTATACTATGAGTTTGGACCGAGGTATTTTAGATAATCCTAAAGATTGGAATGGATTATGTTGGACATAAGTTAGTATTTTTTAAGGATAGAACTTTTTTCGATATTATTGATGGGATGTTATAGTAATGTAGTTTTAGAAAAAGGTAAAACTGCAGGATGGCCGACAGCCCATCGCGTCAGACAAGGATGTGGGAATCGAACCCACAACCGAAGTGCGACTGGCCTTTATCGCCTATCACTGGCCTACAGGAAGTCCCTATTTAGTAGAAACTAGGTTTATTATATTAGGCAGTATGATATAATAAGTATAAGTCCATTTTAGGAACCATATATGATTAATCTAATTATAGATCGACTTATGTATATTTAATAACTTTTTCTAAGCTTTTGTTTGAGACAGATGGAATGACCAGTCATTCTATCACATGATCTGCTAACACTTCATGAATAATAAATTCAACATCATTTCTTTAAGAGATGAAGTGGAAATTGTTCAAGGAACGAACAACGGTGAGATTGTACTAAAATAAAGTAAGTATTTATTCTAATTTAAATTCTTCATCTTTAGGGAAATGATCATGAATACCAAAACTGTTGTCCAAGTGCTCTTACATCTGATGAATCAGATGGTACCTTAGATCGTCACAAATTTATGGCTTTGTGATTGTTGTCTTTTCCATAGCCATGTTCTCTACCACTCTCCATCAGAACATGATGGTTAGATTTATCTTCCATATCCATATTTTCACCTATGTAGAAACCCAGTGATTAGTTTATTTGGGTAACCGTTACATTTCATACTTTTGTTTTTTAAAGATTGGTTTTGGTATTCCTTTTTACGATGTGTATTTCTATTAAAGAAACTTTCGAGTAGTAAACCATTTATAACCCCGACGAATTTCTAGGGAAAAATTTATTTTAAGGGGGGTATAATGTAACACCCCGAGATTTTATGAAAAATGTTCTTTTTAATTTCATTAATGTCTTGTGTTGTACGCTACACCAAAAGGAGCTTTCACAACACGCAACCTTGTCTTGCCTTGCATTTCATGAAATCGTGACCTTCTTCGATAACATGTGTAGTACGCAATAAGGAGTTTCACTAAACAACGATATGCTATTAAAATATTATTAAAACTAGCCGTTATGAATAGTAATAACCACTTTTTGAAATTTTTTAAATTTTATTTTTCAAAATTGACTTCATTTTTGGATTTGGAATATCGAAATTAGCTTAGGGTGAAATTTTGGTACTTTTCTGATAACTTTCATTTTCTGATGAATAGTGAGAATTACTAAATTTTAATTAAAAACAACCTTTTTAATCGAAATAATTAATAGTGATAAATTATTAATTTGAGTGGTTTTAAAGTATATTTTGAATATATGTTTACAATTTAATACAATGTTGGTCATTGGATGTAATTTCAAATTTAAACCAGACATAAACAAGTGTCAATCTTTTGATAGTTATTATCTCTTAAGAACATGCTATATGTTTTGACGATGGGAATTAATTTTTAAATTAATTAATGCAAATAATATGTTTTGAATTTGTTAAAATAGACATCTTTTTTGAGTTCATAAAATCAAATATAACTTAGGCCAAATTTTTGGTATTTTTCTGGAAACTTTCATTTTTTGATAAATAGTGAAACCACTAAGTGGTAGTAAAAAAATGAATTTTTCATAAAACATAATTTTACCACTTCTGTAAGTAGAATTTCAAAAATCCAAGAGACACGGTTGATGTCAGTAAATAAAATGTGGTTCAATGAGATGAAAATAATTTTTGGTGAATAGTAACTTTTTACTTTTTTTTACCACGGTTAAAAGTAAATAGGGTAATTAAGGGTAAAAATGATATTATTATTACCCTAACACATGTCCTAATTCTATTTGATAAGTTTAATTCGACCTAAAACAACCTTAGGAATAAAATATTATCATTTAGGCCCACTTGGATTAGATTAGGACATATATTATTAATTTATTTAAAGAAGGGTTAAAATAGTTAAAATCAAAGTTTAATAAGTATATCATTTTTAATATAGGGTTATACATAAGACAAATTAGACTATAAATATTCATTAGAAAGATAAAATGATTTCATACATAATTATATTTTATTTGTAATTTTTATACTTTAAATAAGTTAGTTTATTTATGACACAAATATGATGCAGTAATTATCTTATTAATGAAATATTGACATAATTGATGTTATAAATACCCAAATAAATGTAATTTGAGACTTTTTATGAATTACACTAATTTTATAGGTTAATATGACATGTTAGTATTGATTTAATTAACTGTTTTCGAACTAATCATTCTGTTATGATATTCAAAAAATTCAATTACTAAATAGTGTCAAAATTGACATAAAATAGTTTTTAAAACAAATATTATATTATTAATTATTATTTTATTCCTAAAAATATAACGTTCGGCCAAATGACTTATATAAGGTTATATATATTAATTATAAACAACTTGGGGTTCGTTTGTCTTGTTATATTAAGTTTAGTAACCTTATAGTGTAAGTACACAAAAAGACACGGTAAAAGTAAAATTATCTAACTTAAAGTTAAATATAAATGATAAGGTTAAAATAGGAACCTAAACTTCTCTAACTTATATTGGATGAGAGGATTTAGACCCATACCCACCTTAGATTCGAAATAAATAAATTTGAAGCTATTTAAAACCTAATTTGGCTTTATAATAAAATAATATTTTTAGTTTTTCCAAAAGAGCCCCTCTTCTCCCTTATAAAAGGGCACCTCCTCCCCCTCTTCCTCACACCACATTGAGCCTTAAAACTCGGCCAACCCCTGCCAAGTTCTCATCTCCACTTCCCTAGAAACATCATAGAGGTTATGTTCTTCTTCAAAGACCTATTTTAGTGCCCTAAAAGGAGGTCTCAAAGAACCACTTCAAAGAAGAGGTAATGTCTGTTACCGATTCTTTCATCTTTATTTCTTCTTCCACTTATTATTCTTTATTTGTTTCATTATGAAGTAATAACATCAGTATCAATAAAATACTGATATTTTATTATAAATATTAAACAACCCTATTTCGCCCTCTATCCATCCTACGGAAAAAGAAATCATCGCGCGTGCGTACGTACGGAATACCGTCTCCACGCCGTGGTGTAATCTATTTTCCACCACCACATTACTTGTATGGGTATAATGGTGTAAATAATCACTATATATGACTATTGTAAAGTGATATTGATTCTTAAATAGTATAAAAACACTCCAATATAATTCAACAATCATGAGAACGATATCATCGCTCGTGCGTACGTACGGACTACCGTCTCCACGACACGATGAGATTCATTCTCCACGTTAACCATTCATGAATGATTATAAAGTATATATAATAAGTAATAATGAAATATATGACATAATAATACTACTGGATTTATTTATATAAATATTTATGTCATCTACTTAATTCCACTCAATTCAATAAGGAAACGAAAACTGTGTTCAGGCGTACGTACGGCCTACCGTCTCCATGAACGGTGTATTTCATTCCATTTATCGATCCATTGTATATTTGTATATTCTGAATATATGTTATATATAAATAAATTTTTACATTATTTATTTAAGTAATCATTATCTAAGTAATCATATGAATAATTACAAGTTAAAACACGAATGACAAATGAGACGATTTTACCCAAAACTCTCTTCAACATGGAATTTACAAAAGAACGGGTAATATAATGTCATAAGTAAACCATATATGATATCATAACAATGAGTATGATTCTAGAATAAGTCAATGACATTATTTAAATCATTATACAGGAGGTTCAGACACTTACGAAGCAAATCGGACATATGGTAAGGGAAATATCACAATCTCATTTTTATCAGAGATTGTTTATACTTTGGTATTTACCGGGGTGTATTTTATCATACAAATACATGTTTCCTCGATATGTAATATTTATATCCTTCTACAATAGTTTATATCCAATTTTACCCTTCGTGGAGTTTTTAGTAAAATATATGAAAGGAATCTTTTGTCGTTTTTCATACGAGGTACTTTTTGACTTTTCCGACAAAAGTACGAGAGGAATGTTTTTTTAACTTATACGGCATGAATGGATTTTTAAAATAATTATTTCCAAGAATATTTCTTTACAAGTTTTAATGTTTATTTTTAATCAACTTCTTTTAGTTTAAAATTGTATGACATGTTAATAAAGGAAAAATGTTTTTGAACTAGAAAGGATATTTTCCTCAAGAATGGAGTTCAAGTGTTTTATCAAAATTATTTTCCATCTAAGATAATAAAGGGTTATGTTTCTATCCCTATTGTTAAATTGATTTGATTATGTTGTGATGGAATTACATTTATAAATTCCTTTATCTTATATGAATTGTTTTATGATGTCACGATGTTTAAGATTCCCATTTTTATTATATGGGTAATGAAATGATGTATGCTTTATGATTTTGTGGCACACATAAGAATGGTATCCTTATGAGATGGGTGGGACCTATATCTCCCTCCAATTAATTGGGTAAAGATTTTATATCTCATGAGATAGACATTGCTGGAACAGCAGGTTAAACCGGTTCAGTGAAACAGGACTGAAATGAGGAGTGAACTCGGTTCAGAAATGGACTTTGTCCACTAAGATAGTCTTGGCAATGAGTCTTGACTAATAAGAAATGATTCTCTATGATTATGTGTGTGTGCCACAAAGTTTCATGTTTTAAGTTATGATTATTGGTATTACATTTCACTACTATGATTTATCCCATGTTATGATATTATGATCTCTTTTGCAGGTTAAGATTTCCAAAATGTTATGTTCTTATGAATATGATGTGATTGATATTTATTTTGTTTACCCTTATTGAGAATTTGAGATCACCCTTTTATGTTTTTCTTTCCCCAGGATATAAAGAAATATTTTAGGTTAAAAAAAGGGAGGATCTTTATGGGAGATGTTGAAGATCTTTCACCATGATTAGAAGTTTATATTCCGAGTTTCCAAAGACACTAAACTATTACGGTCCTTGTGTGTGTGTTTTTGTTGTGTACTAAGTATTCCGCAAAAGTAATGTAATGTCCATGTACGTTAATCTTAGGGTCTCTACAATTATTGTATAAAAAACTCAGTATATTAAATATACTTATATGTTTTTATGTTTATATTTTGACCTACACATTCACAAACTTCCATCAAATGGGATACACAATCATCGTTTCTGTGTATGGCGGACTACCACCTCACAAACTGATGTTTTAGTTATTAAATTTACCACCTTTCAATTTTTGAAAAAATGATGGATTTAGAGTTCATATGTGTCATATATATATATATATGTATAGTATTTTTAATGTATTTATGGTTCTAAAATTTTTATATAACACATACCTTTATCCTTTCCATTTTATGTGAATACGATTTGTAAGATCATATATTTTTTCAGGTTTGTATTTGTATGAGTATTTCATTAATATTTATCTTTGGTCTTGTTTGAATCATAAATTTATTTTATTTGAACAATATAATACTTGGGTTAGAGGTAAAAATAAAAAATTATTGGGGACTATCCATAAAGAGATATCAATGGGAGAAAATGACCTAAAGTTCGGGGATGTATTCTTGCTTCAATTAATAGAGTCCGAGTATAAATGGGTTAACTATTTCTGGGGTTCATGGTGAGTTTAGAATATTTAAAATACTTTTATTTCATTAAAATGAAAATGGGATAAAAATCATCTTCAAAACATTTACACATCATGTAATGAGATTACATGTCATGTAATTATTTAGGGGTTTTAATAAAATAAATATGAGGTGAAGGGTTTTTTCATTTATTTCATTAAAAACATATACACTATCTGTAATAACATTACACAACATGTAAATATTTTAACTAATGTTTTAATGATGTTTTTTTTATGATTTTCATTATAATATGTTGCATCTCCTCTCCACTGAAACCTAGGGCATTCTCCAGGAAATTTTGCGGTTCCAACTTCTCATATAGACATCCTAGTGGTGTGAGAAATCCATATTAAGTCTTTTTTGGTATTTTTATTCTTTATATACCTTCTTATCTAACCATTTATGTGAATAACATTGATGAATTATTTTTTGGGGTTTTGATCTTGATCTGTTTTAATATAAGAACTTCTTTGCAATTTTCTTCACCCTCTTCCTTATTAGAGTTGTCCATTAGAAGCATTATTGGATCGTCAGTTAAAGGTAGGGGGTTTCAATATTAACCTTATGGTTTTATAACTTCCTAGTTTATGAAATATTTTTGATTGTGATATTTTTTCATGCTCCCAAATAAATTAAATAGTTTAATGGAATTATTCCTTGAATTCTGTTGGTTTCAAATGGATTTTAGCTGGCTTATAGTTACCCATGGGGTGAATGAACCATAGTTATAATTTAATTGTAAAATGACTTAAGGTATGTTTATAATGACATGTGACCTAGGGTGATTTATTTTTATAGAATCCCTAAATTGTGGATTATTTATTATTGATAAAAATTATTCAATTTTTAATTGAATCCCAAGTGGAATTTGAAATAATAAAGGTAAATTGGATAAATAACCATAGAGAATTTTGATGTGATATTGTTATATCAATGTTGTATTAAAGGGATTGTCTTCCATGATAATATTCTTATATATTGGGCTTTTACCTGTAAATTTCACACTTATATGTTGTAATGATGATATCTAGCGGCCTCAGCCTAGTCCCATATTGTAATGCTTATAGAGAGCGGGCTATTCACAGTCCTATATTGTAATGCTTGTAGGGCTTTGACCCGAATGTAGTAATTCTTATAGGTCTTTGACTAGGATTGATTATTGTGACTATACTATTCTTATATGGTTATGGTAGGAATGGTCATAAGATAATCTCAGAAATATTCTGGCATGGAACTGAAGTATGTTATTTTACCTTGTTTATCAGGTTGTGGTGGGAATGGTCATAAGACATGCTCAGACATATTTTGTAATGGCACTGAAGTGTACTATTTAACGTTGGTTATCTGGTTGTGGTTTTCATAGTCATAATAAATTCACTGAGTTACTCTAGCATGGTACTGAAGTAGGTTATATTACCTTGGTATCAAGTAGTCTCAGAGAAATTCAAGAATAGAGATGAAATTTTTTTTCTGTATTTTACTAATTTCTAAAAAAATCATACAAAAATTTATCACTTTATTCCATACACTTCTTATCAGACTCATTTCCTATAGGCATACTAATGTTGACCTACTGATTTATACTAACACCATATTTGGGCCACCATTTTGTACCTGTTTAGATTTCATGGATGCGGGTTTGGACAAAGGAAAATGATCTTGTTGTTGATTACTTGTTTTCATTTGGGAGAGTTTGGAAATGGGACCGATGTGGGGTTCAGGACCTGGGATGTTCAATCTTTTCTTAAAGTTTGTCATTATTTTTCTTGTATTTTTCTAGAATTATATTTAGTTACATTCATGAATTTCATTACATTATTACTTATTATTTATCATATTATTCATTTGTCTATCATACATATCATCCACTATGTCATTACGTTGATTATTATTTCTTATTTTTTTATCTACTGCTATGACATTTCATACCATGGGGTATAGTCTCCCCACTATAAATTTTACACCCACAATACTAGTCATTATCCTCTGGTATATAGGGAGGTGCACATGAGGTCTCATGGCCAACCCTTTTTGGCCACATGAGAGAGTTCTTGATTGGGGATGTTACACAATAACATTTTTTGTAAACGTGTGGACTACCTATACCTCAAATTGATGTGATTCATTCACTCATTACACAGAATACATTATAGATGATTTTAACAAACTTATTTGACATATATATGACATAAATATGATAATATAATTATAATATACATATACATATATATATCATTTAATTTTCATTCTTTTAATCATGACAAATAAATGGAAGTATTGTTCATCCAAATGTATGGCATACCGTCTTCATGAATGGTGAATTTCATTTTCTATAACCAATTTTTCTAAATTATTATAAATTCATATATAATGAATATATATGATATTTACCCCATGGTTTACTTTCTCGAGATAATTTAATCACAATCTAATTAATATTATAAATGAGTAACAAGTAAAAAAATACTCAAAAAATAAGTAAACTAACTCCTGGAATGATTAAAATAATGAAATATTGTTAATAAATGGGTAATAAGATATTATAAGATGTTAATATATTATATTATAAATATTAATGTGGTTATATTTTAATTTAATAAAATTTATAAAACTTATAAAAAATATTTTAAATTATTTTCACCCAAAAGTAAACGCAATGAAATGGATTTTCATCTCACTTTTTAAATCTGCAAGATAAGTTTCATATTCATCACATACATATTTTGTGTGGTGTACCTACAACCTATTTTGATATATTATAGCATTAATTTTTTATCTTCATGTAATTTTTACTTTAAATTTTAATTATTTCTTCTTATGAAATTTGATTTAATGGTTACCAAGTGGTAATTAATTACATAACATGATTCATTTTCATTGAGTTATGTTACTTCCTCATGTATTCAAAGATTATTTTTGTAATCACTTTTTTACTTTATAATTTTTTATTTCCCCTTATTTTATTTGGATTTATAGTTGAAACACATAATATATTCATTTATATAATCAAACAATAGTGTTATGGCCTTTTCAGGGGTTTACATCACAATCTCATTTTTTCCAGGACTATTTACAACTGAATTTCCATTAAAATAAATTATTTTATTATTAGTTAATAAACCCTTTAATATTTGTAACCTCTTGTTATTCATGACCTTTTTCAGTTAATAGTACCATTTTTCCTCTCTTTGGTTCTCTAAATCTTTTATAATTGTTTTAAAAAAAACAGACATTATTTATTTCTTTAGTTAGAGAACTTTTGTTCTTATAAAACCCGTATTCTCTAAAATGGTATTCAAAAATGCTTTAACCTTTCAAAAATTATTTAATAAATAAATTTTTAACCTTTTTTATTTTAAAATTTTGTCAACATAATATTCCTATCAAATTCTGAACAAGAAACTTTTCTAACCTTTTTACATTTCAAAAGGAATGATTTTTTACTTTGCACATCAGGCACAAAATTACCCACTATCATTTATTTTAATCTTCCATTAAATTTTTAAAATTCCAACTTTTTTTATAAAATGTTCTTGAAAAGTTTTTTTAAATGAAAATGATTTCAAAATGTAATTCTAATTTAAATTGATATTTTATACAAGAATGTTTTTAAAATATATTTTTATAGTATTTTAATTCATCAACGACAAAGCCCCTTTATCGTTACTCCATATAGGATATTTTGTATTGATACAATATTTATTATTCCTCTAGATATATTTTTATTGATTTGTACAATGATAGTATTGAAATTCACTTCCTTTTTCATTTTTTCCCCTTAAATATTTGTATTCCTATGATTATTTGACATTGAATTTCAAAACATTTTCCACATCATTTATCATGGATATGTTTATTACCTAAACTATATTATAGTTTTTAATATGGTAATTAATTTTATAGTTATTTATTTATCTACATAAATATTTCCAAATCTTTATCTCTTAATCAATACAGATATTTTTATAAGGAAAATTCTTAAAGAATTTAAATATATTATTTGATATATAAGGAATGTTTAAAAATGATGTGTCATGGGTTGAGGATCATCTAATTTAAGCCCATAGAAACATAAGTTGTCTCAAGAGATGAAATTAGTTGGTGAAAACCCCATTTAGTTTGTTTCTCATCAGAGTATACAGGTTTCTACTAACAGATTTGAAAAATATTTTGAATGGTCTTAACATTAGTATGCTAAACTGTCTTTTTAATGGTCTTAATAATTAAGATATCATCTGCCTAGGAACAATGACATACAATAAAAAAGAATTTTTTTTATTCAGTATTCAGTTATTATTATCCATGATATTTTTTCTTCGACATTATCGATGGATGCATTACATTCTTAGTTAATTGATTAAATGGAATATGTTTTATTGTTTTCATTTCCACATTGATAATACATAATATAGTTATTAACATGACATATTTTTTCTCCACTTCCTTCTCAATTTATTGATTATATGTCATGAATGTACAGTTATTTAACTTGTAAAATTTTTTATGCACATTCTTCATATATTATTGATTAAATAGAATGCGTGTTATTTTATTACCTTTCTGTAATTTTTATGCTCATTGACTCATTATTTCTTCTAATATGCATAAAACATACTAATCATTTGAGATCTCCCTAATTTTATTCATTCCCTAGGAATCATATAAGTGTTATAGGAAACATATGAAAAAATATGATAAGTGGGAATAATGTTATCTTCAAAATAAAAAAATTAAATTGTAATTATTGTATCCATTTGAAATAAACAACTAATGTATGTATCTAGATTGATAATACTACTAAACTATTTGGAAATTATGAATTTTATTCCATTAATAATTTCATTGTAATGGTAGTAGACATCTACTCCAAGCTTACTGGGTTTGAGGTCTCCACAGTGGGTTTCATAGGAAGTTTAGTAGTAACTATGGGAACTATACTTAGGAAAAAATATATTATATAACATATCCCAAAGGTAAAATTTTAGGATATCTATAAAATAACATCCTAATGTTTTGTATAAATATATATTATGTATTTTTCCTAGTAATACATCCCTCTCTTGATACTAAAAGTGGACATGTTTCTAGTGAAAATGTACCTAGGGGTAACAACTTCGAAAAAGGTAAGTCTTGCCTAACTTGCGCATAACCTGGTACATGACAATGAGCCTTATATACCCCAAGGTTTGACACCCATGGGGGATATTCTTATGATAATTCATATGACAAACTATTTTGAAGGATTTTAGTAGATAATGACAATGAATGACCTTGGACCAATGAAGGACCTACGTTGAAATAAAACGGATGAAGTATTTATATATTTAGGATGTATTGAAAAACTTAGTTAAAAGGATATTTAGTGAATAACCATATTTCAATGATTTATATAATTTTTTTGAAATATTATTAATATAGTTTAGAAAAAGGTTAACTTGAATGTTCGATCACCACCCACAAAATTCAATAAGGTGGTGGGTCTTGAACCCATGAACGAAGAAAGATAATTCCTTTTCCCTACTACTAGCCTATGTTATGTCCTGGTTAATGTCTCATTGTTTATAGATAAACCATCATAACAATAAATATTAATGATGAACTAGTGGTATCACCTTTTAGGTTTATTGATTAATATAATAACCATATTTGTTTTGGAGAATAGTCAGAGACAAATGGAATGATATGTCTCTCTTTTATGGGACTTATGATCTATTAATTGTGTATTGTAGTGCTTTAGGCATCAAATTAAAATTATTGAATATACATTTCTAAAAGTATGTTAGGAATTGGAAATTTATCAAAGTGAAAACATAGGAAGAAAAATGTATTTATGAAAAAATATATATGTCAAGTAAATATATTTCCTTATATTCTTAGGTAGTAAAATAGTTACTCAACATCAGGAAAAAGTTCAAAAAATGTTTTCATAATACCTTTGTTTTTTAAAACGATTTGACTTTTAAATAATTGTAGTTTTATGGATTTGAGGCCCTTAAAATTAAATTTATCTTTCACTTTTTTATGATCAATGGCCTCTATAAACCTCTATAATTATTTATTCTTTTCTTCCAAGTCTATATTTTTACTTGCCACTAATGTTATCCTATGTAGAAACCCATTTATATGTTATTCCATGTGACCTTTGTACTTATAATTATCTCTTATAAAGGGGATATTTTATAAACTCTTTTATAATGTGGTTTTTTCAATAAGGTTATTTTAAAATATCAGACAATAGTTTATTGATATTATGTTTAAATTTTGAGGATAAAATTTAATTATGGTGGGGAGAATTTAACACCCTGAAATTATAAAGTAAGAACATTGTATTTGATATCATGTATAACCCACAATAGAAAGTATGTAAGGGAATATAATATCCCCTTTCCTTAAAATATATTTATTATTTTAAATAAATTCAATCAATTATATATCTTGAAATTCATGTGATTCAGATTTAGCTTGTTTCACTTTCAATAACAACTTTCTTCGATGTCTTACATTACATGCAAGGTTTTGTTTTACTGAACAACAATATATTAATAAAAATTATTATTTAATATAATAAGATATAACATAACAGTTAAATTATAATTCATGAATATTATTAATTATATTATGAAAAGATATGGTTTATAAAAATTTAAAATTAATTTGTAGGTTACTAATTAATTAGAAATTAATGTAATACCCAACTGAATATAAAGAAAATGTTTTTATGATTATAAAGAGGTTTTATCCTTGTTAATTAAATTAACATCTATTAGTGATTTATATTAATGAATTATATATTATATATTAAATAAAATATTTTTTATATTCTTAAAATAGTATTTATGAGAGTAAATTAATAATAAATCTATTTTTATTCTAATAAATTTTATTATTCTAAAAAGGAAAGTTTTGCACCTTTTAATGTAAAACCTAAATTAAATACAAATTTTGAACCTTTTATAAATTAAATATGTAATGACCAAAACATTTAAATAGTATATTAACGTACTCTTAATGATTTAATAGAGATGTTAATGGTTAATGAAGAAAGAGGAGTTAATGGCTTCATCCAGTAGACTCGAACCATATGAAGCCCACTTATTAGAGCTTGGGAAGGAGGTGGCATCTTTGGGCTTCGCTTTGGACCAAGCCCAAGCTGAACTCCAGCATGTCAAGATTGAACGGAAATGCCTGTGGGAGAAGTTCAAGTTCGTAGAGATTACTACTAGGGAAATATTCTCTAATCCTCCCTTAGATTCGCTCACCATAGCACACCTTACACTTAGGTCTTATGCTGGATTTATAAGGGGCTATGTGACTATACCGTAGCTTTTTTGTGTAATCCTTTGGGATGAATAAATTGATATTTCTTCCTTTAGTGATGTTTGTGAAATTTCAAATGTTCGGATAATTTTAGGATGTATTTTATTGATGAATTTTGAAAAAATGATATTTTAACATATTTATGTAAACCTTAAATAATTAATGATGTGTAATGATTTTCAAAAAATGGTCTTCTGCAAAAGTATTCAGTAATGAATTTGGAGTCTAATAAGATCAACTTAATTTTTGATGAATAGTAAATTATGAATAGTGATTTTACACTTAGGATTAGTAATGTGACCAAATGGATTAGTAATCCCACTAAAAGAAAGTTTTAATCTAATTTAGACACCTTGATTAAGTAATGTGATTCAATAAAATGGTTAAATAACGGTTTCATAAATTATTAATCAAGTATTAGTTTTTTCGGGTGAATAATTTTTTATTTAAGAATTTAATTAAAATTATTTAGAAAATTATTTTAAAAAACGGACTTTCTTTTTGAACTCAGAGCATCGATATTATGTTATGGTAATTTTTTGGGATTTTTCTGAGAAAAAATGAATTTTCCGTGAATAGTAAAAATGCAGTTTTAGTGTTTCGGTATGTTAAATGACATCATAACAATGTCATGAGGATTTCATGAGATATTTTAAGGGATGGTTGACTAAAGGGAATTAATTATTCTATGAGGTTTCCCAAGTGGCCAATACCATGGGCAAATACCATGGGCAAGCCCATGGTTTTCCCAAAACCACCAATGAGGTGTCCCTTGGCCATTAATGCCTTGTCCCCTCAATTTCCCTATAAATACCAAGCCATCCTCTCATCCATTCGACTGAAAAACCATCCTCAACGAATTTATGGTCTCCTTAACTCCCAAGGAGTCCTCCCAAGGGGCCCTCAATCCACTCAAGGTCCCAACCATTGAGTTTTAAGAGTTACGTTTAAGGTAAGGGATCTGACCTCTCTCTTTCTTTTCAAGTAATCTCTTTTATGTCATTTCTTTTATGCTCCATGTTCTTATGTTGTAGGATGTTCTTATATATTCATATTACTACCATTTTCATTTTCATATGATGAGATACCCCCTCTTTCTCTCATCAATTTGTTTTAATAATGTTTAAGTGGCGTCGTTAGGCTGCCGAATTTTTAAGGGGTTCTTTCACCCTTCTCATTTTTCAAAGTTCTACTTTCATGTCAAGTCTTTTAAGTTCATTTTTATTATGTTGGGGTATGATCTCTATATCTATAATACAAAATTTGTTTGTTCATATGATGAGAGACCCTATTTTATCTCATCAATTCATTTTTTTGTTGTCGTTTAAGTGACGTCGTTAGGCTGCCGAATTTTCATAAGAGAAATATAATTTTTGTCTTTCTTCCATGTTTTTCATCTCAAATGTTATGTCCTTAAAATTTAATTAACATGTTCTTAAATCCTTCATATTCTGTTACCCTACTATTTTATTGATCATTTATGAGTGGGTGACCCATTTCCCCTCTCTTTTTAATTTTTTCTAAAACCCTGAAACATAGCCGTCATGCTACAGAATTTCTGTCTCAAAATGTCTCTCTATTTTTATAATGTTCTTTTATTTTATTTAGAGAATACTCAAAGCTCTCTCTATTCTATATGGGTATTCACAAATATACCAAAATTTTCTATTTTAAATTCTGGGATTTACATACATGAGACCCACCTTCCTTTTCTGTGGGTTTTAAAGTGACATAAAGATCATGTCTATAAAGAAGTTTTTAAAACATTATGATTATGAAATGAAACCCATTAATTTTATGATATATGGGTTTTTTATGAAATTATTGATGATGATATATGTGGCTCACATGATAATAAATACATTTCAAGGGTTCACCCTGATAGCGCTCCAATGCATTGGGTAAAGACTTAATCTCTAGAGATGACTTTTTTTTAACGACGCCTTTGTGAATAAACTTGGTAATTTTTAACGACACCTTGGGGATGGACCTTGGTGAAACAGAAATGATTATCAATATTAAATGTTGTAGTCACATCTTAAAGGTATTAAATATGTTATTTTTATTATGATATTCCTCATGATTTCTTTTTCATTCCTTAAATTTCGTTTCATGACCTTATTGAAGTATCTCAAGTTCACATGTAAAATGTTTCTCTTGTTTCCCTTACTGGGCCTTCTGCTCACCCTTTCTTTTGATGTATGTCCCCAGGTTATGAGATGCAGTAATGAACCTAGTATGAACTTAAGGATAACCCTTTCAAGTGTTTAAGAAGAATGTTTTATGTTGTTTTCCAGTATTATGTTCATGGTTTCCAAGACACTAAACCTTAAAGATCCTTAGTTTTGTGTAATGTAATGAAAGTTTATGTTATAAATAGGCAGGATGCCATAGTTGGTATCAAAGGATGGTTTAGTTATTTGTAGAAATTAGGATATAAAAACTTTAGGAAGAACCCTATAGAAAAGATTAAATATAGGAAAACTTCCTGGTATTTTGGTAAGTATTGAGTAAGTGGTTTATCAAACAAATACATCCCTGTCTGGATATGAGTAGGTAGAGGCGGCTCTAGAACAGATGTACATAGGGGTAAAACCTGAAAACACCTCTTTGAGCTAGACTCGAACGGGAACTGGTGCACGATAACAGGCCTTACTAAACTCTTGGTTATGACACTCCCGGGGGATATGTTTGGTTAATCACAAGATTTTTATGAATCATTATGAAGGAATTATAGAGAAATGTAATTTTCTAAGCATGGAGTCTTAGTTAAAAGATTCATAAATGAAATAAGTTTCTCACTAAGGTTTTATCCTTTTAGAAAATGGCGGGCTATAGGAGAAACCGTGAAGATGGTGACCGCAATGCACCATGTGCTAACAGCCCTCCGATGGATGCCGGAATGGATACTTTCATGCGAATGATGAACCAACTGACTCAAGTTATGAGTAATAACTTGAATCAAAATGAGAGGCCGATCTCACCACAAAGGGAACAACACTTTGTGGAGTCTTTAATGCATCAATGGCCACCAACAATCAGTGGATCTACTGACCCATTGGTTGCATAACAATGGATAAGTTCCATTGAAAAGATCTTTTTTGTACTCCTTTCTTCGGAACAAAAAAATGTCACCATTGTTGTTTACCGTCTAGAGGGAGAAGCTGATCAGTGGTGGTCATTGGTCAAAAACACGAAGCCTAGAGGAGAGATGGAAGATATGGAGTGGGAAGAATTCCAGGGAATATTCTTTAACAAGTATTTCCCTCGTTCCATGAGAACGAGAATGGAGAAAGAGTTTCTCGAGATGAAGCAAAAGGAGAACGAATCTGTCGGAAGCTATGAGATGAACTTCACCTGACATTCACGATATACCTATAGATTTTTCATGGATCCAAGTGGGAAGGTTGATAGATTTTTCGGTGGACTAAGACCTCATCTGCAGAAGAATATAGCCAACCGGGACTACGATAGCTACGAGGAGATCATGCGAAGTGAAATGAATGTCGAGCTAGAGTTTGGTGAGACGCAGTGGTCACATAAATCAAATGACAAGAAGAGTTCGTTGGAGCCCAGTTTAGGGAAAACTTTTGATCAGGGAAGATGTGGAAAGAAAATGAATCTTACCACATGAAATAAATGTGGGAAGAAGCATCCGAGGCACTTCTTGATCGGAAGTGGCAAGTGCTACAGGTGTGGAAGAGGAGGCTATGTTGCTCGGAATTTTCATAGTGAGGTGAAGCCTCAACTCCCCAACACTGACGACAGAGGAAAGATGGTTCCGGACCTACCCGAAGTCAAATGCTTCAAGTTTGGACAGCTTGGGAACTTTTCTAATCACTGTCTAAATCTGAGGGTAGTGGAGGGGAATCACCATCAACCTCAGCAAAGGCCAAGGGAGCACGATCGTGATTTTTCTATCACAACAACTGAAGTTGAAGTTCCGAATGACAAGGTAGAAGGTACTCTTGTTGTCCTCTCAAAACTAGAAAGTACTTTGTTTGATTCTGGTTCTACGCATTCCTTTATTTCCTCCATGTTTGCAAAGATTATAGAATCAATACCTGAACTTCTTGAGGTAGAATTTTCAGTCAAGACTCCAAGTGGGATTATCCATGCATCAACAGTGTTTAGAGACTCTAGTGTTTACTTCAGTGAGCACAATCTTATCACAAATCTAGAAGTCCTTCCCATGTTGGAATTAGACGTTATACTAGGGATGGACTGGCTCTCAATGTATAGTGCTAAGATCAAATGCAGAAGTAAGGAAATCTCAATAGTCTTGAATGAACGACCGACAATTATCTTCCAATGAGAGATATCCCGAACTGATCCCTATCTAGAAGAACTTCCTATAGCTTTCTTTATAGAGTTAATTGGTGATGATAAAGAAGGAAAAGGGAGTATAAAAATAGAATATGTTCCGATTGTTCAGGAATACATGGATGTATTTCCTGAGGAGTTACATGGACCTCTCCCAGAAAGAGAGGTAGAGTTCTCCATTGAACTCGTACCTGGGTCTCAACCGATATCAATGACCCTGTATAGAATGGAAAATGTGGAGCTAGAAGAGTTAAAGAAACAACTCCAAGACATGTTGGAGAAGGGGTTTATCTGACCGAGTGTGTCTCCTTGGGGAGAACCAGTTCTCTTTGTGAAGAAGAAGGATTGATCAATGCGGATATGCATTGATTATAGAGAACTGAACGAGATCACAGTGAAGAATAGATACCCTCTTCCAAGAATTGAGGATTTATTTGACCAACTTCATGGTGCTCAATTCTTCTCCAAGATTGATCTTTGATCTAGTTATCATCAACTGAGGGTGAAGAAGGAAGATATTCCAAAGACTGCCTTCCAATCGAGATATCGGCATTATGAGTTTACTGTTATTCCCTTCATCTTGACTAATGCTCCTTCAATTATCATGGATTTGATGAATAGAGTATTTAAGGACTACCTTGGTAAATTTTTGGTAGTTTTTATTGATGATATTTTGATATATTCAAAAATATTTGAGGAGCATGAAGATCATCTAAGGGTTATTTTGAAAACTCTGCGGAAGGAGAGGCTCTTTGGAAAGTTCAGCAAGTGTGAGTTTTGGTTAGAAAAAGTGGCTTTCTTGGGGCACATCGTAACCAATGAAGGAATCTCGGTTGACCCTGAAAAGACAGTGGTTGTGGAGGAGTGGCCTCAACCCACAATAGTAATTGAGATTCGTAGTTTCCTTTGTTTAATAGGATATTATAAGAGGTTTGTGAAAAACTTTTCACGGCTTTCTAATCCGCTAACCAAGTTGACTCGAAAAGGGGTTAAGTTCATCTGGAAAAGGAATGCTAGGAAAGATTCCAAGAGCTGAAGAAGAGATTGGTTACTGCACCTATGTTAACACTACACTCTATCAAAGAAGGATTCGTTATTTTTAGCGATGCCTCTCTGAAAGGGTTTGGGTGCATCCTCATGCAAAATGACAGGGTAATTGCTTATGCATCTCGACAGTTGAAGATTCATGAGCAGAATTATCCTACGCATGATCTAGAGATAGAGGTAGTTGTTTTTTCTCTAAAGATACGGAGGCACTATCTTTATGGGGAGAAATGTGATATATACACCGACCAGAAAAGTTTAAAGTATATTTTCACACAGAAAGAATTGAACATGAGAAAAAGGAGATGGTTGGAGCTTATTAAACACTATGATTGTTCAATTAATTATCACCCTGGAAGAGCAAACAAAGTCGTGGATACATTAAGCAGGAAAGATCTTGTTGTTCTGGAAACAATGAGGATCCTAGGAGATCCCTTAATTAAAGATCTACTAAAACTGGACATGGTAATTGTAAGGGAAGGGACATCATCAACCTTATCCCAAATTATTTCTCAACCTTCATTACTAGAGAAGATCAAGAAGGCTCAAAAATAAGATCCTTTACTGAAGGAGATGTTTGAGGCTATACAGGATGGGAAGTTCCCTCATTTCAATATTGATCAAGAAGGTGTATTGAAATTTCATACAAGACTATGTGTTCCATCTATTCCGGAGATAAAGAAAGAACTGATGGATAAAATCATAGATCTACTTTCTCTATACATCCGAGAAGCACTAAAATGTATAGAGACCTTAGTGATCATTATTGGTGGGATAACATGAAGAGGGAGATTGCTGATTACACTAAAAGGTGCCTGGTGTGTCAACAAGTAAAGCCATAAGGGCAACTTCCTAATGGGTTATTACAAACGCTACCCATACCAGTATGGAAGTGGGATAATATCACTATGTACTTTGTAACTGGTCTCCCCAAAACATCCAAAGGAAACAATGCGATATGGGTTATTGTGGACCATCTCACCAAGACCGCCTATTTTATCTCTATTCGGGAAGATTTCTCTTTGGATCAACTTTCCAAGATATAAGTAAAGTAAGTGGTAAGGCACCATGGGGTACCACTATCCATCATGTCTGATTGTGATCCAATATTCACATCAAAATTATGGAGAAGTATTCAACATGCTCTGAATATTGAATTGAATTTTAGAACGGCCTGTCATCCTCAAACTGATGGCCAATCTGAAAGGACTATTCAAACACTCGAAGACATGATGAGATTATGCTCAATGGAATTTAAAGGCGGATGGGATCAACACCTCCCATTAGTTGAGTTCTCCTATAACAACATCTTCCATTCGAGTATTCATATGGCTCCCTATGAAGATCTGTCTAGAAAGCGATGTAGAACTCCTACTTGTTGGGATGAAACTGGGGACAGAAAGATTCTTGGGACTGATCTTGTGCAAGAGATGACAGAACAGGTTCATTCCATCCAACAACACATAAAGGCTGATCAGAGTTGGCAAAAGAGCTATACTGACAACCGTCGAAGGGACTTGGAGTTTGGTGTTGGAGAAAAAGTCTTCCTTCAAATTTCTCCATGGAAGAGAGTCATGTGGTTTGGGAAGAAAGGGAAGCTCAGCCCTAGGTACATTGGCCCCTATGAAATCCATGATCGCATAGGAGCAGTGGCATATCTACTAGCACTTCCACCGAACCTAGCTCAAGTTCACGATGTCTTCCATGTATCTCTCTTGAGGAAGTACATACCCGACCCTTCGCATGTACTGAACCCAAAGGTGGTACAACTGGAACATGACCTCTCTTATGAGGAGCAGCCAATGGAGATCTTCGACCGTAGAGACAAGGTTCTACGAAACAAGACTACCTACCTTGTGAAAGTGTTGTGGAGGAATCATAAGTATGAAGAAGCGACTTGGGAGACTGAGGAAACCATGAAGAAAAAGTACCCTCACCTTTTCGACTAGGCCTCAAGTATAAAATTTTGGGGATGAAATTTCTTAAGGGGAGAAGAATGTAATGACCCAAACTTTTTGAATATTATATTAACTTACTTTTAATGATTTAATAGAGATGTTAATGGTTAATGCAGAAAGAGGAGTCGATGGATTCATCTAGTAGACTTGAACCTTATGAATCCCATTTAACAGATCTTGGGAAGGAGGTGGCATCTTTGGGCTTCGCTTTGGACCAAGCCCAAGCTGAACTCCAGCCTGTCAAGATTGAATGGAAACGCCTGCGGGAGAAGTTCAAGTTAGTAGAGATTACTACTAGGGCAATGTTATCTGAGCCTCCCTCAGATTATCTCACCATAGCGCACCTTACACTTAGGTTTTATGCTGGTGTTATAAGGGGCTATGTGACTAGACCATAGCTTCTTTGTGTAATCCTTTGGGATGAATAAATTGAGATTTCTTCCTTTAGTGATGTTTGTGAAATTTCAAATGTCCGGATAATTTTAGGATGTATTTTATTGATGAATTTTGAAAAAAGGATATTTTAAAATATTTATGTAAACCTTAAATAATTAATGATGTTTAATGATTTTCAGAAAATGGTCTTCTACAAAAGTGTTCAGTAAGGAATTTGGAGTCTAATAAGATCAACTTAATTTTTGATGAATAGTAAATTATGAATAGTGATTTTATGCTTAGGATTAGTAATGTGACCAAATGGATTAGTAATCTCACTTAAAGAAAGTTTTAATATAATTTAGACACCTTGATTAAGTAATGTGATTCAATAAAATGGTTAAATAACATTTTCATAATTTATTAATCAGGTATTAGTTTTTTCGGGTGAATAGTGTTTTTTAATTAAAATTTTAATTAAAAATATTTAGAACATTATTTTTATAAAATGGACTTTATTTTTGAACTCGGAGCATCGATATTATGTTATGGTAATTTTTTGGGATTTTTCTGAGAAAAAATGAATTTTCAGTGAATAGTAAAAATGCAGTTTTAGGGTTTCGGTATGTTAAATGATATTATAACTGTGTCTTGATGATTTCATGAGATATTTTAAGGGATGGTAAACTAAAGGGGATGAATTATTGTGTGAGGTGTCCCAAGTGTCCAATACTATGGGCAAATACCATGGGCAAGCCCATGGTTTTTCCAAAACCAGCAATGAGGTGTCCCTTGGCCATTAATGCCTTGTCCCCTCACTTTCCCTATAAATACCAAGCCATCCTCTCATACATTAGACTCCAAAACCATCCTAAACAAAGTTCTGGTCTCCTTAATTCCAAAGGAGTTCTCCCAATGTTCCCTCAAGCCTCTCAAGGTCCCAACCATTGATTTTTAAGAGTTACGTTTAAGGTAAGGGATCCGACCTCTCTCTTTCTTTTCAAGTAATCTCTTTTATGTCATTTCTTTTATGATCCATGTTCTTATGTTGTAGGATGTTCTTATATATTCATATTACTTCCATTTTCATGTTAATATGATTAGAGACCCCCTCTTTCTCTCATAAATTCGTTTTAATAATGGTTATGTGGCGTCGTTAGGCTGCCGCATTTTTAAGGGATTTTTTCACCCTTCTCATTTTTCAAAGTTCTACTTTCATGTCAAGTCTTTTAAGTTTATTTTTTATTATGTTGGGGTATGATCTCTATATCTATCATAATGAAATTTTATTTTCATATGATGAGAGAACCTATTTTATCTCGTCAATTAATTTTTTTGTTGAAGTTTAAGTGACGCCGTTAGGCTGCCAAATTTTCATAAGAGAAATCTAATTTTTGTCTTCCTTCCATGTTTTTCATCTCAAATGGTATGTCCTTAAAATTTCATTATCATGTTCTTAAATCCCTCATATTATGTTCCCCTAATTTTTTATGGATCATTTATGAGTGGTTGACCCATTTCCCATCTCTTTTCAATGTTTTATAAAACCCCAAAACATAGCTGTTATGCTGCAGAATTTCCCTCTCAAAATGTCTCTCTATTTTTCTAAAGTTCTTTTATTTTATTTAGTGAATACTCAAAGCTCTATCTTCTATAAGGGTATTCAAATATATACCAAAATGGTCTATTTTAAATTCTGTTATTTACATACATGAGACCCACCTTCCTTTTCTATGGGTTTCAAAGTGACACAAAGATCATGTCTTTAAAGAAGTTTTTAAAACGTTATGATTATGAAATGAAACCCATTCCTTTTAGGCTATATGGTTTGTTTATGAAATTATTGATGATGATATATGTGGATGACATGATAATAAAGTCTTGTCAAGGGTGCGCCCTGATAGCACTCCAATTCATTGGGTAAAGACATAATCTCTAGAGATGACTATTTTTAACGACGCCTTGGTGAATAACCTTGGTAATTTTTAATGACACCTTACGGATGGACCTTGGTGAAATAGAAATGATTTTCAATATTAAATTTTGGAGCCACATATTCAAGTTGTGAAATATGTTTTTTTTGATATGCCTCATGATTTCTTTCTCATGCCTTAAAGTTCTTTTAATGACCTTATTGAAGTATCTCAAGTTCACATGTAAAATGTTTCTCTTGTTTCCCTTACTATGCCTTCTGCTCACCCTTTCTTTTGATGTATATCCCCAGGTTATGAGATGCAGTAATGAACCTAGTATGAACATAATTATAAGCCTTTCAAGTGTTTAAGAAGAATGTGTTATTTTGTTTTCTTGTATTATGTTCCTAGTTTCCAAGACACTAAACCTTAAAGATCCTCAGTTTTGTGTAATGTAATGAAATTTTATGTTATAAAAAGGCGGTATTCCATAATATATGTAAAAATAAACTTCATTTTTGATATAGGAATATAAATTTTATCTTAAGGTAGATTTTTGGTATTTTTCTGAGAAGTTTTATTTTTTGATGAATAGTTAAAAAACTAAATTTGGGTTGAAATTTATTTTTTTGAAATAATTTATGTATTTGAATTATATTTTAATTGTTTTTAATGTGAAATTTTTTCAATTTTACAAAAATTAATGAAATTTATGTCATTGGAATCAATTTTACACAGAAATTTTATGTAAAAACATTTCAAACATTTGAACATTTTTACATTAAAAACCCGAATTAACGTCTCGTTTGTGGGATTAAATTTTTATTAATTTTTGACACTTATGTTATTTTAATTTAGAAAAAATGAATTCATATTTGAAATAGTACTAATTTAAAAATTTATAAAAATTTACACTTAGTTTTTTACGAAAAATATTTTTGAAATTAATTAAAATTACTTACAATGATTTTGGTAAAATTATGCTTATCAATAGACTAAACCTTTAGATTATGAGAAAAACTGACCTAGAATATTTTCCAAAATCTATTTTATGTCCATATTTATAAAATATAATCCATTTTATCTAATATTTATCAATATTGGAGAAACTTTTTTATGGAAAAAATGTGGGTGGAATTCCCTCTTTCAAATATTTACAAGAATATCACTCCTCATCCACTATAAAAAAACTCAATAATCCCAATTATTCACACCCATGAAGACCTCTAAATCACCTAATACCAAAAAAATAATCTCCCAAATTCTCTCCCCTCATAATAGAAGCCTTAATTTTTTTCATAAAGCCAAAAAATCATATCTTTTGGTATAAACTAAAAGGAGTTACCTGGATAAGATGTAACTCTCCTCAACAATCACTTTTCTTTCATTTTCTTCTACACCCCTAAAATTATTTTATATAAATATTATATAATAACATAATTATATTAAATAAACTAATATTTTTTATTATTATATTTTTACCTACACTTTCACACACATCCATCAAATGGGATATACAATCATCATTCGTGTGTACGACGGACTACTTCCTCACAAACCAATGTCGGTCATTCTTCCATTTACCACAATTCAAGGTTATAAATATGGATGTATTTATAGTTTATATATGATATATATAGTATTTTTAATTTATTTATTCTTATTTACATTTTATAAAACACATTCCTTTATTATTTACATTTTTTATGAATACGATAACTTCGTCTTTGCACATGTGGACTGCCGCCTCCTCAAAGTGATGTGATTCATTCATGCTATACATGGAATGTATTTACTATGATTATAATAAAAACATGTGAAATATATGAAATATATATTATACTTGAATTATAATATACATATATATATATATATATAATTTATATTTCATTCCTTTAAATATAAAAAAGAAATGGAAGCAATATTCATATGTATGTACGACCTACCATCTCAATGAGCAATGCATTTCATTTCATTTCTCCAAATTTTATGGATTATTTTAAATACTTATATACTGAATATATATGATATTTAAACCATTTTTTAAATTCTTTATATGATAAAATTATGTTCTAATTAATAGCAACAATAATTAACAAGTCAAAACATACTCACAAACTAGGTAATTAACAACTGAATGGATGAAAATAATGACAAATTATTAACAAATAGGTAATAAGATATTATAAGAAGTTATTAAATGATATTATAAATATAATTATGGTTATATTATAAGTTAATAAAATGATTAAAACCATTATATAGGTGGTTATATAATGTTCAGCCAAAATCAAAAGCATAGTAAGTTATTTTTCATCACACTATTTAGATCTATGAGATAAATGTCATATTCCCCAATTACTTATTTTCGGTGGTGTATCTACTACCCATTTTGATATATTATATCATGAATTATTTTATATTAATGATATTTTGAGGTTCTATTTTAATTATTTATTCTAAGTGGATTTTAATTAAATGTTACCAAGTGGTAATGAATTTTATAATATGATTCCTTTTCATTGGGTTATATTACTTTCTCATTGCTTTTAATACTCTATGATTATGTGTGTAACCACTTTTTACTATATATTGTTGTATTTACACCTTTTTTATGTGAATTTATTGTTGAAACACATAATCAATTCATTGATTTATTCTCACTTTAAAGTTATGTTCTTTTCAATAGTTTACTTCACAACCTCATTTTGTTCAGGATTGATTACATTTGAATTTCCATTTAAGTATTTTATTTTATTATTAATTAATAAAACCATTAAATTTATTATCCTATGGTTATTATTGATATTTTTCATGTAATATTTCTATTTTTCTATGTTTCATACTAAAAATGTTTTAGAAAGTGATTTTATGAAAACCTAATTTCATTTCTCTCTTAAGTCAGATAAAATATTTTATTCTAAAAACCATATTTTATAAAAATGTTTCAACAAATGTTTTAACCTTTCAAAAATGATTTGTAAAAAATATTTTTATTCATTTTTTATTTTAATGCTTTTTTCAAAGGAATCTTATTGTGTCTTTCTGAACAAGGCACTTTTCTAACATGTTCACCTTGAAAAAAGGAATACTTATTACCCTATATGGAATTTATAGAATTACCCACTATCGTTTATTTGAATATTCCATTAAAAGTTTAAAGTGTTTATTTTTAAATTCAATTTTTTTCAAAATTTATTTTCAAATAAAATTATTTCAAAAAAACCTCAAAATGAAAATTTTATTTTCCTTAAGAATGTTTTTAAAATGTATTTTTATAGTATTCCAGTTCATCAATGTCAAGACCCCATTATTTTTACTGCAATTATTATATATTTTATTAATAAAATCCCTACTCTTCCCCAATATGGATTTTGGTTGATTTTTTCAAGGATAGTGTTGACATTCACTTCCATGAGTTATTTTTGTAGTCCCATTGAAATATTCACTTTCCTAAGATAATTAGAAATTGAATTTCCCCTATGTTTCCAAATCATTAATCATGGGTAATTTGATTACCTAAACCATATAGCATTTCTAAAAATAGTAATTACCTTGATATTTATTTAATTATGTATGTAAATATTGGTAAATCCTTATATTTTACTCAATATGGATATTTGATAAGGAACATTGTTCATTAATTTAAGTTGATTATTTGATATATAAAAAAGGTGTTAGATTGGTATAACATGGGTTGGGGATAGGTGAAAGTAAGCTCCTTGGAGCATCAGTATTATTGTGAGACAAAATTAGTTGGTAAAAAAACCTTCTCTTTTTTTCCAAGAATAATAGATGGGTTTATAAGCACATATTTAAACATTCTTGTGAAAGTTCTTGATAGTAGTACATTAAACTACCATGTGAAAGGCATTGATAGTAATGGATTCATGTACATGTGAAACATGACGTCCAAAAATTATGCTTTTCCATCATTCTATATTCAATTATTAGTTTACATGAGATTTGTTTCATAAATTATTTATGGATGCATTTAATTAATTATTCATTAATTAAATGGAATGTTTTTTTACTTATTTTCATTTCTATATTGATTATACCTTATCCTCTTATTTGAATGGAATGTGTTTCCCATTATTACCTTTCCATATTATTTTTTCCACTTCCTTATCATTTTATTTATTATATGGCATGAATGTTTAGTTATTTACATTTATATATTTTTTATCCACATCCTTATCTGTTTATTGATTATTTTTCATGTTTTCCTCAGTTATTACCATGAATTATTGATTATACCCATTTATTCATTATTACTTCAAATATACATAACCCTTATTGAGTATTTGAACTCACCCTTATTTTTTTCCTTCCCAAATAATACAAATAGTTTTCTAAGAAAGATATACAAGGATATTCTAAGTGGGAATAAATTTTTCCTCAATAGAAATAAATAGTTATGTTTTAATAATTATATTCAATTGTAATAAAAAACTCTTGTATGTATATAGTTTATGATGACTACTAAACTCTTCAGTCCATCTAGATTTGACTCTTTTTAATGATTCCAACGTAATGGTATTATACACAATCATTGGGATTACTTGGGTCAAGGTCGCTACATCAGTAGCCTTTGGAATATGGAAAATCATGCCTGAGTTGACATGGAATCTTTGACTGGGCTGTTTTTTGGGTTTTCCAGGTTAACATGGGAAAATGTTAATCTTAAAACCGATCAAACATTCCATTAATAAATTTTATAAACCATGTTATGATACCATTTTGTAATGATATTTCCTTGTTAACCAAAAGATATAACCCAAATTATATTAACACCTAGCCTTAGAATGTTTCTTGATATCCAGAAAAAGAAAACTATGGTTAACTGGTCAAACAAAATCATTGTGTAACATGATTGAAGAAAAAATATATTAATTTTCATGAAAATTTTAATGTTAATATCCACATTATTTACATGATTCAATGGTAAATACTCTATTTTTTTAATTCTTGTAATTATTGTTATATATTCTTAAACATGATCATTTATTTAAATTTTAATATTTATTTCATCATATTGTGATTTAATATGGAAGCCTAAAATTTTAAATTGTGTTATATTGATTGGATAGGTGAAGGAGGCTAAGCTAGGCCTTAGAATTATTGGAGATCATTAATAGATATTAAGGAATAATTAATATCACATATATCTATAATATAATATCACTACATATATCACTACAAAGGAGGGTGAAAATGAATATAACTACTTTCAGCATACCATAGGGATGAGATAACACGGAAAATATGCTTATGATCCCAAATAAATCACTATGGGTTAAATAATGGACAATTCAGAATTATTTCAAACAATTAGATACCATATCACTATATGTGTTGAATCTTAAAACAATGGTGAAGAAGATTAAAAGTGGAAATGTGATCCCATACTTTTTGGGATGATAAACATTCATGTTGAAACTAACTATGAAAAACTATTTTAGAGAATTTTCATTAACACAAGAATTGTTTCACCTATTTCTCAATCCATGATTTCTATACATATGGGGACCCATCCAGTTTAAGCAATGTTATGCCAACATAGGGAGTGATAATCACATGTCATAATCTATAATACCAATTCATACAACTTAAAAATTATATCTCCATCCCCATCACCCAAAATTACAAGGTAAATAAGAATAAGGTTTTGAAAACCTTAGTGAAAGATTAATACCACAAAGATAATATGCAAAAACCCATGGGGATATGAATATTACCTATACACATTATCTATCTAAATTTAGTATGGGATAAAAAAACATATACATGTGAAACATGATGGTGGGATAATAAGAAAGTGGAAGATAGTAGATCTTGGTACTAAATTCTATAATTTTTCAAATCTTCAACTTCCCATGTATAATGGTTAACCTAAAAAATAGTGTATTATGGAAAAATCATAAAACATGGCATAGATTATTAATACCAATGAAAATAATAATAAAATACCTCATGGAATGGGATTGTGGATCTTGACTAGATAAGTTGTGGAAGAATATATTTCTTTTAGTGTTTTTATTTAAATAAAAAATTCTTGTATTCTCTAACTTTTTTCAATAATCTAGTTCTATAGAGTGATAATAACCTCTAGTTATTCCAAATGAAGTTAATATTTTATTAATTGTGTTTATGTTGTAATATTTATAAAGATTCAACATCTATTTTCTTTTTATAGTATTCATTGTGTTGTTTTATTTGGTTCATTGATAGTTTCTCATGATTACACTTCATAAATATTTTATCCATATACCACTGGTTCATTTAAGATTCATCTTCCTTAGTTATATAGTATAAAATTTGGAAACAAGGTTTTTCAATGTATTTTTTCAATAAAATTCCTAAGTGAGCTTGGATTCATTAACATGAATTAGTTTTTTGATTGTCACATATAATGATTATGGATTTCAAGGGCGATTAATACCAAGGAACCATTATAAATCCCTTAGTTCATATGTACCATTACAAATAGGAAAATAATATTAGGGTGTTAGTGAAGTCAATCCACTGACTGATTTATTAGAATTGTGGATATGGGTACTATAATAGGGATTCCTTTGAAAAGATATTGTTTTTAGAAAATCGTCAGAAAATACGGTAGAATGAATTGGTGAACTCTTAAATACTAACCCATATATTATTTCAAAATTCATATTATATTTTAATTATATTGAATTTTTTTTAAAATAAACTACAACCACTTATTTTCAATCCTTTATATAAAAAACACTAAATTAAAAAATGTGACATTGAGAAACACTATGTAATTTATAGATTCCATGAGAGATGGTAATGAGGATAGACATCGTGCTATATTATTTGGAGTTTATACATTTTTATTAATAATGAGGACCCTTCAAAAAGGTCTTTTAATGTATGAAAAATGTTTTTACTCAAATTAAATAAATACTATATCAAAATAAAAGTATATTTTTCATGAAAAATCAAAACTTACATTTTAGAAAACATTTATTGAAATTCAATACCAATAATGTAGTGAAAATAAAAACATAGTCTAACAAATATACATGGTCGATCCTTGATCCTCCAACAATTCTTGACCAAATAATTTTTTGTGGATCCATGAATATAGAACTAATGATATATCAACAATTAATAAGATATATTTCCATTTCTTATATTATTAAAAATTATATCTATATGCACACTATGATGTGGGGTTAGGGTATATTAGAACTTTACTCATTTGTATTTTCCCAAATTTCATCATGCATTCCCATATATGATTTATTATATATCATGTAATCAATTAAATTTGAAAAAATAATCACATTACAAAATAACTATTTATAAAACCTAATTAGGAAAAATCATATTCAATTCCATCATATTTTTTTTAAAGAAACAACATATCCAAATTTTATGAATCTTTACCAATACCAAATGTTATATAACTATATTACCAAGAAACAATTTATCCAACTATGATCATAGTACACCAATAGTAAATATTCATCAACATTGATGAATCCTGGAAAGTCTTTTCACCCCAAAAATGATATTTCTAACCATCTTATATTGTCTTTATATGCATACCTCATCATTGGATATTTATAATCATGTCTATATATATCTTTATAGTTTTATAAAATAGATTCTCATTCCATTAAGCTAATTTAATTCCCAAATAATTTTTTATATCTGAACCTCAAAATCAAAATATTTTAAATTAAAACCCAATTTAATATAAAAAAACATATTTAATGAGTTTTAGAGTAAACAAAACTTCTCTAGAAACTATGGAAATATTCATATATTTTTTTTCAAAAAACCTTCCATTTATTTTATACTAAATATGAAAAAATTTAGAACACATAATTTCCTCTAATGATACATTCTATCTTAAAATACATAACATGATCTTGATTGGGATCACTGAGATATAGTCAAAAAATTCATTATACCTACAATATCCATATAATATGTAAATCTCACAATTATTAAGAAGGAATTTTGTTATGACATGGTCTTCTAGGAAATTTAGTTACACGATTAAAGAAAAATTAAAGCTTTTATAAGGTTTATTTCATGTATTTTTCATAGAATTGAAATATCAAAAGTCCTAAAAGGATTGAACCAGTTTATATATACCTCCAAGGATCTAAAATATTTCTCAAAATTTTTAATTATTAATGAAATGTCTCATAAATTTTTCAATAAATATCCCTCTTATTAACTAATGATTCAATACATTAATTGATTATTTAAGATTTTTAAAAAAAAATTTGGCATTAATACTTTTTTAATCATCATCCTGTAATGAATCAAATGAAGATGATAGATTACAAGGGAAAGCGGTCCAAATCATTCCTTATTTCCAAACACATATTTTTTCATGCATCAAAACCTCAGTGTAATGACCTTCACTACATATTTTCCTACACCAGAAAATGCCATGACATAGATTATACCACCATGATCTAGTTAAACATTAGTTTGTCATCCCAAAAAAACCTATCACACATCAACCTCATCTGAGTCAAATCAAAAATATTCAAAGATTTATATATATCCTTTGAATCACAAAATCCAAAAAATATATGACTAGGGTTTCAATAATACAATTGGGGGATGGATAACCATCCCATGGAATTAACTCTTCGTGCTAGGATTCTACTAAAATTATATAATAAGGAAATCATATGTAAAACATTCCCATCCTATAGACTAATAAAACAACATGGAAGAAATAGTAATTTATAGGATCATATATAATGTATTATAAAATTTTACAGAAAAAAACATTAGTTAAAAAACAAAAAAACTATATAAGTGTATGGAAAATAAATAGTTTATCCATCATTTACACATAATAAGGCCCTCAAAAATTAGTCCAACATAACTTCTACATGGCTCTTTGAAACTCCATACTTAATCCCATATCATGGAACTCCTCCTCTATGGTAGCTCGTACACTATAGTTGTGGAACACCTCTTGTGAAGTTATATGTATTTGTCATTCCTATAGATTTTTTCTAAAAATCCACCTAACCAAAAAGTGGGTAAGTAGGAGGTGAGAACAATACCCAATAGGATTTCCCCCAAGACTTCCCCATGCACCTCATATAGATAAAAAATATAAATATTCAAATTAATTTTATAAGATAATCCTATCCCAAGCTAGTTTATAAATATAAAAAATTAATTTGCAATTTAATAATAATTTGGTTTTATATAAATCATGCCAAGAATGTCATAACTCTCCATTTTTTCCCTAACCACACACACATATAAAAATTCCCAACTAATACCCAATAGAACATGATAGAAATTGGAAACCACCAAAAATCACCAATTATATCTTCTACTCATGAGTGGACTACCACCCATCCATTTTATGATGTCCTCATAGACCATGAGTAGCTGACCACACTTAAGTGGGAATTATAAACATGTTATCTCCAATAAAGATCCTATGATCAATTAGGAATTTCCATACCATGTAAGAGACCTCAACAAACCATCCTAAAAATATCAATTATAATATCAATAAAAATAAAACTCAATGAAATGATTACTAATAATATAAAAAACCACATTACCATTTCCCTAAATTTATGAAAACACACACACATCTTGAAATCAACCCACTCCATTTCTCCCAAAATATATATCACACATGAAAAACTTTTTTTATAAACAAAACATCATAATTATAAAATCATTTCTAATATATTTGTTTTTTTTATTGAAAATATCATATCTAAACATAAAATTTTTCTCTAAAAAATAGGTGTAATATATGAAACACACCTCAAAGAAGTGATTAAACTAAATCTCATTACCAAAATCAAGATCCAAACAACCCTTAGGATTCTCAATAACCTAGAACAAAAATCCTAAAATTTATTCACTCTTAGAAATCAATTTTTATTCCAAACATGACGTAGTTAGGGTATTACTATGTGAAAATTAAAAATAAATACCAGAGGAGATATCAGGAGGTCACTTTCCTTAAATTCAGACTCCAAATACACAAATATCTAAGAGAGATGGGTTTTGGAAGTACTAATGAACCTAAAATTACCCAAAACCACCATAATTTTTTTCGGTCTAAGTGAGGGGAGGGAACGAGATCAAAGCCATGAAAATTTTGTTAAAATAAAAGATTAATTAGGGGTTTTAAGTGGTTTTATGAACTAATTACACAATCCAAGTATCCCAGTTATAACTGTAAGACTCCCACTAGATGATGATTTTATGAATTCATAGTCGATATTCACAACTAATTATAGTACCTTTAATGTTTATCCCATGATAACTCACCAAAAAATCAATACATGGATATCTATTTATTATTCATGATCCCTAAGATTATGTTCCTCCTAGGAACCCACTAAAACCCATTAGAAAACACCCAATTTCAACCCCAAACCTCCAAAACATCAATATTTATAACATTTTACTCTAATTTCCTCAAATGGGTCCTTATAACTCTCCAAACGATTTAAATTATAATCTCCTAGAAGTCTGAGAGTGTTAATGTTGTAAAAACACTCAAGACAATATTAACGGATCATGTCCCCCTCACTCATGTCTATTTATGCATGACACTATATTAATAATAAAATGTACCAATTAAATAACTCAACTATAATACACTTTCTCTCATAAATACATAATATGTTTGTTCTCATGAATAAAACATTCATTTGGTTATAACTCTTCTTTATCCTAGATAATTATATTAAATGTCTCTATGATGTGTTTAAGTATTTTAGAGATGTGAAATACATCACTCATAATGATACATCAAAGAGTTAATTCTGACTGGTATGATATAATTTTGATATTATTGATGATCTCAAATAGACCCATTTATCCCATTCCTTTTTAATCCTTTAAAAACACATGATTGTACCTTGATAAATACAAAATTCATCAATTATGAGAAATAGATGCATTTTCCTGCATTAATCTATATCAATTTGTTTCTGAATTAATTGAAACTTTTTTATTGTTTCCTAAACCATACTTGGTGCCACTAAATAATATTCTACCACTTCTACCAAAGATAATGGGGAATGGCATAACCACCGATATAGGGTCTTAAAGAGATCCATCCGAATAATAATTTGATGGATTTTATTATATAAAAACTATCTTAAATGAATATGATCCTCCAATTAACTACTAAAATATATATCATATTCTCTAGGAATGCCATCCAATATCTGTGTAGTTAGTTTTAACTAAACACCAATCAAAGGATGATAATAAGTGCTAAATTTCAATTATTTGTCGACTGCGTATTGTATATAATTCCATAACCTAAAAGAAAACAGAATATCTCTATTAGATATCATTAATTTTGGTACACCATGAACCTTAAAACCTCCCAAAAAATGTTTTTCTACACTTTAACTTTATTTTAATCTTGAATTTTTATGAAATGAAACAATTTCGTTAGTTTATTTATGACTAACCAAATAGTTTTATGCTTCTTTAAGATATATGGGAAATCCAACTCAAAATAAAGTGAAATTTAATTCCACTTTTAAATAACAATGACAATGGTTGTAACACTATTAACAATTTTTTTATATTCAATATTTATTATATAGAAGGTAAGACATTTGGTAACATAAGATACAAAAATTCCTCATTATTCTTAACCATAAAAACTATCATTTAATATCCTTTAAAAATTTATTGTCACTAAGGAGAACTTCCTAATTGGAATTATTTGATTCTATTAGTACTTTACCTCACACCAATGATAGAAAAATCATTCACTTTTTAAAAATATGACATCAAATCTTAAACAAGATACTATTAATTTTAGATCACCCCATCATGTATTTAATCCCTCATAGCCACACATTCAACATCTATAAAATGATCTTCTTGCACATTATCTCATTAATTTGTTGTAAAAACTTGTTAATCCATTGGATGATGATGTTTTGTAGTAGTTTTCAATAATAAATTGTGTTAATACACATTGAGTCGGAAATTGTTAGGAAATAGAAAGAACCCATTAGAATAATATAGTTGACATACAACAAGGAAATATTTTTTATGTATAAATTCTGATGTGTGGAGTTTTAAGAGTGGGATGCTTCCATTGATCATGTTTTATTGTGTATGTTCATCTATGGAAGATTGGAAATGAAAGACTATTAACAAGGGTGACAGATGAGTTTATAATGCATGTAGTATATTGATAATTATCATGATGAGGTGATTCCAATGTTTATATTACATCGGTTTACACATCAATTATATATTTGAAAATGTGAGTTAATTAATGTTATTAATTGGATTTATTTTTATTATATCGTAGAGTAACATAATTAATTTTAAAAGATAATAAGTTTAATTATTATAGGGGTATTTTTTCATGAATTATTTATGTGAAAAATAAATAATGAAGTCTATTTAATTGAGTAATCTTAGGATTTTGATGAGATTAAATAAAAACGAAGTTAGTTATAACTATGAAGTTTATACTTATTTTATCGAGAATAAAGTCTACTGTAATATAAGGAAGTAACACTTAAATGATTATGCTTGAAAATATCTAAATTAAATTTGTTATTGAAAGGCTATTGATGTTATTAAATGGGTTTATATATTATTCATGATATTTTTTAATAATTCAAATATAAATGGAGATGATTTTATGATTCCCTGAAGTGATTTGAGTTGTTTTGAGAATATTTGTGTTGACATAAAGAAATCTGAAATTACTTGGAGTTTATACATAATATTCTGTAGAAATTAAGAAAATGGAAAATATATGTCTAATATCTAATAGATATAGAAATTGGTAACAGACTAGGTTACATAAGAGTAACATTGAGTTCACACTAAGGTATAAAATATTAACTCTAATCACATGTAATAGCAACATTGAGTTTTGATTGAGGTATATAATATTAACTTAGACCACATGGAAGAATAATATGGTGATATGTGAGATTAAATTAAAAGCTAAAAGACATATATAATATTGAATTTTAGGATTTTTAAGAGTAAAATGAGGCTTTTTTAGTATACATGAAATCCGTCAAGTGGTCAATCAAGATTAAGATTTGTGATCCCAAGTGAAACATAATATTAAATTTTACGATACTATATTATTATTATGATAAAATAATTACTATTTATTGTGATGAACCATGATTCAAGAATTTATAGTGTTAAGAATAAAAGGTATGATTACTCCTTCATATGGATAAATTCTCCACAAATATTAAATTCATGTGTGAAACAAATATAGAAAAGAAACTGCAGATTATGTGGAAGCTTGGATGGGGGTTGAAGTTGAGATCTGTAGAAATTTTATTAAATATGTTTATGGAGATTTATTAGGATATTTGTTAAATAATTATTTGTCTTCAAATATAAATATTCACTCTATTAAATATATTCAAGTATAGATGTATTACTAGGATAATATTTGAACAATTTAAAATATTTAAGACCATCTTGAAATTTTCATTAAGTTTCAAAATTATAATATTAGAGACCACCCACGTGATCTATACTAAAATTATATAAAAAAAAGATGACTAGTAAAAGAAGGTGATGGGAGATGGAAATAATATTATATTGAAATGTTACTCCTATATATCAAATGTTTATTATAAATAAGAATAAGAGTAAAATAAAGCGATATTAAGATCAATACCACTGTAATTGAATAATTTGATTAATTAAGTAGAATAAAAATATAAAATGAGGTATTTTTTAAGATATTGTTGTATCTGAGAAGGACTATTATAAATGAACAATACAATGGACACTCATTCTTATTTCCTTTATCTTTCTTCTAGAAAACACAATCGATTTAGATTGTGTTGACCAGTCTCACAATGTCATTCTTCATGAGAGAAAATGGTGGATCCTAAGATAAAAAGATAATATTCCTATATTATATTGGATTATTTCTAGTCATTAATAGTGGAATAAGATATTCCTTATTTTATTTTAATTCAATTTTTGGATATTTACATTCATTATTATATTGAATTACTTGTTTGTGAATATAATAATAAAAGTTAGTTCATAAAAATTGGTTGTTACATTTTTATAAATGGATCAATGACATTACCTTATCCTTATTTAATTAATGATAATAAAATTCCAGAAATGTGTGTATGATATAATTACCTCTATATATAAAGGAATAGATCACACATTGTGAATAAAATTCATAAATATTTATTTGATATGTTTATATTTATTTCAATATATCATCTATACATTTCGACCAAGTGTGAGTTATGATATGAAGGTACACTAACACTAATAGTTTAATTGGTAAAATTAAAGGATTTAAATTGGTAAAATATATCTACATTGACTCATCCCAACACATTATGTTTGCACCAATTCTGTTGGGAAAATAATTTTCAATGAAGTTAACGGTTCCAACCGTAATTGGATTCACATAAAAATTGAATTCTATGTTTTGAGTTTCTATTTGAGAAAGAATTATGAAATATATATTTGAATAATTTTATTATTACCCTATTAAATAAAATATGGAGGTTATATCTACAATAATCTCAAATGAAAGTAAGAACATAATGAAAAACTATTTTAAGTAAGATCTTATCTCTTTGAATTGTTAAACGGTAAAAAATCATAATTTCCATAATATATAATCATAATGGAATTATATGTATCATAGAAGGAGAATATTAGGTGTAATTATCCATGAGTATGAATATTAACAACACTTTTATCTCATATTTTCAAAAAAATAATAAAATAATGTAACCGAAATTTCTTTCTAGCAATATGCTCTGAATGTAACATGTGTAGGTGGGGTAAATCATGTTTCCAAGGGTTCACATATTTATTCATATAATATTTTATAAAAAAACTATGTAATATTTTTAAGTAGGTTGTATCTTTTATAGTCTCTTTTATATACTTATTGAGGACATCACCCAACTTGATGAATCTTATGAAAGGATAGAGGAATCACTAGTAAAAAAGGTGTCGACATATAAAAATCTAGAAAAATATATTGTGGGAAAAAGTACTAGTTATATAAATCATGAAGTAATATATTCTTTATTTTAGAAAAAATTTCATAATGTAATTCAAGAAAAACATGAGGTCATGAAAAGACTAGAATAAAATATCTATGCATTAGATGGAAAATAAAAGGACTATCATCAATGTTAAGAATATTCAATTAAAGATCAAGCTAAAAAAGGGAAAGGGAGCTTGATTTTTTTATAAGAAAGTAGTGAAATGTAAAAATGTTATGAAATTAATTTTTATACTATTATAAAAGGGGTGAAGAAAGTTTAAATTCAATTGAATATGATAAGAACACTCTAAATTAAAAGTGTATTAAGATATAATTATGGTTAAAAATCATAATATTATTCTAGATGAGTCATCACATAATATATAGTGAAATTTTTATTCTATAAAAAATTATGAATATGATATTTTTACTAAAAGGACAATTTTTCTATCAAGAACAATATTGATGTTATATGGATATATAATTAATTCAAGCTTAATTAAAATATAGTTACTATTTATTCATAAAGATTTTTTGTACAGATTCTATTTTTGTCAATAGTGAAGGTAGTAATGTAAATTTTGGGAAAATATAGAATCATAAAAAAATTTAAGAAACCAAAAACAATATCAAGGGTGTATGTGATAAGGGAATAAATTTCGGTTCCTCTAGAAGAGCTCAAAAGGAATCACTACTACAAATACAGGAATTAACAGCGCTAAAAATGGGCTTTAACAGCGCTAAATAGCGTTGTACAGCTCGGCACTGATAATGGGGTTCCACCTTTATCAGCGCTAAGAGAGCACTGAGAAAACAACCCTTTATCAGCGCTAAAAAAGTTCTGATAAATGAGTGTTTTATCAGTGCTCCTTTAGCACTGATAAACTTATCTTTTTTCAGCGCCTCTTTAGCGCTGATAAAGGTGTAGTTTATCAGCGCTTTTTTAGCGCTGATAAAAGCACGATTTATCAGCGCTAAAAGAGCGCTGATAAATTCCCTCTCTACTACTCCGATAAATCTGCAGCTGCACACTCGAACACCTGCAAAAAAACATCATCTCAATAAGCCAATTAATGAAAGTATACCCATACAAAATTAACTCATAAATCATAAGAAAATTAGACCAAGTATACCCATACAACAATTATACCCGTACACCATTAACAGATAATTTATAAGTTAATTAAGTACTTAAAGAAATCAATTCAGAATTCAGAGGGTTTGGGGTCTGTTCAAGGGTTTGTGGTGGCTGTCCAAGGGGGGGTAGGGGGTGTCCTGGGGGATTTCTAGTTCAATCATAATGCTCCACATGGGTTTGTTTTATCAATACATAAATCTTTGAAATTTTCTCTATCCACTATGCATAATCTTCTCAACCTCAAAGAAGTTATAAGGTTTGTACACACAGTGAGGTGCACATACTTGGGGGGGGGGATGAATCTCATTAATAAACCCCTAATATTAAACCTGCAATAGGCTATTGTAAGTGCATGATCAGGCAATATGCACAACCTAGTTGAGAAATAACTGGAATAAAACTAATAAAAAATTCATCATTGATCCTCAAATCCATGACCATGATTAAACCAAAATTAAATTTCCAAGTGATGAACTTTTACCAAGCATTTAACAAGGATCGTGTTGACATTATAAAAATATATTTTGACCAAGTCTTATCCCATCTACATCAAGACACATTGATTCTCAATTATTAAAGCTTGATCAACCATACCATCTTCATCCAATGTTAGGGTTTCTCTGAGTACCTCCTAGGAACCACACAAAACATATAATATACCATGGTCTCCCCATTAAATACATAATTATCATTGACCTCCAATATGTGAGTTTTATTTACACTCTATCATGGAAATCCACTTATGGGAGTTCTCTCATCCAGGGAATACCCTCAACAGTATCTCAGACCACCCATATGTGTTCTTCCAATTCTGAGGCATAAGACCTACAAGGATCTCATCCCTATACTATGGGAGTACCCTTATTTAGGGAATAATACTATTAATCATATATTCTTTACCATATGGGAGTATTATCATCCAAATAGTAATCCCTAGAAGCATATCAACCATCCAATATGGGTGTATTCTCATTTGAGGCATAATCTATATAATCATCTCAGCCCTCTCATATGGGATTATTTTCATTTAGTGAATATTCCCGATAAGAATATCATCCCACTCCTATGGTTGTATTATCATTTAGGGAATAATACCTATATACATCTCATCCCTCCCCTATGATAGTTTTCTCATTTAAGGAATAAGACCCATAAGCATATCCACCCTCCCATATGGGAGTATTTTCATCCAGATATAATCCCATAAGTATAATAGACCCAAACACATGATCACCCTAGTATAATAGGACAACCATGACTTGATATATATAAGGCCCCTGATAGATCAAATTCCATGACCCCACATTTAAAAGATCAATGCAATCTGAATGCGTTTTCCTGGATTTTCGTAGGTCAGTTGTTGTTTTCACATAAAATCGTGTCCATTTTAAAAAAAAATAGAGACCCTTTCAGTGATAGCAGCCAGACCATGCCTTGGATTGAGGAGGGTTGAATCTTACATGTCACCAAGGACCCTTGGATTATTCTTATAAAATATCAATGCAATCCGAATGTGTTTGGTCAGATTTCCGTAGGTCAGTTGTTGTTTTCAATTAAAATCGTGTCCATTTTAAACAAAATAGAGACCCTTTGAGTGATAACGGCCACACCGTGCCTCGGATTGAAGAGGGGTTGACTCGTACACATCACCAAGGACCCTTGGATCATTCTTATAAAATATCAATCCAATATGAATGTGTTTGGTCGGATTTCCGTTGGTCATTTTTTGTTTTCAATTAAAATCGTGTCCATTTTAAACAAAATAGAGACTCTTTGAGTGATAGCGACCACACTGTGCCTCGGATTGAGATAGGGTTGACTCATATATATCACCAAGGACCCTTGGATCGTTCTTATAAAAGATCAATGCAATCTGAATGGGTTTGGTCGGATTTCCGTAGGTCAGTTGTAGTTTTCAATTAAAATCGTGTCCATTTTAATCAAAATAGAGACCCTTTCAGTGATAGAGGCCACACTGTGCCTTTTATGGAGTCAATGTTGACTCTTACACATTACCAAGGACCCTTGGATTGTTCTTATAAAATATCAAGCCAATCCTAATGCGTTTGGTCAGATTTCCGTAGGTTAGTTGTTGTTTTCACTTAAAATCGTGTCCATTTTAAAAAAAATAGAGACCCTTTGAGTGATAGCGGTCATACTGTGCCTCAGATTGAGGCGGGGTTGACTCATACAGGTCACCAAGGACCCTTGGATCGTTATTATGAAATATCAATGCAATCTGAATGCATTTGGTCAGATTTACATAGATCAGTTGTTGTTTTCACTTAAAATTGTGTCCATTTTAAACAAAATAGAGACTCTTTGAGTGATATCGGCCACACTGTGCCTCATATTGAGGCAGAGTTGACTCTTACTCTTCACCAAGGATCCTTGTATTGTTCTTATAAAATATAAATTCAATCCGAATGCGTTTGGTCAGATTTCCATAGGTCAGTTGTTGTTTTCACTTAAAATCGTGTCCATTTTAAACAAAATAGAGACCCTTTGAGTGATAGCGTCCACACCGTTCCTCAGATTGAGACGGGGTTGACTCTTACACATCACCAAGGACCCTTGGATTGTTATTATAAAAGATCAATGCAATCAGAATGCGTTAGGTTATATTTCCATAGGTCAGTTGTTGTTTTCACTTAAAATTGTGCCCATTTTAAACCAAATTGAGACCCTTTGAGTGATAGCGTCCACACCTTGCCTCAGATTGAGGCGGGGTAGACTCTTACACATCACCAAGGACCCATGGATCGTTATTATAAAATATAAATGCAATCCGAATGCGTTTGGTAAAATTTCTGTAGGTCTGTTGTTGTTTTCAATTAAAATCATGTCCATTTTAAACAAAATAGAGACCCTTTGACTGATAACGGCCACACCGTGCCTCAGGATTGAGGCGGGGTTGACTCATACACATCACCAAGGACCCTTGGATCGTTCCTATTAAAGATCAATGCAATCCGAATGCGTTTTTTCAGATTTCTGTAGGTCAGTTGTTGTTTTCAATTAAAATCGTGTCAATTTTAAACAAAATAGAGACCCTTTGAGTGATAGCGGCCACACCGTGTCTCGAATTGAGGCAGGGTTGACTTTTACACATCACCAAGGACCATTGTATTGTTCTTATAAAATATCAATGCAATCTGAATTCATTTGGTCAGATTTTCGTAGGTCATTTGTTGTTTTCAATTAAAATCATGTCCATATTAAACAAAATAGAGACCCTTTGAGTGATAGCAGCAACACCGTGCCTCATATTGAGGCGGGGTTGACTCTTACACATAACCAAGGACTCTTGGATAGTTCATATAAAATATCAATGCAATACCTATGCGTTTGGTCAGATTTCCGTAGTTCAGTTGTTGTTTTCACTTAAAAACGTGTCCATTTTAAACAAAATAGAGACCCTTTGAGTGATAACATCCACACTGTGCCTCGGATTGAGGCGGAGGTGACTCGTACGCATCAACAAGGACGCTTGGATCGTTCTTATAAAATATCAATGAAATCCGAATGCGCTTGGTCGGATTTCCATAGGTCAGTTGTTGTTTTCACTTAAAATCGTGTCCATTTTAAACAAAATAGAGACCTTTTGAGTGATAGAGGCCACATCGTGCCACGGATTGAGGCGGGGTTGACTCGTACACATCACCAAGGACCCTTGGATCGTTCTTATAAAATATCAAGGCAATCCTAATGTGTTTGGTTGGATTTCTGTAGGTCAGTTGTTGTTTTCACTTAAAATCGTGTCCATTTTAAACAAAATAGAGACTCTTTGAGTGATTGTAGCCACACCGTGCCTCGGATTGAGGTGGGGTTGAATCATACACATCAACAAGGACCCATGGACTGTTCTTAAAAATGATCAAGGAAATCTGAATGCGTTTGGTTGGATTTCTATAGGTCAGTTGTTGTTTTCACATAAAATCATGTCCTTTTTAAAGAAAATAGAGACCCTTTGAGTGGTTCAGCATTCTTGCATGTTACTGGTGCATATCATCTTTTAAAATGGGAAAATGACACATTGGAGAAAGGCTGTTTTATTTAATAACAATTACAATTTTCCTATAAACATTTACATACAACAATGTTTCATCTTTTGATCCCCTTAACCCCTCTCAAAAATGACCACAAATTGTACATGTCCCCAAGTCATATCTTCATTGTATTTGTGTACAATATTCCATCAGGTATGAGGCCCACTCATTTCTGAACACATCTATATCATCTTGTGAGTATGAGGCTTTTCGGCGGTCAGGGTAGTACTGCAAAATAAAAAAAATAAAGAATTAATAAATAACTTAAACAATCTAGTAGTTGTTTTTAAAAATACCTCTTTAGGGATGCTAGTTTGCTGATGAAAAACGATCTCTTTCATAAATTTTCAAACATAATAACCAGAATCATTATCGGTTGTTTGTTTTGGAAACTGCAAAAAAAATTATCATTAGGAGAATAAGTAACTTGTGTTGAGATGATTTTGGATAGTGAAATTTTATTATATATACCCTGATATTTGTCTAGACGTAGTACTTACTCACCTCCCTGGGCTTAGCCCCTATCCTCATTCCTTTTTTTAGACAATAAAGATACACCGCCCTATCATAACAAAATTCTCAGTAAAAGATAATATAAATTATATTAATTGATGTTTAGACCTAAAACATAAGATGTAGTGTCTTATAGATTCACAAACTCCATCATGTGTGGTCGGTTTGATGGATATCCTTGCTTTGAATCTAGAAAATAAATCTTTGAAGTATCCATGTTCACCCCAATTAGCAACCAATGTTTCCTAAAAACACAAAAAGAAATAATTAATAAAAGAAGTGAAAATATAATTGATATTCTTTAATCGTAGATTATTACCCCTGCATGGTTGGTATTAGGAAAAGTTTATCATCTGTAATCTTGTGTTAAAATGTTTTCAGCAAGTCATTCACTATTGCATCCCTTTTTTATGGCTCTATTTTTGTTAGGTGTGTTGATGTGATATGAGGACTAACCAGTCCAAATCTTGGCTCATGGGAAAATTCCTTCAACTATTTTTCATAAATGTGTCTGTCAACAATATAAAATGCATTTAGTCATAATTTTCACATTATATCAGCTTTTGGAAAATCAATTCATGGAAACATACCTCATATATACATTTACAACTGTGACGCCTAGCCAACCGTTTTCAAGGATTTCATTTACATTTTCAGCCGCAACGAAATCTTGACTTCCCTCTCCATATATATTCTCTTCAAAAACCACTATATGACTATTACCATATTTTAGCTTTGTATCCTCATGATTATTCAATGCTAGTAAATTTGGATAGAGAACAGGTGGTGTTATTGTGCTTTCAGTAGCTCCTTAGGATCGGTTGGTCGATCCTTTAGATGGTTTTGAGCTGACGTTTGTCACCCCTTCCTTTATCCATCTATAACAACAATCATTGGTTCAGAACCTTTTTCATTAATTGTTAAGGGTTTACCTTGAAAAGAAAAGGAAATAAATACATCTTTGTTTGCATGTACTCTTACAAGTTGTAACGGCCATGCAATGAATGTCCCAATAGGCTTTTCGACCATATTAATATCATCGTCATCAAGTGGAATAAGTAGCTCTGCCTTTGGCTCATGATCTACAGTAATCGTCACTTTCATATGATCTTTCGGAAGTGGTCTATTATGCAGTGTGGCATTTGGGATATTGAACACTGTAGCCCTCGCTACAAGGTGATAGGTGGGTGTTGACAGATATAAATCACAATCATTATCACCCTGTAGAAGATGAGTACATAAAAACTATCAGTGTTTGTATGATTCATATTTCATGGGAACAATTATTAGAATATTGATTACCACGGCTAAGACAGTTCTTTGAGGCGAATGGCTTGCCTCAAAGCTGGTGGGGGGTGGGGCGGGATGTTCATGCGGCGGTTGTTCTTGAGTTGTGTCGTCCCTTTGCTTACCACCCATAAAAGTTGCTATCAACTCTCCATGCCATTGCAATTGTTCTTCAAGGGTTGAAATTTTGTCGCTCATATGTTCCAATTTTTCATCTGTATCTTCCATTTTTTCTTCTTCTCAAAATATACTCAGGGTGCCACCCCAAATCTTGCACCTCTGACACGACCATATTTTTCTGGCTACTTCAAATCCGTCGATAATAGGTCTATATCAGCTACAGTAGTAGCTGATTCTTGTGACTGTCGGATATAGGAAAATAACTAATTTTTTTTATGTAATAGAAATTTTAAACAAATTATTTTATCGTCGTGTCATACTTACACATATTTCCCACACTTTCTGTGTGTCCGCATCTACTAACTTACCTTCTTTTTTCGCATGTGCCTCCTTCCATAGCACATGACGTGGTATGGAAGTTCATTTGGTTTTAGACTCATCAATCTACATATAAACATAGAAAAATAATTATGATGTTGTTTATTGGAACCTAACAATATTATTGTAAATTTAAAATACGTACCATTTTCTTTTCTAATGAAGCGTACCCCATCCTTGCTTTACGATAGGGGTATGTTGGATTTGAAGTGTGTTCCTTATTTTCAGTACAGAGTTTCTATTTCATAAATGAAATTTTGACAATCAAAGTGATGAATACAGGTATCCTCAAACAACATATTATCACTCACAATGTATCTATAACTTCTCATCCCCACGACCGCCAATAAATGCATCCCATGCTTCTTCGGATATCAGGTGAGCGTAGACAATGGGTGGGTGCGGGTTTATTTTAGCTTTAGAATCTTTGAGGTAAAATCTTGTTAAAATAGTGCAAAAACCTCGATGAATCTTTCCTGCAATCCTTAGTATATAATCCTTGTGTGAATCATATACTATAAATGTACTCTGTAAGAGATTGATAAGAGTAAGACATTGTTTCATTATTTTATTTGCTAGTAAATTAAAAAATAAATTCATAATGTTACCATAATTTCTTCCCAGATCACAGCCTTTAGCCCAAACACAACATGGTTCCATGAATCTATGTTAATAGGAATGAGTTGCTGAGTGACAACTCCAATGTAGCTGCTAAACATAGACTTGTTAGGATTCACATGTTGGCCTCGTGCATTCCATCCGACTTCAAATTTGATGCCTTTTCTTGCTGCCTTAAGAATTTTGGCTAACACCATCAAACTACGACTCAACTGTGATTTCTGCGATGATGGTCCTTCATTCCTGACCATTTCATTGATATCAACATCATCTATATGTTCATCTAGAATGGTATCGACGACATGTGCTGATGGTTGTTGGACCTCGACACTAAGAGCAGCTGGAGCCGCAGTAGAAGGAGCTGCAGGAGGAGCAACAGGAGGAGCAGCAGCTGTAGGATCCGCCACAGGAGGAGCAGCAGGAGCAACAGGAGCCGCAACAGGAGAAACAGCAGTAGTAGCATGAGCTACAGGAGCAGTAGCTGGAACAATAGTAGTAGCAGTGTGAGCTACAGGAGCAGTAGAAGTCGTAGCAGCTGCTGCTTGAGAGACTTGTTCATCCTCAAGGTTAGGAGCACTAGAATGTGCAGAAGTCATTATCTGCAAAAGTGGTTGGACAGTTAATTCAGATTACATAAATTCAGTAATTATAGGATAATAACATGAGATAACAAGATCTATATTACAAACAAAATATAACCTGTTTACTGAACTCTCTTTCTTTTTTTCAAAGGTTGAAGGGATTTAACACCTCTATCAACTATCCAAATCCATTCATTGTGGTCTCCTCTAATATAAAAAACATCATCTACATTGGGACCGCTCCGAAATGATTGTGACGTGCCACTAAAAGGATCGTCCTCAACAGAATTTTCATCGAAACCTTCAGTTGTTTTGGATGATAACAGAACAATCAACCACTTTCTTTTTACGAGGTCTGGAACATAAAAAAATTGTACCTCTTGTGATGCCATTATAAACTATTCTTCTTTATACCCTTCTTTACTAAAATAAACTTTCACAAAACCCCATTAATCTAATTTAACAGCACTGTTGTTATCAATCCATTTGCATTGAAAAATCGGGAATTGGAATGTCGTATAATCCAACTCCCATATTAGTTTGATAATGCCAAAGTATGACATATTTGCATAAATTGGATTTCTGTCCTTACTACTAGAAACATGCATCGCTTCAGCCAATAGTGTAACTCCACTATTTTTCATGGTACTATCTTCATCATGTTCATTTGTATAGAATGTATAACCATTAATTACATAACCACAATTAGATAATACATACACACTTGGTCTAGCGGCTAGCCATCAAAGACGTTCTGAAATTGAATTTGGATTTTCATCCACCTACTTAAAAATATGGTCCTGAAACCATCCTATAAACTGGTGATTATGTGTATCTGATAACCATTTTTCAGCCCTCGATGGATTCAACTGCGTAAGAATATCTTTGTGTGTTTCAATATATGCAGTAACCTCCCAACTGTTATTCAAAACATAAAGACGATCTGGCTCCTGATCTGTAATACTGAGTGTCACAACTTCTCTTCCAGAAATTCTTTCACCCTCAATGCGTCCAGTGTGACAAGATTTCGGGAGACCAATGCTCTCCACATCAGATAGGTATTCAGTACAAAATTCAATGGCTTCCTCAACAATATATCACTCCACTATACAACCCTTTGGACAACTTTGATTTTTGACATACCCTTTCAAAATCTTCATATACCGTTCAATATGATACATCCATCTATAGTGCACAGGACCACAAAGTCAAATCTCTCTCACAAAGTGAATCATCAAATGAACCATCATATCAAATAATGTTGGTGGGAAGAACATTTCTAATTCACATAATATGATGACAATTTCTTTTTCCATAGCTGGTAATTTCCCCGAGTCTAAAACTTTTCTACATATAGAATTGAAAAAGAAACAAAGTTCAGTGAACATATGATGAACATTCTTGGGCAAAATGCAACGTAAAGCTATGGGAATTAAATCTTGCATAAAAACATGAAAATCATGTGATTTAAAACCTTTTAACTTCAAATCATTCATTGACACGGTTCTTTTGATATTTGATGAGTACCTCTCTGGAACCTTTACATCATTGAAGAATTTGTAAAACTGATATCTCTCTACCCTAGAAAGATTATAAGCAGCTGGAGGAAGAAATATTCGATTTTCACCCTTCAAGGGATCCAAATCTTCTCATATTCCCATGTCAACCATGTCCAAACATGCCTTAATTCCATATTTTGTTTTACCAGGGGCATTTAGCAACGTTCCGATAACACTGTCACATAAAAAATTTTCCACATGCATCACATCAGAAAAATTTCTGACGTACAAACAATTCCAGTATGGTAATTCAGAAAAACTGATCTCTTTTTTCAATCGATTTTCGTAAGGTTTTTAGAAAATGGTTTACAAAAAATAGTGTTTAGATCTTTTACTTTCTCAAACAGTTGGTCACCTGTTAGTGGAGACGGTGTTGCGTGTTTTTCTGAAATTCCATTGAATGATGTCGTCCAAGATCGGTACTTATGCCGATGAGGTAGAAATCTACGATGTCCTAGAAACACAGATTTCGATGAATGTTTCAACCTAATTGATTTTGTATCTTCTTCGCACATAGGACACCCTTGAGTTCCTTTAATGCTATAGCCTGAAAAATTTCCATAATCAGGGAAATAATTTATTGTCCCATACAACATCGCTCTCAACATGAAGTATTCACTTTTATAAGCATCATACAACATTACACCAGAGTCCCACAATAACATAAAATCCTCGATCAAAGGAGCCAGATAAACATCAATATTGTTACCTGGTTGATTTGGTCCTGATATAAGCATAGATAACATGATGAATTTCCGCTTCATGCATAACCAGGGTGGAAAGTTATAATTTACAAACATAACAGGCCATGTACTATGAGTGCTGGTTTGAAAACCAAAAGGGTTCACTCCATCTGTAGATAACGCAAGATGAAGGTTTCTCGGCTCTTTTAAAAATTCAGGATAGTCATGATCAATTTTCTTCCATTGAGGAGAGTCAGCCGGATGACATAATAACCCATCTTTATTTCTTTTATCTTCATGCCACAAAAATTGTTTTTCTATTTCTTCACTTCCATATAGATGCCTAAACCTTGGATTGATTGGAAAGTACCATACAACTTTCGTAGTATTGGATTTATCTTTCTTGTATCGAGAAGCACCGCACTTTGGGAATTCTGTAAGTGATTTTTTCTCTTTGAGAAACAATATAGTGTCTTTCGGGCAGGCATGTATTCTTTCAGAAATCATTCCCATCGAGTGTAGCATTCTTCTAGCTTCATATGTCCGGCTTGGGAGATCATTATCTTCCAGGAGCATGTCATTCAAGAGATCAAGTAGTTCCATAAAACTGAAATCACTTCATCCATTGCCTGCTTTCAATTTATACAACTTCAGTACAGCTGACAATGTTGTATACTTAGTGTAAGCAGCATAAAATGGCATCTTTGCACAACTCTTTAACTTTTCCAACAATTTTGGGTAATCACGGAGTTCATCTTGAATTGTCTTTTTCATTTCCTCAATATTATCTTCATCATCATTAAAATCTTTAATCACATCCTCCATATGGTCTTATTCATTATCCATATTTGTATTCATATCTGACGATCCATAAAACGCAGTTTTATCCCAGCCAGTAGCTACATTCGAATTTTCGCCGTGTTTATTCCAACATTTATAACTCAGATTTATTCCATGACATATCAAATGTTCTTCCAACTCGTTTGGAGTAAGTAGTATAGAATAACAACAACTTAAACACAGACAAAGGATTTCAGAAGGATCCTTTGCATGATCCTTTGCAAACTTGATGAACTCTTTCACTCCATTCTCATACTCCATTGTTAAACGATTAGAATCCATCGAATCTTTATTCATCTTCATCCTATTTGAATGTCAAATATTAGTATTTATTGTTAAATTACACAAAACAAGACTTCCAAATATAGTAGAAGAGAACCACTTCCTTATAAAGATATCTAGTAGTCTAACCTATAATCAGGATTCGTAAAAAAATATTTGATTCACTAAAAAGATGATGATCTATTACTCTATAAGGAGGATATAAGAGGAGATAGAGGATTTCCAATCAATGAGAGATCCCCTTATCAGAGAGAAACCAAAAGAATTGACTAGAGCTATCTGAGAATAAGGGAGTTTGGAGGAGTTAAAATGACTCATGTAATCCTTAAAGAATCAATGAGAGATCCCCTTATCAGAGAGAAACCAAATGCATCCACTGGAGCTATCTTAGAAGAAGGGAGTTTGGAGGAGTAAAAATGACTCTTGTAATCCTTAAATAATCAAGATTTAAAATGAGAGTTTTGAAGGAGAAAAAGGAATATAAAATGGGTTTCATGGAATTTACGAATATAAAAAAAGATACCATGTTGCAACCTCCCATGGACACGGTACAGAAAGGATTTCGACAACCATACTATGGTGTAGACTTCTTGTCATGAACTAGGCCAGGTTTCCATCCCACTTAACACCTGACCCAACTCGTGGGAAGGTCCAAAGGGAATTACCAATCCACATGGGTTGTAACTAGTGCCTAGGAATTGAGTAACACATTTGGGAATGATTATTTCATGTAAAAAACAATAAATATTACATAATAATCAAACACCACATCATAACCAAATTTGACAATATAATAGACCAAAAGATAACACTGCAGTAGGGGATAAGCATTTAACAATTTCAACCAAAACCAAAATAACAAAAAAGGTAAGGGAACAAACAATACAACCAAGCCTCCATTAAATATGAGGGTCAACATCCCCATTCCACAACCAATAACAGTCACCAAAAGGGGAACTACTAGCACATATATCCACCATCACCACCAGGGAAACCTTGGTTTTATTTTTCTCACTAAACCCTAACAACTATGGCAGTAAAAACATGTGTTTTGACTAGTTCATTATAGGTTATTTTTCCAGATATTGATTTTATGGGACATAATTTTGATTAATTTGTCTTTTAACATTTATGAAATGTGGTTTAAACAAATATTGAGTTAAAAAAATTTCTTAAATTCATTTTATTGACTATTTGGGAGTGTATGAGTTTCTAAAATTTATAACTTATCAAAATATTCCAATGTTTGATATTCATGAGGGGTTTTATAATTTTTTTTAATTATATCCAAACATGAAACAATGAGATTACAGTAGTTTTCATGTTTTTTGATTCAATAATAAATAAAATTAATAAGTTAGTTTTTCTCATAAAATCTAATTGGAGATATAAATATGAGTTTTATGATTTTTCCTAATTATTAAATAATTACATGAATAAATCATTCAAAGTAAAAATGTTTTTATTATTTTCAACTCTTTTTATGGTATGATTTTCATAATTTCAAAAGAATATATTAGATTTCTTGATGAGGAATATGTGATTTAAAATTTTTTTAAAAGGAATGATTTGAAATATTATTTTTCAAAGTATGGTAAATAATAAGGATTCCAATTTTTTTTTCAAAATCCTTTTTGGAATTTTTATCAAATATTTTTACATTATGCTTTTGACATCCTTAACTGTAGATCCTTGGAATAATTATGTCATATATTGACTTGTAGCCATTAATGGGATGAATTTAATTTCTGTGTGAGGCATGGATGTATTGGAGAAATTGATTATTTATTAGGATGGTTTTGGATGTTAGATGATATTTATTTGTTATGTTTTATTAATAATACCTATAGTTTTTAGTGACATGCTTTTTTATTATCTCCATATAATTGATGGTAAGGGAAACATAGGTAACTATACGAGACATCATGTTATACGATAAACTAGTTTAGACTACTACACTGACTAGTGTACCCTAGTGTAGATTAAAATCATATTGTTGGAGTTCCCCAATAAGATAAATATAGTAACTTAATGTCTTATAATTTATGGAATTAAATATATTTTGGTAGATGATTCCACAAGTTTATAATATTAGAATGTCTCATGTTTTGACAAAGTGTTTTTCCAATGATGATGTTTCGATTTATAATAATATAATATGGTCTATTAATGACATATTCATTATAATTATCCCCTTTTTATAATCATTATTTGTAACACCATTCATATAGTCAATGTAACATCCTATTATCTGCATTCATTTAATTAAATTCTAATTACTTGTTTTCCTCTTAAATTAGGTGTGTCACGGTACTCCTAAGGGTGGAGAGAATTTGTTTGGGAAGGTTTACTAAATTTTGGTGATGTATTATTGTTTGAATTAACGTATTCTAGGTGTAAATGAGTTTATGAGGTTGGGTTATTCTATATCACTAGGATTCCATTGTGCTCAATTCCACCCCCTATATAAAATTATATCTATTTTATACAATAACAATTCCAATAATATAAACACACATGACAAACAACCATTTACAATAGTCAAGTCACTATCAAACCCTTACGTAAAACAAACAAAAATTGGAAAACATGTTTCCCACAACCCAGACAATTTATAAAACCATTTTAGAACCAAATAAATCATATTAAACACCTAAAACAATGTCAAATAATGGAACAACCTACCTATTTCTTGATATCTTCACAAAACCAGAATGAAACCACCAACTGAACTAAGGAAAGGCCCTAATGATGTAATTAAAAACCATAACCATAAAGATTTAACCCAAATAAATGATTCAACCATCATCAAGAACAATATTGAAAAAAATATTTAGAAAACATGCCTTGGGAGGTCCGGTAAACCAAAGAGGGCGTTGCGGGCGGCGGAGGTCCGGAAAACAGAAGAGGGCATTGCGAGCGGCAGATGTCCAGCAACACGAAGCGAGGGCGGCGAAGGCCCGGCAATAAGAAGTCGGGCGTTGCGGGCAGCGGAGGTCTGTCAAACCAAAGGGGCATTGCGGGCGGTGAAGGTCTGGAAAACCGAAGGGGCGTTGCGGGCAGCGGAGGTCAGGAAAAGAGGAGCGAGGGTGGCGGAGGTCTGGCAAGAGAAGCACGGGCGGTAGAGGTGAGTCGTAGGGTTCCACTACCGCGAGAGCTTTAGGTCGCGATAAAACGAGGGCAATGTGCGACCAACTTTATAAGAAAAGGACTAAGGTTTTATCAGTTCTTTTTAGCACTGATAGAGAGTGTCTTTATCAGTGCTTTTCTAGTGCTGATAAAGGATCGTTTTATCAGTGCTTCTTTAGCGCTGATAAAGGTTACCATGTTTCAGCACTAAAATTTTAGCGCTGATACAGGGTCTCTTTATCAGTGCTTTTCTAGTGCTGATAGAGGCCCTCTTTATCAGCGCTAAAAAAGCACTGATATAGACGCCCTGTATCAGCGCTAAAATTTTATCACTGATAAAGATGCCCTCTATTAGTGCTAGAAAAGCGCTGATAAAGAGATCCTATATCAGCACTAAAATTTTAGCGCTGATACAGGGTAACCTTTATCAGCAGTTTTTCTTAGCACTGATATAAGTGGGCGCTTCCCTTGCACGTTTTTGTAGTAGTGAATATTATTTTTTCCAAAAATAACAATCTACTTAATGTGAATAAATTATTATTAAAATTAATCAATTAATATTTATTAGCAATTTTTCTATGATATGAATTTTTTTCATAAGGATATTTATTGTGGGTATAATATATCAAACCATGGAAGTTAAAAAAATGTCTTCATTTTGGGGGTACATCAATGCGTTGTGGAAAATACATAGAATAAGAATGTCAATAATCTATGCATCTTAAAAAGATTTATAATTTTAGAAAAGATATAAAAAAATTAATAAACATTGCAATTATGATGATGAATGATGGTTCAAATATAATAATCATGATTTATATGATTTTTAAGAAATAATTCTATAAATTACAGGTATAAAACAAATTATTAGAGAATTTAGGTTCACTATGGGATATATGTAAAAATAATGTGTCAGAAAAAGTAATCCCAAGATGATTAAGAAATATAATATGACAAAAGATATTATATGATTCTATAATGGGAGAAAAGGACACAACCTAGACTGTTATAAATAATCCATGTGTGTTATTGTTAATAAAATAATTTATTCTCTAAAGAAATAATTAATCTAATAAATAAATATATAGATTGGTTTGGTGTAGTGGGTCTATAAGAATAAAAAGGAATTAAAATTTCATGAGAAGTTTCCAAAACAAGTTTACTTAGACATTATTGATAATCTATATAGATGATACAATCATGATGGATAAAATTTTATAGAATGCAAGAAAATTATTTTTGTATAATATGGTTTGTTTAAGATAATAAATATATAATAAGGGAATAAAAAACATATGTTATCTAGTTTGATGAAGAGAGTTCCACACATTGGGAATTATGAAATAAGCATGAATACCAATCTTACCAATGATTTTGTTTCTTTGAAAATAAAGGGATAAATCATAAAGAGTTCTCTCAAAGTTAGAAATGAAATGAAATTAATTTCTAGGTTGAGAAAAAACTCTCAACCATATTTTTATCACAAGATAGAAAAGTAGTTTCCAAATTATTCCTATATCTATAGTCATTTATTTTTATTATAGGTTACTAAATGTGGTATATGCAGGATATAACTATATGAGTGTCATGATTATTTTATAGCAATCTATAAGATCTATCTTGGAGAAAACCACTTCAGATGAATTTTTACTTTGAGGAATCTTATGAAAAAGATGCTTGGTTTTTTCCTATAGATGAGTGTTGATCATGTGTTGATTCAACAATTTCATTAATTTTTTTTGTTTTTTATTCTCACAAACACCCATATTTATGTTACTAATAAATTTTTTTAATGTAATTTTAATAAGATAATATTTGGTAGAATATTTATTCTAGAAGTGTATTCAAGTCATTGATCCACAAGAAATATTTGTTAAAATATTTTGGACATGTTTGAAATTATTCTAGAACACTGTTCATATCCTAGGTTTTAAGTGTAATATATTGTTTGGAAACCCTACATTTGGAATGAAACATACAGATCATATACCTTAAGTTTGGATGAAACCCTATATTTTAGGAATGGAATGTATGGTTTATCAACCCGGTTTTTATAAACAACCACACATTGTCAACCATTTTATGGATTTTGTTGTCATATAAAGGTTCACTACATTTTACTATTTGACGATGATGTTTTAAATTCAATATATTATCTATGTTTTCTTCCATAGTTTATACAGAAGTAAATATCTTTTCAAATTATTTTTATGATTGATTAAAAGGAACATTTTGACTGATTCAAAGTATCTCATTCACTAGAATAATGTTTTTCTCTTTATATGGGATTTTATGACTCTCATGAATGAAATTTAATTCAAATATTAATGATATATGATGTGATATGTCTAGAGCTGGTTTGACCAGGATTTGTTTGAACATAATTATAAATATTGAGACAATCATCATCAGAGATATGAGATATAAAATAGAAATATAGATACATATAAAATAAATAATTGTGTGTTTGAAAATTAGAGAGTGTTTCATCACCTTAACAGGTACACTTTGAAGACATGCATTTTTTGATCTATCTAAATGAATCAATTCTATTTTTTTTTCTATTGTATATTATTATCATATCTTCTTTTTCATGTTCGATGAAGCATTTTTTAATTGATATAATTTCGAGACCTACATGTTTACACATCTCTTTGTTCTTCTCTATATCGCTATTTGAAGAAATCATGTGCAATGTTAAATATTATTTTTTTTCTTTATGGATTATTTATGATCAAATAAATCTATCAAATATTTATAAAACTATTACAAAACCCTATTTCCTCAATAAAATCAATATCTATTGATTTATTTGAGTTTTGTCTTCTAAGACTCAATTGTGGTGGAGTGTCAGCTTCTTGTACTAAAACAGGTGTTTTTTTATTCCCCGTAAAAAAATTGAAGTCCCTATAAAATCATTTTAATGTTTAAACTACATATACATAGTTTTTGGAGGTCTCTAGAAAAAAGGACCTACTATAGAAAAGCATTAATACCATTGAGTAGATAATTTGTTGAGTAAACTAGTGGATCTTTGTTCCCAGAACCTATACATTATTGTGTTCTTTTCCTTATTTTTTCTACTACTCACTCATTCTTAAAAGAGAATGAAATGGTTAATACATAACAAGAGAGTTCTTATGAATCTATCATTTTTATAAAGAAACAAAATTCACCCCCTCTTGTGTCTTTGTATTCTTTATATCCATTTTGACACAAAAACTCTTATCAAAGGATAGTCTTTATTTCATATTATCTTATTGGAAATCATTAAATATTTTTGTTTCTATTCTGATATGAAAAAATAGTAAAAATGGTTTAGAACTATCATTATACTCGATGCTAATAAGATATATCAGAAGAATTCCTTTATTGTGTCTAAATTTTTTTCTCATGTTCTACATCAAAATATCTAACATGCTTTAGTTAAATTTTTAGACAAATAAAAATATCAATATGGATGATCTAAAATAAGGTATGTTGTTGATTCATGCTTCTAACTTTAATGGTAATAATAATGGATGCCTAAAATCTCTCCAAATTATTTATCTAAAAAATCTAATAAATATAGTTTATTTAAATGTTTTTAAACCCTCTAATATTGCTATGGAATACTTGAAAAAATATGATGATGATCAAGAAAAATAATATGATCTCAATTAAATATAATTTAATGTTGTTGTATGTTGATCAGGATCAAATGAGTTTTATATAGTTTCTCAATGTGCTTATACATATGAGATGTGGAAGACTATCTTTATTAACTATGAAGGAACTAAAAATGTCATAAAATTATTTTACACTATTATAAAGATAATGTTTGATTATTTTAGAATTATGGATGATTAAAATATCACTAAAATAAATATGATATTGATAGAAATTGTTAATATTTTTGGATCCTTAGGAGATCCAATTTCACAATCATATCAAGCATTAAAATTACTTTGATTTTCAACCTCTATGCGAAATAAAATATTAGTATCTATGCATCAATCTAAACTATTAAAAAAATTAACAATGAATTATTTTATTGTAACTTTGATGATGTGTGAAGCTGAGATATAGTCTAAAGATGAAAATCATATAAATTATGAAGATATTATTTGAAATAAACTATGTATTAATCATCCAATTCAAGTCAACCAGATTTTTATAGTTATTTATCAAATCTTAATAAAAAAAATTAAAAATTGTACATCATTAAAAATAAAGGGAAATAAAAAATAGATGTTGTGAAGCAATGAAAAAATACATACACAAGTTAATTTTAATTTAATAAATCTCAAATAAATTCTTATTATAAGAGAAAATGCTAGAAAATTATAAAGGATACTTCTATTGATTATTCTAGTTCAAATGATGATTCTTCTATAGATTTTGAGATACATAAGAAACAAATGGCATATCTTATGGCTCATACTAATGAGGTGGAATCTTCTCACTCACAAAACTATAATTGTGAAAAACAATCTTGCGATTTATTAAATCAATATTTGTTTACGATAAAAGATAAATATGAATCTTTAAATAAAAATCATTTAAAACTCAAATAAACATATGATTCTATTTTATATGATAATGAAATATTGTAAAAAAATATATATATTTAAAATCAAATTCTTCAAAAAAAATTATGATCAACATGAAACTAGGATTAAAGAATTATTGGTTGAATTTTATACGTTTAAACAATATTCTAGTATACTTATAAAAAGAGAAAATTATATAAATTGAATCCTTGGTAAATATTACATTCATAAAGGAATACTTGGAATTGGAAGTAATTATGAAAGACCAGAATTAAGTAGGAATTATTTTGTTCTTGGTTCAAACAGAAATGATCAAGATAACATTTAAATATTTTTATTATGGTATTAACTCCCATTATGAAAATTACTATTTCTTTAGAGAACCACAAATTTCTTTTCTTAAAAATTTTTATTGTTCAAAAAAAATTTCTTACTTGAATATTAGAATCTCTACTAAAAATAAACAAGTTTGGTTACTAAAAAAATTAATTTCTAACTTAGCTGAACCCAAAATAATTGAGGACCAAAAGTTACATGTTTTTAATAGTTTGTAAGGATAAACCACTAAGCTACATCATTAAATAATGAAGTGTTTTTTTTCTAATTACTATATTGAAATATCTATCTTAAAAAAAGAGTGATCGATTTTAATGTAGTTTTTTATCAAAAGAAAACACCTTAGAATGGGATTCTATAGTCCAAGAGGTACTTTATAGCCATTTTATATATATCTTTTATTTGATTAAATATTTTATATAGTGGATAGATATACATTATGTTTAATTGGCAAATATAACCTTATTTACTCTTTAAATATTTTTTAGCCTGTAAAAATACATATTTTATATTCTTATTCTGCAAATATCTATAAACATTGTTTTAATATATAGACGATAGGGTAATTATTCTGTTATAAAATAAGTTATTTATTACATATTTAATATTTTAATCATAATTTCATCTTTATATTATGTGCTCTCAAAAACTATTATTGGTTTATTTAGCTTTTTTCTGAAAAATATTTTATTTTATAAAAATATATTTTCAATAATTATAATCTGTAATGATTATTCGGTATTTTTTTAACTCGAGAATGTGATGTTTTGTTTAAAATGTGTCAAAAAAACATATCATTTTATTTTTAAAACCCAAAATTAATATTATTAAAACCAATTAAATTATTTATATGAAGTTTTCAAAATATCATGTTAAAAGTATATTGGAAACCACTCTTGGAAAGATGAGGTGATACATAACTTCATTTTCAGAAGAATGTATTTCTCAAAAAATAACAAAAGTTATTTTTTTGATTTGTTAAAAAAATAGTTAGTTTTGTATCTTAAAAATTCATTTGGAAAAATTTATAAAATAATTAATAAAGAAATTTGTTATGAATAAATAGATTTTTCTTCTTCTAAAATGTTATATGAAGAGAATATGTTAAAATTATTTATATTGAATGAAGAAAATATGATGTTTCAATCTGGCTTGAATATGTTAAGAAAGTCATATGAAGAACTACAAAGGTTGTATCAGAGTGTGCTAAAAAATTATTTCAAAATAAGACATCGAATCATTTAAAGTGAAAATTCTATGTCATATAGAGTTACTCAGAAGAGAAGCTATCACTAAGCTAGATCTTTATAAGATGAAAGTGTTTTTGGTTGACAAGTTTTCATCATTTTCGATATATATGATAACTACAGATGTTCAAAGTAGAGTAGAATAATTGTCCTGAATTTTAGCTTATTTAACTAAAAAAGTTCTTAGTTTGGAAAGTTTAAATAAAACTTATTATGATTCCTAACACCTTAAATTTTATTCATTTCAATAGACTATTGAAATTAAATGTTATACATATTTATTTATTTATTTAAATATATATATATATGCTATTTTTAAAGAAATTATTCATACGTTGTTTCATAATTTCTTTTAAAGGTTTAAACTTTTAAGGGTTATTTAATTATGTGAAGAAACTTAGTCTATTACTATGAGTAATAAATAATTATATTATAAAATTAAAATGAGTTATTTAATTATGAAATGTGTGAAAAAATTCCCTTAAAAATATTTTAATTATTTGAATACCCTTCATACTATGTATTAGGGAAGTTATCAGTAACTGTTCAGTTTTTTAAAATATGTATGTGGTTTAGTATATTCATCACCAACACATATTATTCATTTAATAAGATATTATATTCTCCTTCGCTACATATTTATCTTCTTTAAGGAATCACGAATTTAGGTGGGATTATATTATTATATTTAACCCCTAACTTTTCAATGTTGCAAAAAGGGGAAGAAATTTATTTGGGATAAATATAAGAAATTTTAATTGGAAAATCTATTAGAATTATTTTTAAAATATATAGAAGATAAATTTATATGTTTATGAGAAATTTAGTTAAGGGGATAAATATTAAAGAGTGTAAAGTAGATTTTATTTTATTTATTATTATGGAAATTTCTTCTTATAAATTTTTTTTTAATTTAAATTATTTGTGTTATTAATTTAGTGATGGATTTTTTTATTGTAAAAAAAGGATATTTTTTTAATGTGATGATCCAAAAATTTAGTTAATTTATTATTGGTTTGGATTCTCACAATCACCCACAATTATGTTGTTAATCAAGTTTATTTTAAGTGGATTTTAGGAAGATAATATTAATACGAATATTTATTCTGGAAGTGTATTCTAATCAGTGATCTGTGTGAAAATATTTTTTAATGTATTTAGAACGTGTTTGAAAGTATTATGTAAACATTTTTTATACCCTACATTTGTAATCGTAACATATAGTTTGGAAACCCTATGTTTGGAATGAAACAGATGGATCATATAACCAATGTTTGGATGGAACCCTATGTTTGAGGAACTGAAAGTAAGGTTTATCTTCCCTATATTTGTAAACAACCGCACGTTGTCTACCATGTTTTTTATTTTTTAATTAAATAAAGGAACCCTATTATTGTAAATTCAATGATGAAGTTTTAAATTTGAGATATTATCCATGTTTTCTGCAAATATTTCTCTAGAAGTAAATTTCTATTGAAATATATTTTATGACTGATTCAGAGTCTCCCATTCAAAGGAGTAATTTTTTTCTATTTATACAACAAGTTATGAATCTCTTGAATGAATTTGAATTAAAATATTCACAATTTATTATGTGATATTTATGGATTCAGTCTGACCTATAGTTGTTCGACCTACAGTATAAATATTTATAAAATCATCATCAACTATATGAGATATAGAAATATATATATATATACATATGATAAGAATGATTTTGGGTTTGAAAAACAAAAAATTGTACTACTACTTTTAGAGATATAAATTAGGGACATACAAGATTTTATCTATCTGATTAACTCACTAATATTATTGTGTCTATTCTTGTATCATATTTTTATATCATCTTTTGTAAGATCAATGAATAATTTTTCCAGTGATGCACTTTAGAGGCATTCAGTTTTACACAAATATTTTGTGTTTTCTCTATCATTATTTGATAAAAGTCTATGCAATAAGGATGATTATTTTTTATGTTGTTGTGCTTTATTAAATATCAATTAAATATGTTAATATATACTAAAACTATGAAAAAACGTAGTTTTCCAAATCAAATAAATATCTATTCATTCGTTTGAGTTTGCACTGCTCTAAATGAGTCATGGTGGAGTGTCATCTTCTGTTATTGAGCTGTTGATTTTAAATTCCCTGTAAAAGAAATATAATTCCTTTTAAAATCTGTGTAAGTTGTCAAAATCATGTACTCAATTGTTAGAGGTCTTTTGATAAGTGGACGTGCAATTGAAAATCATCTATCTCATGGATTAGAGAATTGGTGGAGTGGACTAGTTGATCTTGGTGACCTGAACCACTATACATCGATGTGTTCTTTTCCTTATTTATTTCTATTGCCCACTCATATTTTTGGGATAAGTAATGGTTCATTTTATAACAACATATGTGTTCTAAATATATCAATGTTTTTAATGAAAAACGATTCACCCACTGCCCTTCTTATTTCATTATCTTCATCATTTCTATTCCAACACAATAAAGAGATCATCCTTAATGATTAGAATATAGTGTGTACCCATTGAGGGGGTTTAATATGTAAATATTAAAGAAATTATCATTTTATGTGGATTATGAAATTTTTAAAAATGATTGAATTAATATATGAAACTGAATTATTTAATAATGATAACAATGAGAAGTAATTGAGAAATACAAGGATATAGAGGAGAATTGTTGGGATGTTAATTAATCGATCTTGATTTCCATTCAAATTATTTATTAATAAGACTAAGAGTTGATTTATTTAAAATTATAACATGATACCAACTATTGTATTAATTTTCTTTAAAGGGTAGAGATGTGAAAATGGTAGAGACATATTGAAAGGTATTTTCATTATAGGTATTCATAACAACTCTAGTGGGGGTTATTGTTAATCATTTAGATGATGATTTGTTGTATTTTCTTCAATAAGATATGAATCAATATGTTTTTAGTTGATAATTTTGAGTGAATATAATGAACCCCTTGATTGAGATAGAAGAGATATAGCTTGAAAGCATTTTTTTTAACAAAAAATTATTCTATGAAAAGGATTAATATTAAGATGATTCCATTGATCATATTTTATATAATATTTATATATATTTTAAAACTATAAATAATTTACTTTTAATATTTATAAAATATGATATGATAATGTATGTAATATCTTGATAAGTTTTGTAGTGATATTCTTTAAATATTTATATTCATGGATGTTTACTCATCTACTAGGGATTGGAAAAGTTTTGCAAATATTTTATAATTATATAATATTATTTCATTCCATCTTAGAGAAACTTATTGAGTTTGTAAAAGATGATAAGTTGAATGAATATCGGGTTACTTATTCTTGAGGTATTGGTGTCAAAAATAAAAAAATAATCCTATTGAATTAATGAAGTTAAGAAATTGGTTATGATTGATGAAGAATTAAGCTTGATAGAGCTCTAAGATCCATCCTTGTGTTATCAGGCACATAATCTATTATATTATATGTAATATGAACTTTTATGTTTGTCATTGATAAACATTTTAATAAATTGATTTAATTTAATACCATTTATGTAAATAATATAGTTTATATGTTCTAAAATTTCTTTGGGAATTATTTTGATATGGATAAATATGATTTCAAGATTTATAGAAATGAATTTTTTTATATTTTTTTAGTTAATTTAAAGGAGTTTGGAATTTTTTGGAGTTTATATTTAATATCCTATATAAATTAGAAAAATAGAAATGGTTTATGTAAGATATAAAGGAGGTAGAAACCAAAAAGTACTAGGATACGTAAGCATAACATTGATATCACACTGAGGTATATCAAATTAAATTAGAGCACATGTAGTAGTACCTATGAGTTACAATTTTGGTATGTAATATTGAACAAGGCACTCATAAGAATAATATTGAGACATGTAAGATTAACCTTAAATTTTAATATATTTTGTAATATTTAATTTAAGGATATGTTTAGTAACATGAAATTTTCATAGGATATTTAAGACCCTTCATGTGTCTATGTAATACTTCAGTGTGTGTTCCCAGGTAAAACATAAGATTAAATGTTTCAATGTTGTGTCATTTTTCATATTAAAAATACCATGATATTTAGGGATGAGTCATGATTAAATATGTTATGGTGTTGATATTAGAAGGAAATATTTCATTATGAGATAGATCTCTACACAATAATTATTATTTATATTTGAGTATGTAGATTTCTAAAAAAAGTTATAGATTGTATGGAATCATGAATGGTGGAGGAAACTGAGATTTGAATAAAATTTACTGAAGAAGATCAAAAATATGTTTAAGGAAAATTTTATAATGATTTGGGAGTTTCACATATCAAAATTGACTCCATTGATAAATATTAGGGATAAAGTATATTTTAAGAGAATATTTGACCAGCTTTAACCATTTAATATCGCATTTTAATTTTCAAAGAGTTTACATATTCAAATACTAGAAAATTTCCTTATGATCAATGTTGTGTTCATATAAAAATAATATGAGTAAATGAAGATTATTGGAGAGTATAATATTGAGATACTAGCATATTTCTCTAGGATATCCAAAGTGTCGATGGTAAAAAAGAAGAATGAGATAAAGATGTATTGATACCAGCATTGGGAATTAAAAAGAAGGAGAAAAATAAAAAAAAATAGAGGAAGTCGGGAATACAACGATGAACCTAAGGAAGAAGATAAAAAATAACTCATCTAATGGAGGATCATTTTAGTTTTGTTGATCTTTCTTCATGAAGACCCAGCTGATTCATGATTTTGTGATGAGTCTCACAAAATCTTTCTTCATGAGATAAGATTTTATATCATGATAGAAAGAGATGATATCCATATATCAAACTAATTTTTTAATAATTATCATCACATGAGTATCTATATCATCAATTTTTTATTAGAAATATTTTAGACATATTAGAAAAAGTATAGATAAGTATAAGTTAATGATTATAAGACTGCAAGTTGGTGCTTACTCAACTATTTAGTCCCATGATTGTAATGTTTTTTATGACATTACCTTACTCTTGGTTGATTATTGATAATAAAATATTAGTCATGTGTGTGGGATAAACACCAAAATACACAAAGGACTATATTATAAAATTTTTAGTGATACGTGTAAATCTATGTGTTCTGTATTTATTCAGGTTTCTATATTTTTACCAAGACTGATGACTAAATGTGAGTTCATAGATGGTTGTATTGTAACCCTAATAGCTGGAAAGTTAAATGAAATGAATTAAAATTAGTAAAATATATCTCCAATAATCCACCCCCACCCTCTTAGGGTGCCTACACAGATTATATGGAATGTAATAAAACCATGTTGGAAAATATCATTCAGGCACCTTTGCAGATGAAATCAAATTATATTTTGACAAATATTCTCATTATTTTTTATTCTTCCATATCATCTAGGACCATATAACCTTGTTATTTTTAACATAAATAATTATCTACCATATTCCTTGTAATGAACTACTCGTATTCATGTCAGTGGAGTCAGAGAAAATCCTAGTTTTGGTAGACGTGGTACCATTAATTGGTTCATTATTGAATTTTTATTGAGAATTAGAATTGGTGGGTATGTTTGGAATGGTATAGGTGATGTTTATAACGTTCTTTATCATGTATTGGTGTTCCAGATAGAGTTTTGGGGTTGTTGGGTGATCTAACAGTGTAGGATAGTGGTGGTAGAGGTTGATTAGGTACACAATTGGGTGGAACAGGGTACCAAGTGGGGAGTTATGGGAGAGTACCACTAGATAGGGCTACCAGGTGGCTGGTTTAGGTGTAATGGGTATCCAGTAGAGCCCAAAAATGTTTTTTTATGGGGTAATTATTTTCATTTGGGTTTCAAAAACAAACCTCTCTATGGGAGTCTTTGGATTTAGCCGACCAAGTAAGAGAGGCCACACCTCCATCACCATCTTTTCTTCCCTCCTTACCCTTGATTTCAGATGGTTTTAGAAGAATTTCATCATGAATTTGAGGTAGGTTTTAGTATCCATATTCCATCTCTTCTCATATCCATTGTTTCTATATGATTTTAATATATTTTAATTAGTGATTTGATTTTGATTACAAGTGATAATGTTTCTGTCAGTCCAACTTGATGGAAATTTGGTATGTCTTGGATTAAGGGGCCTCTAATTAGAATAACCCATTTGGTTATTACTTTTTTTTCTAAATGTGCATTTATAAACTAATTTATTTGGGTTTTTGATCAAATTATTATGAATTCAAATTATGAATTGGGGGTTTTTTAGGTATTTGGTTGTCAGTTATATTGGGGATATACTAGGTATATACCATACTCTATTGGATGTGTTTTTAGCATCATTACACAATCTTTTGAGTTATTACATATTTATTCCTTAATGAATAAATATTTATTAATTTGGTAAATTAATAATATGTTTTATACTATTAATTTTTAATCAACTTCATTTAGTTAGGTTCTTGAAGATAATAATAGTGATTATTGAAGTCTCAGACTAGGATAGAGTGAGCTTGATTAAAAAGGGTAACTATGTGATTTAGGAAGATTGTGCTCAATATTTCATATATTACATTGAATGTATGGAAATGTATGTTGGTAAAACTTGAGTAGGATTTTTGAGTGGGTTCCCTTTGTTGAGGCAATTCTATAGAATGGTTAGAATCTAATCAAGCTATAATGACTTATGAATATATCCTTAGACATCGATAGTTATCTAGCCTATGTGATAGGATTGGTTATGAGAGAGATATGTAACTATGAATGATTTCCATTCTATTATTTATTACTCACACATAATGGTAGGGTCACATCATGGTTTATAGTGCTAACCTAGGGTGGTGGGTAGGGGTTATTCTATATGATTATTATAGAAATATCCATATGAGATATGGGCTTGATTGGGTATGTGATAATTCTCTGAGTTGAAACAAAATCGGGTTCCATATCTTCTTTAGTGATGGGATTAAGATACCTAGATCATGTTAGGTACCTTGAATACTATTTGTTGAACATGAGTTCATTTATGTACATGAGACCTTAGAAAATTTCATAATACTTTGGGAATGGAACTGTGAGGGATATCCAAGACTATTTCTTATGTTTCAAGCCTTGGAAAAATTATTGAGTGTTCCTTAGTGATAAAAAAATACATGTTCTTTAGGATAAGTAGTGAGATATCTTGTGTGATAATATCTTTGTCTGAAAAGTTATATTATGGCATGAAACATATTTGATGTGTAGTTATATGGGAACATAATATGTATTTTGGGAGTTTAGGATTGATACATGGGTCCTAAGTGTACTACGTTGGGGTAGTGGGTATCCTAATATGGGTATATGTTGATATAATTATATCTAGGTTGATAACCATTTCACCATATCTATTGTATGTGTGATATGATTATGTTCATGGGGATTATTTAGTCACTTGAATTGCAGTTCTTACAGTGATAGATGACTCTCCTTCTATATGGTATCAGTGGTATAAAATATACCTAGAGACTTGGGAATAGGGGATATATTTTTCACCATGTGGTGATGGATTTACTATGTTTTTTGACTTCCTCTGATGGATTGTGTTCTATTCATGAAGTGACCTACTTTATCTCAGTAATGGTGGGATCTCAAGTTAGGGACTTCATGCATCATCTGTTATGATATTGGTGGATTTTTCAATGTAGTTCTGTTATTTATGGTGATTGTAATTATGTTATCTATTTTTTGGTGATCTGATAGTGGTGTTCCCTAATATGACATAATGTTATCCTTTTATTGATGGTTTTTTTCTTTTTGTCATGATATTGGTGGATTTATTTTTTTTAGTGACATGGTTTGGGTTTGGTTAGTGGTTAATGAATGTGAGCCACAACCATCTGTGTTATTGTAATTTGGGTGTATCACATGATCTTAAGGATCATGTAAAACCAATGGAATGTAACTCTAGCTATTTTACTATCTTTGTTTCCATGTCATGTTGTGGTTAGTCTTGGATGTTTGGTTTCACTGCGGTTTGATATTTTGTATTTTTTGTGTTATAATATCTATTAATGTTCCCAATAAACCTTAATGTGGAAAAAAAATCAAATATTATAGATTTTATTATTATTTTAGGATGTATTATTTACCTTTTGGATTTTAGAATTGTGATACATCATTTACCATGTGATACCTCATTCATCACCATTTTTAAGTTGTGATGCCTCATTCATTGGTGATATATCATTCTCTATAGTTGACATGTGGTTGTAGATTATTCACCTATGGTTGTCCTAAAAATATGTCAGTCAACATAGTGATTAATATAGTTTTAGATCATCTATCTCATAAGTAATTGATGGTGATATATCATTTACTTAGTGATACATTTTTCACCTAGATATTTATGATTGATTGTGATATATCATTCAAATTATGATACTTCATTCTCCCTATTTTTGTATGGTGATATGTCTTTCACCAAAACATTTATCATTTTCCCTATTATTATGTGGTTTTATATTGTTAACCTTGAGATACATCATTTTCCCTGTTGTTTTATGGTGATATATCATTCACATGGTGATACCTTATTCATCGTATTGATTTTGGGGGTGTATCACCCACCATAGTTCATGAGGATGACGATATATTGTTTACCTTATCTAGGAGTCAATGAAATATCATATACTAATATTAGATTATCTGTGACATATCATTCACCCATTTTTTGTGATATGTAGATATCTTATTCTCTTCTACTAATGCTATGAGTGGTGAAAAATCATCCACACTCGGTTTTTGTTTGGAATATGGGGGCATCATCCCATTTTATAATTTTATAAAGTAGGTTTGAGTTGGCCATCATAGTGGCACCATTAGCAGCTATTGATGTGGCCAGTCTACAAGTGTAATTTTTATGGATTACTTTTACATTGTACATTAACACAAAGATAAGTATTGGTTTTAATTATGGATTTCATATTTACCACCTTATTGAGTTATATTCTCATAGAAGTTATGGGATCATTTGAGAATCCATAGATATTATGTTTATCATGTAGGTTAGATGTTTTCCCTAATTTTGTTTGTTGAACTAATAGAGCTTTGAGAGGTTATAGATAATGGTCTAAGGTGGGTTTGAGGACTGTGTGAGTCTCTCAATGTTTATTTTTTTCATTATATGATTGACTGTTTTTTGATATTATCCAATTTTTTGAATATTATCTTATTCTTATCATTTTTTTATAGATTGACTATGATATTCTTATGGTTTTCTTTATAATATAATAATATATTCTTCACTTTGTTGTTATATTGACTATGTATGTCCTATTAATGTTTTTCAATGTTGCATTGATAATGGAGGTAATAGTCTCTATATGTGGATTATTATACCCTCAATACTAGATGGTGACCTCTACCATATGGGGTGAAATGCTTGAGTTTAGGTTGTTCCATTGGTCTATTACTATTTAGGTACCATAGGATGGAACATTACATTCCCTCTCTGATAGATAAATTCAATATCCATATCAAAGGTTTGGAAATACTCCATCTATTTTCATTAGATCAAATTTAGATCACACTATGATAAGATATACTATAAAATTACGTTCATTTTATAAAAAAAATTCTTTTTACTAACAACATATTGAAATAATATTTTCACTTTACATAAAACCATTGAATTCCCAATTTCATGAATCAAATATTTCTTTCCATGAACATTGAACCATAATGGTCTATATAAAACAACTTAATCATACTATGAGAGAATAAAACAAAGAATTATTATTGAATGACAACAATAAATAACATACCCATTATATGGTTCATGCAATATAATAATAGGATCCATTGATAACTTGGTATTCATTTCCTTAATATGGATTTGACACTATAGAATATATGTAAAGGGTCATATTTCTTAATCAATGTTATAATTGGTGAGGGTAATCTTGAAAATAATGACCAAGAATCAATAATAATAAACTAATTCTAGAATAGTGTGAATCAAATAATTTTTCTTCCTATCATACCAATACTTTGATCTTATTAGGAATAAATGAACCACTTTCTCTATGATCCCATGCTTGAGAAATTTCACCTCATCGATCAAAAAAACATTTAGAGAATTTTTCATATATATGATGGTTCTATAATGTGCTAAAAATATAATTATGTCATGCCTAATCAAACCATGAGTAGGAATACATAAGAATTTCATGGATAAATACCATAAAGAAACTAGTTGAAATATTAATGAAATATTTAAAAAAAGTCGTATCATTTGTAAGAACAAATTTAATAACTAAATCATCATGATGGAAATAATTTACTTGAATAAATATCTTTTTTATACCATCTTTCTTTATTATGTGTTGATGGTATCCCAACCTTATGTCAATTTTTTGACATTATCGATAACATTTTATGGTTTAGAGGTAATGATGAATTGATTAACGTTTCTATAATAAATTCATAAGCATAATGATTCATCCACTTTAATCACAAAGAGAATTAGAGTATCACAAGGATAACATCTCAAAATAATGATTCCTTTATTCTCTATGGAAGAGATATGTGAATTATCATTATAAAAATATTAATAAAAACTCTACCTCATGAGGTAGAGATGAAAAATAATCTATAAAAATATCTCAATGGTGGAAAACTATATATGAAAATCCATCACAACTAGACACTTCAATTTCCCATAATACCATTTTCACTAACTAAAATAAGATACTACCAAAACATTTTATCATAGTCCCAAATCTATTGGTATTCATATCCAATTTAACATTAAATATATTTTTATCTCCTGTTTGAGTGGATAATAAACCATTGTGAAAATAAAAATCAATATGATAATTATATATAATAAAAAAATCAATTCCCATGATGATATCGAACAAGTTCATGGCATGGATAGTGATGTCTTGTGATAATATCACACTACTAATCATAACAATACATGATGAAAAATTGAGTACCTTAATAATCTTCTCAACAAGAGGTATTTAGATGATCATGATATATGAAATCATCTCTACATGTAACACTAACTAATTTTTAACCCAAACATTAATGAAGTAATGGGTATCAATGGTATAAAATTATAAAGAAAATATAATTTAATTCAAAAATATGGAACCTCTAACTATAGATAGAATGTTCTTTTCCTTTGGTGGATCATGATATTCTATAAATAAGTGACCCAGAGTCTATACAAGGTGGGATGATCCACCCAAATATTATGATTCCTTAAATGATCCTTAAGTAGTCATAGAATTATTCCCCATGATGTGAGACTACTAGAATTCACATCTCTATTGTGACCTACCTACATGATACTACAATACTAGTGTCTAATTTGAACCCTCCCTTTTAGATGATCATGGTGGATTCTTACATTATTATTTTTATAGTTCATGATTATAATACCTAATTTTTTTCATATTATCATAATAAATCCTACTTCAGGTTTCAAACATACACCCACTAAAAACATCCTTCATACACATGCCTTTTTATTATATAATAATTCATTAATATGTCACACAAATACGATGATCGTATCATGTTAGAAGTATCATCACACATTTTTTTAATATATTTTTAGAATCACTACCTTTACTCGGATTAGTGAAGATAATACCAATTAGGGGATTTCTTAATATTTCATTTTATTTCACTAATTCCTTATTCACCGTCATGATATATGAGTAAATGAAATCAATTACCACCCTCAATTGTATGTCTAGAAACAATATCACCTGAAATGTTTGAGTAATCATCGACTCACTAGTATCTAATAGTGGTGATTTATATGGAAATTTTTTAAGTTGGGTTTCATACTCAAAAAAAATATTATCATTATATTAAAAAACAAATAATTTAATCATAATTTGGTTGTAAAATATATAAGGGTAGATGTATTGGTTGAGAAAAATGTCTTACCCAACCTGAGTTATACCTTCATTAAACATAGCTTACTCAGCCAAACAATAATACTAGATTTCAATCCATTTAAAGATATACATTTCCAACATAAAATTATCATTAATTATAGTATATAATAAATAAAATATCTCATTGATCTTATTTCAAAAATACACTACTACTTCTAATCTAGAGTCCCATCAAAATATTAGAGGTTTTTGGAATTGAAATTCTATGGGCCTATCCACCTTAGCATTCTAAGGGGTTATAGCCCCACCAAAAACCTAGTAATGTCTTCCCTAATCCCTTATAATCCACTGATCTAATAATAGAACATGGGGTTTGAAATTTTCGATATCTTCTACATACTGATTTGCAAGAGGTCTCCATTGTGGTTTATTTGTAAAATTATCCAAGGAAATAGCCATTAACCCCATCCAAAAGAGAAATGTATATGTTCATCAAATAACATACAAATTTTTTAACTCTTTTAATAAAATTAAATGCAAACTATCCAAAACCAATCATTATGAAGACACCCCAACCTGTAGAGTCCATTAACACTCAATATTTCAATATCATCCATATATATGCCAATAATTAACTAAAGAATCCATTTCGGAATTCATTTTGAAAATAAAAATTATCAAATATAACTTTTAGAAATATATTTCATACTTAAAATAAAATATTTTTTCAAAATAATATAGCTAGGATGTATTCCAGTTTTTGATAGCATATATGATTCATGGAACCACTCTTATACTTGATCATGGATAACCAACCACAATTAACATAACCAATCTAAAAATGGTTTTCTAATAACTTAGCCAACTGACATATATTTTTAACTCATGTTTGATTATAAATAAGTTATATAAACCTTTTTTATTATTATGTCAAGATTCCTAACTTGACCTATCTCTATGATTACCAACCAAAATAGAAAAAATATATTTTTTTTAAAAATACTAACCTAACCTACCACCCCTAAACCACAACTGATTCAATTCAAAAATATATTAGGGCTTATGTGTGTTCCCCTAATCACCAAATATTGTGTATAAACTACAAGGGTTTAAAAAAACTATTTTGTGGTATGGTTTCCCTTAACATAGATTTTAATCATCATGCTAAAATTCTACCAAAATGATGGATTGAGGTGTTTGTATATTGTACTTTCCCAACCTATAGATAAAAATAACAATATAGTGGATATAATATTATCCACGATCATATATTATTCATCATAATACTTACTGTAAATAATAACATTAGTTTAAAAAAATTAACATGTTTCCAAGGGTATGTAACTTAAAATGAGAGGTTTTCATGTCCTTAAAATATGATTCCCCAAACAAGTCCCAAATTACTCCTCCATGCCTCCAAAAACACCATAGGTAAACTAATTATCTATAAATAATTCCCTTCCATAGATCTAATACCTTGGTTGTGAACTATATCTAGTGATGTTTTTCATATTTCCCTTCTCTTTGTTATACTACATATAATCTTCCTAACAACAAAATTGAGTGATTACATATGTGAATAAGACCGAGTAGAATTTCCTTAAGACATTATAATGAATTCCATATTTTTTAAAAATTTATCAATCTTAAAATTAGTTTTATAAAACTTTACCAACCCATGGAAATTTATAAAATTTTAAGTTAGAATTTAAAATTTAATAATAAACCAATGTGTCATAAATCATTACAAACAAGTCATAAGTACCCATTTTTTTACTAACCATACCCACATATCCAATTTATCTAAAAAATTCAATGAATAATAATTACCAATTAGATCTACTACTCAGGAGTAGACCACTAGACAACCATATATCGATATCCTCTTCAACCTCGATGAGGCATCCACACTTATTAAGAATTATAAATTTCCCACCGTGATAAGGATCATGCATTCTAGTATGAATTTACAGTCCATCTCCAAGGACACACACAAATATTCAAATAATATTAATCTCAATATCAATAATCATAAAACTAAAATAAATCATTAACAACATTATCAAAAACCACATTATCATTTACCCAATTTATAGAGAATGCACAGGAACCCAAAAAATCAACCATTCAATTTTTTTCCAATACCACTCACACCAAAAATACATTTTGATCAAAAAAATCATTATTCTAAAAAAATTTCAAACATATAAAAAATTTAATTAAATTATAACATCAAATATAAAATATATTTTTCACAAAATAATGTATATAATAATACACCCACCTCAACCCAATAATGATGTGAAATCACACCACTAACCTCATTATATTATCTCCCCTTGGTGTTCCTCTAACATAAAAAAATAGAATGATGATAAGAGTATAAAGAAAATGGTTACATAATTTATATCAAAACTCTAGCCACTCAATGATCCGAGATAAATGAGTTCCATAGGGAGAGATCTACCCATTATTACTAAAAATATCCATAAAGTCAAGTGGTTTGAGTGAGGGTGAGGGACTGAGATTGAAATTTTAAAAATAAAATTAAAATAAGATATTTAAGAGAGTAAATGGATGGAATTTATCCCAGAGACCATATGTTAATCATTAAACTCTCATAGGAATTTTTTTCATGTAGAGTAAATAGGCACAATCTCAGTGTCTTTTCCTTAATCGAGCATTGTAACGAACTAACATAGTCCATTCATTCAGAATATGTCCAAAATAGCCTGCCACTATCCTGAAGTGTATTCCCAATACCCATAGGCTAACAATAAGTGTTTTTGAATCATATAAACAAATATTGGATTTATTTTTATCTATAATATAAGTTAAACAAAAAGAATAAAACAAACAAAAAACCTAAATTATTTGTCTATATATTGGAAATCTATGTAAAATTAGAAATTTTGAAAAAAATAAATCAACATAGAAATGTAAGAAAATAATCCATTATCTCACCCCAATCTCCATCCCATATAAGTAAAATTGAATTCACCTCTAGTTTCTTCCCAACCTCCTATATAAATAGCTACCATTTATCTATAGAACATTGAAAAATCGCAATAGGATGATGTGATAAACAGAAACCCACAATAAAATAGACATACCTTAATCATTGAACACTATCAAGAGTGGACCACAACAGAACCGGGAACCTGCAAATGAGATAATATTGGTTTAATATCCCACCTTTATAGACAATTTTAAATTTTCTTTATATTTTCATAGACATAATTATCGACATAAATTTCCCAAAAACCCTTGTTTTTGGTTTGACATAGGCATTTCAATTTTTCAATGTTGTTTAAAATACCTCTTTGGACTCTCATCTATGGTGGGTTTGGGTGTATGTTTGGTAATCAAAAGATAATTATGAGGGTGAGGACACAACAAGATGGTGCTTTAGAAAGTTGAAGAGGGGTTTAGGAGGTCTTTGAGGTAATTGGAGGCTTCATAGATGGTGTTAGGACTTTATAATTCTACTACAGTCCCATTGGCTAGTGGGTGGAGGTACTTGTAGCCAGGTAAGGCTAATGAATCCACTTACTAACCAGTGGAGACCTAGAGGATACTCGATGATCTACTGGGTGGTTTTAAAAATAGGGTCAAATTCTTCATTTTTCCCCCTCAGCCCCTTAAAATTCACCCATTTGAAATTAAGAATTCATTTAAAAAAATTGTAATAGTTCAGATCATCCCACTCCCTCTCCTCTCTTCTTGATGGATCTCCTTCGATCTTAGGTCATTGGAGCTTTCACTTGAGGCAATCAACTTTTAAACGCACGTTCACCACTCCACCTCCCTCCTTCATATATTCACTTCACATATCTAAATATTATCTCTATGTAAGCTAATATTCCCTATTTCTTTTGGTTCGTAGATTTATTCTATTCTAGTTCAAGATGAGGGAATTTATCATGTGAGTGAAGCTTCCTAAAAAGGAGGTAGGTTTTATAGTTTCCCTCCCATTTATGTATTAATTGTTTATGAAACATAATGGTTATACATCACAATAGTGACCCATAATCAACCTAGTTGTGTTTTTATATGACTTTTATTAATTTATATCCCATAGAAAAATTAAAACATATTGGTAGTGCCTTTAAATTATTAATCTAACCTACGGTCCGATTAAGTTCCATTGTAATTTTATGGCCTCACCTTGACTCTTAAAATTAAATGGATTAATTAGGACCCTCATTGAGAATTAATTTCTAATTATGGTTAGGTATTTAATTCAACTCATTCTAGAGGCCATGTGATGTCCATGGAAGACTCTTGAACTTTTAATATAATCATCGATGATGTTCCATTAATTTGTATAAACTGACCATTTAGATAATTGAACCTAGTGTATCAATATCATATAAATAAAGTGTTGACCATGAGGAATCCGATATATTATATTAAACCTAACATGAATTGAAGAATCTTAAACTAAAACTTAGACCTTATTACCTTATGTCCCATAGGTCTAGCGTTGTGACCGTTTATTAGGGTTTCTACAACCCTATACCCTTAATTAAATATTATTGCTTGATAATGGGAATACAGGATCTAATGGGTTAACAAATAATTGAATCCTTTGGAAGTACACCGAAGAACATGGCCTTTGATCCTAATTTAATTATGTTCTTGACTTGATTTATGAATTTTATTTTAAGCCTTAAATCATGGTTACATAATGTATTGGGATAGAATTAATAGTGATTCATTCAATGGGTAATCCATGGATTCAATATTTTAATTCCAAACATGAACCCAATCGATTCAATATGGTTAATTTATCTAACATTAAATGGTGATTCCACCTTAAATATAGTCAATGTATTATGTTCATGAATACCATATCCTAGAATTTTGAATTCACCATGAAACTCTAAAAACATTACAATGTTTGGGATGATTTATTGGATTTGGTTTGATATCCTCAGACAAAAAATTCCTTGGATTACCTCCTTGGATATCAAACAATCCCCTTCCTATAATTATAAAGGACTTTTCCATAGGTTCAATTATAGCCTCTTTAGAAAGTGTAATTATTAGGGTTTATCCCCCATATTATACTCCAGGATACACATCAATGATTGATCTCATTGGGTTGGATTACCAGTTCCACACATGGAACTGCTTATGGATTCCTTGGATTTTCATGGATCCATTTCATGGGAATTCCCTGACCCACACCATAGAGTCACCTTCATTGATTATTCATAGATGTTTGGGATTACTATCATGGTTCCTATGATTACCTCTTTGTTTTTTTGTTCATAGATAGATTACTTTTGCTAGATCAAGTGGTTTGTATTTATCCATTCCCACTCAATTTATTTATTATTTGAATATTTCAAACTATTAATTTTTATACTCATATTGGGGAATTGATTTGGACATCATTTGTGGTTTCCTATTGAGTTTTACCCACACCATGTTTAGGAAAACATATAGTACCCAATTAGATCTCTTGAATATAGGTTAGGACTTTGGATTCTTCTATTTTATTTATACTTGTCTTGGTCTTGGACATCGAAAAGAAGTGGTGGACCGAGAATGTACTTGTACTCCATATAGGATATGGGTCTTCACTTTTATTTATTTACTTATTTACTCCAATCTAGGTTTTATTTGTATCACATATTGTATGTATTGACTACCTTGTACATGTATTATCATACATTCTTGTATGGTTAGTTTTATTAGGATCTTTTAGGTTTCCACTTTATCATCAACTATCAAGAGTTCATTTCATCTATTTCTCTATTGTATTTAGTACTGATATAGAGGATAATTTATCCCCAATATACCACCTTTGTACCCTCAATTATAATTGAAAACCTCTAGAATATAGGGAGACATTATAGAGACCATGTATCCCTCTAGTTCATTTACTTATGAGTGAACTGGGTCATGGATTTAATAAAGTGGCCGGAAATCATTCTTTTTCATTTTCATAATATTTTGGGATTGTAGACATGAGACTAGGAATGTATTATAACATAGTTGATAGCTCATTAAATATAATAGAAATCCTACACATGGGGGAGAGACCATGTTTCCAATGATAGTACTATTATTCTTGAATTATATTATTATAGATGATTATTATTGCACCTTGTGTGATTTCTGTCATTCTACTAGGTACTGATTTATGGGATTTCAACGCATGGGATTGTATAGAATGAGTGCATTCATTTATGCATCATTTCAGGAACATAATATTCATATTCCATTAGTAGGTTTTCTTTTTTCCCTTGTATTCCTTTATTTTGTGATTTCTTCTCTTGTTATAGTAGTGTAAAATGGTTGGTTAACAAATATTTATACATCAGCCTAAATAATGTTTTCCTACATAACATGTTGATGGAATCTTATATAACTGACTAAGAATTAATTAAAGAAAAAATATTATTAAAAATATTTAATAAATTAACCAAAATAAGTACCCCTTAAATTATAAATAATTGGAGAAAATTGTTAATAAATATAATTTATTAATGATGGATTTTAGTTAAATTGTCTAAAAATTGAGGCTTATAAGGATTGTAAATTTATAAATTGAGAATAGAAACCCATATAATTGAATCCTTATATGATTGAGTTGAATAATATAGGGTGTTCTTCTCATTATATGTATATATAAATCACCTTGTGGGTGTATACTAAAATTATATTTAATTAAATTAATCAGGTATTAATGGGTGACACTTAAATGGGATTCCGAATAAAACTTGTAGATGGGTCTCCTCCATAAACTAGGATTGATATCCCTTGTAACTAAACCCTTTTTTTCATTAAATTACCCTAATAGTTCAATATTACTTATAAATTCCTTATTGATTACCCCATTGGAAGTTTACATATATACACTAAATATATTAGATTATTCAAATTTTCAAAAAAAAATTAAATGTAGTTTCCCTATATAGATTCGTGATGGCATTCAACTTAACTGAATCTTATAACATAATTGACTTCAGATGGATCTTTCACATTGATTCCACTATACTTATATAAATAAATAATTGTTGAATAAATAATTCTCCATGTAAAAACATTCTTTTTAAATATATATTTTTTGGTTTTTATGTCATAATATCCATCTGTAATACAGAAATATAATTTTGAAATGATGAAATGAATGAAATAAGACCTTTTAAATATGTTGTTAAAAAACACCCTAGTGGGGGTGGGGGTTAATTTTAGAGTTTGAATTGGAGATACCTTTTATGGGAACCTAGATGCTTTTTGTGAGTCTCAATTAATGGATTTCTTTCTATGATGGACATAGAGGTTAAGCGAGGTAATCTAGTGACCTTTTTGGTGTGAAACTATCTTTAGAGTTAATGATTCTTATTGAGTGAGGGGTAATCCTAAAAGTGGTATTTCCTTTGGAGTTAATAATAAATGGTGGTTCCTTGAATGATTTTTTTAGAAATTAGTGGTGATATATGTATTCCATTTATGTTGGATTTTTACATTTATGTTTTGAAATGATGTCTCGAGTAGGTGAGTGTTTATTCTATTAGTAGATTATTATATCTGTTAAGAGCATTATGGATGATTTAGCTAAATGGGACTGACATGTCAAGGGAATTATTGACTCTTTAGTTAGTTTAATTTACTTAATTTCATTGATCTGTGACTAAAAAAGTCATAAGCCTATTTAAATGGTCTTGTGGGATAATTGAACCCCATTGTTTTATGTTTTGATAAGTCTAGCACATATCAAGAATCTGAGGTTTCATTGGGACTATTAATAAAAATAAATGGGTGCACTAATGGAATTGAGGAATATTGAGGGATTACATGTTGTCATACATAGTTCCCATTGAATTAATGTTTGATGGAATGATCCTTGCATGGTTATATTATAATCCTTCAAGTCTAATGAAAATTAGGGTGATGAAATCATATAAATTCCTCAATTAGTGTTAGTTTTGGAATTTTTTGGTAAAGGGTCATGAGGTCTTACTAGGTTACAATAACATGTCACTTTTGATGTAAAGTGGCCAAGAATTTTTTTTCCAGGAGATGTAACCCTGAGTTTTTGGTAGAAAAAATTAGTTATACCACTACTAGGAATAACCATGTAAAATTATCGGGTGTTATGGAATGGCCAATATTAGTCTATTTTTGGCATAAGTGTCTGGTTATGTTGGCATGCATGATTATGGCATAGAAATAACCTCACATGTGTAACTATAAATGGTCAGGTTCTAGTTACTCTTATAAGAGGATTAAGTAATTCTTTATGATGGGAATTGAACAATAGGTTTTTCAAGGAAGGAATCCTTATAATGACTGAGGCTCTTAGGTGTTCCAATGCTAGTTTTTTGTGTTTTTCTTTGGTATGTTCCTTAGAACACATTGAGAAATCATGTTTGAATGTGTATGGAGTTTGTGTCATGGGAAGTGGGATTCCATTTTATGTATCATGATGACTAGGGAACTCCATTGGTGGGGAGTGTCATGTAATTCATTAAAATCATGACCTTCATGAGAGAAGGTTCACTATGTTAGAAGGACTAGTTAGATATTATAGAAATGTATTTCATATGATGGTGAGATGGTTATTTATAATTTTTCTTGAATCAAAGGAGGTGTTGAGTCTAATACTCATGTATGCATTTATATCAGGTATGAACATTATATTTAGACTCAAAGTTTGTAATAAATCTGGGAAATGTGATGGAATAGTGGTGTGTCAAAGATTGTAATATAGCATGAAGGGAATGGTTCATTGAGTATGAAACATTTAAATCATACTGTGTGTTAGGTTAGAACATCAATGATTTTGTTAAAAAATATCATAGGGTACCTTTAAAATTAAAAAGAATGTGGTAAAGTCCTTAAATATTGTTTCATGGGTAATGATGGATATCCATTGAATAAGTCAACCTGAAGTGGTTCGACTGGTGTTTTATTTCACAAGTTAATGTGGTGAGATGATATTGATTTTGGTATGTTTTAATAAGTATTATTGTTTAATTTTAAGATATGAATATGAAGTCTTGACAATTGGAAATGGGTGAGTATAAAAGGTTATCTTGTCAATGGATATAGTTGTTTTCAACCAACACCAATCTATAAAAAGTTTTTTAGAAAACTAGAGTGAGATATCTTTTAAATAAAGTGATTCGAGCTCAAACATGTCATTGTGTAACTTTTGGTGATGTATATCAATGTATAGCTTATGATTTGATTATATGGGAATTCCAATGCTGGAGATCCACCATGCAATAGTAAATCATGTTTATCTTTCCTTATTAATCTTCATAGTGTAATAGTGGATTCATACATATCACAGCATTTTATTTATTTATTAAAAATTAAATTTTTATAATGAAGGTTCCATATATTTGGTGATGGGAGGTCATTTATAATGGCATTGTCTTATCAAACTGAGCAATCAAAAAACATGAGGTGTTTTTCTGATGTTTAGATAATTGTTTCTCATATTCATGGGAGTAAGACTATAGTTTTTTATAGGTATGTTTTAAGAATACCTCAGAAATGAATTGTCAAGATTAGATAGTTAGTAATTCTTTGAGGGTAAGAGTCGATCATTCATTGTGAAAATTGATCGGGAATATACCGACATGTAATTTATTTCCAAACAAAACAAGTTTAAGTGGAAAATTTTTTAGGTTCAATTTCAATCCTAGTAGTGATAGTTCATTGATAAAACTAGTTATGGTTGAACCTGTTCTAGTGTAATAGTTATGTTTTGTGTTTTTATTGTTAAATTGTGTTCAGCAATTCGAGGATAATGTCTTGGAAAAATCATGGACTGACGGTCAAGGTAAGTTTATTTTTATAATCATTGGGAACCATACTCTTAGGGGATTTAATTGAAATATGAATTCATATAATTTCATATTATAAAAATGGAGAGTGCTTTGGGTTTCGAACCAAACCTTGGGATATATTTCCCAGCTTTTTTATTCTTCTTTTTGTGGTTGTAGTCATGCTTTAAAGTGATACTTTGGAAATATGTGTATATTAGGTACGAGTTATCCTATGATGGGGAGGATATAAAAAACCACCTTTTCATATCCTTTTTAATTTTATTGAGATAATTTAATCTTGGGAAAATATAGGTGAGTATTACCTAAACTTTTTCAAAAACTCATGTTTTTTCTTAACAAATGTGTTTAAATGTTTCAAAGTTGTTTGAACTACCTCTTCGAACTCTTAGTTGTGGAGGGTACATGTGTATTTTTGGTACTCATAAGAGAATTATAGGGGTTTAGAAACATAAATTAGGAAAATTTGGAAGTCAAATATATGTTTGGGAGGTCTCAAAGGAAAACCGAAGGGATCGGGCTAGGATCTAGGAAAACAACTTGCTCTTGCAATCTCACTAGCTAGATAGTACATACCCAACAACTACCTGGTGTCATTTTGGGTATTTTTTTATAAAAAGGGTGAAAATATTCTATTTTATCCACCTTCATCCCCTTAAAATTTCCCCACTCAAAATTAGGGGTTTATTTTACACTGTTGAGTATCTTTGACAATCCCTCTCCCCCACTCTCTTAGACTAATCGCCTCTGATCTTTGGTCATTAGAGCCTCCGCATGATGAAATAAACTATTCGATGTGTGGTTTTATCTCCCCATCACTCCTACCTATTTTATTTTTGATTCTATAAAGTTCGTCATCATATGAGCTCATATGAATTAATTTGAGGGTTGTGAAAGGTTCCTTGATTTCTTCCATTCTAACCTGAATCAAGGGTTGTTACCAAATAAGTAAAGTGTCAAAAGCAAGAGGCAGGTGGTCTAGTTTATTTTCCCTTATTTTCTTGATTCTTTATAAAATATAATAGTTTTTCATTCCATTATTTACCCAATTTTTATATAGTTTTTCATTTTATATTACCTGTCTTAATTTATATCACTTAAATAAATTCACACATCTTAGTAGTGCCTTTAAATTATCAAAAATGAACCAAAGTCAGTGTATGGTCTGTGTGGGTTTAATGTCCTATCCTTGAATTTGTAAATTAAATGGATTAATTAATATTGTTTTTAGTATTATTTTCTAGGTATTTTTATGTATTTAATTAAACTTGGTCCTAGACCAAGAAAATTCCATAGAAGATACTTGACCTATTAAATGAAGAACCCATGAGGTTCCCTTCATTTTTTTGAACTCATAATTTAAATTGATTAAACTTGTTTATGAATAACATGTAAATAAAGAGATGAAATTAAGGAACTATATATTTTAAATTTAACCTAACTTGAAGTGCATATCCTTGACTAGAACTTGGACCCGGTTACCTTCTATCCCTTAGGCCTTTGGTGTGATCAATTGTTGGTTAATAAAATGGCAACTTCTAAAAATTCCCCATTTAAGTAACAAATTTAACAAAGAGAGGTTGTTTCTTATGTTTCCAGAAAGTAAATAAACTATGTGTTAGTGTTTTTGTGTTGTGATACCCATAATTAAATAATAAAACATGTGAATATGAATATAGAATCTCATAGGTTAATAACTAATGGGATCCTTGGGAAGTATTCCATGAACATGGACATGAGCCTAAGTGAATTACTTTCTTAACATGTTTTCTCAATTTTATTTTATGACTTAATATTTTATTACATACTAGATTGGGGTATAATTAAATATGTGGCATGAAATGGATAAAACTTTGATTCCTAATTTGAATTCCAAACATTAACCTAATGGTTTACATTCATTAATAAATTTTAATTATAAGTTTAAGTTTACCTTAGATACGTTCATTGTCTTATATTTTAGAATGCCTTATCCTAGATCCATGGATTTACTTGTAAGCACAATAAAAGTTTATTTCTTGGGATGATCCCATGGATTTGGCTTAATATCATAACAATTGGAAGGCCTTGGATTACCTCCTTGGATCCCAATCATAACATTCCTGAAATTTATAAGGTATTTCTCCTTGATTTTAGTTATATATCCTATAGAAATTGGAATGTTGATAGTGCATACCTTGGATTCTACTCCAATGATATACATCATAGATGGATCACTATGGGTTGGCTCACTAGTTCCACATATAGAATGCATTTGACTTTTCCTTAGATTTTCATGGTTATGTTGCATGACAATTCACATACCCACATCATGCATTCACATTCATAACTTATTCATGGATGTATAGTCTTACTATCATATGTGCAATGATTAAATCACAAGTGGTTTGTCCTTAGATAGTTTAATTAATCTAAATTAGGAGGTATTTCTTGATCCATCTCAAATTTTATACTTTATTATTTATATATTACACACCATTATGTTTTATACTCATAAAATAAAAATTAATTAAAAAATGTTGGTGGTTTACTATTTAGTTTTACTCACACCTTATTTGTACCACTTCTTAGTAACTAAGAAGATGTCTGTCCCACAGGTTAGGACATTAGATGGTGATGTTTTTATATTAATTTTCTTGGTCTATTACATGGCTTTACAGAACATGATTGTGCATGTACTCAGACTACCTACAAGGTTTGTGCCTTTTTGTTTATTTATTTATTTAAGTTATCCTAGCCCTATTGTCTTTATATCACCTATTTTTTTTATTTACATCCTTTTTATACTTTTTATAATATGTTCTTTCATGGTTAATTTTATTGGAACTTTTTAGGTTCCTAGTTTTTTATTATCATATTATAGTTTATTTAATTTGTTTATCCATTGTATTCAGTACTGATCCACAGAGTATAGTCTCCCTATCATACCACCTTAATATCCTCTCTACTAGTTTGCAACCTCTGGCATATGGGTAGGAATCCTTAATTACATGTAGTCATCTAGTTTGATTACTTGTGAGTGAACCATTCAAGGCATGTGAAAATAGATTTGATCACAAAATCTCACAATATACCACTATAACCCAAAAAATCATCTAAATCCTTTACTAAATTAGTTTAAAAATTATACTATAAGCATAATGTGTAAAATATGTTTTCATATTCTTATGGGAAAAAAATCCAAGAAATATACCACATTCTCATTTTCACACAACAATCCTTTTTTATAAAATAAAAAAATGATTAAATTTATTAAATAAAAAATTTAACCCAGAAAAGGGGCCTTTAAACCATAGAAAGCAAAACAATTCATGATTTTTCCCTTTTCCGAAAATCCCATAAAAACTCTTTTCTCGTAAAATATTTTATGGAAAATAATTTATTGAAAACTCTTCTAAGAAAAAACAAACCATTTTCCTTTATAAGTCACAAGTTTAAACCATATAAAAAACTCATTTGAAAGTATCCAAAATGAACACACACGCGCATTAAGTGATTTAATAAACACAAAATGATACCATAGTATTTTGTAAAGATAATTAATGATCATAATTAAGAAATTAATAAAATAAAATCAATGAAGATAGGGTAATATAACTGAATCATAAAATTAAATACCCCAAAGTGTCTAAAAAGAGCTATTGTCATGGGAAATTTCCCTGGGATCTAGTAATATAAACATGAACCAACAAAGGCACCCAAGGTCAACACTACTAAAATTTTCATGTCCACATAAGTCCCATTTAACTATTTTAAAATGAACATCTCTAGAATGTATTAATCCACATTAATCAACAATATTTTTACCATAAAGGCATACTACTTCTTCTAGTCTAAGCATCTTGAAGTATCTAGGTGAAACTCCCTAGTCCATCCACTATCTCCACATTTTTTTTCCATCACATGGGTAATCTAATATATCCTTAGTACTCCCATGATAATTTAAGTGAATTTTATTATTCAAGAATCACATTAATTTAATATAAATCATTTTAAAACAACTAACACCTCACCACCCACACCTTCATATGTAGTATCCCAAAACATAAATCCCTATATAAGCACCACACAATGAAATTCCACATAAATAATCCCCCATGGGGTTATGATCCATAATAGGTAAAGTATTCGAATGAGGCTCTAAAAGGGCTTCACACATTCATAAAACCAATTTAATGTTCCAACTAGGAATTTAAAAATCACCTCTTGGGATTCTAATCCACACACCCAATTCATAAAGTCATTAAAAATTTCATTTCAAATACCACTATAAAACCAATATTTCAAAACAATGTGAAAGTAAACTTGAAACCCAACCATTTCATAAAATGGAATTAAAATGTAAACCTCTCTAAAAAGGTGTTTCATGGTGCCACACAATCTTCCATAAATATTTTACCATGACCCAAATAGGTCTAAACACTTTTAAAAACTAAATTTATAAATAACAACCATGAAATATAAAACAATCAAGGAAACGAAAACCACTACATGATAAAAAATTTTCAAAAACTAATTTTTAAAAAGGAGTGATGGTTGACTACCTTATTTTAATAAAATTATCCTTTTAAACATCCCACACCCATTTCTATAATGGATCTATAATTAAACATGTTTTAAAAAATTAGATCCACTTTAGAAAATTCAAACAAAAACTACTAAACACTTAGAGTGTGACCAAGTATAATCCATGACTTTAAAATATTTTAAGTCCATTATAAAAAAAACTATTCTTTGTATATAAATTATAAATACATGAAAAATGTCACCAAACACTTCAAAATATTTTAAATGGTTATACTGGAATCTACATAATCACATGGAATGTATCCTAAGCCCATGCCAAGTTTAAAATTTAATAAAAAATTAAAATCAAGCCAAATATGACATATGAAATACCTGTAAATTCATAATAAATAATTGAAAACACAAAAAATTATAACATATAATACAAGGGGTTCAATAGAAACACCTACCTCAAATCAATGTAAGGTGAGATAAAGTGGTCTATAACGCATCACCATAAATAGTGTATATTCTAATAGGCAAGATGAAATCCCAATGAACCATAATAACCCAAAATTCATTCCAAATTGGTACCCAAAGATTTTACCTTTTTTATAGCATAATAACGGGGGAAAATAAATTTTAAGAAAATAGGAAACAAAGGTACATGAGACATTACCATAATTAATTGGCCGTGCACTGCAAAGGAATCGTGATGAAAATGATAAGGGAAGAGGGATTTGAAGGAGAGATGTCATGTGTCAATAGTGGTCTCTGTAAATATTTCTCGACACTAGGGAGGTGGATGAAGTGAGGGAGTAAATCCCTAAAATAATTTATGGTAAATGTTTGTAAGAAACAAAAATTTTAATTTCCTAGGTCTTATGTATAGTTTAGGTGCATAGTGTTGAGCATGGTGTTGCATTTATTGTCAATAAGATTTCAATAAGGATTTAATTGTTAATCAGGTGTCAATATGTGTATGGAAATGTATTGATGAAGTGATGATGATGATTGAATATGAGATGTTTTTTCAAACCTAATGTCCCTTAGAGAATTGGTATAAAATGACAATAGATGTCATGCTTGGACATTCTCCATATTATTTCTGATGATTGTAGAACTGATCCTATGTTCCAAGACATGTGTCACTAAATGACACTTTGTTACACCATTTCAGAAGGCCATGAAGTACTCTATTTCATGATGAAAGTGTAAGATCCATCCAATAACTTCTAATTGGATGAAGGTTGTGAATCAAATCAGATTATTTCTTCATATGATCCTCAAACTCCAAGACATGTGTTTAAAGAGAACACATCACTCATTACAACATTGAAGACCAGGCATTATGATTTAATGTATGAGGATTGAAGAAATTTTCCATGCATATTCTATTATTCAATCAAATGAGGAATATTGAATATGTTGTATTTTTTATTCCAAAAAGAAAAGAAGGATAATGTTTGAATATGAAGAAAGAAAGGAGGAAGGGCTTGGTATTTTAAGGTAGAATATTATATTTGTTACAAATTTCTTTTCAACAAAGTTCATTATGTCCCTCTCTATCAAAATATAGGGCCAACCATGCTGGCCATCTGAAGCCCTCACCCAAGTCCTATGTGGGGCCTGATGATCTAATGCACCTAAAGGTAAGGCCTCTAAGCTAACCTGCAAGAGGTGCATGTGGGTCATGTATAAGACCGGAGGAGCATGCATGGTGGTGAACCCATGTAGCGAGTGAATAGTTGGAGCTAGGATCATGCGAGAAGGATCAAAGGTAGGCACATAAGCATGCTCAGAGAACACCGGTGTAGGGTGGCACTTGGAGAGGGGGAAGAGAATTTTGAGCTGATGCTTTCGCAGCTTGATTGATAAACTACAAGATATCCACAACACATTTCGATGTGGGATGAATTTTAAAAATGCGGGAGCCATCCTGACCATCCATAAAATATATCATGAGATGTTGGTATCATGATGCACCTCAAGATATAATAACCACTACACATCATATCACACCATGTGATATTTAAAGATGGGTTGTCTGATCTCCTCCACCAAGGTTATCTTTAACCTTCAGATATCCGGTGAAGAACCTGTGCCACTCGTGAACCATTTATAAAGTCAGAAACCATTCTCATCACTCCGATCACCAAGGAACCTCCGGTCAAGCCCATGTATATCGTCTGGACATGACCATACACATGCATGGAATTTCATTTTCATGCAAAAAACTAAATTAATATTCCATGGAATATGAGGCAACACAAAGCTTCCAAGGCTATGAAGAATGCTTCATGGTCGATCTTATATGGAGAAGATGATATGCATGCATACTGAAATGTATACACATGATGTTTCTTCATGAATGAAGAAACCCATATTCAATAGATTAAAAATGAGATATTTGGGAAATCTTATCCCACATTTGAAAATGTTCAAATCCTAAGATCTTGAGTGATCCTCACGGCATATGTCACAAGATTTTAATGTGGAGAAGTGTCCATCCTTGCCTATAAATAAGATATCCCTCGACCGAGGCTCTATTATTAATGATATTAAAAATATATTGTTTCTCCAAAAAAAGAGGGCTACATGAAGTGATTTCTGTGAAGCCCTACTATGCGAAGAAGAAAAATTCCCGCTATCCATATACAATTTCTAAGCACTCTTGAAGGGTCTTTCAAAGAAGAATTCATGTGCATCCCTTGCGCGAAGGAGAAACATGAATCATTCATCATTCGAAAAGAGAAGAACCGTGAACCACCTTGGTTCATGAAAGAGACCACACTCTCTATGCGAAGATAATCACAAACACATGACATGTTTATGAAACCCTCACATTTGTTTTGTGAGGAAGATCTCATGAGTACAAAATCAGTGTAAGTCACCCTTATTATACCTTTGAGATGATATAACCAAGAATGAATTTGTGGTTCTATGATGGAGATACACATGAACCCTATTCCTGAAGGAGAAGAAACCTGAGGACATTGAAGAATAAAGGGAACTCAAGCATAACACACTTACATAGAATCCAAACTCAAAGGAACATGTCTATTTTATATAAATAGATAAAGAAGAAGAGGAAGATTGTGTAGAGAAACACAAATAAGTGAGATGCACATATGAAGAAGGTATTGAAAACATTGAACCCAAATAAAAAGGAACAAGTGTGGGCGTGAAAAAGAACTATTGAAGAAGAAATTATGTGCATATTGAGAATGAATAAATTGAGTGGATAGTTCATGTTTAAATTTCATGACCCACACACATTGAACCTCACACATTGATACAAGTGAAAAGTGTATGCTCAGGTGGAAAAGAAATATATTATATGTTTATGAAATCATGCATAATAACATGTACATTTGAATTCCTTTGAGAGACCCAAGACAAGAGGTATTGAATTCCATGAAACCCATGCATGAAGTGAATGAGAACTGAGACTGGGGAAGACAAAATTAAGAGAACATCTTCTATCTAAGTTGACACTATTTGAGAATCCAGGATGGAAGAAAAAGCTGATATTGTTCATAATTATTCTTTAATTATTGATGAGTTTTTGTACACCATTTTCACACACATAAATGAGGTCGGGTCTTCATCATAAGAAGAAATAATTTCCTAATAATTGTGAAATTAGGACTAATCAACAAAATTTATCATAGCCATTGAGCAAGGTCGGCATACATTACTAAAGGCTATTGAAGATTCATGAAGAGATTTAGAAGAAAGTGTGATTCATCAAGCTTGTGGGGGAAGATCAAAAGATCTATCCATAGTGAATCAAGAAGCATATATTTTGAAAGCTAGGAGGAAGAAGTCTTCAGTGGGACTCCGAAGCAGGCCGGTGAGACTCTGGTATCACTGTGGGAAGAAGTATAAAGAACCTCCTATGGGAATTAGCAGAGATATAGTGGGACTCTGTATTGACCATTGTAATTGACAAAAAGATTATAGTGGATAATTTGTGTTGGGGAGAATAACAAATATAGAAAGGAGTATGTCTTTGAAATGAACCTTGTAAATCCATGTGTTTACTGCCTTTACATTTACACCATCATTTGAGGTATGGCTAAGAGACCAAATAACATTGGATTGAGGCTTTAACCAACTAGAGAGCTTTAATTGAAAAGAATCAATTTGTAAAAAAATATTTAAAGGTATAATTGATTCACCCCCTCCCCCTCTCAGTGATTCACACCGATCTGGGCACTTCACAAAATTTGGAAAACTTCAAGCTAACTATGCTTCCCTATAAGAAAAGTAGAACGAGCCTACATGGGAACCCAAAGAAAGTCACAAGTTTGAGATAACTATTCTCAAACCATGTGAAAAAACACTTGAAAGTGCATATCCTTTACACACATTTGGTGCAAAGTTAATCCAAAATAGACACATACCATGCACAACACAAATTCCTTTAGAAATTTTAAAATTCATGTCAAACATCTCATGACATAAATATAGATTAAAATTAATTAAATTTATTTATTTATTTATTTCAAAATTATATAAAAAATGTCACAAATATTTACACTATGCCACTTTATTTCCCTAAAAACTCCTTAGTCAAGGTAAAGGAATCTATAAATAAATTCTCAAAAAAAATAACAAGCTTAAAAAAGATCATCTACAGGAATCCAAAAAAAAGAAATAAATGAAGGGAGTCCAAATAGAGGTCTCCCCACCATTTATTACTAATTAGAGCAGCGATTATCTAATTGAACAACCCTACCACAAAAGTGACACCAAGATAACTACGAATGTCTCAAAACCAAAATACACCACAATATTCAACTATCCACAAAAATAAATACATAGCTAGCCTCTAAAAACAAATAATGGTACAGGAAACACCCAAAGGTCCTCGAAATAAAATAACATATAATATATTATGCTTATTTCTCCAAAACGAATGACAACAAAACATCCAAAACCAAAAAAGGTCACTAGACCAGGTTATGAAAATCACCATGTCTCTAAGATACACAAAGAAAGTAGTAATTGAACATTTGAATCAGTCAAATAAATTACATTTTAACTAACATTGGATCTTAAAAAAGTATAATATAGTATGAAATAATACCTCACACCTATGATACCCTCACATGGTTAACTGAATTAAAATTAATCTAACACCAGCCTGTACATAACCTAAACTTATGCTACACTAGTCATATACACACAAATACCTTTCCCAATGTTCTCCCATATCCAATCAATGAAGGAAAACTCATAGTTAGGCCTCACCATAATTCAATAATCACAAGAATCGAACAAAAAATTTATAATGAATATGAGGCATGAATTCATCAAAATAATCACCACACATACACAATACCATAAGAAAACACAATCATCCAGAAACTAAAAATTATCAGAAAGAGAAAATGAGAAAAATCCACCACAAGGAAAAAATTATCCAAACCCATCATGAAAAAATCATCAAAAAAAATCATCATCCAAAGGTAATACAAGCATCCAAAATATCAATATAATCAATACTTATCAATTCACCCAACCGACTATCCAAGGATCACCTTACTTTATTTTCTAACAGAAGCCATTAAAATTGAATCAACACTTGCCACTCAACTTCATGTCTTGTAAAGATCCAAAGGAACAAGGGGATAAATAACCTTTAAGGAAAACACTCAACCATTACTGAGTCCTTTTTGGGAGTCATACACTATAAAATAATGAACCACATACCTTGCTCAGTCTTATTTACCAAATTGAAATCAAATAGACCCGACCCATAAGAATTAGAAAAATACAATAACACACAAAAAATGAGAATCCCACGATAGAAACATCTTTTATTTACAAAAAAACCTTTATAAAATATGGCACGCACATCAGCTTCCCATATCTCATTATTTAAAACATTTCAAAAACATTTATCATGTCATTATCATTTAATAAAAATAATCATTTTTTTTCAAAACCACCCCATGGGTTCCAAATTCATTTACCATTAAATAAAATAAGTCTTTATAACCAAGGTACCTTACACAAATATACAACTTCAATTTTAAAACAATCCCCAACTATTAATATGAAAACCAAAACACTTTCACAAAATTTAAATACATTTTATAAAAAAGCCTAAAAGTTGTTGTTCATATCTAAAATAACCATTTATCAAGAGATCCACTTTTGTCAAAATAAAATAATTTCATACTCAAATAACCCCCAAAATGGAGGAACATAACAAATACATCAAAAACCAATCCACATCATCAACATATCAAAAACCCCGTCATTATTAATCCCCCTTTTTTAATTAAATCATAGTATTTGTCTAAAAAATAGGCCAAAAGGGACTAGGGATTGTTCTGGACTTTACCACATGTTTTGAGGGTACATAAAAAAATAATAACAAAAATACCTATAACATTTGTAATATATTGAAATTAGTTGTTATATTTCTTTATTAGTCCTTGAAAACCAAACTCAAACCACTGATATACATTCCTTCCACAACCACAAATCCAATATGCACCTCATAACACCCCCCCCCCAAATTGGGAACTCTCTGACATTTCTAAACCAGGTTGTTTACTGGAACTCAAGAACATCCCCCAGTATTCCAAAGGAAGATAAATAAAAGAGGGGTGTATAGAACATAGTTTCAAGACTATAACCCCTGGTATAGAGTTATAATATAGTAGAAAAAATAAATATTCAACTCATAGAAAGAGAAGAAATAGTATAACACAAAAGATAAACCAAACCATAAATATAAACTAAAAAATACAATGTTAAAAAGAGAATAATGTAATGTTAGGATGGGTGGTAACAAAATTTCAAGATATAATTCATACAGATAAAATACCAAGCTGACACAGATAATGTTCAAATACCCCCGTACCGAACTCCACGTCACTCCCAACTCAAACATCTAAATTTTATATCAATAAAAAATAAAAAACAAGGTCACTTTCCCGTGTCCAAAACTGTATCGATGTAATCTGATAAGTAAGAAATGGAGTCCTTAAGAGGGTGTGGGTATAACTCACTTGGTTCACACCACCATATCTAAAAAACCCAATATGATAGAAGTGTTTACAATGAAGTGATAATATTTAAGTATTAAATAATCAATTAATATTATATAATAGCCAACATACATTGGAACTATACTAAAATATCTCTGAGCATATATCATTACCATTCCAAAAATAACCACAAGTCCATCGAAAAATCACATAATTGGGAAAATATCTTTGTATAATAAATTCATCATAACAAAGCCAAGCCATATAAATATTACAGAATAATTGGGCCAATACCTCTATATAATAATTTTAGTACGATTGGGCCAATACCTATATATAAAAATTTCATCATCACTGGGAAAAGACCTCAATACAATTATTTCTGTATAACTAGCCAAATCCCCCTATATAATCATTTCAGTATAACTGGGTCAAGTCCAATATATAATCATTTCAGCAAGAGTCTTTTCCTTTCTCAATAATAATTACAGCATAACTTCTCCAAGTCCTATATATAATCATTTCAGCATAATCAGTACAATCCCTATATATAATAATTTCTATATGAAACTATGACAATTCTGATAAGAATTATTGTATAACTGGTCCAATACCTATATATAATCATTTCAACGTGAAAATGAATAAATCCCTCTATATAAGCATTATAGAATGAATGAGAACATAAGTCATAAAAAAGGTAATAAAAAGTCATAACAATATAATACATGATGGTCAACCCATCTAATTACCATGTTTCTTTCAATTTCCCTTTCATTCATCAAATTATATCTTAATCCAATATCATGCCAGTATACATACCCATCTCATATCAAATTATCACTATTCTTTTTAATAAACAACTACGACATTTTACAAGGTGAATCTATCAAAAAAAATTACCAGATGTATCATGTCATGGTAGAAAATATTTTATGTCAAGATCCAGTTCATTATTGTTCAATTGTAGGATCACCCAATATGTAACCAGAATATGGTCTCAACACTATTGGATCCAAAGTGATCCAAGGATTAATCCAAAAACATTATTATTATCTCCCAATATTTTCTTAGTTAACATGCACAATATGTCACTGCAATTTCATAATAGTGAATGCACATAGAAAAATAAAAATAAAACATATGTATTTTTTTAACTACCCACCTTTATATAGAAATAAAATAAACACTCTCAACAGGGAAAAATGAAGTAAAATTTCAAAGGAGATTGCAAAGAAAACCTAGATCACACAAAAATCAAGATGAAATCAATATTTAATGGATGTCAAATGATCAAACTACTATAATGGATAATAGCATAAGAAATGGGGGAACAAAGAGAAGGATCTTTCTAGATAGTAAATGCTATACTGAGTCATCTGAAAAAAGGAATCTCTTAAAAATAACTTGGAATATCCAAAGGGTTTGAGAGAGTTAGATGTATAGTGGATGAAAATAAATTCATATACACAACATGGTTTAAAACTTTTTCTCTTAGGATATTAATTACGTGAACCCCTCTAACAATGTGATTTTACTGATTTAAAACCATAGGAATATGTACCTTCATTTAAATAGTAGGAAACAATGTGAATTAGTTTTTTTGGGATCCCCTCAGGCTATGTACATAAAATACTCCATCACTATCTCGCAATCCCACCATACTGTTTTTGAATCGATTCCAAAACCCTAGCTGAAATTGATTGAGATCATAGATGATGGAGGGAAATAAAAACATAATGAATATTAATGAAAAATCACCTATAAATTCTATAATAAGACTACAAAGATCACCCATATCCATAGGGGATCAAAATAGGACGAGGTGGGAGGACTTTCCAAAATGTACTCCCATGTGTGACTCATTCAACTAAGAACAAGGGGGGCCAATAGGTAAATTAACATCCTTCCCCTACTAAAAGAATCACCAGGGAGGTGGTTGTGGCATGACAGTATGGGTCATGGATTAGCAATTACCTTCACCTAATAGTACCACGACACGACCAAGGGTTCACGGCCTGAACACCCCAAGCTATGGGATGGGCCCTTGGCCTATATCCTTTGTGGTGTGACACCTTATACTACATGGAATAATGATACTTCTGTAATCTATCACAAAACAACGAAGGTATCATAATACAACCTTTTATAAGTGAATAATTTTTTCAAGACCACCCGGATTTTTCTTGAATCTCACTTGAGTGAATGTTTACCCTCTCAGGCTTCAAACCACATCTAATAACATCTCATAGATATGTGAAAACACTCTGATCCTAATCTGAATCCCTATTCCCGAAATGAAATCCACACCAAGATCAAAAATTCAAATTCCTCTTAAAATTTACAACATAAAAATACATTGTGTTTTACATGTTAATGTATTGGTACTAAGTGCTATTGTATTAGTTATGTTTTCTACTAAAAATCCCAATGTGGGATGGAAGATACTTGGGATGAGTCTTACGGATCATCTAGGATCCAATGGAATAATATGAACATGAAACATGCACCAATGTGTGATATAGTTTGGAATGTTTTATCATCAATAACCATTCTTAATTGAATAAAATTATAATATATTCAATGTTTTATCAAATAGAGTATAAGGATTGATTAAGTTAATTTGTATTTTAGGGAATTTTTTTTTTATTTTCCTTGTGATTATTTGGATTTTATATGGATTTTATTTTTTTAGTGGGTAGTTTTTGAGAATAAACTTCCTGTAAGAAATCCCTATTTAAAACAAGATCTTATGGTGGCATGAAGTGTGTGTGAAATAGTTTTTATAGGATGGGTTTTCATGTATTCAATCGAAAACCCTCTGATTTTAAAATGGTTTATAAATCTCTAGTTTCAAGAAAATCAATTGAAAAGGGTTTTGAAAGTAGGTTTCAATTAAATTTTGAAAATTTAATTGGTTTTTGAGAAAAGGATATACTCGACTAGTTTAGAGATTTTGATATTTTTGTTTTGGTAAAACCCCTATGATACCAAGGGGTGTTTTAAAAAACCTATTGATTTTTAACTTTTGGTGAAATATGTTGAGCTCCCCTAAATAATAAATTTGTACCTATATAAAATGGAATATTGGGATTTTAATATTGGTTAGGACAGATCTTGAAGATTGAATTATGTGTTTTCATATTGTTCCATGTATTATTGGAAATAACTAAGTGAGGTTGGGGGGTGTGTTTTTTTATATTGTGTTTGAATAAGAAAATAAATTGGTTCTTATATATATCAATTTTACTTATTTTTCTATCATATATTAGGGATGAAGTAGTTGTTTAGATTCTAGATTTGATGGGAATGATGATGTTATTTCAGTATATATTTGTATCTTGGGTTCATGGGATGGTTTATTTATATTTCTCTTGAGTATATTAATGATATTTTTATGGTTATGTTGTTTCGACTGATTGATTTTTGTTTTGGTAGGAGATTCCTATGATTGAGAGAAAAAATAGTTGGAATAAAACTTTTTGAGTTGAATCTTATTGTGGTGAGGACATAACCCTAAATATAAACTGATTTTTGACTCTTGTATTTTGGGATCAATGAGTTTGGTTGATAATAACCTTGTAATTTGGTGATTTATTATAACACCCACATGTTTTATTTATTTATTTATTAATATTATGTTATATTATTTTTATTTTTCAGGAGACTCTAATAATTTCGGCTCAGAATTTTAAAAAAATTAAATGTTTTATAGGGTCACACGGTTGGTGAATAGTTTAAAAAATGTGCCCTTTATATTTTTCCTTGGGTAGTTATATTTTCATGGTTAGCACAGAAACATGAAATCCATGTGCGGTCCTAGGGAAAACCATGTTAATCATTTTTTCAAGCAATTTTGGCCCACACAGTCACCACACAATTTTTATAAACCATGATGAATGCCTAGTTTTAATTTTTTTTTAATTTCATTCATTTCTTTTTTTTCTTATTTTCACCTTTTATTCTATTCACTCCCCCTCCTACCCATTTCATGAACCCTATTCAAATCCCACACCTATATGAACTTCTATCTTTATCCTCCCCTATCTCTACCTCATCATACGTCACACCTAGGGTTGACACCTCTCCCTCAAATGCCCTCCTCCCTCTAGACTCCCCTATCTCTTATACATGTGTGATATCCTTAGTCTGAACCCCCTATCGATTACACCACCCACCTCTTTAATCTCCTATATTCCTGATGATTCATGGTATAAACATCATGGTTTAGGGTCATCTCTCCTAGGTATACTATTCTTTTACCTCTTTTTTCTACTTCCTCACATTTTTATTTCTTCCTCATCGTTTTTTCCATTTTTCAAATCCCTAGGGATTTTAGTTTAACTTGATTTTTTGGGGTTCTATTTATTCTAGGGTAGGTAATTTCATCTTGGAGCTCTATCTATCCTTCATTTCTGATCTAATTCATCTACAATTGATTTTTGGTAGTTCACCCCTTTTATTTGGTATTTAAAACATGTAAATTTTATTTATTTCTTTTTAAATGTTAGACTTTTATATTAAATGATAATATTAAATATTTATAGGTTTTATTTTAATGGAAAACCAAGTTTCACTTGGTTTTATTTTCAATGAAGAATGTTTCCAAATTTAAGTACATGTAAAAATATATTTTAAATAAATTGTATATTCTATATGTTTGATAAAAATATTGAATGGTCTTTATAAAATATTTGTGTGATTTAAAAGGTTTTTTTTGTCTTCAAAATAAATTCCTAAATTTCTCTATCAAATTCCACTTGTGTTTTCAAGTAAAAAATTATATTCAAGGTATCAATAAAGTGTTTTGAAAAAAATATTTTGACAGAAAATCCAAAATAATTAAAATTTATTTTGGTATATTTAATGGATTTACCCTTATACTTGGGTATATATATATATATACAAATTCACTTGATAATATGTAAATTTTCCAAAAATATTATATCTATACATATATGTGTGTTTGTGGATGAAATTGTGTATGAGTCCAATAATAAAAAGGGGACTTTTAAATATAATCTTTATGTTTAACTCGATTTTCAAAATTAATTGCCCAGGGAAAGTTCCATAGGGATTTTTTTTAAACAATATTTGGAGTTGGATATGCTCTTATTTGGATATTGATTTTATATATTATCATCTTTATGGTTGTTTCTACTATTAAAACTTCATGGTAAGCTCAAGTTCTTAGATAGTAGAGCCTAGTTTGGCATGAAATCCCTTTAGACTAGAAATTCCAAGTGTAGTATGTTATGTTCCACTAGCTGGTGATGTGTAACTAAATCTTCCCACTAATTTAGGGTCTCCCTTATTAGTGATTTTAGTTCTAGGTTTCCCTCTAGACCTTATAGTCCCTAGGTAGTTTTACCATGGTTCTTATTTTATATTATTATATGTATGGATTTCTCTCACTAATTACCTACTTTATACTGACCATGATTTTTATCCGCCTTATCCTTCCTTAAACCTTATCTCCCTTTAGTAAAAAAATGGGTTTTCTAAAGTATATTGTAAGGACTATTTTAAAATTGGTTTAAAACTAATTTTTTAACATATAATTTTTAAAAAGGGTTATAGGACTAAATTTTTTTTCAAATTGATTATTTTAATTTAAAATAAAATAAAAAATAAGTTTTTTAAAATTATTGGGAAATGATATTGGTTTTAAAATGAATACATAATAAAAAACAATTGTAAATTATGTATTTCAAACTAACATAAATAATATACTTTATTTAATTTATTTAATTGGGGTTTGGGTTACTGGGAATTCATTCCATGATCTTTTTTCATGTCTGTCTATTAAATTTCTGTATCGAGTTTTTTTTTCAACGTGTGAATTCTCTTTGAGAAATGAATATTTATTCCTTGGATATGAGTTTTTTATTTATCACATCAATCAGGCATTCATATTACATTATTTTATAGGAAATTACTTTTATTTTAAATAATTTCTAACCAAGTGTTTCATTTAAATGAATTATTTTCTTTTTTTAGTTATAGTTATTATTGGATTTCATTATTTCAACGGTAGACATAGTGATTTTTTGGAGATGGTATCTGTTGAAGGATTTTGTAGGTAAGAAAAGTGAGATATCTAGGTGAGTGGGTTTGGAGGGTAAGAAGAAGATTTTATTTATATGTTAGTATTTAAATACCTATATTTTCATATTTTTTATTTTATTTCTTCATATCTGATTTTAACATGGATGATTAGTTTATGGATGGGTCATACAATATTTTTGGAAGAAAATACATTATGATTTAAGTCTGATATATAGTAAAAATTGTACCCCTGTTTGTATCTAATGTCTTGGTGGTTGTTTTTAGACCTTGGGGATCGAGAACTCACCTTATTTTTATGGAAAATTAGTTCAGGTGCTGGTTTGGATAGTGTCTTAGGATAGTTTGTGACATCGATGCTTTATTTTAGCACTTGGGTATGATTGGGGTAATCGCATCCCACTATTACATTTTGTAATAGATTGGATGTGGGTGGTGAGAGATAATTTTTTTATTAGTAATTTGATGATAATGATAAACATTTTTTGGGGATAATCAAATAATTTATTGATATACACCCCAAATGTTTCTTTGTTTTAAGGATGTGGTTTAATTTTACACTAAGTCAGATCAAATATACTTTAGCACCAATGGGTGGAGTAAGGTTGAAGATTTGGTTGGTCGAAGATCTAACCATGGAATTTCAATATCTTTTGAATTCAGAATTCAATGTTTGTATTTTAATGATTCATTGATTCCTTTTAAGACTAATGAATCATGATTAAGAGATGTTAAGATTGGATTTAAATTCATTTTGTGTGTTTTTCAAGGAATTTTTTCTAGAACACTATCGGTTAGTGATGTTTCATAAAAGTGGATGTAGCGATGTGAAAACTTCATCAAGGGAATTTATTCATAGATCAAAGAAAAATAATTCTATAAATGTAATATCATCCATGGATAAAATTGAGGGAATATTTGTTAGAAGGTGGATATACATTCAGTAAATATTATTTTTTAGTGATTGGATCTTCATAAACGAATCATGTTGGGAATTAAAAGACATTTAATGGCATGTTAGTAGTGAATTGATGACTGAGGTATGTCTGGATTTATGGTTGAATGACATTCATGTCTTCGTAAGGATGATAATTTCTATAATGAGGAATTTATAATGATCCATGTCATTACCGGTTTTTTAAAATCATGTTAAATTTTCATTTTTTTTATTGGGTCAGAATTTTGAGGGTTGAGATATTTTTTAGTGTTTTTTTGTATACATTCAGAGGTTTGGGAGGTGTTTTGGGTGCTCGGGTGAGTGTCAGAACAGGTTCATGGTTTCTTTCCTATAAATTTTTTTTATAGGTGGATCATCACACCATGACTAGAATGGGGAATTCTGTGATGATATTTTAGTCAGCAAAGGCTGCATCATGAGGGATGGGGCCACACCATAGAGGCATAGGGCCTTGTATTTTGGTACATCCTATGAGATTCATGTCACGTGATTACTAGGGAGGTTGTGTCATGATGGCGCCTATTAAATGGGTCATTCCCTCTTGGGGGTAGTCATGCTATGACCTAGAAGGGTCACACCATAATGTGACCCTATTATACATGCATAAAAATATGATCATTCTGGTCACACTATGATGGTGCATGGACAATGGTTGGGCCCTCTTCCTAGGGATGGTCATGCTATGACCTAGAGGAGATATATCATGAAGGGGCTTGAGATTTAAATAATCATGGTGTAACAATCATACATATATCATAACCACAGTTCTTGGTATTATTTAAAGGATCAAGATGGTCTTTTAAGGGATTACAAATTAGAATCCCCTTTAGCATTTCCCTATTTTGGGGCCTGACGGTGGGAAGAGGTTGAGCTCCTCTCTCTTTTGCTTTTCCATTTAATCTATTTTATCTGGATTGTTCAGAAGGGTTTCATCACATGTATTCATGTAAGGATCAATCTCATTCTCCTCTATGTTCTACCCCTTATTCATTACTGATTTTAGTTCACCTGGTAAATATTTGGTGAAAAAATTCCACTAAAACATGGTAAAGTCTTCCTACTTCATTTGGATTTTGTGTTTGACTTATAGAGGTGGTCTTGGGAGGAGGTGTTCATGCCCAAAATAATTATTTGTATTCATCTATGTTTCCCATTGGATTTATTTAATCTTTTGGTAAAATTAGATTTAATTAACTATTTATTTGGATGAATAAATTGGGCGTTTTCATGGATTATTTTTGGGTGCATGTCAAGAGTGGACCACATCTAATTTATCATGATTTTAGGGGCATGATTTTACCCTATGAGTTTGTCATCGATTATGATGATTTTTAATTTTGTTTTAATTTTTTCCTTAATTTTATAGTGTTTTTGGATCACATAGGTACTCGTATGAGGTTGGTATGAGCTTTGTGTTTATTAACATATCATTAGTTGAGGTATATACCCTTTATATTATTAAGCAACTTTCTCATTTTTTGATTTTACATCGATATTTCGTCACAATTATTATTGCATCATATTCTATGAATTTTCTGACTTCTCACCATAAATTGGTTTGGTATCACATTGACATAATAGTAAATGAGTACAATATAGTTTTATCAATAGTTCATTTAGGTTTCCATTGTTGAATCAGTACCGATGTACATATTTTTTTATGTTTTGGTGGTTTGAGTTATATTTCGAAAAGAAAATGGGTTTCCTTTTAAAAAAATTATTCTAAAAATTTTATTTGATTTAAATGGTATTTCAAAGGAAATTTGGTGACTTCAATAATGGCTTTAAAAGATGTTTAAAAATAAATTTTGAGTTTCTAAATAATTATTTTAAGGAGATTTTGGCCAAGATCCCATAATGAGTAAGATGGAATGTGAATAATTTTCTAAATGAACTATAAATTGGATATTAACTTAGTTTTTAAATGAAATCTAAGAGGGATTTGGTTAGCATTGCTTGGGTATGATTGAAATAATGTGGGAAATGAATTGTTTTCCTTCATTCGTTTCTTGTATGTGACTCAAAATTTCAACTATTTAGTATATCATCCCTATTTCGTAATGATAAATGACTGTATAGGAATCTCATTCCCAATTCTTCCATTTGTATATGGTTGAATGTATTGTTATACATGTGGGTGCATGAGTTTTCCTAATGATGTTTGGATAATGGTATCAAAACCTGGGTCTAGTTGAGATATCCTTGTTCACCCCTTATAGTGTGGATATGGGTGAAATATTTTGGATTAGATGGGAATGTTCTTTATTCCATAAAAGAGGTAGAATTTTCCTATTTTTTAATTTTATATTTGAATGAGTGATACAAGATTGATTAAGGCATGGGTGACCTAGTGGTCATGTGTATGAGCCTGTGTGTTGAGGTCATTCACCTAAGACTAAGTTAGATTCATGAATATGGTTAATGTGGGTAACCATGAGAGGTTGGTAATATTTTATTCAAGGAGTACCTCTAGAATTTGTGTGCACATAGAATTTATTGTTGGTATAGTGATGGATTTTTTTTATTTGATAGTTCTTTCTACATGTTGTGTGATGTGTTATGATAGATGGTTTTGACCAACCTCGAGAGATATGGTTGTTGGCAATGTATCAAGCGAGGGGAGGGTGGTCTATGATGTGATGGATTTAAAACATGATGGGGGTGAGGCTTAACTAGATGTATGGACTCAATTTGGGTGATAAGGTGTTGGAAAGGACCACCTTGAATGATAAGGTATGATCCTTGAGGTATCATGATATGGTATGTGATTGGGTGTCTAGACCCACTTTTAGTGATAAGGTGTTGGAATGGACATACATGAGTGATGAGGTATACTATAGGATGTGTTATTATATTTTTTGAGATATGGATGTGAGACTAAGATTGAGTGAGAAGTTATGGTCATAGATGATTACATGTGACCTCCCTAGAGTGAGAAAGGTGTATTTGGTTCCTTGATATGAGACTGAAATGTGAAATCCTCTGAGTGAGAGTGGATGGTCTAGGATTTTATTGCGGGAATATACCGAGTATATTTGGGTAGATATTAGGATTTTTTAGGATACCTTATCCAATATATTTGGGCCTAGTTCAGGATTTACATACCACCCTACCCAAATACTATGATTATGGGTTGGGATTTATGGTGTTTGGTGACTCTCTTCCTTCTGGTATTGGCTAAATCAAGTGATTTCAGTTTTTGTGGTGTCCTATTATAGACATGATAACCTATCGTGTATGCAATTATGTATATATTTCATTATGATTATGGGTGATTGTTCTGCAAGAGAATGATTTACCTTCTTATATGTAGTGTATTCACATCTATTTGATCACAATAGTATTCAGTATATGGAGGCATTTTGGATTATTTTTGGCTCATTGGACCCACCCCAACCCTCATACACGACATGAGTTTTAATAAATGTGGGTAAATATTTATGCTTTCTCTATGGAATAGGTATTTCAATGAGCTTGACATTTGTTCCATGTCTAGCAGGTTGTGGAGGCCTAGGATTCAGTAGGGGTGATTGTGTGAGTTGGTTTGGAGGACATTATATTTCCTATTTATTATTCTAATTATTTACCAGCAAATGTGAAAACATATGTATATATATAATCATTCCAATATATATATATACCAACTATTTTTTACTCTTTTATTTTTGATCCAACATATAGACTATTTTACTTTTTTTATTCTGGACTATGGGGGCCCTCTTATCTCCCACTTTCTTTCCAAAATATTTTAGGTTTTCCCTCAAATGGATGGTTCATGCCAAATTTTTGATAGACTTGGGCACGAAACAATGGCTTTGTTTTAGAGAGAATAGTTTCCAAATAAAAATGTTTGGACCTTTCATCTAGTTATAATCCTCTGGTATATAGGGAGGTAATTTTGCGGTCTTGTATCATCCTCATTTGGGTATCATTTAGGTGATCCAACCTAATCTTTCAAACATGAAAATGGTGAATATATGGATTGGGGGTGAATTAGTGAATTAAATTCATTTTATATTTCTCTTTCAAACAACAATAAATAAATGTTAAGGTGAATGATAATATTTTTCTCCAAGATCCAATTTAATGCCAATTCACATAAATAATATGTAACATGGATTTTATAAGGATATCCACTAAAATTAAATTTTTTTCATCCTTTGAATGATCTACAAAAACTAATTATCACACAATTGACAAGTTTCAACATATTAGATACAATGAGAAGGTTTTATCCTTATGATCATGATAAAAAATGTTTCTTCCCAACATGTGAATTGTGATCCCATAAAAATGATAAGAAAATCTAAAATTAAAACAACAATATAGCCAGAATGTAGCATAAAATTCCATAAAGTGGTTATTTTTGTTCTTCCTGCTTCATTACCCACACTCAAAAGTAATATTATTTGATATGGTGTGTAACCTTTATTTCTCTTATTATCCACTTTTTATATTCTCATAATTCTATTTTATTTACACCCATTCTTCTATAAAGTATCTTATCCCATAAATTTCATTCATATTTAATTTTTAAAATTATAATTAAAACACACAAGTTCCACTTCAATGTCTTCAATTTATTTTAATCGAATAGATTGAAACAGGTCTTATTTCCACCATTTATGTGTATTGGAGATGATATTGTAACTATAAATTAATCCATTTTAGAAAAATAGTAAAATTTTAGACCTTAACCTTCATCATGGAATGGACATATCGATTATAGTGTGACTATATTCCGCATGGCATCATATGATTTGCAATAATGTAAAACTACATCCTTCTTAAAACTACTTCTAAACTTATATTTAGACTACATAGATTTTATAAAACTTTTAGTGTGAAATATAGAACAAAAAAAATCAAAATAAGCACCATAATATCATGGGATAAACATTTTATTATGATCATTAAGCTTCATGAGAAAAACACCTTCATGGATCAGCTTTCTCTTTCTGATTGAAATTAATTTTCCTTACTCAGGAGACTTGAGGATTGAAACCCTCACATTGTTATTTAATTATGGGTCACCATTTCATAATCATATAGAATACAATTTAATATAATTTACCTCCATAAATAGTATGAAAAAAAAATCCTGGCATACCTGTTAAGATGTGGTCTCCATGCCATGAAGAACTATCTTCAATAGTATTAGATTTCATACATTAATAAATCCATGATTACATACATTGTGGAGTGATTGATTATATCTTTAATAAATTTTAATATTATGATTCACTATCATGATGTGATGACATCTATTGTGATGTCATCTTATATATAGTACCAAAAATATATCTTATCAATTCCAAAATCCTTCCATGATCTTTAAATATTCCAGCATAAAATCATATAATATAAATTAACATTATTCACTAGAGTTTTAATGTGATTAATTCATTTAAAAAAATATGATGTTCTAATAAGAGAAGGGAATAATTATCCTTTCTACTTATCTTCACTACACTCTAGTAAATTCTCCCTTTAACAAACTATTTCACATAGGGTAACCTTTATCAACTAAATAAATTCCAATATTAACAAACTCCCTCAATTTTTTAGTCTCAAAAGATACCATAGAATATAAACACTTTATTTTCATGTCACCCATTTTCTGCTATATATGTTTTATTTATTCTTCACTTGGAAGTAAGTTATTCCTTCTGTGTTAAATCCTTGGACCTATGTCTTTCATTGTTTCCAAATATATCATGACACTTTTTTATCCACGCCTATTTTTTTTTATTTGAACCTTTTCAAATTAGATTGACAGTTTATAGAAATCATCATCCTTTCTTTCACCATGCATCTACGATTGTTTATTTTTTATTTTAAATAGAGTATTTTTTAAATAAAAATATGTGTGTATTATTTTTATTAAAATAGTTAATTTTAGGGGATGATAATTAATATACCTATAGTATGAACTAATAATCTCCCCATTTTTTATAAACATAAACAATTATAAATTAATGTATTGAAATAAGACTTTTAATAATAAGATAGTGGCTTTTAATCACTAAAACCATTAAATTTAGGGGATAAATTGTTATATATAGGATGACCTAACAATATGAAATTTTTTATGATCATAAGTATTTCGTAACACCATAAAATTATTAAATATAATTACATTTAAAAATTTAATTTTTTGATACCTTGCTCATCAAGCTACACTGAACTTAAATGGAAGCATGACATATTTAGATAAAATATAAATGGATAAGTGTGTAATTTAAAACCTATCCATTTAATTAAACGAAATAAATATCAGTAACCACTTTATAAAATATATTTACATAGAAAATAAATGTTTCTTTTTATATGAATGTAATTCTATATGTATACCCAAAATGTATAATAACATCATTTATTATTTAGAAAAGTATTTTTTAAAAAACAATTATGAGATGCACATTTATATTTCCAGAAAAAATAATATTAATGATAAATTATGTTTTATATTAATAATTTTTTTATACCATTTTAGAGGTAAATGGTATGAAAAAATAATAATGACCGTTAATATGTGAAAAAGACCATTTCCAATCAAAACAGGTTTCCAATTATATTTTCTGATTTTGTTCAAAACCTGAATTTATAAATTTTGGAACTTGAAATTAATAAAAAAAACTTTCTTTTTTAATACCATTTATAAAAATTGTCTTAATATAAATTTTTAATCTTTTTTCGAAAATTAGGGTTTTTATTTAAAAATTGTGTTTTATTGAAACATGTAATTTTTATTTTATTTTTTTCATTATATAAGAATAAACTATAAATTTATAAAACATTTTAAGTAACAAAATATTAATTTTAGGAATAAAATTATTCATTTTAAAATATTCTTTGAACTTAAATAGTCAAAGGAAAACAGTTTTTTAGCTAATTGAAATGTTACTTTAATATAAAAACTATTTTGATTCTTTCCTTTCAGTCAATTATTTAAAAAGTGAGATTCAGTTTTAGATTTCCTTGAAATCCACATATACATTATTTTTTAATAATAAACCAATTTATTTTATTAAAATTAGTATCCAATATAATTTTATCTTATATAAAAAATTAAATCATAAAAATTCTATTTATCTGAAAACTATTTTTATGAAATTAAGTGTATTTATATTGAAATTAAAATACTACACATTTAGATATTTTATTTGATAAAAATATTTTCACATTGTCAATTATATTTATAAATTTAGTTAATATGTTCAATATTATTCATTTTCCTTAAAATTAATTAATATGGTTAGAAATAAATTACCAAGGTGAAGGTAGGCTTTCATAAAATAATAATTGTTAAAACAAATATCCATAAAACACTCAAAGATTCCAAAAAAATAATTCGATGAGTTGATTTTCAGAAGAAAAAAATCATTATAATATCATCTTTTTTCTATGTTGTGTTTATTGATACTTTAATAGAATCGTTACATTATTGAAAATATAAGGGTTACTACCAAAACTACCCTTTCCTTCACCTATAAATGGGTAACATCTTCACCACTTCCAAAAAATATCATTAAAATTTCCTCTTTAAACTCTGCAGATTTTCTCTTACTAGAACCCTCTCCCATTAAAAAAATATCTTATTCCCTCATAATCATCCCAATCACTTCATATTCAAGGATACTACCAAGAAACATTCAGGTCCCCAACGTGAGTATTATCACTTCTTAGTTTTTCTTCTTAACTATAACTTTTAAAATATTATTGTAAACACACTAATATAATGATATTATTATAATTTATATAGTATAATACTTTTTTGTTAAGTGTATTGTTTTTTTAATCATATACCCAATCCATTTAGAAAAAAACGAGTTTACATGCATTGTACAGACTACCACTTCCATGAGGTAACATGTTTAATTTTCCATTACCAAATTAAAAATATGGATATAAGGATGGAATTAATGGATATATGTCATTTTTGGAATATAATTACGTTTTTTTATTAAAAATTATTCAACCTTTTAATGAATTATCCTCATTAATTTAATCATTTAAAATAGTCATACTAAGAGGGTAATATTTTTATTCATATTGTAAAATGTTTCAAATCCATTACTTATTCTTATAATTATATAAAATTAAGATATATAACACTAATAAACAATAATTAATATCATTATGCTTTTGGTATAATGATATTAGAAAAAACCATGTCATAATCCTTCCTTAAACAAGGGTATGTTCTTTTTTGGATCCGTTTAACCACCTAATTAAACAATACTAAGAATATAAATCATGAATGACTTTAGGAACATATTTATTGGTATAATATGATATGAATTTGTAAATAATAATTTATTTGGATATTTTATATCAATATTGAATTTATTAATTATAAAAATACACTATTATTATTAAGATTCACAGAAATATGCTTGTTATTGATTTTATATTCAAGGATAAATAATAAAAAACTCATTAAATGAATTTATAACATCATTAATAATTATAAATAATCCCTATAAGTAACTTTAATTACCTAATAATGAAGAAAATTTTAATAATGATGAATATGAATGTCCCTATTATAAAACTAGTACAAACAGTCAAGACTATAAACACCTGATGTCAAAAATAAGAATAATTAATGTATAGAATGACTATCTAAAAATATAATGAATTAAAATGGTTATAATTAATGTTTTTAATTAAGTAATTAAGATATACATGTTTTTAAACTAGAGTTTAATGTACACTCATGGAAGTTAGGATAAGATGTAAGGTTTTTTCATCTAAAATTCCTCTATTTGAAAGCTGTTTGGTATTATGCACTTGATTTCATTTATTTGGTGTATAAACATAATATTTGAGGTATCATGTCATAAATTTTATTTTGATAATGGTAGTTTATGTTTAATTTTATGAACTCTCTTTCAAAGGTCTTTGATTTAAATGTTTTTGAAATCATAAGTGTTTACTTGGTCTAAATTATCATTCTTTGAGACATAATATATTTTGTGCACCATGATTCTTTTGTATGGTGTATTCACATCCTATTTATATATACTTATTGTACTACTTATATTTCATGGGATTTAATATCCAAATCATGTTCCCCTATTCAAATGGATTATTTATTCAGTTGTTTCCCCAATAGTGAGGCTTTATGGAAACTCATTTGTTTCAATGAGTTGTAATCATTCTTTGATATTATTTCTTATAAGTTGGGTACATTCTACACTTTTATTGTATTATGTGGTATTCTATAATTTTTTTTTGGAATATACATTCCAACCACATAAACCCTTTGAAAAATATTTCTCACTTATTAAGATATGTTGAAACAATTTACTTTCTTTCACGATATATCTTATCATCTTGTTATTCTAGTATTGTATTAGCCATATACCCATTTCTCTATATATTGTAAACATGAAATTTTAAATAAATCATATTATATGATGTTCACCAAGAAATTATTCTATTCTATTGTCATGGTAAAATATATTTTCATTATAATACATATGTTTATTGGCATGTTGACTATGTATTATTTAAACATCCAACTTTTTCCTCTAGATGGGTTATGATCATGTTTTCCATTTTATTGACTTAGGGAAAAGTATTGAAATTATTTATTTTCCATTATATGGACAGATATAATTTTATTCATCAAGAGTTTCCTTGTGGAATTTTATGAAATATGTTCAAGAGTATTATGTTAAATATATTGAACTCAAACAAATGATGGGTAGGGCCTAACATTATATAGCCCCTCGATGCATCGATAGGTTTCTTGAGAAAAAATAGGTTTATATGTTTATTGTATTTTTACCCTATTAATAAAGATGTATTTACTAGGGTATCGATGAAAATTAATGTGTATTTTCATATGGACATGATAATATGTTTTTAATATATGATATTATACATTCTATTAGTATAATATTAGTATTATTGATATCCATGTTTTCATTTATTTTTATTGATATATTATTCTCTCCGTTTCTAGTTGATTATGGATTTATACTATTTACCTATTATTTTATATTATATTTTCCATATTTATTCCAAGATTGATTCAGTTATATTTTTTTTCCTTACTGGAAATTTTAGCTCAACCCTTCTATTGTTTTCATTTCCCCAACTTATATAGACAATTATTACATGTTATTTTATTAATGTGATAGATTGGATGGAATAATTTATGGGAGATGTTAAATAATTATCAAGAATTAACTAGTTTTATATATAATGGAAAATAATTTCTATTAGATATAAAGGGCATGGGATTTTCTAGTTTTTTATTTTTCCTAGTTCCCTAAAGCTATAAACCTAAAAATATTATTTAGATATAAGATACGCAATAATCATTATTGATTTTTTATTTAAGGATGGTCATATCTTGGATTTTATATTTGTTATAAAATCAAGGTCGTAAAGTATGTTTCTATGAGCACCAGATTTGGGAGAACGATTTTGGGGAATTACAACATGGTACTATTAAGAATAAATCAAACACATAAAGTTTCATTAAGATTTATTAGGGAATATATGTATCAGTTGAAACTAAGGAGATAAATAATTTTATATCCTTTAATTGCACACAAATTTTGGTCTCAACTAAACTCTCTCCCTTTATGACTAATAAAAATATGCGGTCAAAATATGTACCTTGTATTCTCCACTTTTAAAATGTTCTCCCCCTTCATGAAATAGATTATCCATCTTCATACCGCCCCCTAAAAATTAGTCCCCATTTGATAAGGATAAATGTTTCCAATATTAATCTTACCCTATGAAAAATAAATGCTTCCACTAAACTACTTAGAGTTAGAACTCTACCTTTGTAAAAATAACTTATGTGTGAGGGAAAAGGGTAGTCATAGGTACTTTTTTTGATACACTGAATCTAATAAAAATTAAAAAATATAAACCACACGATAATATAGGTAATAATATATCAAAATATAAAATATATATGTCAAATATTTGAATGGTATTATCTATAATTTAATAAGAATTCCACTAAATATTTATCATCTTTCTTAGTGTATGGAGTTAAGAATTTTATGAGAAATGCACTAATTTTTTAGAAAATATTATCTAATTTGATCCTTCAGAGGATTTTAATTTAACAACTTTGTTGGAATACTTTTTATTTCGTTGATTAGACATTTTTTATTAATATTGATAATATTTAGAACATTTAAAAATGGAAATTTTACTATTTTTCAAATATATACTGATAAATAAATATCCCTACATGTTTGAATTTATTTGGTCCCAAAATTCATGGGAACTTCATGAAAATGAATAATAAATATAAAAAATAAATTAAAATAGAAAAATGTACTTATATTAAAGTAAAACTGGAGGGTAACATGGTATTTAAAATATATATAAATATAGAAGTTAAAAAATAACAATAAATTTTTTATATTATGATATTATCACCCATCTATTTGGATCCTTATTAGCTTATAATTTCAAATCCATTTATCTTTATCCTTCTATATATTGTTAACTGATTTTTTTCATACCATCTTAATGGTACTTTTAGATCCTTTAACAATTAGGTAAGGATAAACTGGTAATCCAATGGTCGAGAAAGGATAATTTTCTAATTTCTCTATCAACTAGTCTTAGTATATAATGAAAAAACTGTCTAATCCATGCTTAATAATTTTATTAGATACATTCAATCAATGTGGATAAGAATAATTAGCAATTCCACCATTTTAAAAATTATTTTAGACAAAACATGTAAAAAGGAAAAATGGTAAGAAATACTAGTAAAAATGAAATAAGAAGAAATATTATTTTGAAAATAAATTTGAATGAGGAATTTAATAGATTAAGAGATAAATATGAAAATGATTTTAAGAATAAAAAACAATAATCTCTCAAAGAGTGAGTTTGAATGATACGAATTTTCTATTTATAGGCATATAATGAAATTTCTATAATCATGAGATAAATAATTCCTGAATAGGAAAATTAATTTCCATATAATATCTAATAGTTAAACTAAATTTATGAAGATCCAATGGTGAATATGAAAAAATTTCTAGTAATTTGGATTTTAAAAAAATAGATATAATTTTGAAAAACATAAAGAATCATTAAATATTGGAGACTCAATATTACATCATTGATTATGAATTATTATAAAATTTAATAGATATTACATAGTGATATTTCCAATTTTTATGTATTTGGATAGTGATATTCTCACTTGGTGTATGTTCTAAAGGGGTGATTTTTTCTCTACCTAATAAATATTTATGATGAGTGATGGAAAAGATGGATCTGGGAATCCATATCTTCATTGGTCTTCATAATCCATTTCAATTCCAAGTTATCTTTGATTTCCCCCAAGTATCAAATTATTTGAATTTCTGTTTATGAATATGTTATCCCAATAGATTTATCCCTCATTCTTTTAGAAATAACTAATTATATATTAGTACATTAGATTATTTTTTTGTGACATAAATTTATCTAAGGTTTTATTCTCTTCTAAAACTATATGATTTATATATTTTTTATAAATGAAGGGTTATTTTAAATTTACTTTCTATAGGATCCCTCTATAACATTATCATTTCTATAATTTGAGGTTTATTATCACAGTTTGAGAAATTTTGATAACATGATACCTTGATATTTCATGTACTAATTCCAAGAACATTAAATTATTGAGATTATTTTCCCTTAATTTTTTATAAATTATCTCCAAATTATATATAAGGTTGTTCATTTTAAAGATCCTAGTTTTGGAGTTGATTCCCTAGAAACAAAATACTTTATACTTTTGATTACAAAAATATTCAATGGCCTGAATATTAAAAAATATCTATTCACATGATGACCTTTATTTTTCAAAAAATTAACGTGTTAATTTCCTTAGATTATCTATCTCATTGAGAGGTTATATTTTTTCCCAATATAATGATAACCATGAAGTATTATGATAATATTATTAAAAATACGTATTATTGTCCAGATGAATTATATAAGATGGGACACAAAAAATGAGTGGATATCATGTATCAGATTCTTATAAGAGGAAGAATTTTCTACTCAAGAAATTTACCACTAGGTAATCATCATCGAGATGAATTTTTAATATTAAATTTAAAATTAATTCAAATCATGAATTATCTCATATTGATAATTTCTTATTTATTTTTGATCAATTTGATATCGTCTCTCATTTTGTGAGTCCACGTTTTGGTGGAAGAATCCAAAATAGGATTCCACTAGTGGAATCTACACATTATCCCTAAATCTGGTAACATATTCATTGGTATTGTAGGTGTTAGTATGGAGGAACTAAAAATATATTTCTATTCAAAAGTGAGTAGAATAATAATTCTATTTTATTTAAATAATTATATCATCTATTATCGTGATATTGAGAGGGAGGAGGATGATTATTCACATAAGATTGAGAGAAGTATCTACGTGTTCTTAAGAAAGTGTTATATAATTTCCCTCATTCATGAGGGTATTTTCTAGGGAGAATCCATTTTTATCAATAATTACCATTACCCTTTAAAATAATAAAATATAGACTATATGATTACGGTTAAATATTTAATGATCGTGTTAAGGCCCTTCGGTAAATATTTTATCTAATATATTATCCATTTAAATTATTATTATTAGTATTACTATTATTATATCTCATCACATGAGATAACTCACAAATATTTAAATATCAATTTTTAAATAAATAATGTAATATTTATTTAAATGATATTTTAAAAATATATTTCATTTCTATAATGATTTTAACTCAATATGTCAATCCTCCTCAACATTTATTAAACTATGAATAATAAATGTTTATTTAAATATATAAATATCATAATACTATCCATTTACTAAATAAATAAATATTATATACACTATATTGAAACTAATATTTATTTAATATTTTCATACTAAGGTAATTTATTTATTCACCTGGAGAGCATGTCTTCATCTTCTCTGAAGGATGAATCTTTAATAGATGAATCTGATAGATAATCATCAATGTATAAATTATAATGATATATATATATATATATTGTATATAGGATCCAAAATCCTTTTCTGAATTTTATTTTTTTAGAGATCTCACCATAGGATTTCATTTTCATTGAATTTTTTGATTTGATTTGTAGATCATCTACTTTTTCATTTTTTTAAGGATGTGTTGATGAGAATCATTAAAGTAGAAACTTCTAATTCACATATTATTTTGATTTTTGATTTGAAATGATAATTTATACAGAGTTTATCCATACTTCATTATGTTATATTAATAAATATTTTGATGTTACCTCAGGCTTCATCTAACCATATGAATTTTCATAGGACTTATTAAGTAAATATTTAATTTCAATTGTAGTATTTATCCTTGATGGATTCGTACAGAAACTATACTTAAGAAAATTCTAGAGTTCATGAGTAGTGTAAATAAATGAAATTATTTTTTCTTATATCACTATTCATTCTAGAGGATAGAATATTACTCACTAAAATATTTAAATGAAAATTATAAATTCCCCCAAAAATAGCAAGATTTATCTCCCTTATAAGAATATAATACGGTCACATAACTATAAGAAAACATGATATTATTATAAATATAATAAATTATTTAATCATAACCATCCAGTATCTAAAATCTATTCCATAAAAAAATGAGAAATATATAAAGAAGGCTTTACTAAAAATAAGTAATAAACCAAGACCAAAAATACGTAGGATTTTGATACTAATTTTTAGGTTTAGAAAAAGATTGGAAAATTACAAGAGTTAATTTTCCTATTTGATATTTTCTATTGACTAATTAGATTCATCAGTAGTTATAGATATTTTCTTAGATACAAATTAATCGTCCATAAAATTTGAAAGTGATAAACTTTGGTTAGAAATTTCAAGAGCATGAATTTAAATACTAAGAAACAAAACTCCCTTAATGAAAAATTCCTTCTTAAATAATAAATATGGGTAAAATAATAAAGAATATAATGGATAAATCATAGAATTAAATCACTAATTAATTCAAATCTATCTTATGAATTGACAGGACAGGGTATATCTAGGAAATTACATCCCATATTTTATAATCTAAGCCTTCCAATTTTGGATTACCTATTAAAGACGAGATATTAGAAAAAATAAAAAGTAGTAAATTTTAAAATCTATGTTTTCTAATGAATATTTTTTTAAAATTACCACCATAAAATATAAATGTAAATTATAAATGAATTTGTTTCTTTTTAAGAGTATAACCCAAACATTTATACAAATATTTAGAACACAGGTTGTTTAATTATGTATTTTTTAAGTATATTGGAAGTTTTTTTTTAAATGTTTTATTATAAAAAGTGGATCTTAGAGGACATGTGATATTTTTCCACATCTGATGAGACTGTGGGGTTTAAACACATGACAAAATGGTTAAAAGGATGTATCACCTAGAACTGACCTATGAACTATCCTTTTTCCATTTTCTTTACATTTTATATTTACATATATATCTTTTACTATATTCATGATTCTTTTTACATATATAGTTTTATAAATACAGTAATTTTTATCATCATAGTAATTAAGTCATTATAATATAATGGTTAACATAGTAAAATGTATGTTTTCAAAGTCATAAATTTGTAACATATTGAAAATATTTCCATATAATATTTCATTTAAAACATATTATGAATGGTTAAATATAATTTTTACAATAAAATAAAACATTGTCATGTATTTTTAATAATATTATAGATAATTTTATTTCTAAATTGGATTTATGAAATTCTATATATATATTTTTTTTATTCCAAAATATCATGCTCAAACATAAATTAAGAAGTTTTATAATAAAATAACAATATGAAATATTTAGTTTTTTATTTGAAAATGAGATTACTATTATGTATTATTTCTTATTACCATAAAATGGTTATAAATATTTGATAATTTATCTCTTAGAAAAGAAAATTAGTCATTTTCATATAATTTTGGTTATAGTGAATAAGTTTTTTATACCAAAACCGTTTTCTTTATTGTGTATTTAAATGAAAAATTCTACTTAATTAGACAAACAATTGCATAAAATGAAAAAAAAATTAATTTAAAAAACAATTATCAATCATATAATAAATAGGATATAATAGCGGACTTAAATGTAACCAATCATAACAAATGAAAAAATATATTCTAAAGAAATTAACTTTCCATGTGATATATGTTTTTATATAAAGGATAAATTTTTTAATTTTACAAATTTAATTTCATAAAAGGAATTATTTTTTGGAATAAAAATTACTAAAGTAAATTCTTGAAAATTGTTTATATTTATCTAAAAATGATTTTTACGTCAATAGTAAATATATAGTTTTCGTGAATACTATTACTTTTATGACACCATTGTGATGTAACCATGACTCAAAAAATTATGAAAACATTTTTTTGAAAAAAAATGTATTTAAAAATTAAAATAATTCATTTAAAATTATTAAGTCTAATTTATAAACCTATGTTTGAAATTTTTACCCCTGAATTTTATTTTATCCGAATAAAAACAATTTTTTTTCTTTACATTTAATGACATATTTCAATGATTACATTAAGTTTTGGAATAAATATATTGTAAAATGACCTTAGATATTTTAATTTTAAGAAAATAATTTTTTTTGGAATCATCCCTATAAAAAACATTGTTCTAAATGATTAAATAATCCGATAATTTATCCAAAAATACCCCTCCCCTTGACTATATAAACACACCCCCTCTACCCATTTATCATCGCTCTCAAAGTCCTTTTTTATGCCAAATATCATGAATCATACCTCTATACCCATAATCCTAAACATCCATAAGCTTCTTAAATTGACACAAACCCCTCCCCCAATTTTTTTAGCTTAATCAAAAGGAGGTGACTCAAGAGAAGGGTAAGTGTTCTTATTCCTAAACCTTTCACACTATTTTGAGATTGATTTTTCATGATATTTTTTTAAACAAAAATTAATATTATTAAGTCCTTTTATATTAATTTATTTATCATCCATTTGATCCATTTTTTATGATAGTTTACAAATTCACTCTCATTAAACCATTTTCAAAACCCATTATCATGTTGAAAGCAGGATTTTCTTAACCCTCTATTTAATTTTCTTATAAGGAATTATTTTGATATAAACACCATGGAAAATAAAATTAAAAAATTAAATTATTTTGTTTTAATTTTTTTATTGTTATTACTAACTATTATTGATAATATATTACCAATTTATTTGCATCAAATCCATTTCATAAGTAATTATTACATAAGAATGTGGGTTTTTCAAAAATCGGGTCTTTTGATTTCAATTATTCTATAAATATTTTCAAAAAACAATAAAATATATAAAAGTTACCATAAAATAGTATCTTTATTACAATATAATATTTTTATATAACTTCAAAATTTATTATTTCATTCCTTCTTTTAAACTATTTTCAAAACATTGCTCATTGTGTTAGTCTTATGTTACCTAAGTGAACTATGATGTTCTCTTAAAAATACCTCCATTGATATTCTTTAAAATTTATTTAATGATTGAGTTTAATATTATTATAAATTTTATTTCATATTTATGATTTATTAATTAAAAAATACCTATTTTAACATTGAAAATAAAATTATACAAACATGGGAATTTTTTACCGTTAAAAACTATCATATTGAGGATGAATCTTTGAATGGTAAATATTTCATAACATATTGAACTCTATAAATTATTTAATATTATGTAACATATAATATGACACTTATTTATTATATATAACCATTTGAATATGATCTTTTACCTATAAATAATACACCACAACAGTTTTGGAGACTATAAACCAGGAAACCTCAAAATGATCGATGTGAACTATACTAGTTTATTATGTGAATTAAAATTGAAAATAAGTGAATTGAAGTAATAGTGGTAATAAAATTAATAATAAATTTTTTCTTAATCAAATAAATAATTTACATAATTTTATTATCAAGTATGATAAGGAACTTATGACATTTTCTAGGATTTGAGGTAAGGTTTCTTTGTCTTAAGATCAATTCCTTGAGAAATGTTTTATATAATGCATCATAATTTATTTTATATAGTGTAAAAAATTCCCCATGGATTTGTTTTGGAAATATTATTTAATAAAATTAATTGTATTTATAAAACCATAACATATTATTTTTTCTAATGGATCTTGATTCAAGCATTACTAAATTTTTAATTGTTTTCCATCTCAATTTTCCTTCTTTGAGACATGTTTTGTATTGTGAAAGTATATTATTATAGAAGTTTTATATACTTATTATTTTATATAATTTTTATAATTATCTCTTTATTCATGTTATTTGAATTTTCATTCATGTTATCTCTTTAAAAGGGTTGAATTCAAAAGATAAAAAATTTATAAGGATTTATTTTAAGTATTTTACCCTTATTCCCTATATTCTCTTCATTGACTCACAAAAATGTTCATGAATGTTAATCATATTATCTAAATTTCATTTATTAAAAATTTTTGGTATTATTTTCTTCCTTAAATATTTAATTTCTATACCATAATTTGTTTGAAAGGGGTTATTTCCCGCTCATATATCATTTTGCTATTGTGTTCTCTATCCCTATCTATCTTTCTCTTGAATTCATTTTTCTCCTTCATGTATATGATCTTATATAAATGTGGTGTGTTTTAAATGAAATATATATGTGAGTAATGAACCATTAATAATTTTTTTTATCATTATCTATGCAAATATTTTCTTCTAATGCATTTTCCCTTATTGATACCCTTGTATACTTTCTCTCTTTGAAGGATGTTCACAATGATACTGATGCATCATTTGACTAGATAAATTATTAATGAAACTATATTCCTTTAATTGTATATGGTTTAACTAACTCATAGTTAATTATAATGATAAATTATTATTTACCAATAACGTTACTTAATTTAATTGGATACCTATTTCATTTCCACAGGGTTATCATGTTATGATTATTGATGGATTTATGTATTTTTTTCTTATATAGAACACATATAAATGTAAATATTAGAATGTTAATGTTTGGAAAAAAAGTATATATCTCTCCAATGCATTGGGTAAAGCTTGATACCTCATGATATAACTATGGTAAATGAGTTTTGATTCTCGGTCCACCATGGGAAATAGATTGTGATGCCCGATCCACTAAGAGAAAAAATTTGCGGCACTTGTTCCACAAATGGAAATAGGTTGGGATTCTTAATACACTATGTTATTATTCCTTGGAAGAGACCCATGACCTATTCTAATGATGAAATGTCTTATGTTTTTTCCATATTCCTATTATCTTAATGATTAACATATGAAAAATTTTATATTATTCTAAGTTTGAGTGATTGATTACATGTTACAATTATTAACTCCCATGAAATGACAAAACATTTTATTCCATTTTTTAGGAATATTCTCTCAATATTATGTTTAGTATTTTCTATGACTTAATCATTTAATCATTCCGTTTAACAAATGATCACTCCTCTGATTTTTTAATGATATATTGTCTCGTTGTAATTGTTTTACCCATTACTGAGCATTTGAGATCACACTTTTCTTATGTTTCCCTATTTCCCCAAATGAGCATAGGTGTTAAAGAGTGTTTTATCAGTTTATAGGTGGTGTTTAATGAATGATTAAGTTATATTTTATGGTATTGTTTAGTTTGATGATTTATTATGTACCTAGTTTCAAAAGATTTTGATCTTTGGATCTTGGGTGTTGGATGTAGTTGAAGTGATATATTAAAATTTTGTATGATTAGTAATAGATTTGGAAGTATGAGTCTGGGGCATCACTGTTGGTATCAGATCATAGTTTGTATATTTTTAGGAATAATGATTCTGAATATTTGGGTATAGATCCATAGATAGATAAACATTTTATGTAGTGTAATATGTAATGTATAACTAATAAGACCACATAGTATTAATATAGATAACATTTATCCTCATAATTGAGTTTATTAATGTGGTTCACGTAAATAATCGTAGGAATTAACAAGTGTATATCAATGAGTAAAATTTAGAGGATGAAATTTATTTATGGGGGTATAATATAACCTTCCATTTTTCAATTAATATTTTTATAAATATTTTTTTATTAATATATAAATTAAATTTTTAAATGAATTTATTTATTTTTAACACTATAAACCCAAAATTTATACACATATTTAGCACCCACGTTGTTTGATTATATATTTTTCATTTATAATGGTATTTCTTCATTAAAACGTTTTATTTTCAAAAGTAAAACTTTTGGGATGGGAAAGAGCCAATCATATCTAGTGAGGCTATAGGGATCAGATCCACATCTAAAGGGTGACAAGGTTTGAACACTTATAACTAGACTATAGGTAGACTTGTAAATATTTTATATCATAATTATATATTTGTATATCTATTTTGATATATTCATGATCCTTTTTACATATATAGTTCTATAAATACATTAAATTTTATCATCATAGTAATTATGTTGTTATAATCAAATGGTTACCATAGTATGATAAATCTTTTCAATGTAAATAAAGTTAAAACTTATTGAAAATAATTTCATAAGAATTTTTATGTAAAAAATATAATGAATTGTTAAAAATAATTATATAAACTAAAATAAAAAATATAATTCGTTTTTAATTATATTATAGCTAATTTAATTTCAAAATAGATTATATCACATTCTATGTATATTTGTTTTGTAAAATATAACCCTTTCAAAGGTTAATTTTCATATTTTGTAATATAATAAAATTATTTAATAATTAATATTTTATTTTAGATGTATTTCCTAATATGTATATTATATTATTATCAAAAGATGATTATAAAAATTTGATGATGTAGTTTTTAGAAAAGTAAAATGGTTATTAACATATAATTTTGACCATAGTGTAAAATGTCTGTTACATTAAAATCATTTTATCAATTGTGTATTTAATAGATAAATTCTAAAACATTAGAAAAATAATTTTAAAACTATAAATTTTTTACATGTAAAATAATTAATTATTAATCATGTAATAATTATGGTATAATAACATATATAAAAGCTACCAATCATAACAAAATAAATATTTTATATTCTAAATAAATTGATTTTCCAAGTAATATATGTTTTATTTTGAAGATATGTTTCCAAATTTATGAAATTTAATTTTATAAAAATGATTTAATTTTTTGAAACATCACATAAAAAAAATGTATAAGGGTTAGTTTTTGAGATTTTTCTAAGTTGTTTATTTTTTTTTAAATAGTAAAAATACAGTTCTTGTAAATACCATTTTTTATGAAATCATTATTATATGAGAATGACATAAATATTTATGAAACTATTTTCTCAATAAAAATTTTATTTCAAGATTAAAATAATTTATTTAAAATTATTAATTTTTAATTATAAATCTATGTAAAAAAAATTTAATTATATGTTATATTTTATTCAAATACAAACTATTTTTGAATTTTTAACGTTATTGATGTGGTTTAATGATTCCATTCAAATTTATCATTGTTATAATTTCAAATAAACTTCATATTTTTAATCATAATCTGATAAAAAATTGGAATCATCTCCATTAAAATTTATATGTCCCAAATGTTAAAATAATCAAATACTTTATTCAAAAGTATCACTCCTCCTTTACAATATAAACACACCACCTCTACCCATTACTCATTACTCTTATAATCCTATATTTTGACAAATATATACCAAAATACCTCTCTAAACATACATAATCATGTTACTAAGTGTTTTTACTTGACAAATAACCCCTTCTGTCGAAGGCATTAACCTCAATTGAAAGGATGAGACTCAAGAGCAAGGTAAGGGTTCTTATTCCAAAACCTTCCACTTTCTTTTTAGATTAATTTATCATAGAATATTTTTAAAAAAATCATATTCTAAAATATATATATATATATATATCCATTTATTTTTAATCTATTTGACCCATTTTTGTTAGATTTTATTAATTCCCTCTAAACAATCCATTTTAATAACTCGTTACTATGTTAAAATAATAGTATTTTTTAATCCTCAATATTTGTTTATTATATGGAACTCTTTTTATATAGACTATATGAACATTAAATTTAATAAACTTCCATGATTTAATTTTCACTTTATTATCATTATTATGAACTCTTATTGATAATATATTACCATTTGTTTCTCATTAATCCCATTTAATAATTCATTATTACATCGACATACAGATTTTTCAAAATAGGGGTCTTTTAGTTTTAATTATTATATAAATATTTTCAATAACAAAGGAAATATATAAAATTAAGATTAAAATGGTATATTTATTATAATATATTTATTTTTTATGAAATTATAATATTTATTAGATTTTTTATATTTTAAACCATTTTGAAAACATCACTCACTATTGTATTTTTATGTTTCCTAATTGATATATGATGATTTATTAAACATTTATCCTCTATGTATTTTTTTATGAAAATTGATTAATGAATATAATATTAATATACATTTAATTTAATTCTTAAGATTCTATAATGTTAATATAAGGACCCGGCCTTAAAACATTACATAATCTTGAATTAAATGAATAACTCACATTAAGGATATTTTCAGGTTTAGAGTTTTAGAGATTTAGGCCATAACTATTACATTACAACATGAATATTATAAGAAGACACTACTACTGAGTATCCATTTTTTTCAGAAAATAAAAACACTTAAAAAGAAATATGTCTAGTTCCATGTTTTAGATATCTTGAATTTTCCTTGATCCCATCCTTGACCCTATTCATCTTTAAGTCCTGTGGAAAACATTTCAAAAACATGGGATGAGCATAAAAATCTCAGTAAGGGTTATAAAATGAGGAAGGAAAACATTAGCCCATCAATAAATACAAATCAATGAAACCAATACTTTTCAATCATAACACACCTTACAAAATCATAAGATTTATGAATAACACATAGAAATTATAAATCATAAAGGTAACTTATGGAATTCATGACATACTTACATTGTAGCTATCACAACTACATAAGGAGTCACATTTGGAATACCCATCACAGTATATTCCCTAAATCACTTAGGAGAAGAATTCACATTTACCTCTGTCACGTTACCCAAGGCATTGGAGAGCTATCTCGGGCTCACCCGCCCTAGGTTTATCACGGAACCAACCATATACGTAAACAATGCCCAATAATCATAACATAACACATAAAACAAGCATAAAATAAACAGAAAATTTCCACAATACAATCACAATATATCATATCAAGATATTTAAATAAACAATGCTTTATCAAACCATTTTCATAACCATTTAAAACATTTAATAAATAGATTTTTGAATCCAAGTGTCCCATACCACTTTGAAGATTTTAGAGAAATTAATATTTTAAAACATTAATGTCCATATAAATAAATCCCAAAATCCATTTTTAAAACATGTACATTGATGATAAATATTTAGAAGAATAAATCTTTAAAACATTTAAAACGATATTTTAGTTAAAGTGTTTTTAACAAAATGAAAGACGCTTGAATACAAATAATTGAGGAATTAAATTTAATAATAACTTTATAATATCATGAAAATAAAATGATTCATGATATAATATGTCAAAGGATAGTATATACACCATATAAGAGTGAATTGGTGCATAAAAATAATGAAGTCTCAATGGAATGTAAATTGAGACGCAATCCCTTATAAAGACGGTATCTTTAGATTAAGGATAAATCAATGACATAATTTATGTGTGACAAATATAAATACACCCAATATAAGTGGAATTTAATTGTAAGACAATCATAGGTCATTCAAACATATTTATAGCACGACATAATCAACAAGTAAAATTTTAACCCAAAGAATTGAAATTGGGTTAAGAAGTCCCTTTACAAAAATTTGACAGCCTAACGGCATCACTTTAAATTCAGAAAATGAGTTTATGAGATAAAAAGGGTATCTCATCACATGTACATAAAATTTACATCAATAAGTAAATATAATAACATATACCTACATAAGAAGATGTAAATTAAAAGAGATAACAAAAAGAAGTCTTTTTAAAAGAGGAGGGTGAAAGGTTCCCTTATCGATTTGGTAACTTTCAAAACATACACCACATGAAAGAAGGTTCATAAAATGAGGATGTAATTACCCATAAATTAAATTTTATTACACAAGGAATACATTCATGGTCAGTACATACACCACATGCAATAAATAAGTGGTGAACAATGGAAATCTCATGGATTTGAAAGTGAGATAAGAAAATCCCTTACAAAATTTCGGCAGCCTGACGACGCCACTTAAAAATTCATAAAATTAATTTATGAGAGTAAGAGAGGGTATCTCATCATATGAAAATAAAAATTTCAGTATGTTTAATTTAAAATAACATCCTCCAACATAAGAACATGGAGCATAAATGAAATTACATAAAAGAGAGTACTTGAAAAGAAAGAGAGAGGTCAGATCCCTTACCTCGTGTCCGAATTGACTCGATCATTCCTAAATCTCCTGAATAATAAAATAATGTTAATTTATACTTGATTAAGAACCTTTTTCAAGTTTATTATTCCTTTTATATAACTTATTACCATGTTATAAAAATTATGTAATCATTTATGTTAATACTGTTTGTTTTGTCGATATTTGGTACTTGAGTCAAAAATGGACTTCTTATAATTACATGTTGTTCATGTGGTCAAAGTTTCATTATATCCAGAATTATATTTATGATTTATATATCATATATATCATATATATCCATTATATACATGTATTTATAATATTACATGACATTTAGAGGTAAGAAATGAAATTAACTGTTCATGGAGATGGTAAGCCGTACGTACGCATGAATGCCACTATCATTTATATTTCTTATTTTAATGGAAATATAATATATGATATATAGGTATATTAAAATTAAAATATAATATCATATATAATATCATTAACTCCAACATTTATACATCCCACATAAGGCATTAACGAATCAAATCACTTTGAGGGGGAGGTAGTCCGCACTTCCTCAGATGAGATTATCGTATTTACCCACTATAGAAACCATAAAGGCATAATAAAAATGGGAAGTAAAGAAGAATAAGTACATCATTAAGATAATATATATCATATATAAATATAGTTCCATCATAATGGCCACCATGAGATGCGGTAAGATGTAATTGAACAATCATCATTTTGTGAGGCGTTAGTTTTCCATCCACAGAAACATTCTGTTCTTCATCCATTGGATGGAGGTGTGTGTAAGTGTAGTTTGAATACTTCTCATAACAATATCCTAGTATATTGAGGATACTGGTGTTGTTACAAAAGAAATTAAATAAAAAGAGTTTAGGGGTTGGAGAAGTAAAATAAAAGAAAACAATTTAAGAGAAACTGTTACCTTTAATTTGGGTAACTCCCTTTGGTTTGAACCAAAGGACTTCTTGAAGTGCCTTCTGCCTAAGTTAAGGCTTCTAAGAAGATGGTAGGTAAGTTTAAAGCTTAATTGGGCAGATTTTGGACGATCCAAATGGCTTGAGAGGTATGAGGAATTGGTTAGAAGTGGTCTCCATTTATAAGGGGGAGGAGGGGCTCTTTAGGAAAGTGTGCAACTATTATTTTATTATATAATGATATTCGGTTTCTAATGGTCCAAAAATAATTAGGGTCGAAGATAAGATGATTCTTGGTATAGATAAAATCATCCAATCATAATTTGACATGTTTTGGATAATATTTTAATCATTATAATCTTATTTATTTTAATCATTTATTAATGTGGTAAATACTGAATCATTATTGGGTCATAAATAAATTAATTTATTCTATGTCTAAAAATTATAATAAAAATATTATCTTGTATTATATCTTTTTACCTTTCCATATAATATTTATAGTCTAAAATAGTACTTATATAACACCATATAAAAATTAATTACTAAAAGAGTTTTTTTAATGTCAATTTTTTCTTTACATTAAATTAATTAATCTAAATTGTCATTTTCACTCCCAAGTGGATCAATGGGGTCCCAAAATCGACCCAAATATTCCCATGGTCGTTAATGACTCAACCAATAAGGTTTGGACAAGTGTTAAGGTAATTTTGAATTATTATAATATTCTCTTAACCTTGAATTACCTTATTTACCTTTAACCGCGTTAAATAAAAGTCAAAAGTTACTATTCACCAAAAAATTATTTTCATCTTAATGAACTACATTTTACTTCTTGATAATAACCATGTATGTCGGATTTTTGAAATTCAACTCACAGAAGTGGTAAAATTTCATTTAAATGAAAATGTCTGTTTTTTAACTACCACTAAGTGGTTTCACTATTCATCAAAAATTGAAGTTTTTCAGAAAAATACCAAAAATTCAACCTAAGAATTATTTGATATTAAAAATTCAAAATTGATGTCTATTTTTAAAAATTCAAAACATAGAATTCTAATTAATTAATTTAAAAATTAATTCCCACTGTTAAAACAAATAGCGTGTTTTTAGGATACAATAACTATCAAAAGATTGATACTTGTTTATGTCCAATTTCAAAGTGAAAATAATTCCAAAGACCGACATTGGATTAAATGGTAAAATTATATTTTAATTTCACTTTAAAACCAATTAAAAATATAATCTATCCATATAAATAAATTAGATTAAAAGGCACTTTTGAATTAAAATACAATATTTTTCAATATTCATTAAAAAATAAACATTATCAGGAAAATACCAAAAAATTACCCAAAGTAAATTTTTATGTCCCCATTATAAAAAAAAATTATTTGGTCAATTAGAATAAATTAAAGTGACAAAAACTATATTTAAAGAGGGTTCGCCATTAAAAATCTCTAAATCGACCTTTTAATGTAAATTATGCTTAAAATTAGATTTATTCACATTTTAAGCCTCTAACATTTATTTTATAAATGTAAATACATTTGAAAAACATGTATAATCATATTGTAGTTAGTTTGTTTCATTCCCACCAATACAATGGCTAGGAGTTAACTACTTTATAAAATAATAATATTATATTATTAGTGTGCAATGTAAGATTTCAAAGGAACCCGTTGTTGTGTATTGGGTACGCTATCGAACATAGCAAACCTTTAAAAGTTAAATTTATATTTAATTCAAAAATATTAATAAATATGAAAATTTCATATTCTTTATTTTCCTGGGATGTTACATCCTTCCGCCCTTTTGGGAATTGCATCCTTGCAATTTTAAAATTTGGCTCGGAAACATCATTGAAAGTTCCACATCGGAAAAAGAGTCAATAAAATTATCACATTAAAATAAATAAAGATATATATAAAGGTCACTTGAGAAAACTCATAATTGGTTTCCATGTAGGAAAACATGGATATGGAAGAAAAACTAACTCTCGTAGATTAATAGAGAGTGATAGAGGAATTGATCAGAGAAAGTTAACTACCACAATACCATGAATTTGTGGTTGGGTAAATGTATGATGATAAAAGAGAGGATATAACACTTTTTTTCAAGATCATTTTCATAGAGTTGAATAATTTTTTTAATAACTAGAATAAGATTTTAAAGAAATATACTTACTTGTCATGTACAGTTTCATCCTTTAATAAAATTATACCACAAACTCATCTTTTCTCCAATCGATGAATATTCAAGATGACTTGTTCACATTAAAAGTGCTATAATAAATTTCTAGAGAATTTCATAATCCAAAAAATATGAACTATGAATTTCCCTTGTCTTTAGAAATTAACCAAAACCGAAATTTCTTGTACAAGATCAGATAATCCCCAAAAGGATAATCCTTTATAAAAAGAAATATTACTCTTAATCTCCAAAATTCAACAAAAAGAACCCAAGGTTCAAGAAACACCATTAAATAAACTACTATCCATAAAATTCTCCAAAGTAATCCAAACTAAGGATGAAACCCACATCTCTGAAGGATTAATCACATAGTCTTCCAAGGTAAATCTTAACATTTATCTCCAAATAACATCAGTTACTCTAAAAGTCTCATACTGAAAAATAATTAACCTAATCACATATCCTCCATGATAGGTTAATAATTTCCATAGATACCCCAAAATCAACTTATTCCTAATTCATAAGATTATATAACTAAAAAGAATTATTCATACTAACCAGGGACTTCACGTAGTCCAGTGGTAGGCGATAAATACTGGTCGCACATTGGTTGTGGGTTCGATTCCCGCAGCTTCGTCCGACGCGACGGGTTGTCACACGTTTTGCGTGTTGTCCCTTTTCAAAAACTAAATAATTTTATAACATTCCCAAAAAATATATAAATTCATCAAAAATAACCATAACATATTTTAACCACAAAGGTTATCTAATAACTTTCGTTTTTCATCCCAATATGTATTAACAGGTAATTTCCTCAAAATCAAAGATCATATAAACCCAAATGGTTCTTTATAAATACAAACACAAAAAAGAATATTTATTACATGAATAAAATTTTCATATATCAATCTTCAGGGTTACACATACTATAAAGAGTCTTCTAATGTAATCTCATCATCAAAAGAGCCTTAATACTTTTAAGCATTTCACCATCCTGAAATCTACCATAACTCTTGAATCCCTTATATGTTTACCTCTTAATCATTCAACATTCTTCATGATCCATTAACCATTCTTTACTAACTTATTCTGAAATACTTCTTTCATACATAAAAAATCATGAATCATATCCTAAGATTTCAATAATAAGAAAACATATGTTAAGAAATAATCCATACCTTTCATTGGTCATTTTCAGTTTATTCATCCTCAATTAGAATGGTATTAGGTATTGGTAAACAAATATTTGTACGATCTTGGTGATCCCATTCCCGAAACTTCTTTATAGAACATGTGTTTGCATAATGATCGTGCTCACCACATTTAAAACATTCAATTGATCCCTCGGAAAGGACTTATTTCCCTTTCCTAGAGTCAACTAGATGCTTCCTTTTTCCATGGTAGGTTCTTTCTTTATGACCTTCATTTCCACATCTATAGCATCTTTTTGTACCTTTGAAACATTTTCCTATGTGTTTCTTCCCACATCTTTGACACATAGGTTTTTGAACATACTTACCTTTATTATTATTACCTGATCATCCGTAGGGATTGGTTTCTCAGATATATGATGTCTTATAAAAATCACTAAGGTTCAGGTGGTCAATCATGACTCCAGATAGTTGGTTGAGAATAAACTCAAGAGTTCTCATTGCAGCTCCTATATCATTCAGCTGCTCATTCAGAAAACTGTCATAGTTTTCTTCACATCCACTATTACTTTGGTGCCTTCTAGATCCAGCCATTTACTATAACCAAAAAGGTCAGTGTGAGTATATCAGTAAAATCATCAAATAATATCTTATGAGGAGGTTAAACACTAAGATATACTTATTCATGTTATCTTAAACTCATTCAATTTATAAAAATAACTATGACTCTTTCTAAAATCCTAACCATTATGGTAATGTCTCTTATGCTTAAATTGTACCTTAACCTCTAAAGTTATCTAAACCAACCTCTAATACCAACTATAAGGACCTGGCCTTAAAACATTACATAATCTTGAATTAAACGAATAATTAACATTGAGGATCTTTTCAGGTTTAGAGTTTTAGAGATTTAGGCCATAACTATTACATTACAACATGAATATTACAAGAAGACACTACTACTCAGTATCCAGTTTTTCATTAAATATAAACTCTTAAAAAGAAACATGTCTAGTTCCATGTTTTAGATAGCTAGACTTTTCCTTGATCCCATCCTTGACCCTATTCATCTTTATGTCCGGTGGAAAAATTTTCAAAAACATGGGATGAGCATAAAAATCTCAGTAAGGGTTATAAAATGAGGAAGGAAAACATTAGCCCATAAATAAATACAAATCAATGAAACCAATACTTTTCAATCATAACACACCTTACAAAATCCTAAGATTTATGAATAACACATAGAAATCATAAATCAAAAAGGTAACTTATGGAATTCATAACAAACATACATTGTAGCTATCACAGCTACATAGGGAGTCACATTTGGAATACCCATCATAGTATATTATCTAAATCTCTTAGGAGAAACATTCACGTTTACCTCTGTCACGTTACCCAATGCATTGGAGAGCTATCTCAGGCTCACCCGCCCTATGTTTATCATAGAACCAACCATATGCGTAAACAATTCCCAATAACCATAACATAACACATAAAACAAGCATAAAGGAAAGATAAAATTTCTACATTCCAATCACAATATATCATATCAAGATATTGAAATAAACAATGCTTTATCAAACCATTTTCATAACCATTTAAAACATTTAATAAATAGATTTTTGAATCAAAGTGTCCCATACCACTTTGAAGATTTTAAAGAAATTAACATTTTAAAATATTAATGTCCATATAAATAAATCCCAAAAACATTTTGAAAACATGAACATTGATGATAAATATTTATAAGAATAAATCTTTAAAGCAATTAAAAAGATATTTTAGTTAAAGAGTTTTTAACAAAATGAGAGATGCTTGAATACAAATAATTGAGGAATACAATTTAATAATAACTGTATAATATCATTGGAATTAAAGGATTCATGATATAATATGTCAAAGGATAGTATATACACTATATAAGAGTGAATTGGTGCATAAAAATAATGAAGTCTCAATGGAATGTAAATTGAGACGCAATCCCTTATAAAGACGGTATCCTTAGATTAAGGATAAATCAATGACATAATTTATGTGTGACAAATATAAATACACCCAATATAAGTGGATATTAATTTTAAAACTATAATAGTTCATTCACACATATTTATAGCACGACATAATCAACAAGTAGAAGTTTAATCCGAAGAATTGAAATTGGGTTAAGAAGTCCCTTTACAAAAATTCGACAGCCTAACGGCGTCACTTTAAAATTCAGAAAATGAGTTTATGAGATAAAAAGGGTATCTCATTACATGTACATAAAATTTACATCAATAAGGATATAGAAGAACATATCCCAACATAATAAGATGTAAATTAAAATACATTACAAAAAGAAGTATTTTAAAAAGAGGAGGGTGAAAGGTTCCCTTATCGATTTGGTAACTTTCGAAACATACACCACATGAAAGAAGGATCATAAAATGAGGATGTAATTACCCATAAATTAAAGTGTATTATAAATTAAATACATTCATGGTAAGTAGATACACCACATGAAATAAATAAGTGGTGAACAATGGAAGTCTCACAGATTTGAAAGTGAGATATGAAAATCCCTTACAAAAATTCGGCAGCCTAACAACGCCACATAAAAATTCTTAAAATTAATTGATGATAGTAAGAGAGGGTATATCATCATATGAAAATAAAAATTACAGTATGTTTAATATAAAATAACATCCTCTAACATAAGAACATTGAGCATAAATGAAATGACATAAAAGAGAGTACTTGAAAAGAAAGAGAGAGGCCAGATCCCTTACATCGTGTCCGACATGACTCGATCGTTCCTTAATCTCCTGAATAATAAACTAAAGTTAATTTCTAATTTATTAAGAACATTTTTCAAGTTTATTATTCCTTTTATATCACTTATTACTGTGTTATAAACATTATGTAATCATTTAATTTCATAATGTTCGTTTTGTCGATATTTGGTACTTGAGTCAAAAATGGACTTCTTATAATTACATGTTGTTCATGTGGTAAAAGTTTCATTATATCCAGAATGATATTCATGATTTATATATCATATATATCAAATATATCCAGTATATATGTTTATTTATAATAGTACATCACATTTAGAGGTAAGAAATGAAATGCACCGCTCATGGAGACGGTAAGTCGTACGTACGCATGAACGCTACTTTCATTTCTATTTCTTTTTTTAATGGAAATAAAACATAATTATACATAGTTATATTATAATTCCAATATAATATCATATATAATATCATTAACTCCATCCTTTATACATCCCACATAAGGCATTAACGAATCAAATAACTTTGAGGGGGCGGTAGTCCGCACTTCCTCAAATGAGATTATCGTATTTACCCACTATGGAAACCATAAAGGAATAATATAAATGGGAAGTACAGAAGCATAAGGAAATCATAAACATAATATATATCATATATAAATACAGTTCCATCATAATGGTCACCATGAGAGGCGGTAAGATGTAATTGAACAATCATCGTTTCGTGAGTCGTTAGTTTTCCATCCACAGAAACATTGTGTTATTCATCCATTAGATGGAGGTGTGTGTAATTGTAGTGTGAATCCTTCTCATAAAAACATCCTAGTATATTGAGGATACTGGTGTTGTTACAAAATAAAGTAAATAAAAATATTTTAGGGGTTGGAGAAGTAAAATAAAAAAAACAATTTAAGAGAAACTTTTACCTTTAATTTGGGTAACTCCCTTTGGTTTGAACCAAAGGACTTCTTGAAGTGCCTTCTGCCTAAGGTAAGTCTTCTAAGAGGAGGGGAGGGAAGTTGATAGATTAATTGGGCAGAGTTTGGACAATCCAAATGGCTTGAGAGGTGTGAGGAATTGGTTAGAAGTGGTCTGCTTTTATAAGGTAGAGGAGGGGCTGTTTAGGAAAGTGTGAGACTATTATTTTATTATATAATGATATTCGGTTTCTAATGGTCCAAAAATCATTAAGTTCAAAGATATGATGAGTCATGGTCTAAATAAAATCATCTAATCGGAATTGGACATGTTTTGGATAATATTTTAATCATTATAATCTTATTTATTTTAATCATTTATTAATGAGGTAAATACCACCACATTATTGTGTCATAAATAAATTAATTTATTTGATGTCTAAAAATTATAAAAAAAAAAATACTATCTTGTAGGAACTCTTTTTATATTTTTAATGAATATTTATAGTCAAAAATAAAACTTATATAACACCATATAAAAATTAATTACTAAAAGAGTTTTGTTAATGTCAATTTTGTCTTCACATTAAATTAATTAATCTAAATTGTCATTTTCACACCCAAGTGGATCAATGGGGTCCCAAAATCGACCCAAAGATTCCCATGTTCATTAATGACTCAACCAATAAGGTTCGGATAAGGGTTAAGGTAATTTTTAATTATTATTATATTCATTTAACCTTGATTTAACTTATTTTCCTTTAACCGCGATAAATAAAAGTCAAAAGTTACTATTCACCAAAAAATTATTTTCATCTTAATGAAGCACATTTTACTTCTTGATAACAACCATGTATGTCAGATTTTTGAAATTCAATTCACAGAAGTGGTAAATTTTCATTTAAATGAAAAGACTAATTTTTAACTACCACTATGTGGTTTCACTATTCATCAAAAATTGAAGTTTTTCAGAAAAATACCAAAAATTTAAACCTAAGCATTATTTGATATTCTGAATTAAAAATTGATGTCTATTTTTCCAAATTCAAAACATAGAAGTGGCATTAATTAATTTAAAAATTAATTCCCGCTGTTAAAACAAATAGCGTGTTTTTAAGAAACCATAACTATCAAAAGATCGATACTTGTTTATGTCTAATTTCAAAGTAAAATTAATTCCAATGACCAACATTGGATTAAATGGTAAAAATATATTTCAATTTAACTTTAAAACCAATTAAAAAGATAATCTATCCATATAAATAAATTAGATTAAAAGGCACTTTTGAAATAAAATACAATATTTTTAAGTATTCATTAAAAATGAACTTTATCAGAAAAATACCAAAAAATTACCCAAAGTAAATTTTGATTTCCCCATTATAAATGAAGGATTTTATTTGGTCAATTAGAATGTATTAAAGTGACCAAAACTACATTTAAAGAGGGTTCTCCATTAAAAGGCTGTAAATCGACCTTTTAATGTAAATTATGCTTAAAATTAGATTTATTCACATTTTAAGCCTCTAACATTTATTGTATAAATTTAAATACATTTGAAAAACATGTATAATCATATTGTATTTATTTTTGTTCATTCCCACCAATACAATGGCTAGGATTTAACTACCATATAAAATAATAATATTATATTATTAGTGTGCAATGTAAGATTTCAAAGGAACCCGTTGTTGCGTATCGGGTATGCTATCGAACATAGAAACCCTTTAAAAGTAAAATTTATATTTAATTCAAAAATATTAATAAATATGAAAATTTCATATTCTTTATTTTCCTGGGATGTTACAGTTAAAATGTATAATCATATCATTGAAATTAAAATTAAGCAAACAGAGACATTTTTTATTGTAAAAAAAAAGATTATCAAGCATGAGTGTTTGAAAGGAGACTATTCTATAACCTATTAAACTCCAAATTTTTTAGAAAATAATTAAACAAATATATTGAATATTTTTTAGTTTAAGGAACTTTTTTAATATAACATTTTCCTAAAAAAATACACTACAATGATTTTGGAGACTATGAACAGAGAAACCGAAAAATTATCAATGAAAACTACATTAATTAATTAAATAGATTAAAAATTATAATAAGTTAATTAAAAATAATAGTATTAATTAAATTAAAGTTAAAAATTTTATTAATAAAGAAAATAATTGACATAATTTTATTATTCTGGATGATAAAGAACATGAGAAGAAAGTCAGGATATGAGGTAAGGATCCTTTGTCACAATTTCAATTCATTAAGTCATGTTTCGTATCATGCATCATGATTTATATAATATGGTGAAAATAATAACACATGAATTTATTTTGATATATTCTTTGATGAAAATCATGGGATTTAAAAAATCATATTATTTCTTCTAATGTCTCTAGATTCAAGCATTACTAAAAGCTTAAAATTTTCCATCTCAATTTTCCTTCTTGAAAATATGTTTTATATTATAAAGTTATCATATTATATAAGGTTTATATATACCCCATTTGAAATAATATATCAGGATTATATATTTATTTATTGAATTTAATGTTTTATTTATTGTCTTTATTTAATGTTTTTTTGATTCAGAAGATACAAAATAATTAACGGTTTATTTTCAAATATTATTCCATTATTCTGTATATTCTCTTGGATGAGTCATGTAAAAATTCTTGAATATTTATCATATTGTATTACCATAATTTTTATGAATATATGGTCTTATTTCCTCCATTAAAGATTCATTCTCAATAACATACTTTTTAAAAATGGGGTTCTTTCCCACATATCTTGAATCTTTCAATAATGTTCTCTAAAACTCTATATGATCCAATTGAATTATTTTTTCTCCTTCTTGTACATGTTTATAGATACATGTGGTGTATTTGAAAATAAATATATATGTCAAAAATGATACATAACTACTACTTTCATATCAAAAACTATGCATAAACTTTCCCCTAATCTTTTTCCCATGTGGATAGCCTTGTATACCTTCTTTGTTTGAAGGGTGTTCATCAAGATACCCATATATAAATTGACTAGGGAAATTATTGAATAAGAAATATACCAATAATTCTATATGTTTTAAATACATCAAAGTTCAAAAAGTGTACAGGGATCGTTAATATACCATTGATTGGGGGTGAATTAGTGGTCTACTATTTTTATAAATTCTTTAAATTTTGATTCAACCTTTGTGACTGATTAAAGTATTCATCCCTCATATTTATACTTGACCTCACCCTATAAAAATAACAACAAATAAATCATAGCACATAGGTTTTTACAATGTTTGGTACAAAGACATACTCCATTCCATTTTGGTTAAACCCCCCAACACATATTCTCTACTATATCATAAGGTGATTGAAATAGTTATAATTTAGAAACCATAATTACAAACTGGTTATACTCCCCAGTTTTAAACAGCCTTCATAGGTTGGTTAGACCCCCAAATTAACCTTCTTCACAGTGATTGGTTAGACCATTTAATAACAATCTTTAGTAATTGGTTAGACACCAAGTTGTATCATTCAATTTCAGATGATTTTATCCACTATCAAAATATCGATTGATGATCCCCCTCTAAAAGATTATTGGATCACAATGACTTGACTACAACTTTGGGTACCTCTAAACAGATTTTGGACATTCTCAAATAATATATGATAACTTTATATAATTATAATCCGTAGAGCAACACTGTTAGGAAAGAATTATTTCTTCTGCGGAAAACCCGTCCTAACTAAACACTGAAAAATTCAAATATGAATTCCTTCTGTATTAGTGATGGAAATTTTGTCCCTGATTTAGTAACAAATTATTTCACACTAATTATGAAACTTTTATATCATGTTCACTTGTCAACCTTCATTCATGTGTAAACAACACATGGCCAAATCCATTTAGGCATTCATTATTTCAAGTGTACACTTATTTGTATAATGCACACACATTTAAATATATTTCATCTTTATTGCATGCATGTAAACATTCTTGGGTTAATGTGATTATTTTTAACATATATTCTCGACCACACACTATCCACTTTGCACACTCACTATTCACACATACTATTTTCCTTCTCATGCAATCACCTTTTTAGACACACTGAGAACATGCTCATTATTTTCACAAACCATGTTCATATACAACATTAATTTCACCAAATTCTTCATGTAATATATGTTTGGATTCTTACACAAATATCACAAACCAAGTATGATTTCAATGTTCTTTTTCCAACAGTATAATGCATTATCTTCATGTGTGTATGCACTGTATCCTTCATGCGAACTAGAATATTCACTTTACTTCTTCATTTTTTGTGTTAATTCTTTATGAAAAATAGTATATAATCCTCATTAAATTTCACCAACTCAATTAATATGCATATTATGAAAAAAAACAGTTCTACATGTGGAATTATTTGTGCACGGGGGTGTAAATTTCACTATCCACTTCATATTTCTTAAAGCACGCATTGGACCCTTCTTCATGCAAGATATTCTAGCAAGGTTTCTAGTTTAATCATGAAAAACAACAAGATATCATAAGGATATATAGCTCCAAGTGTCATCATGGAACTTTGTTCTTCATGAATCACCCCGAGTTTTCTATGCCCAGGTCTAGTACCCACGAGAACCTATTCTTCTTCTTGTGAGATAACCAACATGGAACACCCTATCTTTCGCGAATCAGATATATTTTCATGGGTTCCATTTCTTCATTAAAATAAAATCCTCTAAATATCAATAACATAAATGAACATGCTGGTGGTATTTATGGTTGATGAACCACTGACTTAGAAAGTGTGTACTTCCACTATTCTACGACTCTAATAATCACTATCATCGAAAATATCACATTTTCTACAAACTAAAATACTTCAGTACGATCTTCATTAACACATGAAAACAATGTTTCATGTTATTTAAAACTCATTGGAATCATCTGAATGCTCAAAAGATGATAAAAAAACTCAGATCAAGCTTCTATCGACGTCTCTCATGGAGATCTCGGTGAGTTGAAATCCATCGATGGATTACTAGAAAATACAATGTAATAAGGTTGATTTAATAGCTTGGATGAAACAGATCAATAGATCTAATGATCACAACTCTTTTGCTGCTATATTACTTGATCCCACATTAAAACAGTGACTCAATATGTGCTCTCGTATAATAAAATATGTGGGTGAGACTATTAAAAAATCACCTACTAGACACTCCTTGCTCCCTCTTTCACCGCCCTCTGATGCTATCAACCTCTTCCACCTTACCACCCCAAATTATGTCTCTCAATCTCTCACATTCCTCTCGTAGGCTCCCCTTGTGAACACTATGCTACCTACTGGCTAGGCTGAGATATATCACCTAACCACCTCTGCAGTGTTGTGGGTCCTTCATGGTTATACATTATGGTTGGATATTTTTCATATAAGCACCTTTAAAAATGGGAAGCCAAATTACATATAAGAAAATCCAACCAACTCAAACAACATCAAAACCTCTTCATGAAAAATAAATCTTTATTCTGGGAATCTTCATAAAATTTTTTAAAGAATGTTCCAATTCAATTCAACCAATTACACATGTCATTAGAAATTAAGATCAGTTTTTCAATCGTCATAATAAAACCATAAAAGATATTGAAATATTTCACCAAAAAATCATTTATAAAAAAATCACTAAATAGTTCAATATCCCCATTTATATTTTTTTTCAATACATAAATTATACCAATATGTTGCATTTTATTTCTCTCCTTTATTGAAAGGGAATAAAATGTTGAATTTAGGATTTCAAACATCAATAAACTTCTTATCCACTTTAATTTTTTAAGCAGAATGAAAACTCACTCAACAAAATCAATGTGCTTTCATTTAATCTTCTATAAGTCTACATGGGAAATCCAGAAGTATAAAACAATAGATGTGTCACCTAAGAATCAAGGCTATTCAAATCCTATAATGTGATACCATTCTCAACATTGTTTCAACAACTTCATCATAGGGTAAATTTCGAACAATATTGCTAAGAGATTTCCTACACACTTCCAAACAAATGAATTGGAAAGTTCAATTGAAAAAACAAATAGCTCCCCCTTTAAAATTCAAATGAAAAATTGGAGATTGGTCATTATTTTCACAATATTGTGAATATTTTAAAGCTTCAAATCATCTATTCTCCCCCTAAATGGATGAATATATCTCCTTTATTTCCCTATTTTTTAGCACAAAAGTAGTTATAAAATGTAATAAGGAGAAACATATTTCTATATTATAAATAGAACTCGGAATGAGAGTTTCCTCTCAACCTTCATTTTCCTTTATTCCTTTTAAGATCAAATTTGGAAGAGTTATCCTTTATCTTTTTGTCTGTTAGAAGTATCATGAAAAGTTTTGTGTCATGACCAGTTTTTCCACACCATTAACACTTTAGAATATTAAAGTCATCATTTTTAGATGACTCCTCATTATCATTAAATTCATCATATGTCACCACATACTTTTATTTTACTCTAGAAAGATTCTAATCATTTTCAAATTGTTTCATATCCTCACACAACTCACTGGTGACTGTTTCTTTCTATAATATATAACTTCCCATTTCATGTCCATTATTAAAAATCTTTATTGATAAAAAACTCTATATTTCTTATCTTTTAAAACTTTTTGACCACATATTCCACAAACTTCATTTAATCATTCATTAAAATTATTTATTTAAACATTAGCTAAATTATTGATCACAGGATTCTCTTTCTGATAATTTGATCTCATCTTCTCATCATTTCTCCCCATTGATTCATGTCTCCTCCTTAGTAGTGACATGTTATACCAATATGAATAAGATTTATGACCAAACACTCTATAACACCAATAATACCCTCTGAACCTTGATCCTCTAGACAGATAAAAATTTAGCACTAGAGATTTTAGTTGTTTGTTTTTCACATACTGTGGATTTATCTTCTTAGGAGGAAGTTTTCTGGATGAGTTAGTATACTCTTCCTTTGTGGAAAATATTTTCTCATTCTTTTCTTTCGGGAAATTTGATTCATTATTGTATTTGAAACCTTATTGGATAGAAATACCTAATGAAATTTGAGATTCATTGGTTTTAGAATCATCAATTTCCTATAAACCCTTATTCTAAAAAAATTAGAATATTCAACCTTAATCTAAACATTTTTAGTGAAGTATTATTTTATATTCTTCGACTCACTTTGATCTAAAAGGCACATAGAATATGTCTCAGATAATTATTCCCCTTTATTAATAATTATTTCTTCAATATCTTTCACCATTTTCTAAAATTTAACTAATTCCAAATTATTTTTATTATTATCTTCAATAACTATTGATTATTACTTTTCAATATATTTTATTACAATTGTTTTCAGTTGTCCTTATACTCAGTTATCTTCATATTACATGATCTTATTTCATTATGATGAATCTACTCTTTCTTGAAATTTTTTTATTATCAAAGGATATCTTGTACATTTTATTCTTAAATTTTTTCATTTCCTTCTTGAGTGGCATATTGATCGTAAGTGTAGCTTCCAGATTCAAATTTAACATCCATTAAATGTATTTTCTCTCATCACCTCCATCACCTTAATATGAGTATCTATATTTATTATATTTATCCATAAATCGCATTTTATTCTTATAATATCTACCATCTTCTGACTCACAAATTGATGAGGTAAATTCATCTATTTCTCTACTCATCATGTTTATCTTCTTAGAAGTAAACCTCTTCTTATGATTCTTCCACTTCCTTTTATGATACTTTTTATCCTATTTATCTGAGCGAGTAACATAAACCTTATTCTTTATATAGTTACCAAGAAAATGAACACTATTATGACAATTACATCACATTTTTTGTTTTTTATATTTCCTTTAAATATTACCTTTTTGAAAACTATTATAAATAAGGCCATAATTTTACTAAAGTCTTTTTCAACTTCTTCATCCTCCAAATCAATTTATTATGGTTCTTGTTTTATTTTATTTTTACCTTTTATCATGGATTCAAAGGCAATATCATATCTTTGGTTTTTGTTAAATGCTAGAACTCTTATCATTTCAAAAGATTTGAGACTATTATGAAGTTAATCCAAAGATATATATTCTCTCTCTTCCAATAAATAAATCTTTTAGTTGAATCCATATAGAAAATTTTTCATAAGCTTCTTTATAAAATTAGAATCATCCAAATTACCTCTTAAACCTCTGATATTGCTGATAATTTCATTTAATCTTGCAATGTAGTAATCAATACTTTCATCATCATCCATTTTGATATCATAAAATATTCTTCTCCTTATTTACAACTTTGATTATATGTGTTTATAATTCCCTTCATGACAACATCTCAGTTTATCCCAGATCTACTTGGAAGATTGGAGACACATCACTTTTGTGTAAATGTTTTTGATAAATCCATCATGATTTAATTATAAGCCTTTCAATCAACTTCCATATTTTATCTTATCATCTTGATTCATAGAAACATATTTATTAATATGGGAACACATTATTGTTGAATCTATCAATTCTAGGCTAAGATATATAAGGTAAAGAATCATAATATTCCTCCAACTGTAGTATATCATTCCATCAAAAGTAGTAATTCCTTAGAGGTTCACTGAATTAAAATTATTTATTTATCATAAATTATTTTTTAATATATAGATGGAACCTTGTTCTCTGATGCCAATTGAACTGTTGAAGGATCTATTACATACCATTTAGAGGGGTTTGAATCAGTGGTATATTTTTTTACAAATTATTTTAATTTTTTTTAAACCATTGTAATTGATTACAGTATCAATCCATCATCTTTAATACTCATCTTCATCCTGCAAGAAATAACAACTAAGAAAGAACAACACACATGGTATTAAAATGTTTGGTACCCATACCTACTTCTTTCCATGTTGGTTTGACCCCACAACATACATTATTTACTATATCAGAAGGTGATTCCAATATTAATTGGTTAGACCCTTCCCCCCCCCCCCCCACCATTACAAATCGATTATACACCCCAGTTTAAAGAAGCATTAAATAGTTTGTTAGACCCCTAACCACACCTACTTCATAGTGACTTGTTAGACCCTCCAACCAAAATCTTCAACAACTATTTACACCCCCCCCCCAGTTTCTACCTTCAAATCCATATGATTTTATTCATTGTAGAAAGTTCCATTAAATACCCCCCCCCCCCCACACACACACACACAAAAACTTGTGGAATCACACTGAATTGTGTACAACATTAGGTACCTTTGTACTAATGTTATACTTACTCAAATAATATATAATCAATGTATATTATCAACTACCTCGGTAAAACATTTCTTGGTCAATAATTCTTTATTTTACTGAAGATCTAGCCTCACTAAACACTAAAAACTCATATATGAATTCCTTCTGAATTACTGATGGAAATTATGTCTCGACTTCAATCCCAAATGATTACACACTGATTATGAAACTTATATTGCATATGCACTTTTCAAGCCTCACGCATGTGTAAAAAATGTATGGTATACTCAATTTATGCATTCATTATTTCATGTATATACTTGTTGGTATATTCCACAAATATTTAAATTTACATTCTTATTATTGCAATCATGTGAGCATGTTTGAGTGCATGTGAGTATTTTCACATAGATTCCCAACCACACATTTTCCACTTTTCATGCTCATTGTTCATAAATATTGGCTTCCTTATCATGATCTCACCTTTACAGACACACACTGAACACTTGATCATTCATTACAAAAAACATGTGCATATACAGCATGCATGTCACTACCTTCTTTGTGTAATATATGTGGGGATTCATACCCAAATTTGACAAACTAGGTATGATTTCAAGGTTCTTTTTCTCAATAGTGTAATACAATATCTCCATGTGTGAATTCATTGTATCCTTCATGAAAAACTAAATGTTCAATTTTCTTATAACTTGTATGTATTAATGATTTGTGTGCAATAGTATACCACCCACGGTAATTTTTATACAACTCACTTTGTATGAATAGTATCCACACAAACATTTTTACAAGCATAAGTCTTCACACAAGGGTGTGTAAATCTCACTAACCACATTATATCTCTTAAATAATGCACTGAAAACTTCTTCATTAAATATAGGCAATCATGGTTTCTAGGTTTATCATGAAAACCAAGAAGATATCATAAGGATATTAACTCCCAAGTGTCCTCGCAAAACATTGTTCTTCACAAAGCACCCTGAGTCTACTATGCACAGGTTGAGTACTCATGGGAACATCTTCTTCTTCATGCAAATTATGATGCATGGAACACTCTTCCTTTTACGAATCATAGAGATTTTTTGAGGATATATTTATGTTTTAGAATAAAATACTCTCAAGATCAATAACAAAAAAACACATAGGTGGTTTTTGTAGGTAACGAACCACTGACTCATATCGTGTTCACTAATTTTGTTTCCTGCCTCAGAGAATCAACATCACATAAAATATTACATTTTATAGACACTATAAATATTCAGTTTGATCTTCATTAACACATGAAAATAATATTTCATGTGATTTTTATCTCTTTAGAATCATCATAATGCTCAAATGATGATTAGAAAAATCACCTCAAGCTTCTATCTGGGTCGCTCATGGAAATCCTAGTGAGCTAAAATCCTTCAATGACTTGCTAGAGAAGACAACGTAGCAATGTTGATCGAATGTACAAGATGAAAAATATAAATAGATCTAACTAACATGGTTCTTTCATTTATATAGTACTTGATCCCATACCTTATAATATAATATGTGGGTGAGACTACTCAGAAATCATCTACAAGACACTCCCAACTCCTGTTGGCACCATCCCATGATAAACTCCACCTCCGCCATTATGACGCCCCATATGGTGGCTCTCTATCACTCATGTTCCTTCGGTAGGCTCCGCTTGTGAACACTATGTTTTCTGGAAGCTAGGTCGACATGTAGAACATACAAACATTAGTAGTTGTGAGGGTCCCTCAAGGATAGATAGTATAGTTACCTATTTTTTATATAATAACCTTTAAAAATGGTATTCCAAATTTCATATAATCATAGCCAACCAACACAAACAACATCAAAACATATTCATGAAAAATAAATCATTTATCATGGAATCTTCTTAAAATGATGTAAACAATGTGCCAATTCAATTAAACCAATGAAACATATCTTTATAACTTAATATCAGTTCTATAATAATCATAAAAAAACCTTAAAACATACTGAAATCTTTCACCCAACACTCATTGAAAACAAATTCAATGTGTTGAACTCTTATTTCATTATATTTATTGAATGGAATTTACCTATAGAGTCTCTTAGTTTTTTGGATACCCATTTAATTTCCAAGGGTTTATCAAGTTATTATTCATTAAGGATTTATGTTTGTTTTTTCTTATGTGTAACACGTATTAATATACATATAATGATGTGATGGGTTGTCCTATAATTATAAATTCATCTTATGAATTGAGTAAATCGTTATATGTCATGATATATTTATGGGAAATGAGTTGTGATGCTCAATACATTGTGGGAAATTTATTGTGATGCCTTATTCACTAAGGGGAATAGGTGTTGATTCCTGGTCCATTATGGGAAACTAGTATTGTTTCCTAATACACTATCTTAATATGTCTTCATAGTGATCCTAAACCTATTATTATGATAATTTTATAATGTGTGTGGCATGTTACTATTATCCTAAGTATTATCATATTACATCATGTATCTTATGCTAATTATTTATAATTAATTCCAGGTTTTGACCATTGACTCTCATGATATCTCACCCCATTTTAATCCATGATTAATTAATATGTCCTCATTCTTATTTTTATCATTTACTATATCTTGGAACTTTAATAATTCCTTTTCTCACATGATCATGTCCTTCATTTTTTATGATATATTATCTCATTGTAATTGTTTTACCCCATATAGAGCATTTGACCTCACCATTTTCTTATGTTTCATTATTTCCCAAGATGATCGAAGGTGATAAAGTCAATGTGGTCAGTTTATATGTGATATTTGACGAACGATTTATTTTTATTTTATGGAATAGTATAGGCTAATAATGTATTATGTTACTATTTCCCAAAGGGACTAAACATTTTATATTCAGAGTTGATTTTAATTAAAGGGAGGTATTATATATTTTTGTGTTTATCACTAGAACTATACGTGTAATTATGGGGAGTCTTAGTTGGTATCATAGCATATTTTGGTTATTTTTTGGAATTTGGAATTTGCGTATCTTAGCATAAATCTTTCGATAGACAACTATTTTCTCTAGAGTACTAAGATATATATATTTATAGTGCACACATAAGATTAATATAGATAAAAGTTTAGTTAATATTTGATCTTATTAATGTGATTCATGTAAATATTAATATGTATTAATATTTTTTTTCAATGAGTAAAATTGTGAGGATGATGTCTCTTTAAGGGGGTAGAATTTAACATCCTAACTTTCCAATGAATATTTTTATAAATTTCATTTCCTAAAATATAAATGTAACTTTCAAATGAATTTCATTCTTCTTAACAATATAAACCCAAATATTTATCACCAATGTTTATAGAATATATATTTTTCAAGTATAATGGAATTTTTTTATTAGAATGTTGTAATGGAAAATGGTTGGCCCACAATTTAGGAAATCGCTTGTTGCTTATAGAAATGCTACGGGGCTCATGCCCATGACTAAATGTTGATAAGGGAACATCACCTACCACTACCCTATATGTCATCTTGTTTCCATTTCCAAACCTTTTAATATATAAATATATCTATTTTATTATATTTATTATTCTTTTTACATATATGTTTTTATAAATACATTAATTTTTAACATCATATTAATTAATTAATTTTAATATAATTGTTAATATAATATGATATATGTTTTCAAAGTCATGGAATTGAAATATAATGAAAATAATCTCATACAAAATTTTATGTAAAAAATAAAATGAATGGTTACATATAATTTTTTACACTAGAATAAAACATAATAATCATTTTTTAATTTCATTACATCTTATTTAATTTCTAATTTTTTTGTTTCACATTCTATGTATATATTCTGTTAGAAAAAATTATTCTTTTGAAACGTTAATTATCATGTTTTATAACAAAATAATATTATGAAATATTTAATATTTTTTAATAATTTTTTTCCTAATATGTATAATTTCTTATTATCATAAAGTGGTTAAAAAGATTTTATAATGTAGATTTTGTAAATAAAAAAATTCCATTGATGTTTAATTTGTATCATACCATATAAATTTTGTCACACTAAAACCATTTTCTTGATTATGCATTTATAATATAAAGTATTATTAACTAGAAGAATAATTTAGTAAAATGTAAATTTTCTATATGTAAAAATAATTAATTATAAATCCTAAAAAAATTAAAATTTAATTATAACATAAAAATATCCAATTATAATAAAGGAAATAATTTATATTCTAAATAAACTAATTTTCCATGTAATATATGTTTTTATTTAAAAGATAAATTTATAAATTTAGGAGATTTAATTTGATAAAAATGAATTAATTTTAGAAATAATCATTTCAAAAATATATCAGCGTTAATTTTTGATACAATTAAAAAATGTTTATTTTTAGATAAGTGGTAAAAATACCGTTTTTGTGAATACCGTTACTTTTATAACATCATTATGTTTTAAGGATGACTTAAAAATTTATTAAAAAAATTTATCGACCAAAAATATATTTAAGGAGTGAAATAATTCATCTAAAATTATTAATTTGAATTTATAGATGGATGTTTGAAATTTTTAATGCTAAGTCATATTTTATATGAATAAAAAATATTTCTCATTATTATCCTTTAATGAAGTGGTTCAATGATTGTGTTAATTTTTTCTTGGTTTTAATATAAAATAATATTAATTTTTTAATAATAATTCATTAAATTTTTTGGACTCATCCATATTCAAAAGACTTTGGACTAAATGATAAAATAATCAGATACTTTATTAAAAAAAATGTTCATCCCCCTTTACTATATAAACACAACTCCTCTACCCATTCCTCCTCACTATAAAGATTACTTACATTTCAAAATATATAAAACAATACCTCTCTAACCCCCTTACTCAGGTCTTTATGTTTTTATTCTTAGAAAAAACACATTTTTTGAAGGTGTTAAGATCAACTAAAAGAAGACGACCGAAGAGAAAAGGGTTCATATTCGTAGACCTTCCAATTTATTTTGAGATTCATTAATCAAGAACTATATTAAACACAAATTTCATATTCATAAAAAATTTATAAAATATTTTTCAACCATTAATCAATTTTTTATTACATTCTACTAATTCCCTTTCATCAAACCCTTTCCACAACCCGTTACTGTATCAGAATAACAATTTTATTAATCCTATCTTTTAATTTCTTATATGGTATTCCTTCTATATAAACATTATAAAACATAAATTTGATATACTTAAATGATTTAATTTTCATGTTATTCTTATTGTTAAAAAGACTTCTTGTTAATATTCCACTGATTTTCTCTCATAAATCCCATTTCATAAGTCATTTTTATATCAAAATGTTTGTTTTTCATAAATGGAGTCTTTTCATTTTTATTATTATATAATTATTTTAAATAAGAAAGTATCTATATTAAAGTAGAATTAAAATATTATATTTATTTTAATATAATTATTTAATTAAACTCCACAATTTATTGTGTTTTTTATTTTTTTCAACTGTTTTGAAAACATCTCTCACCATTGTAGTTTTATGGTACCTAAGTAAACAATGATGTTTTATTAAACTTTTTTCATACATGAATTTTAATAAAAATTTAATTCATGATTGAATATAATATTAATATATATTTAATTTATTATTTTTTATTCTATAATGGTAAAATATTTATCACATCATTAAAATTAAAAGGAAGAAAAAATAGGCATTTTTTACCATAAAGACAGAATTATCAAGGATGATTATTTGAAAGGAAAATATAACATATCCTATTAAAATATTTCAATTCAATAATTTTATGATTCATATACCTTGAAACATATATAATTTATGGAACCATTTTAATATGACCATTAATTAATACAAATACACCCCAATGGTATTAGAAACTATGAACTGAGAAACCTCAAAACAATCAAGGTGAACTATATTAATTTATTAAATTAACTAAAAATTATAATAAATTATTTAATAAAAATAGTAATAATTAAAAGAAAAAATATTAATCCATTAAATAATTAACATAACTTTTTTTATCTCATATATTATAGAATTTATGAATTATGTTGTGGTTCGAGGTTAGGGTTATTATTTTAAATTTTAATTTCATGAGATATGTTTCATATTGTGCATCACGATTTATTTTCTAGTGTGTACATACTAACCCACGAACTTTATTTGATATATTTGTTCAGGTAATTAATGGTATTTACAAAACCAATTCATATTACTTATTACAATGGATCTTGATTTAATCATTACTAATGTTGTAATAATTCTCCATCTCAATTTTCCTTTTTTGATATGTTTTTATTATTATTCACCTGTCTTATTCTATAAGGTGTGTATACTTCCCCTTTGATATAATATATCATTATTATCCCTTTCTTGATGCTATTTTATGTTTTATTCTTTTTATATCCTTAAAACATGCTTGATTCGAAATATACCAAATCCATATGGGTTTATTTTCAATTATAGTTCCTTTATTACCTATATTCTCTTCATGACTCACATTAAAATTCTTGAATGATTATCAAATTATATTACCTTCATTTTTGATGAGGTGATAGTCTACTTTCATCCCCTAAATATTTATTTTTCAAATATTATTCCATTCAATAGGGTCTCATTCCCACTCATATTGTATCTTGTAATTATGTTCTCTATCACTCTATATCTTTCCCTTTATTCTTGGTATTTAATGTTTTATTCATTTTATATCTTTAAAGGGGGTTTGATTCGAAATATATCGATGCCATATGGGTTTATTTTCAATTATTTTTTTATTCCCTATATTCTCTTCATTCCTCACATAAAAATTCTTTAATGTTTGTCAAATTTTCATACCTTCATTTTTAATGAGGTGAAAGTCTCCTTTCCTCCTATAAATATTTATTTTCCATACATTTCTTTATTAAAGAGGGGTTCTTTACCACTAAAATTTTATCTTGTAATTATGTTATCTAACACTCCATATATTTCTCTTGAATTAATTTTTCTCCTTGTACATTTGATATAATAGAAATGAAATCTCAAAGTAAAGAATGATCCATCGCTACCTTTTTCATATCATAACCTATGTATAACTTTTTTTCATTGAATTTACTTTATAGATACCCTTATATAATTTATCTATTTGATTTATGTTCACATCAAATATCAAGCCTCAATTAATATTGTAAATAATTGAATAAACCATATACCATTAATTCTATATGGTGTAAATACCTTATAGTTAATTATCTTGATTAAAAAACACCTATAGAGTTAATTAATTTCATTAGATACCAATTTAATTTCCATAGGATTATCATGTTTTGATTATTGATGGATTTATATATGTTTTTCCTTATGTGGAAAAGATATGAATTTACATATTATGATGTGATTGGTGGTCCTCAAATTATATATCCCTCCAATTCATTGGTTAAATCTTTATATATTATGAGATAACTATGGTAAATGTGTTTTGATACTCGATACACTATAGGAATCAAATTTTGTTGCCATGTCCACTAAAGGAAACTTATTGGGATGCCTGGCCCACTAAGGGAAACGGGTAGTGATTCATAATCCACTATGTTATAATATCTTGGAAGTGTTACTCAACCTGTGTTTATGAAGAGATTTTTTATGTTTATTCCACATTCCTATAATAATAATGATTGATATATGACATATTCAATCTTATTCCATGATTCTTTAATTTATTTCATGTTATGATTACTGACTCTCATGAAACCTCACCCCATGTTTTCTATTACTAATGAATATTCCCTCATGATTCTTTTCATCAATTCCTATTTCTCTCTACTTTAATCATTATATTTCTCATATGATCATGTATCTCATTATTTATTATATTTTGTATCATTTTAATTTTCAAACCCTTACTAAGTGTTTAAGATCACCATTTTCTTATGTTTTACTATTTCTTCATGTGATCATAGGTGATCAAGAGAATGTGATCATTTTATCGGTGATCTTTGAAGAAATATTTGGTTTTATTTTTTTCATATAATATACGTTGATAATGTATTATGTACCAATTTCTCAAAAACACTAACCTTTTCATCTTGGGTGTCATCTATAATTGAAGTTGTATATTCAAAGATTGTATGTTTAGAACCATATCCTAAATTATGGGTATGGGGAATCACATAAAGCTTATATATATTAAAGGAAACCCCAATATATTGTGATTCAATGTTTTACGCTTACTCCCAAAACTAATAATTCTTAAATAAAGATATTTAATTTAAATTAATAAGTTGACAATATAAATTTAATGTTAACTAATTAAATAATAAACAAAGTCTGATGGATATAACACTAGACTTATTAATGATTTTTGAGAAAAGAAATCCCTATATCCCCTATTTTATATTAAGTGGAATTTCCTATCTATAGAAACTTTTGTACTTTTTATATTGAAAACAGGTGGTCCTTATGAATTCATAAATATATAATTTAGTATAAAGAGTGCTTACTTTCTAGTGAAATGGATAATCCCTTATCAACGGGACTTATTAGATCTTGTATTGTAAACTACCAAGTTCATATTTTGAAAACTTCTAGGATCTGCGATTGGAATAAGGAAACTCCTTATCCCTCAGAATTATTTAATCAATATATCATATTATATAAGGATTGAATATAATACAAGGTTTCCTTAAACTATTTTTAAGTTAATATAAAAAAATATAAAGATGAGCATGAAGGAGAAAGAGATATTGATAAAAAATCCCAATATAAAAAATTATTTCTCTCATAAATATCAATAAGAATATCATAGGGAAGTTTTAAGGTTTATGATATCTGATACAATACACCCTTTTATCACTATTTGGACATTCGGTAATCAAGAAATCACTGTTTATCCCCTTATTATCAAATGAGTTCCCCTATAGCCTATATATAGATCTAGAATCCAACCATTGAGAAATATTCCATTGTATTTTAACATAGAATATTATTTAACTATCACTCATTTGACCATTGTAACCATCATGGCTTCATATATGATCATTCATTTATTTAGATAGTGGTGGATTTGGGGGATTTATCTATATGAAATTTTTTATTTAATTTATTTTTGTGCTAATTTGAATATATTTTATTGAATTCTTATAATATTTAATGTTACTTTTAAAAAGGATATTCTTAACTGGAATAAATATCTAGTACAATCATTGTAGTCTAGTTTAATGGAAATTAATTGACCTAGTTTGGATTTATCTCATTTTTAAGGGATATTTGGAGTGTGTGGAATTGGATATAATTCTTTATTGTATTTTATAATTTTATTAAATGCGCCCATCTTATACTATTTAAATTTTCATTTTTTCTAGAGTTCTAGTAAATATATTCAAATTATGAATTTGATTCCATGAATATTGTATCCAAACATTACTTTGTTCATTCATTGTTTTGGATGTTTTTCTTGATATTTCACCAATAATTAAAATCTGGATGAGTTAACTAAGTCTATAAAAAAACTCCCAAATTCTACTTTATTCATTCAACTTATCATTCGTCATATTTTATTTTTCATGTGGAATTTGATGTTTATATCACAAAAGATGATTACTATGTTTATACATTATTCATTCAGTTATTCATATATTTTTTTCTATTATCCCCCAACAATTAAGTTGGTTGTGATGTGTTGAGGTCTTAGACCTTTATATTACACTATTACTTCTCTAAATTTTCTCATATTTTTTATATTATGTTTCTTTGGTAATTTAATAATTAGGGAGAGGTTCAATCAATGTCTTTATCTTTTATATCATCATATGTCTATCATTAATTATTTCTTAAACCAAAATGTGGATTTGTTAAATAAATATATAATTGGTTTTTTATCATTAAAACACATCATTCAAGAGGATTATAATTATGAAATATGAAGGATAACCAAATGTTTCTCCCCTAAAAATTATTCAATGTCCAAAATTTAACTAAAATAAGAAAATATTTCATACTTTAAATTGAGATTCTATCATTAGTGAATAATTTATAGTGAATTCAAAATCATTACCCAAAGAATTTATATACACTAAATCCATTAAATGTTCCCTTCGTAATAAATTTTATAAATTATAACTTGATGTAACAAAGTCTATTGTAATTATTCTATAATCTACCAAAAATATCTTATTGTTATGCTAGATAACAATTTGTATTTATTTTCAATTATAATTATCATTATATTCTCTAAATAATGGTTTATTTACTATCTCAATGTAAATTAAATGATAATATGGGTTTAGACCATGATGGTATATTTTATAAATGAAACCAAATCCATTAAACTTCTTTACCAATAGTTGATATAGTTATAAACATAAAATCCATGGTGGAAATTGTTTTTTGAGCATCAATGAAAAGTCATTAAAACAAACATCCTATACATTTAGAATTAATATGTATGATTCCCTTGCAATAAAAAACATGGAAGGGTTTTATAAAATTATATAGACATTATCCACTTAATAAATTCACTGAAAATAAAAAATTTAACTTTATAAATATAATTTGATATACATGTTTATTTTCAACTAACACTACTTCAAAAATTATCATTCATATGGTAGTGAGAATTAAAAAATATTCAATGCATATTACGATTAAATATTATAAACAAATATTAAATAAAAGTCCATCTTCTTGATTTCATCCCCTCTACCTTGTTAATTTTATGCTCTTATTAAAAAATAGTCGAAATTCAAATGGTGATTACAATAAATAATAATTATAAATATAATAAAATAATTAATAACCATTCCTAAAAGTTTATTTTTATCAAATAATATAAGGATTCATCCTTATACTCCTAATTTTCTTTCCTTTTAAAAATATAATCAGTCATGATCAATCTAGAATCAATCATTAGAGATTTAATATTCATTAAAAAAATTAATAAGATAAATTAACATACATTAACCAATGTATAAATAAAATAAAATATAATAATGATGTTCCTAGGAATTTTCTAAATATAGAGATTAATGACGTCCAACCATGATGTGTTTTATTTTGGGTTAATATACCTACATGATGGATATTTTAATAAATTAGAGAGATTGATGTGATCATGGGTGTTTCATGTACCTTTGCATGATGTATTGTAGTTATTAATGAAATGTTCTTCATTATATATGCATTTAGGATTTGATGTTCCACACTACAATTACACTTTTCGTTATTATTTAATTTAATTATTGATTTTCATGGTGTTGGAGAAGTCCGTCTCTAAAATTATCAAAATTTTGGACCAATTGTAGATACCCAAGCTTGACATACAGGGACATTACATTACTTCTGCAGAATACTTAATACATAAAAAAACAAACACCCATGGACCTTAATAGTTTAGTGTCTTTGGAAACTCAGAACATAATCTTCTAATCATGGTGAAAGATCTTCAACATCTCCCATAAAGGTCTTCCCTATTTGTTTTCTTACCTAAAACCTTTATTTAAATACTGGGGAAAAGAAAACATATAAAGGGTGATCTCAAATGCTCTGTAATAATAATCATGGAGAAAATAAAACAAACCATATACATTTGAATTTAAAAACATGAACATAATGTTTAAACATCAAAATCTTGAGCAATGACATAAAACATGGAACTACGTAAGGCATAGATCATAATGTAACATCAATCATGATAAAATAACATGGGAATAAAAAATGTGATTGTGGAAAACCATTATGCACACGATATGATTTCTATATTAGCCAAGGAAATTCTTCCAAGACCATCATTGTTGACAAAGATCCTTACTGAACTGGGTTTACTTGTCGTTCCAGCCCTGTATTACTGAACTGGATTTACTTGTCGTTCTATCCATGTTTATCTCATGAGATATAAATCTTTACCCAATTCATTAGAGGGGGATATAGGTCCCATCCGTCTCATATTGAAATCATTCTTATGTTTTCCACAAAACAATCATAAATCATTCATCATAACCCAAAGAATAAAATGGGTTTCACAAACATCATCTCATCGTGACATAATCCATATAAAACAAATCGATATCATTTCATCCTAATAAAAATAAAACCATGTAAATAATATATACATTACACTTGAAACTTAAACATGCTAAATAATGTCATCTTAGATAGAAAATAGTTTTGATAAAACACTTGAAATTAATTCTTGAGGAAAATATCCTTTATTCTTCAAAATAATTTTCTTTTCACAAAGTTCCATGAAATTTTAAAAGAAAAGGATTATATTGAAAATAATCATGAAATATTTTAGAGTAAGCTTCATGAATAAAGGAATTATGAAACCGTAAAATTCTATTCATTCTGTATAAGTTAAAAAAACATTCCCTTCATACTTTTTTCGGAAAAGTAAAAAAGTACCATGTTTGGTAAACAAAAGAAATATTTCTTCCATAACACAATGTAAAAGTAAAAAATGGGTAAACATGACTTTAAACATACATAGAATAATATTAAACTCTTTATGAATGATATTTTTATGTACATGGATGAAAAATAAATCCCCAGTAAATACTTACATATAAGAAATCTCGGATAAAAATGAGATTGCAAAATTATCCCTTACCTTATTTCCAATTTCTTTAGTATGTGTCTAAGACTCCTATATATTGGGTTTAAAAATATAATTAACTTGTATCAGTACCATAATAATATTTATGATATCATATATGATTCACTTAAGACTTTATATTACCTGTTCATTTGTCAATTCCATGTTAAAGCAGCATATTGGGTAAAATCGTTTCATTTATCATTTGTGTTTTGACTTGTAATTATTTATATGATTACTTATATAATGATTAATTACTTAAAAAATGTAAAACAAGATTTATATATAATATATATTAAGAATATACATATATATAATAGATAGATAAATGGAAAGAAATACACCGTTCATGGAGACGGTAGGCTGTACGTAGGCATGAACGTTGTTTTCATTTCCTTATTAAATTGAATGGAATTAAGTAAATAACATATAAATAAATAAATTATCATTAATATGTCATATATTTCATGATTATTTAATATATATACTTTATAATCATTCTTGAATGGTTAACTTGGAGAATGAATCTCATCGCGTCGTGGAGACGGTAATCCGTACGTACGCACGAGTGACGATATCATTCCCATAATTATTGAATGGAATTAGAGTGGATGATATAATATCTCAGAATTAGTATCATGTTATAATAACCATATATAGTTATTCTTTACACCATTATACTCATCCAAGTAAGGTGGTGGTGGAAAAATAGATTACACCACGGTGTGGAGATGGTATTTCATATGTATGCACGCGCGGTGATTTCAATTTACATAGGATGGAAAGAAGGTAAATTAGGGTTTTTTCATATTTATAATAACATATAAGTATATGAGTGACACTTATGTTATTAATTTATTATGAAACAACAAAATAATATGAAGTAGAAGAAGAAATGAACTTGAAAGAATCGATAAAGGATATTACCTCTTATTCGACGCGCCTCTTCTAAACCTCCTCTTAGGGAACTAAAGTTGGTCTTTGAAGAAGATCAGGACCCCTAGTATGTTTCTATAAAAGTGGAGAAGATAAATGGGCAGGGTATTTTTGAGCATGATGGATCAAAGTGGTGTGAGTAGGAGAGGGAGGAGGTGCCCTTTTATAAGAGAGGAGAGGGTCACTTTTGGAAACCTCCAGAATATTAATTTATAATAAACTCAAACCCCTCTTAAAAACCTACAAAAAGGACTAAACTCCAAATAATAGCTGAGATAGGGTTTTAATCTCATCATACAATAATATTTAGACATGTTGGTAATTTATTTTAAACCTTATCAACTGGATTTATCCTTATTTAATATATTTAATTTTATTATGGTAATAATATTCAAAATTTTAAATTTTTATAAATAATTAATTATGTGTTTTGAATTTTCTATAATTGGGTACTTTATGACATTTTAGACCATATAAATTTCAATTTACAATTTTTAAATATTTTTGTGATTTTTAAACTATTTTATAATATGTTATTTTTATAAAATAACAATAGTGTCAATTTTGACACTATTTATTTATTTGAATTTAAATAAAATCTACACAGAGGATATATTCGAACCAAAATTTTTAATAGACTAATAACATTTCATATTAATCTAGAATATTTGTGTAGAACAATAATTAGTTCATATAATATTTATTTTAATATTTTTAAAACAATTTATTTGATATTTCAATCAATAAAATGATTTATACATCACTATTGTGTCATCATTAATGATAATTATTTAATCCATAAAAATTCTAAATAAATTATAATGATGTATATAATTTTATTATATTTCTGAATACTATTTATATTCTAAGTTTTATGAGTTTTATCACTAAATTAAAATTATTACAATTATAAGATATAAGAGAGTGACATGTTGTCACTTTCATTGGTTTTAATAATAATTATATCATTTTCATGTTCAAAAGTCCATGATATGAATCTATTCCGACCCTTAAATGAAATGGGTAGACTTTTATTCATCCAATATAATTTTTTTCATGTCTTAGGGTAATTTTATAATCTTATTTTTACCCATAATTACCTGATTTACCTTTAACTATAGTAAATAAAAATTACCATAGTAACTATTCATAACATCAAAAAAATGAAAGTAACCTATTAACAGAATTTGGACCCACTAAATCCAAATATGGAATCCATTTTTAAAAATTCAAAACACAGAAGTTTCAGTAATTAATTTAAAATTAATCTCAATGTTAAAAAACGAGTTTTAAAAGTTAAAACATTGTCAAAGATTGAAATGTTTTTACCCATTAATTCAATGTAAAATTAATGATAATGACATAAATTATATTAAATGGTAAAAATAAATTCTATTTATACTTTAAAACAATTTACTATTATAATTTAACCATATAAATTATCTTGATGAAAAAAGTTGTTTTTAAGTAAAATTTAGCTTGTTTTTACTATTCATCAAAATAAGAATGTTGTCAGAAAAATATCAAAACATTTTCCAAAGTAAGTTTTTATATCTTGATTCAAAACAAGAAGTTTATTTTGTAAAATTGATCTTATAAAATTGTCAAAAAAATTATATTTAAAATGGGTGTGCCATCAAAAGGTGGAAAACTGCATTTTTTTAAAAAATACTTCTTTTATTCAAAAAATTGATTTTGTTCTCATACCTCATTCCATAAAATGTGTAATATGAACTATAATGTTATAAAATTCAAAATTCAGTTAATACTATTCTTAAATTATAGTTCATAATAATATTATAACAATATATCGGTATTTAGTGAAACTCGTTATTGCGTACAACACACACTATTGAGGAAGGTCGCTCTTGCGTGTAATGAAAGCCAATTCAGGGTTACGTGTAGGGAAAGATTACTTTGGTGTTTCATATAACATAATCAAAATATAGTTCAATTATACATTGATCAAAATCTATATTATTTCTGTGTAAAATAAATTTTATTTGAAAGAACTTGAAATTGTGTGCATCACAAACCAAGAATAGTGTTGCATATACTACAAGATAATACAGTGTTGCGTATAACACAATCTAATCTTGGTGAAGCATACAACAAAAGACATAAAATAAATTAAAAGGAATAATTCTGATAAAATATCGGGGTGTTACATTATACCCCCCTTAAAATGAATTTCTCCCATGAAATTTGTCAGGGTTATAAATGGTTTTCTACTTGAAAGTTTCTTTCATAGAAACCCACATCGTAAAAAGGAATAATAAATCATCATTTTAAAAAGTAACGTTAGAAACATAATGGATACCCAAAGTAACTCATCACTAGGTTTCCACATAGGATAATATAGGTGAAAATATGGATATGGAAGAGAAATATAACCATAATGTTTGGATGAAGAGTGGTAGAGAACATGGCTATGAAAAATCCAACAATCACAAATCCATAAATTTGTGATGATCTAAGGTACCATCTGATTCATCAGATATGAGGGAACTAGGACAAAATTTTTGGTTTTCAAGATCATTTCCCTAATATTGAATAATTTTTGAGTTAAAATAAATACTCACTTGATTTTGGTACAATTTCACCGTTGTTCGTGCCTTGAACAATTTCCACTTCATCCCTTAAAAAAATGAAGTAGACTTTTTCATTAGTAAAGTGTTAGAAGATCATGCGATAGAATTATAGGTCATTCTATCTATCTCAAACATAAGTTTAGCAAAATTTATATACATATCTCCATTTTATGGTGAGATTAATCGTATATGGTTCCAAAAATGGACTTATACTTCATCTATCATACCTCTTAATAAAATAAAACTAGTTTCTACTAACCAGGGACTTCTTGTAGTCCAGTGGTAGGTGATAAAGGCATGTCGCACTTCAGTTGTAGGTACTATTCCCACAACCTTGTCCGACGCAACGGGTTGTCGTTCATCCTACAGGTTTTCCTTTTCCTAAAACATCACCATTATAACATTCCAGAAATAATATCAAAAAAAAATTCTAGCATTAAACAATACTTTCTGATGTCCAACTTAATCCATTCCATTCATTAGGCTTATCCAAAATACTTCTATCCTATCTCACAGTATAAAGTAAATGATTACTAGAAATGTCATCTACCGAGCATTTGAATACCATCATTTATCATACGATATATCTTGTTGGTCTCATTCCAAACATGTGAATACCTTAATAGTGTATTCTCTTGAAAAATGATTGCCCATTGAACCTTAGTGAAAACATGAATGCTGTAAAAAGTTAACTCTTTCCACATACCAAAATTCCAAAAAATCTATATACTCAAATCATGATATCACGTTGTCCTTTAATCAGTCATGAGATCATGAATACTATGAAACATATTATTTTCTCTGTATCCCTTCATTATGTGCATATCATCTTCTTTAAAAAAAAATATCAATCACTTTTCATGGTTAACGGTATCATAATATTATTGAAAACCACAACAAACCAATACATAGATATTCCAATATTCCACGATAATATAAACATTATTTTGGAATCCAATTACATAAACACTTAATCATTCCACCACATCGTTGTCATACTCAACATCACCAATACTTATTGCATGTGACTTCCCGTTGTCCTTTTCCTTAAGTAGTTGTTGATGTCAATCATCATTAACCCTTATATTAGGGCATTGATTTGCATAATGCCCCATTTCCTTGAACTTGAAGCAATGAAGTGTTGGCGGAGTTTTCTTTGTAGTATTTTCTCTATTCAAATCATTAGAAGATTTTTTCCCATTACATCAGCACTCATCTACTCGATGACCTTCTTTTCCACACTTGAAACATTTTCTAGTGCCTTTTAGACAATCTCCACCATGCTTCTTTCCACACTTTGAGCATAAAGAAACATTCACCTTCTTTTCACCATTGTTCTGAGATTTTTCCTTGAAATCCATCTTTAGTTTCTTGTCAACACCATGTGATGGATATGTAACGCCAAATTCCAATTCTACCTTGATAGAACAACAAAAAATGTCTTCATAGGTACGGAAGTCTCTTATAGCTAATGTTATTTAAAGACTTGGTTTTAATCCACTGAATAACCGATTAACATTACTTTCAGGTTGGATGATAAATCCAGATGCATACCCTGTAAGCCTTGTAAAATTTTCTTCGTATATACCAAAAGATTTATCCTTCTTCTGCTTAAGCTCAAGGAACTCTTTTTCCATCTTTGTTCGAAGAATACGAGGGAAGTACATACTGAAAAACATGTTCTTGAACCCATCTCATTCCATGGATTCAATTTCATCTTAGGGCCTTGTATTCTTAATTAGAGTCCACCATTAGTCTGCTTCACCTTCTAACTAGTAAACAGCCAAAATGAATTTTTTATTCTCTGTACAACGAAGTATGAAAAATATCTTTTCAATGGTACTGATCCATTTTTTAGCAACAAGTGGATCAGAAGACCCACTGAAATAAGGTGTGTGTTGCCTCATGAAGGACTCAATAGAATATTGTTACTTTCTCTGCTCATTTGGATGTATATAATGATTCATAGCATCTGTAAGTATAGTAATAATATTTTTCACTCGATCTCCCATAACATTGGTTTGTTCAGGAGGAAAATCATTGCATTTCCCATTACATTGATCAAAACGGTTTCTTCGGGTTCCATCCATCGTCTAAAACCCAAAAAGAATAGTGTGAGAGGAAAAAATCATTCTAGGAAAAAACATAATAAATGTGGAGTACCTTCAATATATAACATCTTAGGTTTTATTTTAAGATCTTTACCGTAATTCTAGTACTATAACCAAAACATTTACTTATCCTTTGGAACATACCTAAACATACCTTAGAAATATCTCTAGGGATTTCACTAAAGTTTTTGCATCCTAGTTTCCAAAGGCTAAATAAACCATTCCTATGATACCAACTGTAGAGACCCAATATTGACATACATGAACATTACATTACTTTTGGAGAATACTTAATACATAAAAAAACATACACCCATGGACCGTAATAGTTTAGTGTCTTGGGAAACTCGGAACATAATCATCTAATCATGGTGAATGATCTTCAACATCTCCCATAAAGGACTTACCTATTTGTTTTCTTACCTAAAACCTTTCTTTAAATACTGTGGAAAAGAAAAAATATAAAGGGTGAGCTCAAATTATCAGTAAGGGTAATCATGGAGAAAATAAAACAAACCATATACATTTGAATTTAAAAACATGAACATAATTTTTAAACATCAAAATCTTGAGCAATAACATAAAACATGGGAGTAAGTAAGGCATAGATCATAATGGAACATCAATCATGATAAAATAACATGGGAATAAAACATGTAATTATGGAAAACCATTATGCACATGATATGATTTCCATAGTAGCCAGGGAATTGCTTCCAAGACCATCATAGTGGACAAAGTCCCTTACTGAACCGGGTTTACTTGTCGTTTCAACCCTGTATTACTGAACCAGATTTACTTTCCATTCTAGCCATTTTTATCTCATGAGATATAAATATTTACCCAATTAAATGGAGGGAGATATAGGTCCTAACCATCTCATATTGAAATCATTCTTACATGTTCCACAAAACAATCATAAATCAATCATCATAACCCAAAGAATAAAATGGGTTTCATAAACATCATCCCATCGTGACATAATACATATAAAACAAATTGATATCATTTCATCATAATAAAAATCAAACCATTTATATAATAGATACATTACACTTGAACCATAAACATGCTAAATAATTTCATCTTAGATGGACAATAGTTTTGATAAAACACTTGAAATGAATTCTTGAGGAAAATATCCTTTCTTCATCAAAATCATTTTATTTTCACAAAATTCCATGAAATTTTAAAAGAAAAGTATTTTATTGAAAATGATCATGAAATATTTTAGAGTAATATTTATGAAGAAAAGGTGTTATGGAACTGTAAAATTCTATTCATTCCGTATAAGTTAAAAAAACATTCTCCTCGTACTTTTTCCAAAAAAGTAAAAAAGTGCCACGTATGGAAAACAAAAGAAAGATTCCTTCCATAACACAAAGTAAAAGTCAAAGAGGGGTGAACATGAATTTAAACATACATGTAAGAATATTAAACTCTTTATGAATAACATTTTTATGGACATGGATGAAAAATATAACCCCAGTAAATACTTACGTATAAGAAATCTCGGATAAAAATGAGATTGAAAAATTATCCCTTACCTTATGTCCAATTTATTCCATATGTGTCCAAGTCTCCTGTATAGTGGGTTTAAAAATATTATTAACTTGTAATATAAGAATAATAATAATTATGATATCATTTATGATTCACTTAGGACTTTATATTACCGGTTCATTTTTCAATTCCATGTTAATGCAGCATTTTGGGTAAAATCGTTTCATTTATCGTCCTTGTTTTGACTTGTAATTATTAATATGATTACATAGATCAAGATTAGTTACTTCCAGAATGTAAAACATGACTTATATATAATATATATTTAGAAAATACATATATATAATAGATCTATAAATGGAAAGAAATACATCGTTCATGGAGACGGTAGGCAGTACGTACGCATGAACGCTATTTTTGTTTCCTTATTAAATTGAATGGAAGGAAGTAAATAACATATAAATAAATAAAGTATCATTAATATGTCTTATATTCCATGATTATTTATTATATATACTTTATAATCATTCTTGAATGGTTAACTTGGAGAATGAATCTCATCACGTCGTGGAGACGGTAATCTGTACGTACGCACAAGCGATGATATCGTTCCCATAATTATTGAATGGAATTAGAGTGGATGATATAATATCTTAGATTTATTATCATGTTATAATAACCATATATATTTATTACTTACACAATAATACCCATCCATGTAAGGTGGTGGTGGAAAAACAGATTACACCAGGGCGTGGAGACGGTATTCTGAACGTACGCACGCGCGGTGATTTCATTTTCCGTAGGATGGATAGACGGCCAAATTGGGTTAGTTAATATTTATGATAACATATCATTATATTATTGATATTTATTTTATTAATTTATTATGAAACAACAAAATAAGAGGAATTATAAGAATAAATGAACTTGAAAGAATCGGTAAAGGATATTACCTCTTCTTCAGCGTGCCTCTTCTAAACCTCCTCTTATGGAAGTAAAGTTGGTATTTGAAGAAGAAGATGACCTCTAGTATGTTTCTCGGAAAGTGGATAAGAGAAATGGGCAGGTTTTGGACGATATTTAAGGCTCAAAGTGGTGTGAGGAGGAGAGGGAGGATATGCCCTTTTATAAGAGAGGAGAGGGGCACTTTTGGAAACCTCTAAAATATTAATTTATAATAAATTCAAACCCCCTTAAAAACCTCCAAAAAAGACTCAAATACAAATATCAGATGATATAGTTTTGTAATATCATTAACGAATAAGATTTATACATGTTGGTAATTTATTTTAAACCTTATCAACTTGATTTATCCTTATTTAATCTATTTAATTTTAATTGTGGTAATAATATTCTAAATTTTAAATTGTTATAAATAATTACTTATGTGTTGTGAATTGTCCATTATTGGATACTTTATGCCATTTTAGACCATATAAATTTCAATTTATACATTTTAAATATTTTTGTGATTTTTAAACAATTTTAGAATATGTTATTTTTATAAAATAACAATTGTGTCAATTTTTATACTATTTATTTATTTGAATTTAAATAAACTCCACACAAAGAATATATTAGAAAAAAAATATTTAATAGTCTCATAACATATCATATTAATCCAGAAAATTTTTGTAGAACGTGAATTAGTTTTATAATATTTATTTCAATATTTTAAAACCATTTATTTGATATTTCAATCAATAAAATAATGTATACATCACTATTGTTTCATCATTAATGATAATTATTTAATCCCTAAAACTTCTAAATAAATTATCATGATGTATAAAATTTTATTATCTTTCTGAAGAATATATATATTCTAAGTTTTATGAGGTTTATCACTAAATTAAAATTGTTACACTTATAAGATATAAGAGAGTGACATGTTGTCACTTTCATTGGTTTTAATAATAATTATATCATTTTCATTGTCAAAAGTTCATGAAATGAATCTATTCCGACCCTTAAATTATATGGGTCTACTTTTATTCATCCAATATAATTTTTTCAGAACTTAGGATAATTTTATAATCTTATGTTTACCCTTAATTACCCGATTTACCTTTAACTGTAGTAAATAAAAATTACCGTAGTTACTATTCAAAACATCAAAAAAATAAAATTAACCTATTAAAATAATTTGGACCCACTGAATCAAAATATGGAATCCATTTTTCAAAATTCAAAACACATAAGTTGCAGTAATTAATTTAATATTAATCTCATTGTTAAGAAAATGGGTTTTAAAAGTTAAGACATCATCAAATATTGAAATGTTTTTAACCATTAATTCAATGTAAAATTAATGATAATGACATACATTATATTAAATGGTAAAAATATATTATATTTATACTTTAAAACAATTTAATATTATAATTTAACCATATAAATTATCTTTATGAAAAAATTTGTTTTTAAGTAAAATTTAGCGTGTTTTTACTATTCATCAAAATAAGAATGTTGTCAGAAAAATATCAAAACTTTATCCAATGTAAATTTTTTTATCTTTATTCAAAAGAATAAGTTTATTTTGTAAAATTTAACTTATAAACTTTTCAAAAAATTGGATTTAAAATTGGTGCGCCATCAAAAGTCGGCATAACTACATTTTTTTTTGAAAAATACTTCTTTTATTCAAAAAATTAAATTTTGTTCTCATACCTCATTCCAGAAGATGTGTAATATAAAATATAATGTCGTAAAATTAAAAATGGGTTTAACACTATTAATAACTGCTAGTTAATAATAATATTATAACAATATATCATTGTTTAGTGAAACTCGATATTGCGTACAACACATGCTATTGAGGAAGGTTGCTTTTGCGTGTAATGCAAGCCAAGTCAGGGTTGTGTGTAGGGAAAGATTCATTTGGTGTTGCGTATAACACAATCAAAATATAGTTCAATTATACATTGATAAAAATCTATATTTATTGTTGTGTAAAATGAATTTTATTCGAAATAACATGAAATTGTGTGCATCACAAGCTAAGAATTGTGTTGTGTATACTATAAGCTAATACAGTGTTGCATATAGTGCAAGCTAATATTGGTGAAGCATACAACAAAAGACATCAAATAAATTAAAAAGAATAATTCTCATAAAATCTCAGGTTGTTACACCAATACTATAGGTTGAACGGTCACTGTATGATTAAATAATGATTAGTATATATCATTTGGGTTAATACTATGTAAGATATTTTTAGTTTAATAGTGTCAAAAAGTTAGTGAATGGTAAGGAGTAACCATTAAGATTAATCTTACATATGGTGTATTTCTAGTGTCCACCACACAACTTGCACGTAGTTAAAGGTATTCATGTGATCTAACCATCAGTTCCTTCTTTACTTTATAAATAAGATGATTACTTTAAAAAAAGTAATGATTATTTTGGTAATAAAAATTGTTATTCTCTTATCTAACTTATACCCATGAAAGGTTTTTCCTACTAAAATAATAAATACATCATATATATGTTTTATTTATTAAATTTCAATGTTTTATTATAGTTTATATCTTTTTCCTCAAATCGTGAAATGGGTATTTCTAAAGTAAGGTTTTAAAATATTTTTCTTTCATTGTGTTCTTTCCTTAAAATATTTTAAATTTTGTTTAATTCCCAAATTTAAACCCAAATACTTTGGAATAATGGATTTAAGTAACTATTTATCATTAATTGTTTCCATAAAATTCAAATCTTAGTTTCATATTTTTATTTAAAACATACCTGAAATGGATTCACTTTTATAGTTCATAATTGGTGTGTGGGTAGGATTGCTTTTAATCATTATTTTCTCACACCCTATATACAATTTATTTTCAGAATAGGTTTATATTTGATATAAAAAGTGCTCCATGGATTCTAGTTTGGGAATTTTTATAGTGTAAGGTGATGATCATTCAATTGCCACATGAAGATAGGTATTTGGGATTTGTCTTTGGGCCTTTATCGGTATTGTTTTTGGTTCATCGAATGTATCATACCACTTTAACATCCTATTATTTTAGTTTTCCTTTTGTTCCCTTTTTTATTATATTAGTCCATGTATTAAAGCTAATCCTTGTAGGTTTTCATATTTTATGGGTATTTTTATTATATTTATTCATAGTCGGAAGGGTTATGTTAATGATTCTTTTCTTTTTTGGGGTTTTCTTATTTATTGAAATTGTTAATTTTTATATGCATGTATCTATATATTACTAAAACATCATCTAGGAATTATGGGTGTAAGTTACTTGTCTATTACTATATATATGGGGTAAATCTCTCCTAATGACATATACCTTGATTCCTTGACACTACATTCTAACTCTTGGTGATTGAGAATGTACCTTAGGAATTATTGGAATCTATCTAGGGTGATATGGAAGGTTGACTCTGGTTGGATCATGAAAAAATGGTATTATATCCCAATTTTTAATTAGTTAGTCATGGTAGATGGTAGATAGGGTTGTTAGAGCTCAAGGTGTATGTATGAGTATGTATCTGGACAAAATATTTCATATTTATCCTTGAGTTAACAAGTGTAGTTAGGATGTGTGTGTCTTGAATTGGTGACTTTTTATCAATTATTCTGAAGACTCTTAGTCTTTATTTGTATATTTATGTTCTCTAAGTATTTTTTTAATGTTATTCAGAGAAAATATATGATTTATATTGGAATATGGGGGAAAATAAAGGAGGCACTGTTACTATGAATGGTTTTAAAAATTATTCATAGGTCATGTATAATGTTATATGTAACCTATATTAGGATATTTATAATTCCACGACATGAACCACTAGGTTTGAGATATATATCCACAAGACCTCATGTGCACCTCCCCATATCAAAGGGACTATTGAATTGTAGTGAGGGTCCAAATTTTGTCAATGGGGAGGTTATACCATCCTCATCATATCCTTGCATCATTAATATAAATAAAATATGAAACAAATTAGATTAAATATGGTGTAAGAACAATAATATCCAATGTAACATTTACCATAACGTAACGACCCAAATTATATAAATAAAATTCCCATCGTGAATGAATTAAATTCCCTATTGTGGTTATAGAAAAAAAACAAGAACTTCTTTGGTTTTATTATATAACATCATATTTTAAATAATTTTAATCATTATAATCATTGATAATATATTAACTTAATAATGATTATATGATTATTATAAATATATGGTTATGATAAATTCAATTTATGTAAATAAAAGAATAAATTAACTCAACTAGAAGGATCATGCCCTAGGAATCCCATTTATCAAAGATTCTAAGGGAGATATAATCATTGGTATTTTCCCTTGACGAATCCCATGATGATATCTTACCAAAAAATTGTGACTTATTCCATTTATAAGAGATTTTAATCCTCATTGAGATCACAACTCTAACCATGTACATCAAACCACCCATGAAAATCTCATCACCATGCACCTTACCCTCTGAGTTTTTTGTGGTGTAATGGAGGTCTATGTATCAAGAACCTTATAATATAAATATGTATATTGTATTTTTAATTGAATAATTGTTATATTTACTTCTTACTGTTATTAATTTAAAATTATTTATTATTTTGATACGATAAAACACAATTTGTATTTTAGTGTAAAGTGTAATTCTAATTTTAAAATTTTATTTTTGATGAACTCATATCTTTTAAATATAAATTATAATATATATATTTTGAATTCAAATGTATTTTTTTTAAACTATTATTGTCAAAAACCCCAATATTTCTAAATAATTGTAAATTATCATTTTAAAATTGAAAATTCACATCTTTAGAAAAATAATTTGATAAAATAAATTTATTTTTTGGAATTTTAATGTCAAGATTATCCAATGGTTAATTTTTCATAATTTTCGGAGACAGTCAAATTTTTAGGTAAAAATTAAATTCGATATAAATATATGGTGTGTATTATGACATAATAATGACCCAAAATGATGTAATAATTTCTATAAAGGCTACCCAAACCAAAAAATATGTTTATACTTTATAATAATTTTATTTTTAGTTTATTTTATTGATTTTTCTAATCCTTTGTGACTACTTCAAAACCTGTATTATATTTTAAGGTTTTAAAATCATTTCTTTATGAAAAAACTCACTTCTACATCACTGAGTTTAATATTTTAATGATTTAAAACCTTGGAATTATAAAATTATAAAAACAAACCATATTTGGAAGAAACCATGTATAAAACCCATGGGAAGGTTTGTGGTTTTTATTACCTTATTACACATATTCCAAAACCTATGATTGGGAAATAATAAAGAACTCCCCAATATTTGTATATCTAAAACAATTCAATCTCTCATTATTATTCACTAAAAACCATAGAGAACATAATTAATCTTCTATACCCTCTCAATTTTCCTCCCAAGGTACCCCCAATCTCTCAAGAAGATCCTCACAATCTTTTGGAACCACCCTCTCAAGGTAAGATATCTCTCACTCTTCTTTTTATTAAAGAACATATTTTCTGTTATGCCTCTAAATGTACATTTTTTCTTGTTTGGGTAAGTTTTTATAATTTACTATTACTGAAATTTTAATTTCAATTTGATTATTGACTCCATTAACTCTCATTAATTTATCCCATTAACATCTATTTACACCTGTTATGCTGCCGAAATTGGCCCCTGATTTTTTGTACCAAAATTAAGGGACCCCACTCTCTTCTATTACATCCAAGAACCTTATTTGAATTTATAATTTTTAGTATCAATTTTTTATTTTTTAATTAATTTATAAATGTACTTTTACCTTAAAATTTATTCTATTATAATGAGATATCATTTATTCCCTCTCATTATAACCTTTAACTAAGCCGTTGCTATTCCAAAATTTAGTACGGGGTCTCCCTCTCTTATTTTCTGTTCAAGAAACTTCTTTGTATCTAGCCTTTTTAATATCAATTTTTTTCTGTTTTCATTAATTTATAAAAAACAATTTACTGTCGAATTTATTTCCTACTAATGAGAGATATTTATTACCTCTCATTATATAATTAACCTAATCTTTTACTAAACTGAAATTTAGTGAGGGATCCTCTCCTTCTACATTTTATTCAAGAATATTCTTCATTTTATTCCTTTAATTTACAATTAATAATGTTTGGAGATATTTTTTAAACATCCCTATTACTTCCCATTTTATTAAAAAATTATGGGAGACTCATTTCTCTCTCATTAAAACATTTTATAAACCTTTATGTACATCTATTATACTTCTGAAATTTCACATCAATTTTTCCATCTCAAAACATTTTTTTTGAATACCATTGATATTTACACACATGGTTATTCAACTAGTCATAAATATACTTCATTGATTAGTGAATTCCATATAATTAACCCTCAATCCTTAATCATGGAATTAAATTTTATGAAATATGTTCTTATGTTATATGATCTATGTAGCACACATATGCCTTTACATGATATGAGTATGATGGGGTCACCCAAATAGCACTCCAATGCATTGGGTAATGTTTTAGTCTCATGATACACCATGTATGGTTCATGGGAATTTATCCTATGTACATTATGTTTTTATTTATTGGTGGTTAACCATGGATTATTTTTTTGATGGTGTGTTTAAAGTTATTTCTATATTCCCATGTTGTATTTATGTCATCATGTTGTATCATGACTCATTGTTCATATTTTATGATTCTCACACCATTTATGTACCATTTGTATACCTATTATCTAACATGTAATACCTTTTCAAGTTATACATTTCTTATTCCATTACTAGGATTTATAGATTACCCCTTTCTTATATATGTCCCTAGGTTATCTCATGTCTTTTTAAGAATGATGGAATAATATGAGCACGTTAAGGATGTTTTCAATAATGTCAATGTACCCCTATTTTAAGGTTTTATATTATGTATCTAATTCTAAAATACACTATACTTATTGATTTTCTAGGTTGAATTATGTATAATCTTATATAATCAATCATGAATTAATGTCTAATAAAAATAAGGTTTTTTATAGTTGGTTTCAAAGTAAACTTTAGTTTTATTGTCATTCGGATTAGGGAACTCTATAGAATGATTTAGGGATATATCTAACCATAAAAAAAGTCATATATTAATTTTGGTAAATTATAGATTCAGTAGTTTCTAAGAGAACACATCTTATTCTATACACCACAAGTGGATGTTTCTTAGAAACATATATACCTAGGGGTAACACCTAAAAATGCTGCAATGAACTAGACTTGAACTGGTGTATGGAAATGGTCTTTCTACACACCTGGTTTGACATTCTATGTTGATATGTTCCTGAAGATTCATATGGTCATTACAAACAATTATTAAGGGAATAAAAATTCCCATAATATACTATGATAGAAAATAGATAACTTTTAACATAGATTGAAGACTATAAATTCATAAGTTAAGGAAATACATTTCATTTATAAATAATCCCTTTAATGTTATCATATTCTTATTTATGTGTTTAATATTTTAAATTATTCATCCCTAATTTTTTTTTATTCTCTCTAATTTCCAAAAATAAGAGGAATCGAGTAAACACCAATGTGGAGGGTAATGTGATGATTTTCCCAACAAAACTCCCAACCCTATGGGAGAAATAATTATGAACTTTGTGATGATACTCTTTCTATTGACTTAGGTTCATAATAGAAACCAAAATCAGGAGGAACTCCCAAATCCCCTAGTAAATAACAGGCTATAATTAAGAACTTTATGTGATAAAAGCCTCTCACTTTCAATGGATAATATAATCATTTAATTACGGAATAATAGATCAACTCCTCATAGAAGATATTCTCCATCCTTTAATGTTCTAAGCAAAAGAAGGTTACACTGTATGTTTAACTTATGGTGGTAGAAACTTATTAGTGGTAGAAATTGATCAACAATATGAAGCTTGAGGAAGATATTTATGTGATGTGGTTAAATGATTATCTAAAATATTTTTCCAAAAATATTTTATTTACACTCTCAGAATTAAAATGTAAATGGATTTCTTTTCCATTAAGAAAAAAGATGATGAATCCATTGGGGAGTATGATGAAAATATCACAATACTTGTACAACAATATTATGGATTTGTTTTTACCCTTGAATGAAATGGTGACCAATTACTTTTTGGTATCAAACTGAGTCTTCAAAAATCTATGGTGATTTCAGACTTTTATAGCTATGATGAACTTGTTTGGTGTGCCCTTAAAGTCAAAAGGGAGATCATAAAATATTAAGGGTCTCACGGGGATAAGATGATGAAATTAGAGTTTAATTCCGGTGGCACTGTGGACAAATATAATTGTGGTAATATATTTCAACATCCCACTTTTCAAAATTATGGAAATAATAACTTCAAAAATTTCCTAAGGGGTGAAAAAATGATATAGGTATGGAAAGGAAGGGCATGTAACTTGCGATTACAGATGGGAGAAACCCAAAAATGTAATGGAAGAGATGAATTCTCTATTCCACCCTCAACCTATTTTCCAATGTTTCAACATTAAGGAATAAGGACATTATATGAAGAACTTACTTAAGAGAAGCATTGTCAGAGATAATCAATGCCAACAACCTCCAAAGTAGTAGGGGAGAGCTTATTCCATCACCACCACTGAGGTGGATCCTAAAAATGAAGTGGTTATATGTACACTAGTTATTCATTCAGTAATAGTTAACTTTATTTGTTATTCTTTTTCTACTCATTCATTCATATCATGCAATCTTAGTAAAAGTAATCGAACACAACCACAAATCATGGATGTATAGTGGTTGGTAAAAATGGAAAATCAGTCAATTATTACATCCAAAGTATTTAACACCTCCCCTGTCAAAATTTATGGGATGAACTTTTTATTTAACCTTGTGATGCTAAATTTAGTGGAATTTTATGCAATTATAGGTATTGGTTGGCTTTCCTTATATAGATCCAACAAAATTTTGGTGATAATTAAATAACTCTCTATATTTTGAATGGTGCACTAATTCTATACAATTATAAGTAGAATGATGAATATTATTTATCACTAAAATCTAAAGAATATATATTATTTACCTATGAGAAAGAATATCTATCTCAAATGGTTGATTCTAAGGAAAATATCATCCTTGAATACATTCCCATTGTGATGGAATGTGCTGATGTGTATCCTGAAAAATTTCTTGGTCTTCCTCTTATCTAAGAGGTTGAATTTTCAATAAAGATTATACCTTGTGATTTACCGATATCCAAGACTCCTTTAAGAATGGTTATTGTGGAAAATAAGGATATAAATAAATAGTTACATGATAATTTGGTTAAAGTATTCATATGACCATGTTTTTTACCTTGGGGTGCACTAGTCCTATTCACAAAGAAGAAGGATGGGTAAATGCACCATTACATTGATTATTATGATCTCAAAAAGATCATGATAAATAAAATGTATCATCTTCCACGGATTGATGATTTATTTAATCATCTATGTAGATCCCAATACTTATCCAGGTTTTATCTTCAGTAGGGGTATTATCAAGTAAGGGTGGAAATGGAGGATATCCCCAAGACAACTTTTCGTACAAGTTATAGGCTCTATGAGTTCATAGTAATTCCATTCAGACTCACTAATGATCTTGTAGTCATCATGGATTTTTTTTAATAGATTCTCTATTTATTACCTTGAAAATATTATTGTAGTCTTTGTAGATAATATTCTAATATACTACAAAATCAAGGAGGAGGATGAGTAGTATTTGAGAACTGTGTAAAGACCATATAAAAGGATAATATTTATGAAGAGTATACAAAATGTGAGTTATAGTTTAAGTAAGTTTCATTCATGGGGAATATTATAATAAATAATGGGATATCTATCCACCCTTCAAATATGGATGTAATTTAAGGATATGTGAGGCCAACATATGTGGTATAAATTTTTAGTTTCCTTAGATTAGTTGGGTGTTATAGTCTATTTTTGATACTTTTTTTATAATTTTCAACAATATAACCAAGTTAACTCATAAGGGATTCACATGATTTTGGAATAATGAATGAGAAGAGATAATTAAGGATATGAAAATGAATATTATCACTACACCTATACTTACACTTCCCATAAATGGGGAACTTTTCATGGTATGTAATGATGCATCGAAGAATGGACTGGGATGAGTACTAGAGAATAATATAAAATTGATAGTATATGTCTCAAGAAAATTGAAATCCGAAGAATAGAACTACCCCCATTAATATTCTACATTTGGTTGTATTAATCATCAAATTGAAAATCTAACGGCATTATCTCTTTGGGGAGAACTGTTAAATTTGTATGGATCATAATGGACTCAAGTATATATTCACACAGAAAGAGATGAATATACACCAACAAAGATGGTTATATTTGAATAAGTAATATGACTACTCAATACACTATAATCATGGGAGCTAAAATAAAGTTGAATAATCTCTATGTAGAAATGATCCATCAATTTAATGATTTATGAGAATTGAGAGTGTTCTAATCTTCTAAGACTTAAAATTATTGACATGGGAGTGATAAATAAAGAAAAATTGTCAATCCTTTCAAAATTGATTTCTTAACCATCCCTTTTGGATAAGATAAAATATGATCAAAGAGATGATGGGGAAATTCAAAAGAAGGTGGAAGATCTAAGAAAATGTGAATCCTCAGAGGTCAAATTTAATGAAGAACGAGTTGAATGATTTGGATCATGACTTTGTGTGTTGTCAAATCCTAAGTCAAAGGATCTATTGGATGATGCACATAGATCGACTTTCTTTATCTATCCAAGAAGAAAAGGGATGTATCAAGATCTCTAATATCACTATTATTGGGACAATATGAATAAATAGATCACTGAATATACATCAAGGTGTCTTTTATTTTAACAAGTTATGGTAGAAAAGAAAAAAACCAATGGGATGATTCAATAATTACTCATACCATCATGGAAAAGGGATAAATAACCATTGAATTTTCCACTGGTATTATGAAGAAATCATTATGACCTAATTATATATGGGTTGTGGTGGGTCATCTTAAATTTTCTGGTCATTTCATTACAATCTGAGAGGAATTATCACTCAATCAACTTGCAAGGATATAAATTACAGAAGTAGTGAGGTTTCATGGAACACCACTACTGATTATATCTGATAGTGATCCAATATTTACCTCCAAGTTATATAAAATTCTCTAACATTATCTAAATATTAATTTGAAATTCATCTCAGCTTATCACCCTCTAACTCATGTCCAATCTAAGTGTACTATTAGAACTCTTGAGGACTTGTTGAGAGTATGCTCAATGTACTTCAAAGTATGAATAGAACAACATATTCCTCTATTCGATTTCTCATAAGATAATAGTTTCTACTCTATAATAAAAATGGGTACCTAAGAAGCACTTTATGAGAAGAGGTTCATAACACCTGCATAATGGGATGAAGTTGGTGAATGAAAACTATTGGGTCCTAAAATAGTGGAAGAAATGGTGGAAAATTTCAATACCATTCATGATCACATCGAGGCTGCTTAGAGTTGGTAGAAAAGATATTATGAAAATAATCAATGAGACCTAGAGTTTGAGGATGGAGATAATTAATTCCTCATCATATCTCCAAGTAAGAAATTCATTAGATTTGGGAATAATATAAAGCCGATTCTAAGATACATCGATCACTTTGAGATCCTTGACTGCATCAGAGCAGTGTATTATGAATTTTCACTCCCACATAAAATATCTCAAGTACATTATGTTTTCCATGTATCCCTATTTATTAAGTACTTATTTAACCCCATGAATTATTTTAATAAAGGGTTGGTATTTTAGGAGAATGATCTTTCATGTAAAGAGAATCCAATGAATATGTTAGATCGTAGAGACAAATTTATGTGAAATAGGACAATACACCTGGTCAAAGTGCTATGGAAAAACCAAAACATTTAAGAAGAGACATGAGAAATGGAAGAGGTGATGAAATATAATTTCCCTGATTTTTTATACCATGTGGAGTGAAAATTTCAAGGGAAAAAGTTTTGAATGGGGGAAGATTATAATGACCCAAACTTTTATAAGTAAAATTCCCATTTGTGATTGAATTAAATGTCCTGTTGTTGTTGTAGAAATCCCATAAAAATATTTGGTTTTATTTTATAATATTGAATTTAAAAGACTATTAAAAATTATAACTATTGATAGTATATTCATTTAATAGTGATCATATGATTAGTATAAATATAGGGTTATGATAAAACAAATTGACATGGAAAAAAGAAGAAATGGCTTAAACCAGTAGGATCATACCCTAATAAGACCATTTATCAAAACTTCTAAGGGGGATAGAATCACTAGGAATTTTCCTTGAACAATCAAAGGAAAATATCCAACAACTCGAGCATGATTGAATCCTTTTGTGGGAGAAGTTCAAACTCATTGAGATCGTATCCCAAACTGTGTATGATGAACCACCCCCTGAAAATCTCACCATCTCACACCTTCCCCTCATAGTGTTTGATAGAGTAATAAAGGTATATGTATCAATTCCCTAATAATATAAATATGTATATTTTATTTTCAATATAATAATGATTATTTTACTTCTTATTTCTATTAATTTAAAAATAATTTACATTTTGATACGATAAAAAAAATTATTTTTTTGTAATATAATGTTTTGATTAAAAGATTAATTTTTGATAAATTAGTGAATTTAAAAAAAATTATAATTTAATAGAAAAATCCAACTAAATAAATTTTATTAAATTTAAATGATAATATAATTTTTATTAAGTTAAAAGTAATTTTTTTCAAAAACTCTTATTATCAAAAAAACCTAACATTTCTCAATAAATATAAATTCTTGTTTTAAAAGTGAATATTCACATATTAGTATAATTATTTTGATAAAATAAATATATTATTTGGAATCATTAGGTATAAATTATCCAATTGTTATATTTTCATAATTTTCATATCCAATCAAATTTTCAGGTAAAAATTAAATACACTATAAATATACAATGTGTATTGTGACATCATAATGACCCAAAAGTGATAATAAATGATATAAAGGGTTACCATGAAAAAAATATATGTTTCCCCTTTAAAATTATTTTATTTTTATGTAATTTCATTAGTTTTATAAAGACTTTATGAATCCTCCAAAACCTATATTATATTTTAAGGTTATAAAATCATGTCATTATGAACATGACACACTTATGCATCACCAAGGGTAATATTTTAATGAGTTATGCCATTTTCCTTAAAAAATAATTAAAACCACGTCTCTTTTTAAGAAACCAAAGGAAGGTTTGTGGTTCTGATTACATTATTATATATATTATAAAACCTATTCTTGGGAAATAAAAAATAACCCCCTCTCTTTTCTTAAATAGACCCACCCATGTTCTCATTTCTATTAACTCAAAAACCTTGGAGTGCTTCCTTACCCTACTCTCCCTAATCTAGAGTCATCCCAAGGTTCTCCCAAGCTATCAAGAAGATCCTCCCAAGATTTTTTAATCAGCTTATCTAGGTAATGGATATCCCTCTCTTATTTTTTTTCAATAACCTATTTAATATTATCCCTCTTAATTTCAATATATTCTTATTTGGGTATGTTTTTATACAGACGTATTACATAACTTTTGACTTCCATGTGATTATATACCCCTTTAAATCTCATTAATACCTCCCATGAACCTTTATGTACACTTTTTATACTACCAAAATTATCATGTGATTTTCTATACAAAAAGTAAGGGACCCCTCTCTCTTCTATTCCATTCAAGAACCTTCTTTGTATTTCGATTTTTTAACATCAATTTTTTTTTATTTTTTTATTCCTTTATAAATTTACCATTAATTTCCAATTGATTCTGTTGTAATTATAGATAATTTATTCCCTATTATTAAGACATTTACCTAATACTTTACTATACCTAAATTTAGAAAGGGATTTGTCTCTTTTCTTTTCCATTCAAGAACCTTATTCTTATCTAGTCTTTTGAAAATCAATTTTTTTGTTGTAATGACTTTATATATATATTTACTAACCACATTATGTCTTAATAATGATAGATCACTTATTCCCTCTCATTATAGCATTAACCTAAGTTGTTACTATTCTGAAATTTAGTAAGGGATCTTCTCATTATCCTCTTTATTCAAGAATATTCCACATTTTATACGTTTAATTTAAATTCCTAATGTTATTATATGTTTTTTCTATATTCCCATTACTTCAAATTTAATTTAAAAATGATGAGAGATCCATTTTTCTATAATTAATCCATTTTATGAACCTTTTGTATAGTTATTATGTGGCTGAAATTCCACTATGATTTTTCCATGCCAAATATTTTTGTTGTGAATACCATTGTTATTTCCACTCAAGGATATTCACTTTTTGTACCTATACTTCTTTGATTTTGGAATTACATTTATGTAACCCACAATCCTTAATCTTGGTATTAAATGTGATGAAATATGTTCTTATGTTATATGGTCTATGTGGTAGGCTTATGGATGTACATGATATGATTATGATGGGTCTTCCTAGATAGTGCTCCAATGCATTGGGTAATGTTTTATTATCATGAGACACGATGTATGGTTTATGTGAGGTTATCCTAAGCACATTAAATTATTATTTCTTGGTTTTTTACCTTGACTTATGTTTATAGTGTCATGTTAAATTTTTTTTCAACATTCCCATTTTGCCTTTATATTATCATTCTATATCATTCCACATTGTTCAAATTTATGATTCACACCCCTTTTATGTCCCATTTATATACATATTATCAAACATGTAATGCCTTATTCATGTTATTCTTTACTTATTCTCTTAATGATATTTATATCTCACTCCTTTCTTACGAATGTCCCCAGCTTTTCCCGTGTAGTTTTAATAACAATGGAATAATTTGATATTGTTAAAGAAGTTTTTTATAATGTCGTCATACACCCCAGTTTTAAGTTGTTTTGTAATCTACCTAATTCTCAAAGACACTAGACTTATTTATATTTTGGGTTTTATTATGTGTACTCTTATGTAATAAATCATGAATTAATGTGTAATAAAAATACGGTTTTTCATATATTCAATAAATAAACAGGCTCCCACTAGGGAAATCCAATATAAAGTAATTTATATGAAGTTAAATAAATTAATGAACTATGGAAAATCCCCAAGATTTTTTCAGGTTCCTTAAACCAACTCTATTCTCTACAGCTCAACCATCCACCATGAACCCCTTCCCCTTGGTTGGATCCTTATACACGAAATCTAAATGTGCACTGAGATTCTCGTACATAGTGTTAGTAATAAAACCCCTTAATATGGAACCAATTCATCCTTAAAAAATGTCACATGAATAATATGTGTGTTCGATGATAAAATAAATGTGAAAGAAATCATAAAAATAATATACTAAGAAACCATGTGCTAACTATGCAACCATGATATCCTTTTATACCTTTTTCAACTCCATGATCAAAGGATATATTGGTGGTGAAAAAAATAGCCAAGAGGACAGTTTATATGTTACTCAGCATGAGTTATTAAGTGCACATTGTACTCAGCTTTTACAGGTCATCATTTAAACATTCAACTCGGTGTCCCTTATGCATAATGTGAACAAGATTCTCAACATTCACTAGGATATTTGTGAGACTACTACTCAAAATCCTCTAGGTATCAAGAAATAATGTGACACACCATGCACTAAGTAGTAAGGGGACATGAAACATAGTATTTTTCAGTCATTACCATGCCTGTACCCTTTGCCTATATCTAACAATTTCATCATCACATGTCATGAGAGAAACCCCTATAAGGGATAATTATATCATGATTATCCACCTATTTAAATACCAAATAAATATCACCAATACATGGTAAATTCATAATAGGGTAGATTGTATTGATAAATTTAGAATATATCATCATGAACAAATGTAGAAACATGAAATTAATGTGATAAAAATCAAAACATGTTCAAAAAATTTACAATAATACTCATGGAATCATGATCATAAAAGCATATCACAGGATATGCACAAACCCACATGGGATCACCATCAAGCATGGTCATGAAAGTATGAAAACACAATAATCATACTAAAGAAAACTTGTGTATACAGGACTCCCAAATGGTATAAAACTTCCTACCTCAAGGTTACTAATGAAGAACTCCCTGGTTTATCTTGTAATGATGACCAAATCATATTGTACCCCCACGAAGAGCTAAATAACATGTCAGGGATGCCTAATTTGGATTCTATTACAAGAAATAGGTTTAGAATGAGACTCAAGGAGATTCCATTCCAAGAAGGTGATTCTAGAATCACATACCATACATAGTCCATCAATGAACCCAATTATGAGATATGTCTAAGGAAGGGACACTAATTCATTGGATCTATTGTCTATAAAATAATACATCACGAATTAATCAATGATTCTATAAGATATAGTTGGTTATAGAGAAAAAAACATATATCCATTAACAATCCATCCATAAAAAAGATATTCAAGGAAATGTGATTCTCAAGGTGATTGATTCATGTTCACTTACACGTTGAATTATCCACCAATATACCAAGGAATCATCAACATATTAAGGTTTTATCATCATAATTTCATCAATAGAATATCTTGGAAGATGATTCAAGAACACATACCCATAGAATGTCTATTTTCATTGGTATATCATGATTTGATCAAGAAATGTTGAAAATATGTTTGTTACATCACTGATCTATAAAGAAATGAAGAATTAATCATTAGATAAATATAAGAAACACAAATATTATGTAGATTCATGTTCAGTTACCAAGTATAAATAATAATTTATCATAGATGTAAGGAAAACTCATCATTGGGGCATCACTAAACTAGTCAAATCTTGAGGAGGAAAGGAGAGAATAAAATGAAAGTCTTTATGCAAGGGGAAATCTCTAAAAATAATTTTAGTGCCATTTTTATTATAATTTGATATTAAAGAGGGGTTAAAGGTGTGTGGAATTAAAATCCATGGTGTGAATTTAATTCACCTTCAGAATGGGCTCATTGGAGATATGATGGAACTATTAGATGGATGGTGGGGTCTGTAGAACCCTGTATACATAATGGAATCCCACCTATAGGATGGTGGGTTCCACCAGCTAGCCAATGGAAGCCTTGTTAGGGTTGGTGTCCCGAGAACCAACTATTTTATACTTTGATTACAAGAATGTACACTTATTATATATTGTTTATTATTCTGCATGACTATAATATAATAATGTCCTGGAATATTTGTTGCATTGATAAGGTCATGGCAGATCCCTACTATGATGATAACCTTAAAATTATATAAAAATATTCTTAAATAAAGTTCTATGGTTGGATGACATAATATTATAGGACACATAGTATACAGACTGTCATGAGAAAGTACTCGTAAGAAGACGAGAATCTCTCTCTTGGAGTTTGCACTTGGTAATCTTTAATATGGGAGATTATGAGAACAAACCTGCCAGTAGTAATTCCGCATTTCTTGGTGTCATCGGATATTTCTATCTGCGAGCATGTGTAATGGTCCTTAGACTGTAAGATTATCATTAACTCATGTCATGAGTCGCGCACTTAGATTTGCTAATGAAAACTGTCACGTAGATAGTTGGTGGGAAGTAGGGTATGTTGGGTGCGTCACGAATGACATGTTGTTAACGGATAAGTTGAGGAAGGATTTGTCCCTTCCATATTTATGGAAGTAGATATCTCGGGCCCGTTGATTGAAATAGAACTGTCTCCCAAATTCCATGGCCATAGTCTAACAACGAGTTTATTTCTGGAAGACAAAGAATGAAAGATCAAGAATATAGGTTTATGAAACAGCCATGAAACCTACATGATGAGATATTGAGACAAAGTGATTAAATTACAGAGTAAGCATTCGTATGATGTGACACATCAATGCGGCTTCAACTTCTTTCTCTTCGGTGCCTTGACCTGTTGCTAGACAGTAATCTTGGACTTTAGGCAAGCCTACCTAATGCCAATTAGAAAGAGGCCTAGAGGGTCACACACTAAGTGTATCCAAGTATCTAAAGTGGAATAAAGATTATTTCCGTATGTGGTTTAATAATTATTCAAGGAAGCCTAAATCGTTTTAATTTTGGAGGAAGAATAAAATGAAAACATGTACATGTCATGTATTAATGATTACACGTCGTGTTGTTTTTATTTTGAAAACATGTACACGTCGTGTATTAATGTTTACATGTCGTGTAGTTTTTATTTTGGAAAGGAAATGTAAAACAAGTACATTTAGTGTATTAATTATTACACACTGTATAGTTTTATGAAAAACAAGTACACGCAATGTAGTTTTTTTAGTAGGTATTTTGAGGATATAATATTGTTTTTTAAATGATATTTATTATAATAATTGTGGGTGCATGTCAAGGAATTAATAATTCCACATGTGGGTTTTCAATAAGAGTTAATGAAATAAATAAAATGTGTAATGCATTTATTTATTGTCATAAATATATATCCTCAAACCCGATTATAAATATCCTCACAACCCCAAACACTTTTCCTTAATCGTTGTGCACACAAATTCTAGATAATTCTTTCAAGGCTGAAAGAACCTCTTCCATTAGACCAAGATGATCTAAGGCAGACAACACAAGCAAAGGTTTCTCCATGCCAGCACCTGAAGACTCCTTTAGCGAAGTCCAGAGATACACGGTGCACATGTGGATCACCGCTAGAGGAAGTCTACACATGTCTTCTGGGACGCAATGATGAATAACATCGGAATGTGATAAAGAATATCAATGAAGAAAGAACACCCAAAAGGTAATTCTTGTCAATTAATTAAATTAATTATAATCAACCTTTGATGATCCACTTTTGTGGTTTCGGGACCTTTCTTCTTCTTTGTCTATTTCTGTGAATCGATCCGTGGAGACTGGAATTTATCATTGTATTGATCTTGAATTGATCATTACTAATGAAAAAAAATCAAGTGGGCACATCCACCCACAAGATTCCGCTGCGCCTAGAACCTTCAATTGGTATCAGAGTGAGGTTACAACGTTTATTATAGTTAATTAATTTTTTTGATAATTTACGCATTTATATTTGATTCAATTCAAGATGAATCATTCTATAAAACTTAATGAATGAGATCTATTCTTCCTTTCTCATTTCTCAATTCACATCACAGAAAAGACCTTTTAATTATAATTTTTATTAAATTAAAAATGAGGAACTTATCTGGAAAAGCCGCTCTTTATGTCCATACAACACAAGAATACATGGCGTGTAGTGAAAACTACATGTCGTGTACTTAGGTTCAAAGAACCGGTGCTGTTCCGCCACACCACGCCTTGTGAATTGAGTATAGCTGATTTTTATTACACCATGTTAACTAGAAATTAACGGCGCATGGAAACTAGAATACATGGCATGTATGTTGAATCAACACGTCGTGTAGTCCGATACGGTCTAGGTAAAACCATGTACAAGTAGAAGCCGTGTTCCATGTACACAGGATTTCCAGGCTGGTAACCACATAACAAGGAATTACACATCGTTTTAGATTAATCTACACGTTGTATACTCCAAAATTTCCAAAGTACAGAAAGAACGCTAAAGCCCCCGGTGTATACTTTGGATAAAGGGTGAAAAATACACGTCGTGTAATATATCCTACATGCCATGTACTTTCCAGAAATGGGATTTCACTAGGTTTCCTCCAAAAGTACAAAGACCTGTACAAAAAATATAGATGAGAAAAATCACAAGGAAATTCAGAAATGAATTTAAGATAAATAATTGATTAATTATAAGATCATAAATAATTGAATTCAAGTGCGACTTCTCTTGAATAAATAAAATCATTAAAAGAATTTGAATGTTAAATATGCGTAAATGTTGTTGCATTCTATGGATGATCATGATCTAGACCAAAGATCCTTTTTATGTGTGTATAGTTTCATTTAAATTTGTTTAATTTAAATTCGTTGGCCTACGAATCTTCTTCCAATAAAATGTAGGGCATGTGTGCCCATGGTTTCTTTAATGTAAACCCCATGTAATGGAGGATCTCCCAAGCTAGAGGAGACGGTTCAAAACTCAAAGTTGAGGCAAAACCAACCCAAGAAGATACAAAGGTGGACAGGTGGGAGCTGAAAAATGTGAACCATCCATTCAAGGTGTTTTTTCCTAGGACAGGGTTAGCTTATCAAACCGCTAGATAAGCTAACCAATAGAAGCTCGTTATCATGCCATATTATTTTATTTCTGTCTAATTGCATGGTTTATTTTTGTGTTGTCATGATCACATTACTAATGAAATAAACAATCATGAAAAGATGGAATAAAATAAAAACCGAACTATGCGTAAACATTATCAGAACATGGTTAATCACTTAAGAAAGCATCACTTAATATTAAAAAGAATGTAATAATGAAAAACTACGCATAAAGAATAAAATCCTTCAAATACCATATTAAGTCAGACCAAGCCTTACGTTACTTGATTAAGGGAAAGACTCAATAAAACAATGTGTTTGACCAACCCTTGTTGGGGAACTTACTTTTATAAAGTAAGCTCTTATAAAAGTTTCAGGTTGACTTAAACATTTTACATTAAGAGGAGAAGCCCTTGCTAGACATGTTGTAAAATGGAGGCAAGTTTTGAGGAAATCCAAGTCAAGATTTCAGGATTGGGGATTCAACTCAACAGATCAAGGAACTGTAAGCTCACAGTTGGCAAAGAACTGCATACCTAAATACCTTCAAATAGCTTGATCAACCCTTGTTGGGGTTATGAAAAGGATAATATGGATCCTTTCCACTAGAATTTCAAAGAAACTAGACATTCTGAGTTCAATGGTGAGGGCCATTAGGACTTGATAAAATAGTGGGAGACTTAATAAATTCATAAAATGTAATTAAAAGGTACTGATAAATCTACTCTTTTAATTTTTAGAATCAATATGACAAGCTCATCAACCACGTTTTCTCTACGATAAATTCTAGATAAATACAATATCCTCACTGGAAGTAACTTTCAAGAATGGTTTAGGAACCTTCAGGTTATCCTACTACATGAATGAAATTTTTACGTGATGGAGTCCTCACTTCCTGATTTTCCTCCCCAAGGGGAAACTGATGAATATTTTCTGGTCTATAATCAACATTTGAATGATACACTCGATGTTCAATGTTTGATGTTGTCATTAATGTCTAGTGAGCTCATGATGTCTCATAAAGACATGGATTCCTATAGCATGCTTGAGAACCTCCATTGTATATACCAGGAGAGATCAAGACAGGAAAGGTTTGAGATCTCCAAGGCTCTATTTTAGATAAAGTTTGGATAGGGTGCCCCAGCTGGGCCTCATGTAGTCAATATCATTGGCTACATTGAGTGCTTAGAGGTTCTAGGGTTTAAACTCCCTGAAGAACTGAGTACCGATATCATTATTTCATCACTTCCCTAGAGCTTCTCTAACATTGTTGTAAATTTCAACATGAACAACATTGATAAGTCTCTATATGATTTTCTCATCCTTATTTTCCAAGTGGACAAAGATATGAAGTGTGAAAATCCTTCTGTACATATGGTGAATAAAAGGAAAATGAAGGAAAATAACTTTAAGCCCAAATATTCTTCAAGGCCTTCCAAGAAATGGAAGATCAAAGGGGAGGCAAGAGAATAGGATGTTATTTATTTTGCATGTGGAAAGAAGGGCCACTGGAAGAAAAACTGCACCCATCCAAGTAAGAAAGGGGAAGCTTCAGGTGCATTTTTTATCAAATGCAACCTATTTGTTTCTACCAATTGGGTATTAGATACTACTTGTGGTGCTCACATCTGTATCTAAATATAGGAACCAAGTAGATTCAGAAAGATTGATCGAGGTGAGGTGGATCTGCAAGTAGCCAACAGAGCTAGACTCAATGTTGTAGCTGTCGGAGACTACCACCTCACATTTCCTACTGGGATGGTCATGGTTTTGAAAGGATGTTATTATGTACCCTCTATAACCAAAAACCTTATTTTAGTTTCCATATTAGATATTGAATGATTCATATCCATGTTTGGAAGAGGATGTTGCTACTTTTATAAAGATATCATTTGTTTTGGTAGGGCACATTTATATAATAGCCATTATGTGTTAGACTACACAAACCAAGTAATGGAAATCGATGACAAAATTAATTCACATGAATCATACCACACCCAACTTTGGCATCACCGACTAGGTCATGTCAATGAGAAACGTTTGACAAAATTACATCAAGTTGGGTATTTATATTCTTTCTAACTAAAACCACTTGGTGTATGTCATGCGTGTCTACAAGGCAAAATGACCAAAGCCCCATTTAGTGGGAAAGGTGAAAGGGCTAAAGTGCTTCTAGAATTAGTTCACACATATGTGTGTGGACCATTTCTAGTTGAAGAAAGGGGTGGGTTCTTGTACTTCCTAACTTTTACTGATGATTTTAGAAGATATGGATATATTTACTTAATGAGGTATAATTCATATTCTTTTAATCTGTTCAAAGAATACAAGAATGAAGTTGAGAACCAGGTTGGTAAGAAGATTAAGAAACTCCACGCAGACAGAGGGGGAGAATATCTTAATCAGGAATTCATTGATTTCTTATGGGAGTTTGGGATTCTATCTCAACTCTCTCCTCCTTACACGCCTCAATGGAATGGTGTGAGTGAAAGGAGGAACTTAACCCTGTTGGACATGGTGAGATCAATGATGAGTCATTCGAGTCTTCCATTATCCATTTGGGGATATGCATTACAAACAGCATCACACATACTAAAACAAGTACCAACTAAATCAATATATGGTATTCCATACGAGTTATGGAGTGGACGCAAAGCCATGTTATCAAATTTACATGTGCGGGGTAGCGAAGCATTTGTTAAGGCATCTTTAGGTAACAAACTTTCTCTCCAAGGCACAAATTGTATCTTTATAGGATATACTAAGGAAACAAGGGGAAATTAACTATAAAACCCCTCAGATAAAAAGGTTATAGTGGCAAGACATGCCATATTCCATGAGAGGGATCACATTTCCAAAAGAGATAGTGGGAGCGAGAGACTTCGATGAAGTCGAGGCTCAAGATACAAAGGAGTTGGTACAAGAACATATTCCACAAATCCCCATGGAAGAACAATCTGTTCCAAAGACACAAGAACTATGTATGAGCACGAGAGAGGTGAGAGAACCAGAACTATATGGTTTTCTTTTCACTGAGGATGGTGACTCATTATTGGTTGACAATGATGATCCTCTTACCTACAAGAAAGTATTTGAAGGCACAGACACTGCCAAGTGGCAAGAAGACTTGAATTCTGAAATGGATTCCATGTACCAAAACCAAGTCGGTATTTTGGTAGATCCTCCAGTTGATGTAAAGAATGTTGGTAATAAATTGGTATTCAAGAAAAAACTAGAAATGGAGGGGAAATTCAACACCTATAAGGAACTACTGGTTGAAAAAGGTTTTAGACAGTATCAAGGAATTGACTATGATGAAACCTTTTCACTGGTTGCGATTCTAAAATCTATCAGAATCAAATTGGCCATTATCGCTTACCATGACTATGAAATTTGGAAAATGGATGTCAAAACAGCATTCCTTAATGGGAACCTCTAAGAAGATGTCTACATGACACAACCTGAAGGGTTTGTGACTCCAAAGGATGCCAACAAGGTATGAAAGTTTCAGAAACTCATTTAAGGATTAAATAAAGCGTCAAGGTTATGGAAAATTTGTTTTGATGACGCCGTAACAGAATTTGGGTTTGTTAAGAATGAATGTGAGACTTGTGTGTACAAAAGTTTTAGTGGAAGTGCAGTTGTTTTCCTAATAGTATGTGTTTATGACATATTACTAATGGGAAATGAAATACCTATCCTACAGTTAGTTAAGGTATGGTTGGATAAATGATTCTCTATGAAAGACTTGGGTGAGGCATCATACATTCTTGAAGTAAAGATCCATTGTGATAGATCCAAGAGAATGTTGGGCCTGAGTCAAAGTACATAGATTGACAAGATACTGAAGAGATTCAGTATGGAACAATCCAAGAGGGGATTGTTGCCAGTGTCACATGGCATTCATCTTTCCAAGAAAATGTTTCCTCAGACACATGAGGAAAGAATGGAAATGGAAAGTATCCCTTACGCATCCTCAATTGGGTCATTCATTTATGTTATGTCATGTACAATGTTATATGTTGCTTATGCATTGAGTGTGGTAGGCAGATATCAAGCTGGTCCAGGAGACCGCCATTGGATGGCAGTCAAGATTATCCTTAAGTATCTGAGGCGTACTAAGGATATGTTCCTGGTATATCGAGGAGATGAGGAACTAGTCATCAGAGGACATGTAGATGCTAGTTTCCAGACTAATCAAGATGACATGAAGTCATAGACTGGATACATATTCAGTTTGAATGGAGGTGCAGTGAGCTGGAAAATCTCAAAGAAAGGTGTGGTCACAGATTCTACAGAAAATTTCGAGTATATCGCAGCTTCTGAGGCAGCTAAAGAAGTAGTATGGATGTGAAGATTCGTCCAAGAGATGAATGTAGTACCTATCGGTATGGATCCTATCACACTCTATTGTGATAATACTTCAGCAGTGGCACTTGTAAAAGAGCAAAGGTCACATCCGCGGATAAAGCACATACTTCCGAAGTATCATCTCTTGATGGATTTTTCTCAAAGAGGTGAAGTTTCAGTGAGCAGTATTTCCATGGAAGACAACGTGGCGGACCCCTTGACTAAAGCCTTGACTCAGTAGAAACATGATCATCATGTGAGGTCTAGTAGACTAAAATTTTTAGGCAGTTGGCTCTAGTCCAAGTAGGAGTTTGTTAGGCTTGGTGTCCTGAGAACAAACTATTTTGTACTTTGATTACATGAATGTACACTTATTATATATTGTTCACTGTTCTGCATGACTATATTATAATAATGTCCTGGAATATTTGTTGAATTGATGAGGTCATGGCAGATCCCCGCTATGATGAGAACCTTGAAATTATATAACAATATTCTTAAATAAATTTATATAGTTGGATGACATACTATTATAGGACACATAGTGTACATACTTTCATGTGCGAGTACTCGTAAGAAGACGAGACTCTCTCTCATGGAGTTCACACTTGGTAATCTCCAAGATGGGAGATTATGAGAACAGACCCGCCTGTTGTAATTCTGTATGTCTTGGTGTCATCGTATATTTCTATTTGCGAGCATGTGTAATGGTCCTTAGACTAGAAGATTATCATTAACTCATGTCATGACTCGCGCACTTAGATTTGCTGAGGAAAATTGTCACGTAGACAGTTGGTGGGAATTAGGGTATGTTGGGTGTGTCACGAATGACATGTTGTTAATGGATAAGTCGAGGAAGTATTTGTCCCTTCTATATTTATAGAAGTAGATATCTCCGTCCCTTTAATTGAAATAGAACTGTCGCCCAAATTCCATGGCCATGGTGTAATAACGAGTTTATTTCTAAAATTCAATGAATGACAGATCAAGCATATAGTTTTATGACACTGCCATTAAACCTTCTTGATGTGATATTGATACAAAGGGATTAAATTACACAGTAAGTGTCCGTATGAGGTGACACATCAATGTGGCGTCAACTTATTTCTCTTGGGTTCCTTGACCCATTTCTAGATAGTTTTCTTGGACTTTAGGCAAGCCCATATAATGCCAACTAGGAAGAGGCCTAGAGGGTCACTCACTAAGTGTATCCAAGTATCTCAAGTAGAATAAATATTATTCCTGTACGTGGTTTAATAATTATTCAAGGAATACTAAATCGTTTTAATGTTGGAGGAAGAATAAAATGAAAACATGTACATGTCGTGTATTAATGATTACACGCCATGTATTTTTTATTTTCAAAACAAGTACACGTCGTGTATTAATGATTACACGCCGTGTAGTTTTTATTTTGGAAAGGAAATGTAAAACAAGTACATGTCGTGTATTAATGATTACACACTGTATAGTTTTATGAAAAACAAGTACACGTTGTGTATTAATAAATACATGCCATGTAGTTTTTCCATTCGGGATTTTGAGGATATATTATTTTTTTATTAAATGATATTTATTATAATCAGTGTGGGTGCATGTCAAAGAATTAATAATTTGACATGGTGGTTTTCAATAAGAGTTAATGAAATAAATAAAATGCATAACATGTTTATTTATCTTTATAACTCTATAGCCTAAAACTCAGTTATAAATATCCTCACAACCCCAAACACTTTTCATTAATCGTTGTGCACAACAATTCTGGAGAATTCTATCAAGGCCAAAAGAATATCTTCCTCCAAGAACACTCCCAAGACCAAGAGATGTCCTCTTCCATCAGATCAAGACGATATAAGGTGGACAAAGCAAGCAAATGTTTCTCCACACTAGCACCTAGAGACTCCTTTGGTGACATCCAGAGATACCAGGTGCATGTGTGGATCACCGCTAGAGGAAGTCTACACTTGGATTCTGCGGCGTAACGATGAATCACATCGGAATGTGATCAAGAATATCAATGAAGAAAGAACACTGAAAAGGTAAATCTTTTCAATTAATTAAATTAATTATAATCAACCTGTGACGATTCACTTTTGTGGTTCCGGGACCTTTCTTCTTCTTTGTCTATTCTGTGAATCGATCCGTGGAGACTGGCGTTTATCATCATATTGATCCCGGATTGATCAATTCTAATGAAAAAAATCCAAGTGGGAACATCCACCCATGAGCTTCTACTGTGCCCGAAACCTTCAATCCTTCCATCCACATAAGCCAAGTCCTTCCTCAACTTCTTTCTCCTTCAAATCCCAGACCACTAATTACATAAAAAGAACCTCTGAACAGTCTTTGATAGGGAATAAACATTAGGGTAATGGAGAATTTATACACTATAACACTAAATACATTGAAAAAAATGAGGATATTAAAATTATCCCCATTAATGGATTCTTATTCTTGAGAAGTACCTATAAGGGTTATACTCAAAAAACATAGTTTACTAAGACCAGACATTAGACTCTCACTCCCAAGTCTGCTCCTAGATCCATCCATGACACCATATAATCTAGACTAGTGGTGTGGTGTACCCTTAAAGAACCTTATTTCTTCAGTCTATAATCTGCACCGACTACTACATGTATGGTATGTCAAGATATAGATCAACATACTTATAGTTTATGATATGTATGTGATTGGGTATGTACCTCTAGAGCTGAGACACATAAAAAAATTGTGAATATCTTGGTAACAAGAAAGAAGAAATAGACTGTGTTCCACTTTCCCAGCCCGCTCAGTGATCTTGAAGGGTCTAAAAATCTATTTCTATCTTTCCTTACTTCCTTAAAAGTTGATGTCCTAGCTGAGTTTTCACTTGAAATAAAACTTTTTATCCTTTAACAAACTCTTGAGGCCTCTTCATATGGTAAATATAATATCTATTCTTGATCTAAGTTGTGATAAACCAATTCTAAATTTGATTCAATATTATAAGTGTCTCCTCTGCCAAATTGGTCCCCACAAACACTGCCTCTACAAAATCATACCGACAAAATAGTGAATGACATAACCTCCCATAAAGAACCTCATGAGCTTCCATATAAATAAAATACTAGTAAATGTTGTTTTATGTGAAATAAACCCAGTCTAGGTGATCATATCATGATTCACTAAAGTCTAGTATGGAACCTTGAATCATATCATCTAGTATATAGATAGTATACTATGGCTTTCCACATTTTTTGTGATTGTATGTTGTGCTCAATCTCAACTGAGTCACTAAGGCCTTCTCTGGGCCCTACAAAAAAAATGATATAAAAAATGCATCTATATCAGATACAATGATCATTGGAACTCCATATAATATTTTTATCTTATTTATATGAAGCTTTCCCAAATATTCTATTGAGTGATTTTCATGGATCAGTATGAAATGAGTGAATTTTTTTAATTGATTAAAAATCACCCAAATAGTGTCATAGATCCTTGGGGTCCTGTGTAACCTCATCAAACATTTCATCATGAAGTCATCCCACTTCCACAAGGACAATGGATGTGTCTAGAGAAAATGACAAACATGCTAGTGCTCAGCCTTTATCCTCTAGCATGTGAGGCATCATGAAACTAATCTATAAATGTACCACTTCTTCCTAAGAAACTAAAACTTCCACCAGATGTCATGGTGCATATTTTTGAGATAGGAGATACCCCTTATTTAGTGATATTGATGTATATAATTAGATCTTCCCAAATGGAATAAGGGAGTAAAAATCTCCCATATACCAAGATCATATCATCATCACCCAATGACCATTCGTGTATTAGATCACCACCTACCAGTCATTCCTATATAAAAAAACACTTTGGGTAAGTCCCTTATATAAATTTTAACTAGTATAATAAAGAATATAATACCACCAATGGAGTAAACATAATCAATACATGGTTCTCAAAAATTATCCATCCTCTAATCAGGAAATAGGACAACTAGGCATCAATTTTCCTCTGAATATTGTTCACCCATCTCATAAGCTACCTATGTATTATGAATAAGATCATATTCAATGATGCTACCTTTACCTAGTTCATTGGCCATCTCAAATTCAAATGTATATAGATTTTATAACTTGCACCTGTGTCTCATGTTTTTGTCCCACAATGTGAATATGTAGCAAAGGCTATTGTGGTTAGTGTAGACAAATGACCTCTCAATAAAGAGATAGTGTCTCCAAAACTTTAAATCATAGACTATGGAAACTACCTCTAAGACATACATAGAATAGTGATACTTATGGTGTCACAAATTATGCGACCCTTAACCTACTACCATGTCCCTCCCCATTAGTACTACTCCATAACTAATGTCGGATGTGTCGGACTATACAGAATAACCAATCCATATCTCAGAAAGTATCAACCCTGTATCAATATTCAACATCTTCTTAAACTCAAGAAAATATTATTTACACTATTCTAGATAATGGAACTTTAATCCCTGACCACATTAATGGGTGTCGATAAATGATAGAAGTTCTATATAAAATGTTGATAGTATACTGCTAAACCCAAAAAATCTCATGATCTCAAAATTGTTTTTGGGATATGTCCAGGACATTTATACCTCAACTTTAACTAATAATATGGATATAATAGTACAAAAAACCTCATTCCCTGATAACTTCAACTCCTAAATTGAAAAGATATACTACAATATCTTGGTATAAAGCTGGTGTTCTCAAAGTCTTCTCAAGACTATCACAATATATCTGACATGTTGATCTGGGGTTAGTGAGTAGAAGAGGATATCATCAATGAACACCATGAAAAAACCAGTTAATATATGGGTATATGATCTTAATCATGATTTCCATGAAAACATCTAGGGAATTCTACCATCCACACGGAATCACTAATTGCCTGTACAGCTCGTCCCTACTCTGAAACATAAACATCGTGGTGTTATCCTCCCTAACTCAAAAATGGTGATATCCTGATAAAACATAAATCTTTGAGAACCACTGGGCTCCCCATAACAGATCAAATATATGGATAATCTTGCACAAGGGATACATGTTCTTCACCATCACCTAGTTAATATTTTTTTTAATCTATGTAGATTTCAATACTATCATCCACCTTATTGGAAAATAAAATAGGGGCACCCTTGGTGAAGTACTCAACCTGATAAATTCCCTTTATTCCAATTACATGAGTTATACATTGACATCCTTCAGATAGCTATCTCCATATGATAAAGGGGTATTGAAATGGATTGTACACCTAGAAAAAGATCTATCTAAAATACAAAACCGTTTTCAAGGGTAATTCCCATGAATTAATTTTGAAAGACATCCTGATAGAGATCCACAATAAGAGAAAAAATGAGGGGGATACCATTGATCCTTCTCAAAGAGCCAATCCTAAAATATGCACGATGATCATCCCAAGTTAATTTAAGTCTCGAACAACTCTCCCTACTCCCAGTTTCCACTCACCAGTCATCATGAACATCTCTCCCTTTAGATAAGTAAATGATACTCATCTCTAATAGAAATAAATGTGAGATGTGAAACTGTTCGATCGTTTCACACCAAGAATCACATCCAAGATCATAATCTTTATAATCCTGAAGTATCATATATTTCCATAACTTGAAATGTCTATATGAAACTGTGGAAATCACAAAACAAAGTCAACTTTCATGGAAATGGTGTATCAAGAGAAAGAAACTTTGAAGACAAGTTGATCAATAATTCAATTATAGTAATAACTTTTGCATATATAAAGAAATGGGGATAACCTGAATAAAAAAAGTAAATAGAAAACTTACAAGTGATCATGACCATACCTCTTACAAGAGACGATCCATCTCCATTATCTTCTAGATTCTAATCCATTGTATAAACACTAACTGCCTCTTCTCTATGACTATGTCCATGTGGTATGTGTCTTATATAAGCCATCATTATCTAATACTATTATTTAGGACTTCAACCAAAACCATGTTTCATAAATCATTCCAATTTAAAACCCATGTGGAACCTTACCCTTGAAACTCTAGATAAAATCTATGGAATATTCCCCGTTGTGTCACAATGTCAACATGAGATTTAAGGTTCTATGTATAAGTTGTGATAATTTATGACCCTCCCATAGTTGACTCACTATAGAACACCTCTCTTAGGGGTCTAAAGAGTCGATAATCTTCTCCACCTGTATAACACTACCATTTTTCATGTCCCTGTTCTTCCTAATCCTACCACTAGAAAATGCACTCATCACATTAGTAGGAGTTATATCCACCTAAGAACTAAAGGACGAAAAAAATTGATCCTCTTCTAGTCCCTTAATTGTAATCAAGGCCTTGAAATGAACCATAGTGTATATATGTAAATCTAAGTTCCTAGCCTACCACCATATATTCAAATGAAGACCGATCTTGAAATTCCTTCCCTTCTGTGTATCGTTCCAAGATAAGAGATGTGAAGAGTGAAGTAGCTCAACAAAATAATCAGAATATGAGGATTCTATCATGGATCCATATTATAGTTCCATGAACTCTCGTTCTCAGACTAGATTCATTATATTAGGAATTAATTCTTTGATGAATAATTCCTTGAAGGTATCCCATGTGAGACCCTCACTTTTCTATCATGTACCATAATTCCCCACCTCCTCTTAGTTGGTCCCTATTGCATGAACATGTTCAACTTCACCTTATTGTCCCCATGTATCTCAATGTGGTTGATGAATCCCTTTATGATATCTATCTATTCATCTTTATCCTACATACCTTAAGTGACTTGGATACTAGATCTGGATGTCTCTAGAATAGTCAACCATTGACCATGGTGCCCCTCCACCCTAGGAAAGATCAAGAGGATGGACTCTTGACTAAGGTTGGTCTATTTTTCTGTAATAGGAAAAGGTACAAGAGAAATACCTATAGCACCCTCCTTTAAAATATGTAGTTGAAGAGGGGAATCCTCCCTATAGGGATCATCATATCCCACATCATTATGTTGTCCCATCAGTCTCTTTTAAGGTAGTGTCTTTTGAAACATGGAGGATACATTGAGAAGAAAAACATTTATTAAGATAGATCATAATCAGTCAATGAGATCGTATGACGTTAACCTAGGATTCTTCCCATAACCTATGGTATATCCCTCCTAATACTAACCAAGGTATCCATATCTTTGTGTTAGTCATAGTCATGTATATATATATATATACATACACACACAAACATAACAATATGTTGAGGATCAACTAATTAATTTCATTATAATAATACCATAATAGAAAGAAAAAACAGATATATCACACAATCATAAATACATGTATATCTTAGAAAGATAGCACACATCATACCAATAAATTAATGAAGTAGTATATAGCATACAAGAAGTATATATATGACATGTGATCCTATTTTCCTAGTCATCATTAATGAATGAACCCAAATTCATAAAAAAATTAATAGTAATCACATCTATGGTAACTCGAATGTATGTTACACATGAGATAGAAAAGAATATGGAAACTACCCTAATTGATTCATGTGAAGTCTATATCATTTCCATCATATACTAGGTTGATCAAAAATTAAAGAAGAAAATTTTTCTTTAATACCATTTTCTAACACCCTAACATAAACCATCAAGTCTATGCTAGAGAACCAAAAGACCTAATGTGTGATTCCCTAAATGAAAGAGGCTTCCAACTATCAAGGAGGGTATCAATTCCGTTAGTGATGAGACTATTCCATCATCATCATATCTAAAAACTTGTAATATAATTAAAATATACAAAAAGTTAGAGTAAACAAGGTGGAAGAATAATAATATTAAATAGAGCACATATTGTACAATAAATAAACAGGATCCCAATAAGGAAATATAAACTAGAGTAATAAGTATAGGTAGGTAAATAAATAAATAAACTATGTAAAATACCATAGATTCCATCTCAGTCACTCCAACAACTCTATGATCCACAACATAACCATCGACCACATGCCCCTTTCCCTTGTTTGGATTCCAATACATGAAATCTTCATGTGTTTTGTAGTTCCCAGATAGGTTTTGAGGAATAAAACCTAGTAAGACACCATCAATGAATCCTTGAAAAATTCTCACATTCATAATAGTTTTATACCATGATAAAATAAATTCAAATGGAATCCAAAGAATCATACACCAAGAAACCATGTTCTAACTAAGAAACCATGATCTCTAGTCATACCTTCTTTATCTCTATTTTTGAAGGAGAGGTTGGTAGTGATTAATAAATAGAAAAAAGGATAGTTTACATGTTACTCAACATGAGGCATTGAGTGAACATGGTACTTTTCTTCCATAGGTCACCATGTGAACATGCAACTTGGTAACCTTTAGGCATTCTGAGAACATGCTTCATTGAATTCACTATGAAATGAGTGGATTTTCTACTCAAAATCCTCTTTGAATAAATTGAACATGAAACATGGGATACACTAGGAAATGATTATACATGAAACGTGGTATTTTTCCTGAATCTACATTCCTAAAATATTTATTCAGTTCTAATAATGGAATCATTGCATGTTGTGAGCACTCCCCCTCTAAGGTATATACATATCATGCTGATACACATATCTCAATACTAAATAAATATCTCCAAGACATGGTAAATACATAATAGTATAGATAATAAATAGAAATTCCTAACATATCATCATGAGAAAAATTAGTGACACACAATACTTATGATCATCGTCAAAACATGTTCAAACTAGATACAAGAATACTCATGGAATCAAGTATCATAGACGGGTCTCACGAGATATGAACACACCCACATGGGATCACCATTATGAACCATATAAATATGAAAAGAAAATAACCATAGAAAGGAAAATATTTGTATACAAGATCCCAAAATGTTAAGGAACTTTATACCATTATTTTGTTGATGTTAATCCAAAATTTCATTAAGGAATGAAGATTGAATAATGTTGTTCACCTGCAGAGATCTAGTGTCCATATAAAGATACATAATTCCAATTATGATTCAAGAAAGTGGTTTAGAATGAGACTCAAGGAGGTTCCATGTTAAGAAGGTGATTCTATAATCACATACCTTATAGAGTCCATTAGAATTAAGTGTCATTTTTTTAAAACTCTTAATTAGAGTCAATGAAATAGAATTTATGAATTGAGGAGGGGATAGCTAGAATTTTCATGAACTACCCCCACTAAAACCCCTCTAAGGAAATCAGTGGAAATGAGTGTGATCCTCAAATCCCACCCCCAATAGTCCATAGGTTGGTGACAATAACCGAGTGTATCTACCACAACTATGAGAGGCATAACCCTATTAATTCTACTTAAAATGTTAACAATCTACCAATGAACACAATATCTATATAATTAAATAGTTAACATTTCCCAATCATTTCTATGAATACATGAAACAAGATGAAATATAATAAATGATAATGCAAGATCGAGATCCCAAGCTATACTAATATGAAAATTAACTTTATTAGTAAAAGAACTCATGTTTCATAATGACAATTTTATTATTAAATAAAATATAAGGTAAAATACATTTCATAAGAACATTAAACATTATGAAATAATATTTTCTAAACATAAAATAATAATATAGGGATATAAACACTAAAAAATAGTGAAAATTTATATCCAAACACCATTGGCCTGAATTCTTCCATGAAGATCACTCCTTACATAAAGACTAAAACATAAAGAGAAACACTAGGAATATGATAGACATTATTAAGGGAAGAGTGAAAAAATTTTAATCAAAATACTGAATGATGATGAATGAAAATGGTGGAGTATAAATAGGATGTTAAGGGAAATGTGACTGATGGGATCTGGCCGTTACTTGGCTGTTGCAATATGATCATTATATAAATATTAGAATAGTAATAATACCCAATAGAATAGAAAAATAATAGTTTACATGTATATTAAAAAGTATTATATAAATAATAAAATTTTAAATATGTTATTTATAAATCAATACATATGATATTATATAAAAATTGAATTCATTAAAGTGAATAAATAATGTGTTTTATTGTAAAAATAGTATTTTATAAAAAAAAATATGTAATTTTTATTTAGAATAATTATTTCTAATATGTATGAATTTAATTTATTTTATAAAATTATCAAAACTTCACCCTAATCTAATTTTGACATGTTTAGTCCAAATATAATGGTTATTTTATCAAAATAAATTCCTAACCAAATTTGAATAATATCGTTATTTCTAATATAATGGTTATTTTGATGTGTTTAGTTCAAATAGAAAATTATTAGCTTACACATGGTTTTAGTTCATGATTTTTTAAAATTTAAGGCATGTTTTCTTGAGTTTTTTATTTTCCACAAGCTAGATTTCAAAGGCCTATATTTAGAAATTAATAAATAATTATACCCATTTTTTATAAATTTACACCACTATAGAACATTTAATTCACTAATATAATCATTATAAATACCATACCTCTATTGATATCTCATTATGTCCTTTGGTTATTACCCCAAGATCTCAATAAATATCTCCTCTAAGCTTATGAAGTGATATTTAAGGTAAGGGATTCTCTTCCTCTTCCTTTTCAATGAAGTACTTCATTTATAGTAATATTTATAATTTAAAAGTATCTATGTTTTTGTACACTTAAAATCATTCCATTACTGTTAAAATAATGTTCTATCAATGAAATATTTTTGTTCTCTCTCATTAATCCCATAACATTATCCAGTTTGTATTCATGGTATAATGTTAAAGTCATTATTTGATTTTCCATGCCACCATTTTTTATGTGAATACACAACATTATTTTATTTAAATTCTATTCATATAAATGAAATTTTAATTCATTTATTTGGTATTTACATGTATTAAACTCACATTCCCTTCTCATGGGTTTAAAATTTGGAATGGATCACGCCTTTAAGCTCTTATGTACTCAATGATTGTTAAATAAAACTCATTCTCATTCTTCATGGGTTATAGATGGAAGGATTTATTATAATATATTATATATATGGTGAAAATAAATTTAAACATATGATGTGTTCCGCATGATAGTTCTCTGAATAATTGGGTAATTTTTTTCATCTCTTGATAAATAATTAATGGTGCATAGGTGATTTTATTATCACACTACATTATAATGTATTGATAGTGAAATTTAACTTATACTATTTTTTCATGTTTCATGTTTTTTACACATTTATTTTATGATATTATCTTATAATATTGTCTTTTTTATGTCATGATTACTTGTTATTATTCTCTTATATGTTATCATGATATTACTTTTGTCTCATATGTAATATTCTTACTCTAATTGTTCCCTTATTGGGATTTTTAAATCACCCTTTTCTTTTATGCATTAACAAGGATATATTAAAAATTATTAAAAGATCAATGTAATATATGAATAGGTTATGGATTTTAAATAAATATGACTTGGTTTTTGTTTAATTTTTTTGTACTTAATATACTAATCTTCTAAATAAACTAGACCAATGGATCCTTTGTTTGTTTTTTATGGATCTTAATGTCAAGAATCATGTCATAAAATGTGTAATGATATTTTTAATTCTATATAAGCTCTTCTCCCACTAATTTAACAATATAATTCCCTATTGTTCCTCAAAATATCCTACAAAACAATTAATGAAATACTATAAAGGGGAGAGAACCAAAGAGTACTCAGTAGGGTTATATTTAAAATCATAAAAACATCAATATGAATCAATGTGTTAGGATAGATATGGGTGGGAAAAAACTAAGTAGGATAATATAGAAGTAAGAATATGTGTAGTAAACCAATCATAATCAAAAGAGATTCATCATATCTCATAAACAACCAATCCACCCAACCGATATACCAAATAAATACGGATATGGGTTGGGAATCAGAACTATCTACCTCGGCCTCTTGAATGGACCAAAATTCTCTTATTGTCATTAATAAATCCATACATTTTATATAGTCACCTAAAATGTGAGTTAACCCTTAGACCTACCTGACCTAGAATTATGCAAGGAACAACATTATCTAATTCGAAACAATCATTTAATAAACTAATGTCACCTCTAAAATTGTTCTGGCCTCAGCTGTAAAGACCCAACCCCAGTTTCCCAGAGTCGGTGCCTTATTATATTATATTGGAATGATTATAACAAATTATAATCCTGAAGGAATGAATATTTATGTAGATTTGGAAACAGGATACCTATATATGTTCATCATTACATCATGAAATGAAAAAAAACACAAAATTATTCCATTTGAAGCATCCAAGCCTCCTAGATTATGCCTACAAGTCACTCATTACTTACTTCTTCATATCCTGGGAAATGAAACATAATAAAGGTGTGAGCTCAAATGTTTAGTGAGAGTAAGAAATATAGTGCAAGATAACATAAACAAAAACATTAGTCATGGTGAATAATTTAAAACATATTCATTTAAAAATAATAAACTTGAACACATTGTGGTAGGAGTATGTGCTGAGTAAATAATTCCATAAAAAATAATAGGTATCATACTAGTCTAATAACCACATGAAATATCAATTACTAGATTCATAATGAGTGAATTTCATATGCTGAACATTCTAAAACATACCATCAAGGCCTCGTCCAAGACGTCTAAAAATGATTAAGTCCTCGGCCAAAACCATATCTCAAAATGGGTAAGGCCTCAGCCAATTCCACGTCTATTTTTTTCGTTAGACCTACTCAAGCATCGAGGAGATATATCAGGGCCAACCCATCACAAATAATTCCAATTAATTCCTCATATGATCATGGATAAACATAAACAACATATACAATCATATTGAAACTAACATATGAATTGTAAATAACTTTCCCCGAACATTAAGCTTAAACACTATCCATTCGAAGTAAATTGGTCAATGGTTTTAGGATAGTACATACACAATAAAACTAGTAATAAACCATCCAATTAAATATGGTAGATGATATCATAAAATATTACTCCCAATAATACATAATAATCAACAAGAGTTTTTAAATAGACAAAAATACTCATATAAGATCATTGAGTAATTCTTGAGATGAATACCCTTTTATTTTGAAAAGAATAGTTATTTTGGAAAAGGCTTTGTATAAAACCATAATTTAAGTAAGAATTTATTTTCATAATAAAATGAGTCATTTTATAAAGATAATGGTTTCTAAAAATATATTATAGTTTTCTCTTGAAATTAGGTTAGAATTTGAGAAAATACCTTGAATTGGGCCTGTATTTCGGAAATAATTTTAAAAGTTCCATTTAAAACATGTAAATACCCATAATATAATGAAGTAATATGGTTTCTAGACATATATATAATACTCACACAGAATTTATGAGGAGTACATAATAATAAATAAGAATTTAATTAAGGTAGCTAGACAATAAAAGTAACCCGGATGAAAATGGAGGTTTGGGTGGAAAACCCTTACCCTAAGTCTGAATGTGTTCCACTCTTTATTGTAAGGTCTTGGAATATAAAATTAGACTTATTAAAAAATTAATTAAGAATCTATTAGACATTTTTTAATATAACATGATTTTTTTAAGTCCATTACATATTTATTTATTAGTTATAAGATTGAATTCTGTCGTTTTGGAGTGTTTGTTTTCTTGATTTTCATAATCGGTTCACTAGTTTTTTTGTAATAAAGTTCATGTGGAATGGATGTAAATCTACATAATTGAATTTTAATATTATTTTTTAAAATGAATAGGTGGTAATTTTCATTTATATCATTTAGTTACATGTCATAAGGATGAATCATTAGATGAAATATTAATGACATTCACATAGATTATTTTTGTTGTATTTTGATAATTAGGAACTAGTTTGGTCATATGATTTAATAATATGTGTGTATACTAGTTCATGAATATTAAATAGGTTATAATACATATATTATATCCTGGATAAACCATAAAAATCGTTTCATGAACTGTAATTATGGATAAATTGAAGAACCAAACATCATCGTCCATGAAGGTTGTAAATTTGAACCTCATGGATGTTGATTTCGTTTATAAAATAAAAGAAATAGAGTAATAATAATGATGATGGTTATTTCATTCCCATGATATAATTCTATTATATATATGATATTGGAGTTATCATGGTTATTTGGATAGAGGAGGTTTGGATAATATTACAATACAAGGGAACTTGAAATGAAAATGAAAGAAATAAAATTTGAATTTACCTCTTGAATCCACCTCCTTGAGAATCTCTTAAAGGGAAGGGGTTTTGGTATTTTGGAAAGAACAATAGATTATTGGAAGTGGGTAGTGAAAAGTTAAGGGTATTTGGGAATAACTTTTATGAGCCTCAAAGCATAGAGGAGTGAGGAGAAGAGGGAGTGAGGGGGGTTATAGTGGAGGAGAGGAGTGAATTTTGATTATTTTACTCATTATTTTATTGTTTACATCAAGACAACCAATAGTGTTGTTTAATGTGACCCATAATAGTAATAATTTAATTTCAATTCTAACCAAGTGTCCTTAAATAACTCATGATGTCATAAATGGTGTATTTAACTAATAATTTGTAAATATGGTATTTTCTCATATTTCAATATTCATAAAAAATTCCATAATTTCATAAAAATCATGAAAATTCACCCTAACCATTATTCAATGTGTAGAATTAAAAAATTAACTCTATTTTTTAAAAACAATTTTCTAAATATTAATAATTTAATTTTTAAATAAAATCATAGTTTGTTCGTAAAATAACAAGTTTAAAACTATATTTCATTTTATATTACATTGAAAAATTAATCAAGATCTCATTATCTAGTAACCATAAGAAAATAAAATAATATTATTATTTACTATTCATAAGGGTCATATTAATATTCATATTACTATTCATAAGGGTATGTTTCTATTCACCAAAAATAAATTTGGTTTTATCAGACTATAAATGACTTACTAATCACAACTCTAGATGACCATTTTTTGAAATTAAAAACATATAAGAGGCAAAGTTGTGTTTAACTAATAAATTATAAAATGTTTTTTTAGTGACTGTGTCTTTCATGCATTAAATATTTATTCCCAACCCCTCAGGGTGTTACATTCTCCCCTTTTTACAAAAATTCTTCCCTCAAAATTCCCAGAATGATACCTCACAAGAAGATTTGCATAGGTCCTCAATATAAGCTCCTCAGGATCCCATGTTTCCTCTTCAATTTTATAATTTCTTCAAAGTATCTTTTCCAGACGAGTTGTCTAATTCCTCAACACTTGTTCTTTAGTTTCTAGAATTTGGATAGGCTCTTCATAGTAAGATATATCAGGTTCCAATTCTATACCATCAGAAGTGAGGACTTGTGTTGGGTCTGGCATGTACTTTCTTAGCAATGAGACATGGAACACATTGTGTACTTTGGACAGGCTAGGCGATATAACCAAACAATATGCAACAGCTCCAATTCTATCCAGAATATCAAAACGCCCAATATACCTAGGTTTCTGTTTCCCTTCCTTCCCAGATCATATAACACCCTTCCATGGAGATACATTTAGGAAAACATGGTCACCCACCTGAAATTCCAGATCCTTTATTTGATTATCAACATAGATCTCTTGCCTGCTTTTTACAGTATTGATATAACCTTGAATACTCTTTACCTTCGTTTTTGTTTCCTCCACAAGTCTCATTTCTCCAACTTTAACCCAACAAGTTGGTATATGACATCTCTTTCTGTACAATGCTTCATATAGTGCCATTTGAATACTTGAATGGAAACTATTATTGTAGAAAAACTCCACTAAAGGTAAGTATTGATCCCACATACCGTGGAAGTCAAGTGGAAATGATATAAATATGCCCTCTAATGTTTAGATCATCCTCTATGATTTCCCGTCAGTTTGTGGGTGTTAAGAAGTACTCAATAAAAGTTTGTAGTCCAAAGATTTTGGAAGAATTTACCAGAATTTCGACGTAAAACACGGGTCATGATCAAACACAATTTAGATAGGTGCCCCACGAAGTCTTACAACTTCATTTATATAGAGTCTTTCTAAGCACTCGAGTATAAAATCCTCCCTTATAGCGAGGAAATGTGCATATTTCTTTAGTCGATCCACAATTACCCATATTGCATCATTCTTTCTTGAAGTTTTGGGTAATCTTGTAATGCCCAGACCCCAGTTACCCAGAATCGGTGCATTATTACATAAAATTGGAATGATCACAAAAGATCAAGTCTCGAAAGACCGATTAGTTTAGTATCCTTGGAAACACTAGATACATTCATAAGTCTTACATTACATGATAAAGTGAAAAACTACAACAATATAGTATCCATAGTAGACACTCATATCCCCTCAGACTATCCCTGCAGGTCAGTCATAAAATAATTCTTCACATCCTAGGAAAAATAAAACAAAAAAAGGGGTGATCTCAGATTAACAGTAAGGATAACAATGTAGTAGAAACTTTCATAAATAAGGATAAACATTTAATGCAATGTATAACTAAAACAAAAGACTTTTAAACTTTAACTTCAGAAAAATATGGAAAAAATAAAATGAAATAATTTCATTTACTTATTCACATGGATATTCTACTAGTCGAATAATCACATACAATATCAATAACCACTTTCATAATGAGGGAATGCATAATGCCAGACTATCATAACCACATAGTCAAGGCCTTGTGCCAAGACTAGAAATAAGATTTTTTCAAGGCCTTATTCCAAGACACTAGTTTGTCTCATAAGACCTACTGATGCATCAAGGAGCTATAGTGGGCTCCACCTGTCACTTACTAAGTCCAATGCATTCCTCATATGAACAGTTTTAAACATAACATAAACATTTTTATTAAAACTAGCATACAAGATGTCAATATTTTATCCATAAACCATGAATGGTATAAATATAACACATCCACAATCAAACATATCCCAAAAACTTCAATGCAATATGGAAGTTTTGTATCATAATAAATCACCTTCAAATAATCTTAAAATCCATCAAAGGATGTTGACATAGATGAAATCAAAACTATTTGAGAAAAATATCTCTTTTTTTGATATCATTAAAAAGTAACATAATTATAAAATTAAACATTTACTTTGAAAATATTCTTATAAGCTTGTAAGGGAAGCTTCTAAGATTTTATAATGGCATAAAATAGATGCACCGCCGTATAAGTTAAAAAGACATTCTTACCTTAATTTTGTTGAAAAGGCTAAAAAGGACCTTGTTTGGAAAACGATGAAAATATTACTTTATAAACATATTATAAAAATTAAAACAAGGGTATAAATGTATTTAACCCATGGTCTATAAAATATTAATAATGTTTTGAAATATATTTTTAAGAAACATGGATGATGATGATAAAGAGGTCCTAGTAGATAATTACGTATAAAAAACCTCGGATAATGAAGAGATTGTGAAATAAACCCTTACCTTTTACTTTTATTTGGTCGAGGGTAGTTTAAGATCCGGTATAATAGTTAAATAATTTTTATTAAATTATACAATAATCATATACATAAATATTATATCATATATGATCTTTTAAAATATCTTTGTTAATAATATTTTAGTATTATCATCATTTTGGGTGTTTACTTACTCGTTTTCTTTTATATGTTTTGTTACATAAGACATGTTTGTTTTCCATAGGTTGTATCTTATTCATATTCAGAATTATATCAAGTACTTAAACATTATTTTTAATCATCAAATGAAAATTAGTCTTGAATGGATACGATGGGGAATGAATCTCATCGCGTTCGTGGAGACGGTAGTCCGTACGTACGCACGAGAGACAATATCATTCTTTTGATATTAAAATAATATATAATTGAATGGTGTCTCATATATACAGAATAATTATAATTTTATATTTATTATTTACATTAATTACACATCATTATTATACTCATCCAAATAATAATGTATTGAATAACAATTACACCACGACGTGGAGACGATAAGTTGTACGTACGCACGTATGGTGACATGTCATCTAAGGGATGGATAGAATAATGAATATGGTTGTACCATATTTATAATAACATCACAGTATATAGAAGATACTGGATTTATTATTTTAGAATGGAAATAAAAAATAAATAAGTATTTGAAGAAAAAGGAACTTGAAAGAGGGTGGTGAAAACATTACCTCTTCTTCGGGTTCTTCCTTTTGATTTGAACAAAAGGGATCCTTAGGTTGGATTTCTAATCAAACTAAGGCCTCTAGGTTTAAGTGAGAGAATTTTATAGGATATTTGGGTAGGGTTTGTCCGAACCAAAAGGCTTTGAAGGAATGAATTTGATAGAAGGGGGGGTTCCCTTTTATAAGAGGGGTGAGCGGCACCTTATGAAAATCTAGAAATATTATCTTATAATAAATCCATATTCAGTTTCTAATGGCTCAAAAGTGACTTATTTCTAGGATAAGGTGGGGATGGGTCTAAATCCTTTCATCCAATAGATGTTAGACAAGTTTGGGTCACTATATTAACCTTATCTTTTAGTTTTAACTCTTAGTTAATTAGTTTCAGAGTTACCATGTCTCTTTGTATTTTTATATTATATGGTTAATAAACATAATATAACAAGCCAAGATAACCACATGTGGTTCATTATTAATATATATAACCTTATATAAGTAATTTTTCCGAACCATAGATTTTTAGGAATAGAATATCAATTAATAATATAATATTTGTTTTAAAAACTCTTTTATGTAAATTTTGACACTATTTAGTATTTTGTTTTTTCTAAATTGATAACAGAATTATTACTTAGAAAATAATTCATTTAATCAACCCTAACATGTCATATTAACCTATAAATTTCTTTTAATTCATTAAAAGTCTCAAATTATATTTATTTGGATATTTATAATATCAATTATTGTAATATTTCACTAATAAGGTAATTACTGCATCACCATTGTGTCATAAATAAATTAAATTATTTAATGTCTAAAAATTATAACTAAAATAACATTATGTAGGAAATATTGTTAGCTTTATAATTAATATTTATAATCTAATTTATCTTATGTATAACCTAATATTAAGAATGTTTTAGTTATTAAAGAATCATTTAAACTCTTTTAACTCTTCTTTGAATTAAATAATAATAAATGTCCTAATCTAATCCAAGTGGACCAAGGAGGTTCATATTTTATTCCTAAGGTTGTTTTTGGTCGAATTATACTTATCCAATAGAATTAGGACATGTTTTAGGGTAATAATAATATCATTTTTACCCTTAATTACCCTATTTACTTTTAACCATGGTAAATAAAAGTAAAAAGTTACTATTCACCAAAAATTATTTTTATCTTATTGAACCACATTTTAATCCTTGATATTAACCATATCTGCCAGATTTTCAAAATTCCACAAACAAAAGCGGTAAAATTAAGTGTTATGTGAATTTGAAAATTCTCCTAGGAGGTGGGTAAAAGATTGTGAAAGGTTCAATAAAATTTGTATATATCTAAAATTATTATAAACTAGCTCCAATGAATTTCATTGAACTTATATAGGTATAATGTATCTATTTTGACATAAAATAAATTCAAATAAAATAAATAATTATTTAAATAAAAATTTGGTTTTTAACTATAACTTAGTGTTTTTCACTATTCATCAAAAATTGAATGTTTTCAGAAAAATACCTAAAATTCACCCTAAGATAATTTTGATATTCTGAATCCAAAAATGAAGCCCATTTTGAATGATAAAATTTATAAAATTTCAAAAAGTGAGTATTACTATTCATAATGGATAGTTTGATTGGTTGTGGTGTGTGTTAGAACTCGAAGTTGCATACAACACACGCTACTGTATTATTCAAAGAGAAGCATGTCGTGGAAGCTTGGGGTGTTACATTCTCCCCTACTTCAAATAATTTCTTCCTAGAAATTTCTATAATACTACCGCATGAAAAGACTCAGGTGGTTCTTCATCATAATTTCCTCGGGATCCCATGGTGCCTCTTCCATCTTATGGTTTCTCCATAGAACTTTTTCCAGAGGAGTCTTCCGGTTTCTCAACACTTGTTCTCTGGTATCAAGAATCCTGACAGGATCTTCGCAATAAGATAGATCGGGTTCCAGTTCTACTTCCTCATAGATGAGTACAAGCATTGGGTCAGGCATGTATTTTCTCAATAGTGATACATCGAACACATCGTGATCTTTGGAGAGACTTGGCGGCATTTCCAAACGGTAAGCTACAACCCCAATTCGTTCTTGAATTTCGAAAAGTCCAATGTACCTGGGACTCAATTTACCTTTCTCACCGAAACTTATAACTCCCTTCCATAGATATACCTTCAAGAAAACATGATCTCCTACCTGAAATTCCAAATCCTTTCTTTGGTTATCAACGTAGCTCTTCTGCCTACTTTGATCTTCTTTGATGTGGTTTTGGATTACCTTCAGCTTTTCTATCATTTCCTCCCCCAGTTCTGGGCCTACGAGTTTTCTTTCACCAGCGTCATCACAACAGGTTGGTGTACGACATCTCTTTCCATATAATGCTTCATATGGTGCCATCTGAATACTTGAATGGAATTTATTGTTATAGGAAAATTCCACCAGAGGTAAATATTGATCCCACATACCCTGAGAGTCAAGTGAGAATGATCTCAACATGTCTTATAAGGTTTGAATAGTTCGTTCTGATTTTCCATCTGTTTGAGGGTGGTAGGCAGTGCTCAAACGAAGTTCAGTATCCAAGTACTTCTGAAGACACTTCCATAATCTTGAAGTAAAACCGGGATCATGATCAGAAACAATCGATAGGGGTACTCCATGAAGTCTCACAACTTCATTAATATATAGTCTCTCTAGACGCTCAAGTGGTAGATCTTATCTTATAGAAATAAAATGTGATGACTTGGTAAGATGATCAACAATGACCCATATTTCATCATTCCTTCTATGAGTCTTTGTTAGTCCCATGACAAATTCCGTCGTGATATTATCCCATTTCCACTTAGGTATGGGAAGTTGTTGCATGACTCCTTTAGGATGTTTCCTTCCAGCTTTCACATGTTGAAAAACCATACATCTGGACAAAAAATCAACAATATCCCTCTTTATGTTGTCCCACCAAAAATTTCCCTTCAAATATCTATACATATTGGTTCTCCCAGGGTGTATAGAGAAATTGGAACTATGAGCATCATCCAACAATTCCCTTTTTTGATTAGGTATATCAGGAACATGAAGTCTCTTCCCAAATTTCAAAATTCCTTCTTCATACACAAATTCCCTCAATCTCCCATCATTCATAGCATTAATCTTCTTTTGAAACTCTTCATCATCGGTCTGAGAACTCTTAATCCTTTCTAGTAAATATGGTTTGGAAACCATTTGAAAAAGTATTGATGTTTCACCTTCCATGGTGATTCCCATATCCATCTTCTCTAGATCCATGTATATAGGATCCTTTTCAACTCTCATCTTGTTCAAAACTCCATGATCCTTTCTACTCAAAGAATCTGCCACCTTATTTTCCTTCCCCGGGTAGTAGTGTATCGTGTAATCATAATCCTTGATTAATTCAAGTCATCTCATTTGCCTCATGTTGAGTTCTTTCTATGAGAAAATGTACTTCAAACTCTTTTTATCGGTATATATCTCACATTTTTCACCATAGAGATAGTGTCTCCAAATCATAAAATTAAATATTATAGCTACCAACTCAATATCATGAGTAGGATAGTTTTACTCGTGAATTTTTACTTGTCGTGATGCATAGTCAATAACCCTTTCATTCTACAAAAGGACACAACCAAGTCCTTTCTTTGATGCATCACTATAAATAACAAACCAATTATTCCCCGATGGTAGAGTCAATATAGAAGCATTGACTAATCATTTCTTCAGTTCTTCGAAACATTCTTCACATTATTTTATCCAAAAAAAATTAACCCCTTTATGTGTGAGCTTTGTTAATGGGTTATCCAATCGGGCAAAATTTTGGATGAAACGCCGATAATAACTTTCTACACTAATAAAACTGCATACCTCGGTTATACTCATTGGTGCTGGCCATTCTTGGATTTCTCTTGTCTTAGAAGGATCAACAGAAATTCCATATTTAGAGACAATATGTCTAAGAAAATAAATCTCCTAAATCCAGAATTCACACTTTCTAAACTTCCCATGTAATTCATGTCTTCTGATAGTCTTCAGGATAATGCGCAAGTGATTTTCATGATCTTCTTACATTTTGGAGTATACCAAGATATCATCAATAAATACCACTACAAAATCATTGAGATATTCCTTGAAAACTCTGTTCACTAGATCCATGAAAACAGAGGGTCCATTAGTCAACCCAAAAGGCATTACTGTAAACTCATAATGCCTGTACCTGGTTCGAAATGCTGTCTTCGTAATGTCTTCCTTCTTTACACACAACTGATGGTATCCATATTGAAGGTTAATATTTGAAAAGTATTGAGCTCCATCCAGTTGGTCAAATAAATCATCAATGCAAGGTAGAGGATACTTGTTCTTTATTTTTATAGCATTGATCTCCCTGTAGTCGATACATAACCTCATAGATCCATCTTTCTTCTTAACAAAAAGGATAGGGGCTCTCCATGGAGAAACACTAGGGAGAATAAATCCCTTATTACCCAACCCCTCTAGTTGTTTCTATAGTTCCACTAATTCCACAGTGGCCATTCTATAAGGGTTCTTCGATATGGGCCTTGATCCAGGAATAAAATCAATGGAAAACTCAATTTCTCGTTCTGGAGGATGTCCAGGTAAATCTTCAAAAAACACATCAACATATTCTCTCACAATAGGTACATACTCTATTTGAACATTCCTTTCCTCACCCATAATCATTTCATTCTCTTCCTCCCCAATAATTGAATTTAGTTGAACTACTGGGGGTAGATCTAGATAAGAATTAGGTGGTGAAGATTTTTCTCTAAAGATAAGGTGTTCTTTATCATCACCATCAAAAATTGTAACCTCCTTCTCCTAATAATAAATCTTCGCATCATGGTCGGAAATCCAATCCATACCAAGGATTATATCAAACTCAATCATAGGTATGACGATTAGATCATCAGATAAAGAATATTTATATACTCTAATGGGAACGGATTCACAAAACTTATTGCGATGATACTTACCTTAGAAGTTTTAACTAACAACTCCCTTGTTAAATCAAATTGGAAATATCTAATTTTCTTAGAAAATTGGGAAGATATGAAACAATGCAATGATCCAGAATCAAATAAAGCATTGGCTAAACTTGAGGAAACCATTAAATTACCTCCCACCACGTCTTTCAGAGCTTCTACCACACCAGTAGTGATAGCATAATCTTGGACTTGATCCCTTGGCCTTTTCTGAGGTAAGTTCACCTTATTCGTAGGATATTAATTTGAATAATGTCCCATATCCCTGATATTGTAGCATTGAACATCAGTAGCTTCTTTCTTCCCCTTGCAATCACGAGCTTTGTGGTCTTTTTCACCACACTTGTAACAGACTCTCATTCCCTTCAAGAAAGTACCAGGGTGTTTATTTTCACATTTACTGTAGGATGGATATTCAACTTTTCCCTTATTCCCCTTATTTCCATTCCCATAGTGATCAGAAGATCTCTCCTTCTCTTGCTTTTCTTTAAAGTCATAAGACTTAGAGAATTCCTTTTCTGTCTTGATAGCACATGATACAATATCTTCGTATGACGAGAAGGATTGTGAGACTAATTCTCGACGGAGAAATGGTTTAAACCCATTAAATAAATGATCAATCTTACTCCTTCGTTTACATATGTAATCTTCTACATACCTCGCTAACCTTGTAAAGTTAGCCTCATACTTTGTGACATTCTCATCCTCCTTTTGTCTCAGACTCAGAAATTGCTTTTCCATATCTGCTTGATGGTCACGAGGAAAGTATTTATCTAATAAAAACTCATTGAACTCCCTCCATTTCATATTTAATACTTCATCATCTTCCTTCATGTTTTGAATCAATAACCACCATTGATCAGCATCGCCAGTGAGGCGGTAAATTTCCATGATAACTTTTTCCCTTTTACTACTCCCGAAGGCATGGAATATTTTCTCTCAGGAATTTATCCATTGCTCAAATACTAGTGGATTTGTACCCCCATTTAATGTTGGTGGTTGTTTCCTCATGAAGCGATCTAACATTGATCCTCCATGCTGGGGATCTAGGTTCCCTATACAGGTAAGGTTATTATTCATAACATGAGTGAGTTGTCCCAGTATGGTGATTAGATGATCAGCACCAGTTGCATCACCATCTCCACTATAATTATCTTGAGTAGGAGGGAAATCTCTACATGGAGTGTTTTCATTGATATGGTTTACATACCTTCCACTAGGCTCCATTTCTAAACAATGGCATAAACATGACTAGTTTATGAATTGAAATACATAAGTCCAAACTTGTAAAACACTTAACATAAATTGAACACTTTATGGATATAATCCATATTCATAAAAAAAAATTCTTTGAGGAAGTATATACTCATAAACCCTTCATAATGGTTTGTAAAGAAAATGATAATTATCCTAAGCATATCCCCCAGGAGTGTCGTAACCAAGAGTGCATCAAGGCCTGTTGTCGTGCACCAGTTCCCGTTCGAGTCTAGCTCAAAGTGGTGTTTTCGGGTTTTACTCCTAGGTAAATCTGTGCCAGAGCCACCTCTACCTGCTCGTATCCAGATAGGGATGTATTGCTCAAAAACTCACAAAATCTCTACAATACAAAAATTCTAGGAAATTCTTCTATACTAATCCTCAAATTCTATTTTAGGGATATGTGCTCTAATCAGAGTTTATCTAAATCTAGCTTCCAAGGTTTGAACTAAACTTATTTTGATACCAACTGTAACGCCTTGAACCCAGTTACCCAGAGTTGGTGCATTATTACATAACATTGTCATGATCAAAAAAGATCATGTCTCGAAAGACCTATTAGTTTAGTATCTTTGGAAACAATAGATACATTAATAAGTCTTACATTACATGATAAAGTGAAAAACTACAACAATATAGTCTCCATAGTCCACACTCATATCCACTCAGACTATCCCTGTAGGTCCGTAATAAAATACTTCTTCACATCCTGAGAAAAATAAAACCTAGAAAGGGGTGAGCTCAGATGCTCAGTATGGATAACAATATAGCAGAAACTTTCATAAATAAGCATAAACATTTAAGGCAATGTATAACTAAAACAAAAGCCTTTTAAACTTGAACTCGAGCATAATATGGAAAAAATAAAATGAAATAATGCCATTTAATAATTCAAATGGATATTCTACTAGTATAATAATCACATGCAATATCAATAACCACTTTTATAATGATGGAATGCATAATGCCAGACTATCATAACCACATTGTCAAGGCCTTGTGCCACGAATACAAATAAGATTTTATCAAGGCCTTATTCCAAGACACTAGTTTGTCTCATGTGACCTATGGATGCATCGAGGAGCTATAGTGGTCTCCACCCGTCACTTACTAAGTCCAATTCATTCCTCATATGAACAGGTTTAAACATAAGATAAAAATTCGTATTAAAACTAGCATACGAAATGTCAATACTTTATCCATAAACCATGATTGGTATAAAAATAACACATCCATAGTCAAACATATCACAAAAACTTCAATATAATATGTAATTTTTGTATCATAATAAATCAACTTCAAATAATCTTAAAATCCATCAACAGATATTGACATAGATGAAATCAAAAATATTTGAGAGAAATATCTCTTTTTTTGAAATCATTAAAAAGTCACATAATTATAAAATAAAACATTTACTTTGAAAATATTCTTATAATCTTGTATGGTAAGCTTCAATGATTTTATAATGGCAGAAAATAGTTGCACCCTCTGTATAAGTTAAAAAAACATTCTTACCTTAATTTTTTCAAAAAGGCTAAAAGGGACCCTGTTTGGAAAACGATGAAAAGATTACTTTATAAACATCTTAAAAAAATTCAAACAACGGTATAAATGACTTTAACCCATATTCTATAAAATAGTAAGAATGTTTTGAAATGAATTTTTAGGAAACATGGATGTGGATGATAAAGAGTTCCCAATAGATAATTACGTATAAACAACCTCGAATAATGAAGAGATTGTGAAATAAGCCCTTACCTTGTAATTTTCCTTGGTCGAGGGTAGTTTAACCTCCTGTATAATAGTTAAATCATTGTTATTACATTATACAAGAATCATATACATAAATATGATATCATATATGATCTTTTAATATTTCATTGTTAATAATATTGTAGTATTATCGTCATTTCAGGTGTTTACTTACTCGTTTTATTTTATATGTTTTATTACATAAGCCGTGTTTTTCCCATAGGTTGTTTCTTATTCATGTCCATCTTGATATCAAGTCCTTAAAAATTATTTTGAACCATCAAATTAAAATTATTCTTGAATTGATATGATGGGGAATGAATCTCATCGCGTTCGTGGAGACGGTAGTCCGTACGTATGCACGAGCAACAATATCATTCTTTTGATATTAAAATGATATATAATTGGATGGAGTATCATATATAAAGAATATTTATCATGTTATATTTATTATTTACATTAATTACACATCATTATTATACCCATCCAAATAATAATGTATTGAATAACAATTACACCACGACGTGGAGACGGTAAGCCGTACGTACGCACGGATGGTGACATTTAATCCAAGGGATGGATAGAATACTGAATATGGTTGTAACATATTTATAATAAAATCACAGTATATAGAAGATATTGGATTTATTATTTTATAATGTAAATAACAAAGAAAGAAAAAGTTGAGGAAGAAAGGAACTTGAAAGAGGGTGGTGAAAACATTACCTCTTCTTCGGGTTCTTCCTTTTGATTTGATCAAAAGGGCTCCTTAGGTTGGCTTTCTGATCAAAATAATTCCTCTAGGTTTAAGTGAGGGAATTTGATAGTATATTTGGGCAGGGTTTGGCCGAACCAAAAGGCTTTGAAGGTATGAATTTGATAGAAGGGGGAGTTCCCTTTTATAAGAGGGGTGAGGGGCACCTTAGGAAAAGCTAGTAATATTATTTTATAATAAATTCATATTCGGTTTCTAATGGATCCAAAGTGACTTATTTCGAGGATAAGGTGGGTATGGGTCGAAATCCTTTAGTCCAATAGATTTTATATAGGTTTGGGTGACTATATTAACCTTATCGTTTAGTTTTAACTCATAGTTAATTAGTTTCACATTTACCATAACTCTTTGTATTTTTATATTATATGGTTAATAAAATTACTATAAAAAGCCAAGAGAACCCCAAGTGGTTCATTATTAATATATATAACCTTATCTAAGTCATTTTTCCGAACCATATATTTTTAGGAATATAATATCAATTAATAATATAATATTTGTTGTAAAAACTCTTTTATGTCAATTTTGACACTATTTGGTATTTTGTTTTTTCTAAATTAATAATAGAATTATTACTTAGAAACTAATTCATTTAATCAAACCTAACATGTCATATTAACCTATAAAATTCTTGGAATTCATTAAAAGTCTCAAATTATATTTATTTGGGTATTTATAATATCAATTATTTTAATATTTCACTAATAAAGAAATTACAGCATCATCATTATGTCATAAATAAATTAAATTATTTAATGTATAAAAATTATAAATAAAATAAAATTATGTAGGAAATCTTTTTATCTTTCTAATAAAAATTTTTAATAGAATTTATCTTATGTATAACCATATATTAAAAAAATTAGTTATTAAACTTTGATTTTAACTCTTTTAACTCTTCTTTGAATTAAATAATAATAAATGTCCTAATCTAATCCAAGTGGACCAAAGAGGTTCATATTTTATTCCTAAGGTTTTTTTTGGTTGAATTATACTTAGAAATAGAATTAGGACATGTTTTAGGGTAATAATAATATCATTTTAACCCTTAATTACCATATTTACTTTTAACTGTGGTAAATAAAAGTAAAAAGTTACTATTCACAAAAAATATTTTTATCTTATTGAACCACATTTTACTCCTTAATATTAACCATGTCTCTTTGATTTTTGAAATTCCACACACAGAAGCAGTAAAATTAGGTTTTATGTGAATTTTCAAATTCTCCTAGGAAGTGGGTAAAAGACGGTGAAAAGTTAAATAAAATTTTTATATATCTAAAATTATTATAAACGGACTCCAATGAATGACATTGAACTTATATATGTATTATGTATCTATTTTTACCTAAACTAAATTTAAATAAAATAAATAAAAATTTAAATAAAAATTCGGTTTTAAACTATAACTCAGTGTTTATCACTATTCATCACAAATTGAATGTTTTCAGAAAAATACAAAAAATTCACCCTAAAAATTTTTTGATATTATGAATCCAAAAAATGAAGTCCATTTTGAAAGATAAATTTTATAAAATTTTAAAAAGTGGGTGTTACTATTCATAACAGCTAGTTTGATTGGTTGTGGTGTGTGTTAAAACTCGAAGTTGCGTACAAAAAACGCTACTGTATCATTCAAAGATAAGTGTACCATGGAAGCTTGGGGTGTTACAAATCTAGTGATAAAATCCATGGTGATGTCATACCATTTCCACATTATAATAGTTAGAGGTTTCATGACTCCTTTTGGATGTTTCCTTTAGGCCTTCACTTGTTCATAGACTAAACATCTTGATATATAATCTGTAATTTCTCTCTTCATGATATCCCACCAGAAATGTTCCTTCAACTCTATATACATGTTAGTGTTACTTAGATGTATAGAGAAATTTGAACTGTGGGAATCATCTAATAACTTCCTTTTAAGCTTGGGTATAGCTGGAACACAAAGCCTCTTCCCAAATTTCATAATTCCATCTTCACATACGAAGTCATCCAACTTCCCCTCTTTCACAGCATTAATTTTCATTTGCAGGTTCTCATCATCAGGCTGAGAACTTTTAATAATTTTTAATAAAGATGGTTGGGAAACCAAATGAAAAAGTATTAATGTTTCACGTTCTTTGATAATTCCCATATCCATCCTCAATAGATCCATGTACAAAGGATCCTTTTCAATCCTCATTTGGTTGAGAACCCCATGATACTTCATGCTCAATGCATCAGCTATCTTGTTTTCCTTTCTTAGGTGGTAGTGTGTAGTAAAATCATAATCCTTGAGTATTTTGAGCCATATCCATTACCTCATGTTGAGTTCTTTCTGTGAGAAGATATACTTCAGGCTCTTGTGATCCTTATATATCTCCCATTTTTTCATCATAGAGATAATATATTCATGTCTTTAGAGAAACAATTACCACTGTTAACTCAAGATCATGTGTGGGATATTTTTTTCATTTATTTTTAACAACCTTGATGCATATTTAGTAACTCTATCATTCTGCATAAGGACACAACCAAGTCCTTTCATTGATGAATCACTATAGATCACAATTCCATCATTCCCCGATGGTAGGGTTTGGATCGGATAATTCACTAATCTCCTCTTCATATATTCAAAATAGTCCTCACATTCCTTTTCCCATATGAACTTAACCCCTTTATGTGTAAGCTTAGTCATTGGGTTGGCTAACGGATGAAGTTCTGAATGAAATGATGATAATAAACTGTTAAAACAATAAACCTATGCACCTCAGTTATGTTTGTTAGAGTCGTTCATTCCTGCACAACCTTTGTCTTTGTAGGATCAAAAGATATTCCATCTTTAGAGACAATGTAGCCCAGAAAGAAAACTGAATGAAGACAAAATTTACACATGCTAAACTTTCCATATAAATAATTTCTTCTAAGATTATTTAGAATAGGGTGCAAGTTATATTCATGATCTTAATATCTTTTGGATTATACCAAGACATTATCAATAAATAAAACCATAGAGTCATTAATATATTCCTTTAAAACTCTATTCATTAAATCCATGAAAATAGAGGGTGCATTAGTTAGTCCAAAATGCATTTCTGTAAACTCGTAATGCTCCTACATGGTTTGAAATGCTATTTTGGGAATGTCTTTCTTCCTCACAAGAAACTGATGATATCAATATCTTTGTTCAGTCTTTGAAAAATATTGAGCTCCATGGATTTGATAAAATAAATCATCAATGTGAGGTAGTAGATATTTGTTCTTTACTGTTATAGCATTTATCTCCCTGTAGTCAATGCACAACCTCATATATTCATCTTTCTTCTTAACAAAAAGAACAGGGTATCCCCATGGATAAACACTAGGGTGAATAAATACATTATCACTCAATTATTCAAGTTTTTTTTTTAGTTTCACTAATTCACCAGTTTCTATTCTATAAGTAGTCTTTGATATAGGCCTTGAATCATGAATTAAGTCATTGGAAAACTCAATTTCCCACTCTGGAGGATGTCCAGGTAAATCCTCTAGAAACACATCAACATATTCTTGAACAATTGGTATGTCCTCTATTTGAATATTCCCTTTCCTAACCCATAGTTATTTCATTCCCTTCCTCCCCAATAATTGAATTCAGTAGTGCTACTAGGGGTGGATCTAAATGAGAATCATAGGGTAATGTTTCTTCCCAAAATATAATGGATTCCACATCATTCTCAAAAATTGTAACCTCCTTCCTCTTGCAATAAATTTTCACATCATGGTTAAAAATTCAATACATACCAAGGATTATATCAAAGTCAATAATATGTATGAAAATAAAATCAAAAGATAGAGCATGTTTTTACACCATAATGGGGACTGTCTGACACAACATTGATGCAATGATACTTCCCTTGGGAGCTTTGACTAACAACTCCCTTAAAAATAAAATTGAAATATCTAATTTTCTTGGAAAACTATGAAGATATGAAAGAATGAGATGATATAAAATAAAACAAAGCATTTTCTAAGTTTGAGAAACATTTAATTTACCTACCACAACATCATTAAGAACATCAATATCAATGGTTGTGATCATATAAGCTTGTCCCTACTCCCTTGGCCTTTTCTAGGGCATATTTCCATGATGCTTTGGAAAATCATTAGTATAGTGTCCCATATCCCATAAATTATAGAATTGAACATCAATAATTTATTTCTTCCCCTTAAAATCACCAGAAAGATGGCCTTTCTGTCCACATTTTTAACATACTCCTTCTCATTTTATGTAGGAACTTGGGTGGTTCCCTCCACAATTATCACAGGGTGTAAATTCAACTATTCCCATCTTCCCCATTTCCTTATTTCCTTTCCCAAAGTTTTCAGCATCCCTGTTCTTCACTTTCATTCCATTAAAGTCATAAAACTTAGAGAATTAATTTTCTGTGTTGATAGCACATGAATCTATATCTTCATGTGATGAAAAATTTTGGGAGACTAGTTCCCATCAGAGGAATGGATTTAGTCCATCAAAAAATTGATCATTTTTTCTCATTGGATTACGTATGTAGTCCACAAAATGTCTTTATAACCTTGTGATGTTATCTTCATAATTTTCAACATTCTCATCTTCCTTTTTCCCCAAATTCAGAAACTGCCTTTCTATATCTTCTTATTGTTCATGAGGAAAGTATTTACCTAGGAATATTTTCTTAAAATCCCTCCATTCCATATCTCTAATATCTTCCTCCTTCTTTGTGTTTTGGATTAACGACTAACATTGATCTTCATCTCCCGATAGAAGATAAACTTCCATGAAGACCTTATCTCTTTTATTACATCCCGAAGTGAGAAATATCTTCTCTAGGGAACTTTTCCACTGATTATCTAAAAATGGGTTTATAGTCTGATTGAATGACAGAGGTTGTTGTTGCATAAATCGATCTAACAAAACTCCACCACATGGTAGATCCAGATGCTCCATATGTGTATGTTTATTTTTCATAACATGCGTATGTTTTCCCAGTATAGTTATAAAATGCTATGAACTAGTTGCAGCACCAGAGCAACATTATTATCATGAATCATAGGGAAATACCTACATGGGATACGCGTGTTCATGCGGTTTCCATTTCTTCCACTAGGATTCATTTCTAGATAATTGCATACACTATATTAGGTTATGAATCATAATTTATAATCTTAACTTAGAAAAATACTTAGTATAAATTGATATCTTATGCATGGATAACCCCATAATCACAAAAATGTTTTCTTTGAGGAAAAAATTACATTTAAATCCATCATAATGGCTTATAAATAAAATGTGAATTATCCTAAGAATATCCCCTGGGAGTGTCAAACCAGGTGCAATGTAAGGCATGTTGTCGTGCACCAGGATACCCTAGGTCAAGCCCTAAACTCCTTGTCATATTTTTCACTCCTAGGTACATATGTTCCAGAACTACTTCCACTTGTAGTATCTAGACATTGATGTATTTTCTAGAAATATCCACATAATATATTCCTTACCAAAATACCAGGATTTTCTTGTATGTTTATCCTCAAAGACTATCTTAGGGATTTTTTTCCCTAATCTATGTTTTCTAAATATAGTTTCCAAGTTTCATGCTAAACTTCCTCTAATAATAACTATAAATACCTGACCCCAGTTACCTAGAGCAGGTACCTTATACATTACATTGGCATGATTACATGAAAGTTTAATCCCAAAGGAATAGATATTTTGGTAGATTTGGAAACAAGATACATATATAATTTCATCATAACATCATGAAATAAAAAAACACTAAAATCACTACTAGAAAAAGAGGATTTGGAGACCCCTTACACGGGTGACCACCATTGGCGGTCGGCAATGGTACCCTATAGTGACCTCCAATAGAATTCGCAAGGCTTCTCAAAAAAATAACATCACCCCCCTCCCCACCCCCCCCCCCAACCGTGCGTCGAATCCCAAAACCTTACCCCCTTGTAGTTGCTTGTCCCCTCTCTCATTGCACCAATGATGCCACACAACCAACGTTACACCAACTCCGCCTCCGGCTCCCCACCAACGTCTTCTCCCGTCCCCTCCCTCAATACACCGCCTATCCTCTTCCTCGTTGCATCGCTTCCACCTCGCCACCTCCTCCTCTAGATCCACACCATCGTCGCCACTCATCCCCTCCCTCACTGCACTGCCTATGACTCCGGCTCCCCTCCGCTACCCCTCCTCTCCCTCACAGTACCACCTTCAGCTCCCCTCCCTTCTGAATTATTTGTGATTTCAGGTATTCCCTAATTTCCATATTATGGTTTTAATTTTGGGCAATTTACAACAAAAATTTGGCATGCATGAATGTTATATGAATATTGTGTGTGGATAAAAAGAGTGTAAATGGAATTTTATGTGTATACGGTCTTGTGTGCACGAAAAATTATGTAACAGTGTTTGTTGGTAGTGTGTGTATGAGAAGAATTCACAATTTACTTGAGGTTGGAAGTTACATATAATGTAGATACCATGTATATATTTACTAGGGTGATATTAGGTTGTGTTTTTATTTTATTAATACCATTCTTAAGTTTATCACATGTCTTTGTGTGTGTGTGTGTATCCCATGAGAAAATTTTTGAGGTTTGACCATATGTGTGTGTTTTCAGATCCCATGAGACCCATGTTTGAGTTTGATAACATGTGTGTGTTTTGATACTATATGTTGTTCCTCTATGTGATATTCCATGTTTCAATGTGACATACTTTGTATAATTTATATTGGGATGTTCTATAGATGGTACCAATGTTACTAGTGTACTCATCGTGGCTCAGTAGACCTTAGGGGGGAGCGTGATAAGATGATGTATATTCCATGGAGAATGGATTGAGATAGATGATGGGATATATTGTATTTTTTTAGCCTCACATAAGGTCATGGTAGAATTATGTGGTCTAAACCTTGAGGTGATAATGAGGCATGAAGGTATTCAAGGACATGAATTGAGACATATTTTTGTGATATGAATCCCCAAGGGAGTGTAAAAATGTGTTGGCCTTATGGATTAACTAAGATAGAGATGGGTGATGATTTCCTTCTATGGTTTGACTTGATACTATTACCTTTTTTATGTTTTGGAATACATGATGTGATAATCTGGTTGACTAAGTTCACGAATTTTGTTATAACTACATTTCCATCACAAAGCCAAAATTTGTTTAACACATGACCACTCAGAACATGGTTGTGTGTTTTATTTTATGCACATTTATTTATTACCACAATATAAAATCTTATACCATTTCACGTGTGTTAAAGAAAAAATTGGTTGTTTTCTACTACTTTCATATTCCCACCATGCATGGGAATCTCGATGCATGTGAAGACTTCATAGTTTGGGATACAATAAAGGGAAAGGCCCTGATGATAGTGGATAAGATATATAGAATGGTGTTTATGGGTTTAATTGGGATTTAATTTAGAGTGATGTATCAATATTTTTTCACATTCTAGTTATTTCTCACACTTTTATTGACCTAACACTTTGGGGGAATTTGGTTTTTTACTATATGACTTGAGATACCTACCATGGATTATTATTTTTCATTGTTTAGTGAATCTATTATGCTATTGTTTATCCTTTTATTTATTTATACCAAGGGTATATTTTCTACACTGATGACATCTAGACCCTTACTACTAGTAACAAACATCTTGCATAAAAGGATACCTGCTTGAGGCCATGAGGAACACTGTCTTAGACCCTATGATTCAGTATGGGGCATCACATTCATTTTCCCAAATATTCTCTATTGATAACATAAGTCAAGATAGATTGGTATTTTTTTGTTCTATAATTGTATATATTTGATGTTATACTTGATATATATTAGTTATTTTTCCATAAATTAGAGATTGATTTCTATCTTTGATGGTTAATCTTTACTGCCTGTGATGGAAAAAAGGAAGTGTGAATCCAAGAGGCAGTGAGACATTATTTTTAAAAAGATACAGATTCTATGTGTTTGAGAAGAATGTTTGTCACTAATTGATTTTGGTCACATTCATCACAAATTATATTTGTTGATTTATTGGTATACATTAACTTACTCTCTAAGGTTGACAGTTCAAGATTGGTATTTGAGATAAAAAAAATTATGTACCACATACGCATGCATGTTATTATGTTATGTTTCATTTTTTTGGATTTAGCATTTGAATTTATATAGTTATAGTTACTTTATATGTTTTGATTATAGTGTATAAAAATTTATTCATTATGGTATTATTGGACCATAGATTCCTTATTGTTCATGTTGGTTTTCTATTTTTTAGTATACCCAATATATAATATATTGCGTTTCTTAACTGATCGACTCCCCCACCCATATGATCAAATTAGTTATGTGATATCATTATATATGACCCATGATCTATCCAACTCCATATTATGAAGAAAAATATATTTAAGGGAACCAATGGTCATGTTTACAGAATGAGAAAATGATAAGTGTGATTCACTTTATGGAAAAACATTTGAGAACCAAACCTAAAATTCACAGCTCAATGCTGACAAGCTTGTTGTTGATGACTGATTAGTTACATTAGGATAATAATTAACCAATGATTATGAAAAATTAAATAGTTTTGAAGAAAAATTAGTATATTGGATGTTTGAATAATGATATTCCATAGCTATAATATTCCTTTCCTGAAAAATGTTTACTCTATGGAATTATAGACCAAATTCATTCTCAATATAGTTTCTGCATTATAAATATTTTCAACTAATCTTTCAAGAGATAGGAAATATTTCATTTCCATTTTTAAATTTTTTTTAATCAAAATAGGATTAGGGACTCTTGAATACAGAATCATCATTAGATTTTCCTATACCAACATAGTGGCGATGACATGGGCTTTCACTTCAATTCCAATTTCTATTCTCTTGTTTATTATTCAGAGATATAAATTGTTTATTTTATCAATGGTCCACATGAAATTGGTCAGTCTTTATTTTATATATATTTGATATGAAAAATTAATGTAATATGATGTCTTGGGTAAATGTTTGTTATATAGATATTATTGTGGATAAGATTTTGGTTGATCTTCCAAATCAAATGTCTAAAGAATATTTCAAGGGAACTATATAGTTTATTGAGTTCACTAGAGTATTTAAATGTGACTATATTAGTTTTCCATGTAGAAAATGTGAAAAAAGATATCAATTCACATGAGATACCAATAGGGAGCATCTATTCTTGAATGGATTTTTGGAAAATTATAAGATTTTCACTCGTCTTGGGGAAAAATATATTCGTTTTCAAAATACAGATGCAATTCATATGGTTGTTTATGTGAGGATGAATGGTCCAATACATGAAATGTTTATTGAAATTGTTTGGGGGTTGGCTCTGAAAGGAATTAACATCCAAAATGTTGAGAATGTTGAGATAAATTTGTGCTCTGGTGTAGATCATGATTTTATGAGGTTTTATGAAGTACTTGATGATGGGAAAATAAAATTATATCCCTGATGTACTGCTTATAATAAATTGCCATTTATCATGGATTTGTTTCATTTGAAGACATTGAATTAGTGGTCAGACACATCGTTCGACATGCAGTTCGTGTTATTGAAAAAGGTTCTTCTTGTCAATGCTAAGATTCCTGAGCTATATTACCATGCGTGTAAGTTGACAGAGAACTTAGGTTTTACATATGATACCATATATGCATTTGAAAATAACTGTATGTTTTTAAAAAAAAGAAACTACCCATTTGGATATTTTTATGGTCTATGGTACTTCTAGGTGGAAAGAGAATAGGGGAAATCAGACTCATCAAAGTCAGACTGTGAAATAGGGAAAATTGATTGTCATAAATCAAACTCATTACTTTCCCCTAAATACAAAATTTAAAAAGATTTTTTATGTCATTTAAAGTTTTTAATTTAATGATTTTACATGCGGAATGAAATCATAAAAGTGATATGTTAAGCCACCAAGCAAATTCTCATGCATGGAAGGATTTTAATAAGAGACACCCCGACTTTTCTAAATATGTTCATAATGTTAGATTGGGGTTGGCTGTAGATAGTTACAATATATTCAATTCTATGGTTGGTGAAACTCATAGAACATGGTCTGTGGTTTTGGTTTCATATAATCATCCTTCATGGCTTTGTATGAAGACAAAATTTATATTACTTTCCACTCTTATTGATACACCTAGAAGTCTGAGGGATAAGATTGATTTTTACCTTCAACCATTGATTGATGAGTTGAATTAATTTTGGGGTGATGGTGGGATGACTTATGATTGTGAAATGAATTAAATGTTCAAACTACATGATGATTTATTTTGGACAATCAATGAATTCCCATATTATGAAATTTTATTAGGTTAGAGTACGAAAGGGGAATTTTCTTTCCCTTGTTGCAATAATAGTAAAAAATATGTATGGCTTAAACATTACAAAAAAATGGGCATAAAAGGGTCAAAGATGTTTTCACCCCTCTCAGCATAGGTTTAGAAAGAATAGAGTGACATTTGATAGTTCTAGATAGTTCATCCCATCCCCAAAGATCATGATAGGAGTCGAAATGTTATCACAGATTGTGGAAGAAAACATCTACATAGTATATGAATTTCAGGATTTGGTGGCTCATCCATTACCTAATATTTTTGGTGCGGGTAGAGAGTGTAGTCAAAATTGGAAAAAGGGAAGTGTTTTTTACAATATCCACTATTGGAATACTAACATGATAATGCATAATTTGTATTTCATTCACATTAAAACAATTTCTATGACAATATATTGTGGACCATTTTAGGTATCAGTGGAAAATCAAAGGACTATGTTAACACACGTCATGATTTGGAAGAAATGGGTTTAAGGAAATAGTTGTATTTATAGTTAGCTGAGGTAAACAAGGCATATGTGCCTAATGTATAGTATATGATGACTATAAAGGGGAAAGAGATATTTCTTTCCATTTTGAAGATGCTCAAGGTGCATGATGGTTACTCTTCTAATGTATCAAAGTCTATGAATTTGATGATCAGGACATTGCAAGGGTTGAAAATTCATGATAATCACATACTTCTTCATTAATTTATTCCAATATCAATTTTTGATTGTTTATCCTCCAATTTTGTTCAACCATTGAATGAGATGTGTAATTTTTTTGACAGCTTTTTTTAAGAAATCAAAAAATGAGTGATTTAAAAAGTTTGGAGGACTGAATTGCACGTACACTTTTTCACTTTGAGAAACTATTTCCCCCATCATTTTTTGATGTTATGGTTCACTTAACAGTGCACCTAACTAATGATGTAATGGATACTGGTCCAATGAAATTCAGTTGGATGTATCCTATTGAGCGGTATCTGAATAAATTGAAATGATTTATACACAATAGAGATTTTACAGAGGAATCAATAGACAATAGTTATTTTATGGATGAGGGTAGTAATTTTTGTGCAGAATATATTATGGATGTTGAAACAAAATTAGATAATGCATCTTGAATTCATGATGGTATTTTTGGAGAAGGAACCATATTTTATATGGACAACATCGAGTTGATACATGTGCATCGATATATCTTGTTCAATACTCCATTATTTGCACCGTTAATGCAGTAAGTGTCCTATAACTTTTATTGTTTAACTTTTACATGTTTGTTTTCATAATTTGATCATTATACATCGTGTTATCATTTTTAGAAAAAACATTAATGAGATAAAATAAGAGATGTATTATGCGACTGAGTATCAAATTCAAAAATCTAATTATGCATCATTTCATGATTGGTTCAAGGATTTTGTACGTATAAACTGATTTTCATTGTGAGAGAAGTATTATATTAATTATTTTATGAAAAAATAATTATTAAATTTTGTGAATTATGTAGGTTCATAACCTGATGGAGTAAGGTTACCCCAATCTAACTAAAAAAAATTCCAACTAGCTGAGTGTCCATCTATAACGGATCGTCGTTATAAAGATATAGATGCTAAAGGATTTCAATTTTTAATTAAAGATGTTGATGAAAAAATAGAAACACAAAAAAGTGGCATAAGTTGTCCATTTGTCGATTATGGTTATTACTATGGTCAATTTATAGACATAATTGAAGTTGTATATGCACATGGGTTAAAGTACATATTGTTAAAGTGTGATTGGGTTGATCTAGTGTGTGGAAGTAAATTCGATCAATATCAGTTTACATTGGTGAATTTTAACTATATTTTATACAGAAATGAACAATTTGATATTGAACTTTTCATTTTGACATCACAAGAGGAACAAGTATTCTTCATTACTTTGACTTTGATTCCTAGTTGGCAAGTTTTTGTGAAAATGTACCAGTGAAGACTGTTTTTATTGGAACAAGATGAACCCGATATTGTACCCTTTGTTTCCCAATAACATGATCAACATACCATAGTTCAACATGAATAAGATATTTATTGGATTAGAGAATCCATTGAAGGAGAAATAGTTGATTTTTATGTTTAATGAAATGTATAATTGTTTTCCTTCTCTTCAGTTTAATTCCTTTTTTTAAAATTGTTTAAAACAACCCAAAACTAATTTTGTACATAAGCTTTTTTATTTATTATTATCCAGAATCAACCCCTCCACCTGGATAGCCCCCCCACCCCACCCCCTATACATCCCCCCCAACCCCTCCCCCTCTGCTTGGATAGCCCCCCCCCCCAAAAAACCCCGGATAACCCCCACTCCCAATGACCCCTTGGACAGCCCCCTGGACATCCCACCCCCACCTGCACAGCCCCTCCCATGAACTAAGGTGCGAAGTTGATTGTTTATTTTATTTTTTGCAGAATTATCATTTTAATAGTATAAGAGTTGTTTTCGATTGGTACAGACTAACACTCTTCATAGAAGTGACCGACTTTGTTTCAATAATCATAAAAGTTTCTAAAATAATCAAATCTATTTTTTACAAGACAAATTCTTCATTTTTTATTTTGTTTCGAGTTATCCAATGGTTATTCTCTTTGTTTTAGTTTTCCTCCACCTTTCTTTAGTCTATTGAGTTTCACATGCTAACATGTTATGTCAGCACTCCATAGAATTATGTATGAACCTTCAACAACACCAAAAGTGGCCAACAAATCTATTTGTTTTCTCTTTATAAGTAGTCTGACTAGATTTACTTGCATGCTGTTTTTGGGTGGAAACCTCATTATTTTTTGTTTTATTTTGGTCGTTTCTCTTCTTAAACATGAAAACATTCACCCTTGATGATGTGGTGAATTTATGGCCAATTTATTCTTCACAAATTTGTATAACTTTTTACTTTACTCGTGCACTAATAATTAAAACATTTTCAATGAGAAGAGCTTTATCGGAGTTGTGGGATACCTTCTTCTAAGAGCCGTTTGAGTGTTAACTAATATATTATTCATAGATCTTCTTACCACCATTTTGAGTCTTTTTAGGAGTAAGATTCACCTTCAACTTTTTTGTGGAAACAACCATTATTTTAGCACATTGTGAATATCTAACTTAGGTGCTTTCTGTATATTTTTAGTTTCACATCCAACTCTAAACATTTCCTTTTGAGAGTTTACTTCGGATCTTCAAGATCTTTCACCCTATTTCCACATTCATTATTAATTTTTTTTATTTTATCTTAATTAACTTTATTTTTCTCTTGTAAAGAAATATCCAACCCTCTTACCCTCTTGAATTTTGCCTCTAACTGAGAATCTTTCACATTCATGGAGACTTTATATAATGTCTCTAATGAATTCTTGCATTGTGTCCCATGATGACTAATGTAATAGACCTAGTACAATGAATTATTTTCAATTATTCATTAATCATAGAATATATTTTAATCTTAAAATGAATCAAATTCATATTTGGCTTCAACAAATTGCATGATAGTTTTACACGTCTGATACTTATTGGCTTAAGTATCCTCCGTCTCTCAAGCCTCCTCTTCTAGTTGTTCCTTTTCATCTTGTATCACATTAATGTGAGAAAATATATTTGTAACTACTTCAATACAGACATTCTTCAAATAATATTCTACCCTAAGGTAAAAGTCTTCAAGAAACACAATGCATCTATTCAAATTGAATCACTAGAGGAATCAATATTAATAGATTTATCATAACTTCTACTGATCTACCATCTAGTGGTGTATCCTCTTTCTTCTTTAAGGACATAACGAGAACCTCATAAAATCATACTTGGTGGATAAATAATGAAATCCTTGGGTATGTTCTTTCTAACTACATAAAAATCCACAATTTTAGGTTTCTTCTTGTTGGTCTCTAGCAAAATGAAAAAAGTACACTTATTCTATTTCTCTTATTTTCATCTCAACAAAATATATATTAAATTTATTCTCTAGTAGGATCAAGTTCTACTCAAAAATATACCTATGAAAATATGTATTTAATCAATAAAATATGTGTAAAAATATGCAGCAACAACATCTTGTGGCATGCATCGCTTCTTTGCAATGTAGTGGATTCTAAAAATCCAATATAATTTTGATTGAAGGATTATTTTGTAGAACACTCCCAATGAAGTGCTTCTTATACCCTAAAATCTTCAACATAGGTTTCATTCTTTTGTCAAATACTTCAAAATTTAGTTCGGATGTACTCTACGAAGTCTTTTCATAGGGTTAAATGTACCCTATTAAGTCCAATGGTACCTTACGAAGGTACCTTACAAATTTCAAGGAACCCTATGAAGTTTACACTAATGTACTCAGAACCTCTTCAAATCACCACTGATCTACCTCAAATATATATAGGAATTATCAGAATAATTCCAAGGAAATCAACTTATTCCAAATGTGTTTTGTAGCATATAAATACACAAGTGGAGTATAAAAATATACTCCACTACCTCTTTGCTTCAGCCTTCAAATAAAAATTCATCCAGATGATTTAAATCAAAAAATAAAATGGCCTACATGTTATATCGTCAATGGATAGTTTCTCCACAACATTAATTAGATCATCCTCAGTAGTTGTCTTCTTCCAAGAACTTACCAAACTATTGTAGAAATTTTTCCAACTTCAGCACTTATATTCTACTTGAAGATCATCTCAACAATAATCAAGTTTCAAGGATTCCCACTTGAATATGTTCAGCTAGTTATTTCAGGGCTCCCAGATTGCCCACCCCTCAAAAATCCCGTAGACACCCCCCCCCCCCCCACACCCCTCCACCTCCACCGAGACACCCCCCCCCCCCAAAAAAAACTCCCCCCGGATAGTCGCCCGGGATATTCCACCCCCGAAAACTCCCCCTTGAATAACCCCCCTCCCAACCCCTGCAGCCCCACACCTACCCATGATAAAATAATTTTTAACTTATTACTATAAAATTAGAAAGATATTTATACTGGAAAATCTAAGAAGTATTGTATTATATTAATGTTTAATAACTAGGTAAAATATTCCACTATAGTAAATCAGTTCACATTATAAGAACCTTATAAATACAATCATTTTTTGTACATAATTTTATTTTTGTTTTGTTAAGTTTCTAATTTTTTAAAATCCATTTACAACTAAATATTCTATCCATTTTTGTTTTATTAACAATTGTACAAGTTTGATTTTTTTTAAACAATCAAATTTAATTTTTAACACATTGTATGGTCCCCTTGATAATGTTTTCTACGACTACAGGCATGTCAGGGGAACAAGCAGCAGATCCACATCATCTATCTAAGCCATCTACATCTCAGGGTCAAGGTAAGTTTGAATGTAACTGTGTTTATTTTTTTATGTAATTACTAAACATATATATATATATATATGAACATACGAAACATTATTTATAAAATTGTTTTCAATAGGATCAGACTCAACTGCTTCTTTCTCTCATAAGAGAGGCCCTAGTCATGGCATTTCATCAAGGAATTCAGACTCGAACTTTGATGTTTTATTTAATGGGAGATTTCATCCTATGGGACTGACTGCCCCTGCATTTTTTCATTAGTTGGGTCATATCATATGCGACCTACATCTATTTCCATTGACCACACGTGACTGGGCTTCTATCCCTTGGGGTACATTAGATCATCTTTGGAGGGAAGTTCAGTTAAGAAGACAATTTTAGTTTCTTCCCTATGTTTAAAAAATACTAACATGTGTGATTTTTTTTCTTAAATTGAATAATCTAAAAGTGTTCCCCGATAGGTTTTAGCTGGTGTGTTTGGGAAAATTTCATAATATGTTGAATGATTATAAAGTCAAAGTTAAGAGGGAACACTGGATACCAAACATGGGTGCCCCAAACATTCTGGAAAACGTCCAGAGAGGTGTTCTCCCATCTCAATGGTGCGACATTGTTGAATATTAGTCTAATGAGGCTATTTCAATCAGAATATTTATTTTGGTATACATATTTTCAACAATTTGTGATATTATATTTGTTTTAAATTTGATTTAATTGAATGTATGAGGTGTCAGTAGGCATTCCAAGAATCGAGCGTTGTAGAGACCACCTCATAGGCTCGGGACTTGTCCTGTGTCTCATATCCGACAAGATATATTTATTATTTATTTTTTAATTTATTATTTAATATGTTTTTGGGTTATATTTTTTTATTTTTTTGGTATATAGTAATGGGATCAAGGTGCACCGACTGATAAAATGCTGTTGTGGATGAGAACTCATGATCAAAATGATCTAGAGGCTGAAGATCTTATAGTAAGTGCTTTTACACATTACCAGTACTTAAATTCATCTGTATATAAAAATATATATGTTTATATATTTAAATATTGCACAGGATCAATTTTAAGCTGAGTTAGAACAGCTTCCCATGCGAAGGGATGAGATATTCCATCACATTATTGATAGATATGGGCATGGGTATAGTTCGACCTATGGAATGGGGATTCCTCATTCTATAGTATCATGTGTTGAGGTTTTCAGTACTACTGTTACTCAGATAACACAGTAGCTGTCATATTTTGAGGCACGGTTTCATGCTTCCGATGAGGTAAATGCGCAATTGATCACTGAGGCTAGAACGCTTCATGAATATGTGTGTCAGGGTGATGGTGTAGTGGATCATATAATGAAGGTTTATAATAAATATTTTTATTTACTTTCTATTATTTTTATTATTAAAATCATTAAATTTTTATTTGTTGTTGGCCCCTGGCACACTGGATGGAGGTAGCACCCATGACCACGCATGACGCATCATATTCACGAGGTGTGTTTCTTTTATATTTATTATTTAATTAATGTTATATATTGATCTAGAATTTAAATGTAGAATTGTTTGAGATTAGAAAAATTTATATTTTTAAAAACTCCAAAGTTTTTTAAATTTACGAGTATGATCAGTAATTGGATACTTTATTGTGATAGATAATTTCATAGAATCCCCATTGGAGAATAGGAATTAGTCTAGGTGTCCCAATGGACTAATGGACCAATGGCCTTATGGCCCAATGTCCTAATGTCCTATTGGCCTAAGGATCGAATAGCCTACTATCCTAATGGCCAAATGTATGAATAGCCCAATGGCGCAATGGCCCAAATGGACAAATGGCCAAATGGCCTAAATTGCCTAACGCCCCAATGGCCTAACACCCCAGCGGCCTAACGCCCCAACGGCCTAACGCCCCAATGGCCCAATACTCCAATGGCCCAAGGGCCAAAGAACACAATGGCCTAACGCCCCAACAACCTAATGCCCTAACGGCCCAACGACCTTACAACCTAATGGAACAGTTGGCCAAATGCACTAATGTCCTAATTACATAATTTCCTATTAGACTAATGGAATATTATCCTATTGTCCTAATGAACAAATGAACTAATGGACTTTTACCCTAATGAAAAAATGACCTAATCGCCCAATGGTCAATGTTGTTTCTTTATACCATGATAAAAAAAATTTAACTGTGTTTCTAGATAGTGTACTATATATATATACTATTTTTATTAGTATGTTTTGTTATGTAGTGGATTATAATGTTTTTATTGATAGATAATGGTAAATAATGTAAAGCCTGAATTGATTGATATTTAATTGGATAGAGAATTAATATCCATGTTTACTGAATATGGTGTTGGTTATAATTTGATAATAATCAAATTGACACATTGCCCATGGTATAATTGAAAATGAATTTGTTTTTAGGGGATGCTGGGTGGAGGGGAGGGGTTTTGTGGGTGGTGGGATATCTGGGGGATGTTCTTTTTTTGGGGGGTTAGGATTGGGGATATCCGGGGGTGGTGGTTCGGGGATGTCTGGGGGGGTTGGGAGTGGGCTATCAACCAGTTGAACATGGAGGGATTGTCATAAAAAATCTTCAAATTTAATCAATTTTTACATTCTATGTGGAGTACCATTATTAAGAATTATGAGGCTCTTTATTTTCTAAAAAACATATTTATAAATAGGCTCAAAGATGGAAATCTCAATTACATTGACTCCTATATTTGGCATTATCTAAAATATTCTTTCTCTATGATTACAATAAACTCCTACTGGATATAAAACATCAACCCTTTCCCCAATTTCTGGTTAGATAATTAGTCATGCATTCCACTATTTGAGGTTATAAATTCACTGGATCCCTAACCTAACACAAATTTATTGATCAAGGATCAAATGAAGTGTTATGTACACAATATCATGGATGAAGTTAGGGATATCATCCTGAATCACAATTTTATCAATTTTAAAGACACTTATTATATGAACTTTCACCCAGTGGATGGTTAACATTAATTTTTGCCTCCAAAATAGCTATGTAGGAACATTCTAATTACTAGTACAAACCATTAAACAGATTATGGATTATTTCATCCTATTTTACTCTTTCATGGAGAATCATTCATCCCAGGATTGCCATAGAAAACCTACATCAGTGAGTTGGTATTAATTTATGCTTGTACTGCAGGTTGTGTAGTCAACAAAGGGATAACATTAATCATTTATTCCTTAGATACAAAACTACTACTAATAAATTATGGTCTGAAAAAATGTACCTGTTTGAGACTTATATGCCCTATTCTTCTGGTATACAGGATCAGCAGGAAGCTTGCGCATAGCTGTCCGAGGTGGGGGATGTCCGGGGTGAGTATGGGGGGCTTCCTGGGGGTAGTTTTTTGGGGTTGGGGATGTCTAGGGTGAGTGGGGGGCTGTACGAGGGGAGTTTGGGGGTGCTTAGTGTGTGGAGGGGGGCCTATTCAAGGTGGGGTCTGTCCAGGGGGGTTGTCCGGTGGGGGGAGTGGGGGCTGTCTGGGGGTGGGGGGTCTCTAGGGGGGGGGTTTTGGGGGAGACTGTCCAGGGGGGGTGGGGGTTTTCTGGGGGTGGGGGTTGTCTGTGGTGAGTGGGGGGGTTGTTCGGGGGAGTTTTTTTGGGGGGGGGGCTGTCCGAGGTGAGTGTGTGTGTGTGGCGGGGGAGGGGGGTCACATGGGGTTGGGATTGGGGGATGGGGGTGCTTTCTAGGTATTTTTAGAGTGTGGAGGGGGTGTTTGGGGGGTATCCAGGGGGGTTAGGAGTTGGTCAATCTGGGGGGGGGAGTTGGAGATATTTGGGGGTGGGGGCTGTCTAGGAAAGTTTTTTTGGGGGGTGGGGTGTCCGGGGGGAGTGTGGGTTGTCCAGGGGGTTCAAAGTGGGGTATGTCTGGGGGGTGGGGGAGTGTGGGAATTATAGGGGTTTGGGAGTGGGGGTTGTTTGTGGTGGGGGAAATTTGGGGGATGTTTTTTTTGGGGGGGAGGGGGCTGCCAAAGGGGGGTTGGGATTTGGGGTTGTCTGGGGGTTGTTCGGGGTGAGTGGGGGGGGCTGTCCATGGGGGGGTTGGGAGTGGGGGTCGGTGGGTGCTGTCTGGGAGGGGATTGTTCAGGGTGTGGAGGGGGGCTATTCAGGGGGGATATCTTGCGGGTTTGGGAGTGGGGTTGTCCGGTGGGGGGATTGGGAGTGGGGGCTTTCCAGAGGTGGGGATTGTCTAGGGGTGGGGGGGGGGTTGTCCAGGGGTGGGGAGCTGTTAGGGGGTGGAGGTGTGGGGTAGGATTTCTGGGGTATGTGTGGGGGATAAAAGGGTTTGGGAGGGGGGCTATCCATGGGGGAATTGGGGGGATATTCAGTAATATCCTTTAATATATATAGTTCAATTTTGATTTAACGTGGACGATTGGTTGTCCAAACCTCTTTTCAAACCACCTCATCACATACAAGCTACATTTTAGGTCCCTACTAGGGTAGAGTAGTGAGTCTAATGGCCTAATGTTAAAATTGGCCTAATGGAAAATTGGCTAAAAGGAGAAATGTCCAATTGGCCAAATTCCTAAATGGCCAAATACCCTAATGTCCTAACGGCCTAACGCCCTAAAGCCCCAACACCCAAATTACCCAATGCCCTAACATCCCAATGCCCTAACAGCCTAACGACCGAAGGAAAATTGGCCAGATGGACTACTATCCTTTTTACCTAATGTCCTAACTACATAACGTCCTATTTTTCTAATAGAATATAATCTTATATTCCTAATGACTAAATATCCTAATGACATATTAGACTATTGGCCTAATGGCCACCAGTCTACAGCAAGATGAACGAATCTACTGACCTCAAGACAGATTTAAAGCAAGGATTGTTTTGAAACCCACCAGAGATCCCAGTGATGAAGCTCAGAAAAGGAACCCACTTCTGCGAGATCCTCCCGATGAGAAAAGAAAAACGCTTCAGCGAAGGATGAAGGGAAGCAGAAAACTGACGCAGCCACATGGTCGAGTAGGAGGTGAGGTGCTGAAGACAGAAATGGAAGAAGGAAGAGTCCAACAAAGAGGACCACCAGATATCGAATCCACGGCCAGATGCTGATGCTCGGTTTGGGTAACCACAAAAATGCAGAACCCTAAGGGAGTTTCTCTCTAGGGGAGTGTGACGCCATTTCCTTTAACTGGTTTCATTAAACATCCAATTCATTATTGTTGTTTTTACAAGAATATGTGTGAATGTTCTTTGATTTATTTACACTAAATATCCAATAATATTGAGTGTATTTATATTTTTCACACATAATTATGTCATTTGTTTATCCTTAACCTAGTGATATGGTCTTTATAAGGGATTACATCTCAACTTACATTCCATTGAGTCTTCTTTGTTGTTATGCACCAACTCACTTTTGTTTGGTGTATATACTATAATTTTACATAGTATATCATGAATCCCTTTATTCTAATGATATTATAAATTTTTGATTATCTCAATTATTTATATTCAAGAATCTCTCATTTGGTTAGGAACTCTAACTAAAATATCATTTTAAATGTTTTAAAATTTTATTCTTCTAAATCTTTCTCATTAATTTCCATGTTTTAAAAATGGTTTTAAGGATTTATTTATATGGACATGAATGTTTTAAAATGTTAATTACTTTCAAAATATTCAATGTGTTATGGGACCCTTTGATTTAAAAATCTCTTTTAAACAACTTCTTGATAAATAGTGAGACTTTTAAATGTTTTCAAGAAAAAGGGGGATATTTCTCTCAAATAGTTTTGATGATTATTTTCATCTATGTCAATATCCTTCATTATTATCGATTGAGGTTGATTTATTATAATACAATCTTCCATATTGTATTAAATGAGTTATTTTAGACTGTGTATGTGCTATTTTTATGTCATTCTGGGTTTGTGGTTAAAATATTGACATTTTGTATGCATGTTTTAATACGAATGTTTAGATTATGTTTCAACTTTTTCATATGAGGAATGCATTGGACTTAGTAAGTGATAGGTAGAGCCCGTTATAGCTCCTTGATGCATTGGTTGGTCTCATGAGACAAACTAGTGTCTTGGCACAAGTCCTTGACAAAATCTTATTTGTATTCTTGGCACAAGGTCGTTACTATGTGTTTATGAAGTTTGGTACTATGCATTCCATTGTTATAAAAGTGGATATTGATATTGCATGTGATTATTCGACTATTAGAATATCCATGTGAATAATTAAATGGAATTTTTTGATTTTATCTTTTCTATATTATGCTGAATTTTATGTTTAAAAGGATTTTGTTTTAGTTTTATACATTGCCTTAAATGTTTATTCTTATTTATGAAAGTTTTCACTATATTGTTATCCTTAATGAGAATCTGAGCTCACCCGTTTCTATGATTTATTTTTCCTAGGATGTGTAGAAGTATATTATGGTTGACCTGTATGGATAGGCTAAGGATATAAGTGTGTTTAAAAGGGGGATGAAATGTTGTTGATGTTTTTATCTCCTGATGTAATGTAAAACTTATGAGTGTATCTAGTACTTCCAAGGATATTAAACTGACCAGTCTTTCGGGACATGATTCCATTTATCATGCCAATGTTATGTAATAATGCACCGACTCTGGGTAACTGGGGTCGGGATGTTACATGACTATCCCAAGCCCACCATCCATAGGCCAGGAGTTGGCGACTAGCACCAAAAAGGCATATCCCTATAACGGGATGGAATTTCCTTTAAACCTATACAAACACAAAATCCAAGAACACAATAAGAAGCATCCACGATGTAAACTGCTGTAATAAAAAGTGTACTTAAAGTAAAGGGGGTTGTAATACAAGCCCAATTGAAAATTACAAGTACAACTGAAAATAGAAAACATATCATGGGTATTCCACTAAGGATATTTCCTAAAGGGTAGGTACAGATCATCTCCACATCACTCCACATCAACCCCTCTCTTCCGTGTACTTCTTGGTCTTAGCTCCCTCAAGTCTCTGCCCAGCTACTTGCCATCTACACAAGACATAACAAGGTGCGGGCGAAGCCCGTGCAGTGGTGAGTATAACAACACTTAGTAGGGACCCCGAGACCCACAAAGGTCTCCCAGAGTTCCACAAAGTAAACACACAATGAAAGACCTCAATCATAAATCATGAAGCAGTCATCAACTCTACTTAGGTATATTCTCATACATATACCAAAGTTATCAAAATATACGCATCTCTAACATGAGGTAACACAAGGCCCCAACCTTTTATCCATTTTCAAAAAAGATCCATGAGGGAAGTATACCACAATGGTAACACCATGAAGGTAAAAGTACCATAAAGGTAACACCATGAAGGTAAAATTACCACAAGGGTAACACCATGAAGGTAACACCATGAAGGTAAAGTACCACAATGGTAACACCATGAAGGTAACACCACGAAGGTAATAGTACCACAAAGGTAACACCATGAAGGTAAAGTACCACAAAGGTAACACCATGAAGGTAAGACCATGAAGGTAAAGTACCAAGAAGGTAACACCATGAAGGTAAAAGTACCATAAAGGTAAGGACTCAGCTCACACTAGGTATTTAAATTAAGTACAGAAGTACAGATGATTGTTCATAAATCTAGATCATCTTATTCTGTCAAGAGACTCTGCTACTGACCCACACAGGATCAGTATGCACTGACCCACACAGGATTGCTGAGCACTGAACCACACAGGATCTAACCCACACATGATAGGTATGCACTGACCCACACAGTATCGTTGAGCACTAACCCACACAGGATCGATAGGTATTGACCCACACAGGATCGTTATTCATTATTCACATCACATCCTGCCATGAGTTTCTCGCACTAAGCACACATGATTTCGGGAGGATCCAATCCTCAATATATTGGTCATACCTCAACGGCCATGAAGTTCCACGAAGATGTATCCCAAAGGACCACCATGTAGTAAAGGTTCCAATGCAACAGATAGCGTGTCGATCGGACGCTCGGTCTATGATATATGGGCACTTTTGTAAAAAGGTCCTGGTTGGATTCAAGTCTGATCCAACCTAGTTTGCATGTCAAACTCTTAAAAACTCAAATAGAGTATCTCAAAAGGACCACCTTGTCACTAGGGTCCTTATTCCACAGATGACATGTCAATCGGATGCCTGATCTGTTAGTTTCATCCCTTTTTATGAAACAGGGGGATCACACCTCAGTCTGGCCTAGCTCGGTCGGGCCCACCGAAATATGCTAAAAGGACCGCTTCCTAAAATAAGTCTCAATGCTACTGAAGGAATGTCAACCGAACACCCAGTTCGTCAGTTACAGGCATTTATTTATTCGGGTAACGATTGGGTATGGGCCCAGTCCGACTCGGTCAGACCGGCTCGACGCAACGGGTCTCGGGGTTTACCTGACCTCGCTCGGTTCTGGCCCACTAAGGGTCGGCCCGATTCACTGGGTCCTGCCCGTCGGGGTCGGCCCAGTTCGGTTCGCGAGCTCGGGCCGTGGTTGGCCTGACCCACCTATGTTGGCTTGTTGGGCGGGTTCGTCCCGGTGGGCCATGGATCTAGGCCAAACAGTTGGTGGGGTCCGGCCCACTGGCGAGTCCAACCCGACCTGCTGGCGGGGTCTGGCCCGGCTCGGTCCTCCAGAAGGTGGACCGCCTACTACGCTGGCCCCATGGTTGTGGGGTTGTTTCGCCCAACTGGTGGGGCGCTAGCCCACTGCATTAACCAATCAGTTGTTTGACTGACTGGGTTCCGCAAAAGCGGCGCAGCGTGGGCCACGCCGCCCCCTCCTGTCATGGTCACTTCCACTGTCAGTGCATGTGGGCACTGCCCTTATCATGCGCGGCCGGCTTTGGCCATCCACCCTTGGCCGTCGCGCGCCTCCTTCCACAACTCGCTACCAATTTCCGCAAGTCTCCTCCATCCATCATCGGTCGTCGTCAACATGGCGCATCAGAGGTTTCTTTTGCGGGTCACCGGACATGCTCTAGTGTCTGTTATTGGTTTCGTCTACGCCTACGGCTCGTTCACACTGCCGCCAACATAGGGTGACCTGCTAATTAATTTTTTCTTCAATTTGGAAATTTTTCCCCAAAGTTCACATCAAAAATGAAGCGGCAGACGTTATAGTCTTTGTTCATTTGGCCCACACCCTTCGTATTAAGGTGATTTCAAGAGGGAGAGGATTTAATTCATAAAAAACAACTTCAAAATAAACCCCTACCTCAAGATCGTTGGAGAATGTATGTATTTGAGTAAGATTCAATGTTCGTCGTTTGGTGGAGCTTGTCACTACCTCCTAGAACCGGTTCCATCCTCCAAGTGGTTGGCATCGCGGTACTTAGCCAGAGCTTCATCACTTGGTGAATTCGTGCCAATACTCCTCCCCGAGCTCCATATAAATAGGAGAGTGGGAGGGTGAGTAACACACGTGGAATTAACAGGGTTCAATTAAGTAAAGAACATTACAAATTCCAATGGTGCTATTACAAAGAATTGAGGAGTCAATCCATTTAATGTCTTGACATTTCATTGGTCCTGCCACTGCCGCTTGTCCATTGGAGGAAAAGAAAGGAAGCAAATAAAATAAGTTTGTCATTTTATTATTCTTTTAAATGTCCAAAATCTAACTTTTTTCTCTCGACCTTCAATAGTCAAAGTTAAGCCTCCCTTAAGCTAATCCCAACACTGCGGATTCAACGGTTCCCTTTAATTTTTAATCCGAGAACCGGTTTAAAAGTTATAGAACACCGCTCACACGTTTATTGAACATACCTTAAAAAAGTTCAATAAATTATTAACATTCACCCTCAACCCATGTCGGTCAAGGTTAGGCTTCACCCAAGGGGAACATGCCCCAACGAACTCAACAGTACTCTCAGATTTTCAATCTGAGTTACCGTTTAGAAGTTATGTATTTTAACAATAAAATATTTTTTATATAATTTTTTTAATTACGGCCAAAAACTAACTTCCATAGTTGGCCTATGATGGCCAATGTTAGTAACTTCTTAAAGAAATCATACCCTCACGAGCTGAATGATGGTCTTGGATTTTTAATCTGAGTCATTGTTTGTGAGTTATAAGCATTTGAAAAATAAAATAACTTTATTTAATTATTTTATTTACGGTTATGCCATTTTTAGGTTTTCTCACAGGAGGCTTGCGTTGACTAAACATAAGTCACTCCTATGGTAAACCCGCTATACTGAATGCAATAGTTCCCTAAGATTTATAATCCGAGCAATCATTTAAGGGTTGTTCCACTTTTATTAGAAAAACTTCTCACATGTGCTAATTAAAGCTTAAAATATTGATGGATCATTCTAGGCACTCTGGGCCTCAGAATCATGTACTGTCATATTTTGTGACCTTGAAATAATCCCAAATAATTTAAAAAAATTATATAAAATTTATGAGTCATTACAACCATTTTTTCAAAGGAAGCTTATTGTATTTTTCTAAAGGAGTAATTTTCTAACCTTTTTACCATTCAAAAAGAATATTCTTTTTACCACTTATGACATGTATGCATTTAACCACTGTCAATTCTTTAAAGATTTCTTTTCATGTTTAAAAGGTTAATTTTTAAGAATTTTGTTTTTAAATATATTTTCAAAGAAATGGTTGTCAAACCATTTTCAATATTTCTTTATAATTTTTCAAATTATTTTTCTAGGAAAGTGGTTTTCAAAAAGTTTTCATTCAAATTTTATAATATATCAAGGAAAATGGGTTTTAAAAGGTTTTCATGATCCTCTACAATTTTTTCAAGGAAAAAGGATTTAAAAATGTTTTCATTGCTTCCTTTATAAGTTTTCAAGTTTATTTTCCTGAAAATTGTTTTTAAAAGGTTTTACATTTTAAGAATCATTTTTCAAAGGAGAAAGTATATTTTCCTCAAGGAATGTTTTTAAAATATCTTTCAAAATTATTTCTCAAATAGAACAACATCCATTGGAGTTACTCATTCCTTTTTAGGGAAATTATTCAATGTTTCTATTCATATTTTTTCTCTAAATGGGTTACATTTTATGGAATGATTTTTTCGAAATGATTTTCTATTTCATGGGTTATATGCTTTTGAAAACCTCTTCTTTTCGTGGGTTATGATTTGATTAAATGATTATGAAACATATCTATTTTTTATATTTAATGATATAAGTACATGTTTATTAAACCCATTTCATTTCATGGGTTATGATATGATTTTTTATGATCTGGTGGCACATATACGTGTGATTAAATTATGAGATGGTTGGGACCTATATCTCCCTCTAATTCATTGGGTAAAGATTTATATATCATGAGAAAGACATGGTTGAAAGGAGGAGTGAACTCAACACTGTATTATAGGTCATGAATGAGGAGTGAACTCAGTCAAGTGATACAAGGCTAAAATTGGCAGTGAACCCAGTTTAGTAAAGTACTTTGTCCACTAAATGGTCTTGGCAGCAATGTCTTGATTACTATGGAAATAATATTACATACTTATGTGTTTGAAATAACTCCGTGTATTATTACTATGTTATTCTTTCATGGATTATGTTCTTTATTTCCTTGTGATTTGTGTCTTATGAACTATCATGATTTATGATATGATTCATGTTTATGATCTTTGAAATGAAAGGTATAGTCTTCTGTTTTCATGATCATGCACTCATACCCTTATGCTCAAGATTGTGTTTACATATATCCTTTTTTTACCCTTACTAGTCATATAATTTCATCTCTTTTTATGTTTCCTTTCCCCCAGGTTATGAAGATACATATTATTTTTGATGTGTATAATAAGTTTTCTAGTCAATAAGAACGTAGTCAGAGATAATGTAGCTCATTTATCCACAAGTTTTTATGTTTCTATGCTTCCAAAGGCACTAAAATAATACGGTTTTTGAGAATATGTTTTTGTAATGTTTTAAATATTCCTACAAAATGATGTAATGTCTATGTATGTCAAGACTAGGTCATTATAGTATATATCAGATAAAAGGTTTATCTAAACTTTGGACACTAGTATGAGAAAACCTTTGGGAGAACCTTAAGGAAATGTCTAAGGATAAGTATAAGGATAAGGAAAATCATAAGAAAATGTCTTGGAATTTTGGTAAAGGGTATAGTGAGTGGTTTCCTTTAAATACATTCCTATCTAGATATTGCAAGTGGTTGTGGCTCTAGAACAAATGTAACTAGGAGTAAAAACTCTGAAAAGATATTCTAGACCTAACTCAGGGAAATCTGGTACTTCACAGTAGGCCTTGTTTCACACCTTGTTTGACACACATAGGGGATATGCTTTGTTAATTCACAAAATATTTACAAACCATTATGAAGGATTTAAATAGAATATGACTATGAAAAAACTATTATAGACCTAAGGTGTCATCAATTAAAAGGATTGTGTCATGATTGAGACATACTACAAGTAATTTTTCATGATTATTTGGATTTCTTCTATGATATGTGTTTCTCGCCCATTGCTTTCTAATTTTAGTCAATGGATAGAACTGGAAGGAACATGGTTTACATTGAATGTTTTATATGTAGAAATAATGGGAATTATGAAAATCCATTTCCAAAGTATAAGTCTCATAAATAGAATCTGGAAGATGGTATGAGTATTGGTGATACTTTTGAATATAAAGACACTACAAAGGGAATGTCTTGGTATTTGATGTTCTTCCAGTATTTTTTAGATTAATCAAAATAATAATGATTATATTGAGGATTATAAACCTTAAGACATTATTAATATTTTATATTCTTGTAAAGAGGTGTTAATTAATAATTTGATAAATCTTGAGTAATGGTTTAAGAATAAAGTTGGATGAATTAAATACTTATGATTTGAAATTCAAAGATTATGTTATATGAATCATGAAATATATAAGCATTTTAAGTATATGTTTTCTTTAAGGGTTGAAAAATATATGTTTATAGGTGATGAATAATTATAAAAGTGATATTTTTATTATGTTATGGTGACCCTTAATGTGACCAAGATGTTGAAAAAATTGTATTTCACGTGGATAAAGAGATTATTGATTTGGATAAAGTAAATTTGATAGCACTGATTACCCTTGATCTAATTATTTATTGGTTGAAAGATTGGTCTATTTCATCAATGATGAAGTTTAAAACTTATTATAATTAAGTAATATATATAGTAATATTTTTAATAGGGAAGTATGCATGTTTTCTGAAATTAGTTTTGGTAATTTAGGATATTACCATGTTTCAAGAGAATATATAATGAGGGTATTCACAATTTTGGAATGTGGAAACCAAGATATAATTACATTTTAAACTTATTTTGTGACTTAATTTCTAATGTTTTTTACTTTCAACTATTGGAAGGGTTAAAAGGTTCATCAGTTATGTAAATTTTATGTTAAACTTCAGATGAAGTATTTATGTAGACATTTTTTAGGGAAAGCCTTGCTTAAAAGGCTATCTAGTGATTAAAATTATTTCATGTATGTCCATCATATTTATTGTGTTAATTATATTAATTTAGTTTTATAAAATAAAATTTTTTATGTCGGGTGATAACCCATCATGTACGGAAAGGTTTTGGGTCTTAAACCCATGACCGACAGACAATAAGGGTTTCACGCCTGCCGTTGGCCTACACGATGTCCTGGTTAATGTGTAATTTTTCTTTAGTTTAAAATTTGATGAATAAATATATTGTTTTTGATTGATGACCTCAATCACTCCCTAATATTTATGCTTTTCCTCCAAGTCCATATTTTCCCTTCCCATCTATATTCTTCTATCTTGAAACCTAGTTATATGTTACTTTGGATAACCACCATGTTTCAAACATTATTTTTTCTAAAGGAAGTTTAAGTATTTATTATTACTATGTGAGTTTCTATGAAAGTAAATTTCAAGTATTAAACCTTTAATAACCCATAAATATTTTGAGGGAGAAATTCTATTTAAGGGGGGTAGAATGTAACGCCCTGAGATTGTGTGAAATTTTTTATTGAATTAATTTTAAAAAAATTATATTTTTTATTTCACGCAACATTAAAAATATTTATTTTATATATATTAAAATATTAATTTTTTATTTCTTTATAATAAATTCCAAGTTAATAATTCACTATAGAAACTATAAAGGTTATCTTTCTATACACAGAACACTAAAGTTAGCTTATGTTACACATAAGACCGTGTTTTACCAAACAACAATGTATTATTAAAATATTATTATTTTATACATTAAGACTAAACCTAGATGTTAAGTTAGTGGTTATAAATATTAATAACTAACTTATTAAAACATATGTTTTCAAAAAATATAAAATGAATTCATTAGTTACAATGAACTAATTAAATATTAAGAAAATATTTATATAGAGAACTATTTTTATGATCAAAAACTATTTTATCCTAATAAATTTAATTAATTAAAAGTAATTAGGGATATAAATGTAATATATATATTATACTTAATAAAATATTTTTGATCCAATATATTAAATAGGAATAAGATTAAAACCAACCCAATTTTACACATAAAAACCCATTTTTTATTATGGTACTTTTACCACCTTTTGATGGAGAACCTACATTAAATGTAAATTTTGAAACATTAATAAATTTTATATGTAAAAATATACTTAATTTTTTTAATATAAACCTAAAAATTAGGTTATGTGGAATTTTTTGTTTTTTCTATGAACTTTCATTTTTTAATGAATAGTGAAAAATAATGAAATTTAACTCAAAACTACCTTTTCATATAATTTATTTATATAGTTAAATTATATTTTATTCTACTTTAAAAGTTTAATTAGATTAAATTTTAATCAATCAATTCAATTTAGGCCATTTTAATCAATTTCATTATGAAATTGACAACCAAAACATAAGAAACTTTTAAATTTTTTTACTTTAAAACCCCACATTGTCGTCCCATCTGTGCGATTATATTTATATTAATTTCTTCCACTTATATGTTTATAATTTGAAAAAATTGATTCCATATTTTTAAAAATCATAATTTATAATTTATAATAAGTTCAACTTAGTTTTTGACCAAAAATATTAGTGAAAATAATTAAAATTAATTACAACATTTAAGGTTAAATTAAGCTTAATAAGGGACTAAACCTTAACCTTAAGGCCCAAAAATACCTATAAAATTGTCTAAAATTAATTTTATGAGCATTTGTAGAAATATATACTCTCTTGGATCTACTCTGTACTATTATCGGATCTACCATCAATAAAAAACGTGGCTAGGTTTTCCCTTTTACAAAATATTACAAGAGTGTCACTCCTCCTCAATTATAAAAGGCCTCCTATCCACCCACTTCCAAACACCTCTCAAGAAAATTTGGATTGACTAAATTCGGCACAAATATCTCCCCTACATCCCTCACTTACTCATTGATACCTAAAATGGGTAGAAAGATTTCCAAGAAAGCCCTTTGGTGAAAACCAAAAGGAGGTACCCAATTAAGAGGTAACACCCTCCCTCAAAATCCTTTCTTTTATTTTCTTTCTCCACTCACTCAAATATTATTATTTCATGATTATATAAAAAAACTATTATCCTTAATATTCTAGGATTTTTTTTATTCTATGTTTTCTACCTACACTTTCACACACTTCCATCTAATCTGTAACAAATATATCATTTACGTGTATGATAAACAACCGCCTCACTGAATGATGATTGTTCATTTTTCCTTTATCGTCGCTCATGTTGAAAATTATGATGTAAAAATAAGTTTATATATGCTATATATTATATTTATTATTTATTTAACCTTGTTTTATTATTTTTAAACTCATAAATTTATACTTTCCATTTTGTGTTAAAAAGATAATTTCATTTGAGAAAGTGTGGACTACTGCCCCCTCAAAGTGATTTGATTCTTCCACACACTACATGGAATATATTAAGGATGGATTTAGTAAACCTATATGATATATATTTTAAAATAATTCTACTATAATGATGATATATGTGCATATATAAACATATATTTCATTTACTTACCTTCCTTCAATATAATTATTAAATGGAAACAACATCCATGCCTATATACAACCTACCGTCTCTACGAATGGTGTATTAAATTTCATAATTATATATTATATAGATTATTATAATAAAAATATACTGAATATACAATATATTTATATCATTTTTTACATTCTTTAAATAATGATATATGTGTAAGGACCCAAGATATAACAAATAAAGCCACATACAAAGAACAAAGCAGATATTACCTGAAGTGAAACCTTAACATAGAATTGTTAACAAGTGGGTAATATAAAGTCATAATTAAATAGTATAAGGTATTATATATAGTAATATAGTTCTTTGATATCTTTATAATAAGTTTATATTTATTATATAGGATATTTTAACGTGTTCAAAAATATTCAAGACACAAGATAAGAGGATTTCATCTCACTCTTTATTTCTGTGTGATGCATACCTCATTCACGGCTCAATTATTTTGTGTGGGGCATATACTACCCATGAATGTATTTTATTCATGTTATAATTAAATATATGGGTATTTACATAACCATTTTATTTTCTTTTTATCATGGGGTTTAAGTTTCAAAATTTACCAAATAGGTAATGTAATTTGGTATCGATTTTCCTTCTTTGGGAGACATGCCATGTAATACAAATATATTTTTATATGTGGTGAATAAAATGCCTTTGACATGATATAACATGAATATAATTCTTTTCATGATATTTTAAAAATAAATTTAATTCTATTTTCCTGTATAAATAATATGAATCAAAGTTACTTTATGGTTATAGTTTATTGAAACAATCTCACCGTTTATCAAGATAGTTTATGATCACATTTTAATTAATGAAATATTATGATCCATAATTCATTAAAACTCGTTAATTTTTTTATAATTTGTTTAGTTTTCAAGTGTTCATGTAGTATTACCATTTTTCACTCTATAGTGCTTAATATAATTAAGAAAAAAATTATAAAAATATAACCATACCTCTCTATTCGGTAAGAAATTTATGTTCCTTCAAAAACATGAATTATAAAAAGGGATTAAAAGAATATTATACTAATATTATATGATAATTAAAAGTAATTTTTACCATTTTTCTTCTAATAATTTTTTTAAATAAATCTTATTATCACTTTCCAAACAATGCATTTTCAAACCTTTTTACCTTGCAAAAGGAATGTTCTTTTTACCTCATATGACATGTATAGATTTACCCATCATAAATTATTTGAAGCTTTATTTTCACATTTAAATGGTTGTTTTGTATGAAAACTTTTTTAAAATCTATTTTCAATGAAATGGTTTTCAAATAATTTTCAATATTTCTTTATAAATTTTCAAATTATTTTTCAAGGAAAGTGGTTTTAAAAAGGTTTTCATGCTTCTTTTAAATTTTTTCATGGAAAAATAGCTTGAAAAGGTTTTCAATATCATCTACAATTTTTACAAGTAAAAACACTTTGAAAATGGTTTTCGTACTTCCTTTATATATTTTCAAGTTTGTTTTCATAAAAATGGTTTTTAAAAGGTTTTACATTTTAAGAATAATTTTTCAAAGGAGAAAGTTTATTTTCCTCAATGAATTTTTTTTAAACAATATTTCAAAATTATTTCCCATATAAGACAAAATCCATTTGTGTTACTAATGCCTTTCTAGGAAATTGATTCAATGTTTCCATTCATATTCATTCTCTAAATTTTTTAGGATTCATAGAATTATTTTTAAGAAATATATTACTATTTCATGGGTTATATGATTTTGAAACCCACTTATTTTCATGGGTTATGATTTTATTAAATGATTATCAAACTTCTCTCTTTTATATAGTTTAGGATGTGATTACAAATTAATAACACCCATTTCATTTCATTGGTTATGATAGGATTTTTTATGATCTTGTGGGACATGTACGTATGATTTCATTATGAGATGGGTAGGAAATATATCTCCATTAAATGAATTGGGTAAATATTTATATCTCATGATATAGATATTGTTAGAATGAGGAGTGAACTCAGTTTAGTATTATAGGGTTGGAACAAGGAGTGAACTCGGTTTAGTAATACAGGGTTAGAACGGGGAGTGAATCCAGTTTGGTAAAGGACTTTTTCCACTAATATAGTCTTGGAAGCGATACCTTTACTACTATGGAAATAATATTATAAGCCTAAGTGTTTTCCATTATTACATATATTATTCCAATGTTATTCTTTAATGGATTATGTTCTTTATTTTCTTATGATTCATGTCTTATGAACTGCCAAGCTTTATGCTATGATTCCTGTTTACAATCTTTGAAATGAAGTGTATGATCTTCTATTTTCATGACCATGTACTCATAACCTTATCCTTAAGATTATGGTTATATATCTCCCTCTTTTACCCTTACTGAGAATCTAATCTCACCCCTTTTGTATTTCATTTCCCCCTAGTTATGAAGATACATATTATGTTTGATGTGTCTAAGAAGGGTCATAGTTAAAAAGAACCTAGTGGAAGATAATGTTGCTCATTTATTCACTAGTGATTATGTTTCTATGTTTCCAAAGATACTAAACTAATATGGTCATTGGGAATTAGTATTTATAATTTTTTAATTATTCTGTAAAAATGTTTTAATTTCTATGTATGTCATGACCGAGTCATTATAAATCGTCTTATTGATAGTAGATTCCCTTCTTCATTATCCTAATGAAGGGGAGAGCTTTTCTGAATAGGTTGGATATGAATTGTCAGATATAGGCAAGGTTCACTTGGAACCCCCTCAATTCATTGAGATTTCTAGGGGTAGCATTTCTATAATATCACTAGTCAACTCAGGGTCAACCTCGGTATGATGATTTCATGTCACAAAGATAAGGAACTTCCCTGATGTCACATCAAAAGTACATTTTAGCAGATTCATCTTTGGACTATGTTTCCACAGCTTGTCGAAGACTATTTGGAGATCTGTGAAGTGATCACATCATTATCAGTATTTTAAAACCAGGTTATCAACATAACATTCAGCTATCCTCCCCATGAATGGATTAAATATATGATGCAAAACATGTTTATGTGTGGAACCAGTGTTCTTCAAGACAAAAAGCATGAACTGATAAAAAAAATATCCTTAGAGGCGCTCTGAAGGTAGTGGCTTCTTGATCTTCATGGGATATCTTGATTTAATTATACAATGAATACTCATCCATGAGGATATGGCTTGTAATCTAGCAGTTACATCTTTCAAGAGTTATGTGATTATAATAAAATGGCATATTATGTTTTTAAAACCTTGGGTTGTTACCCTTATGAATAGTAATATGACCTTTATAAATAATAAATTGGCCAAATGAGTTGTAACCTCACCAATAAATGTATAATAAAGGGCATCTTATATATTAAAATATGATCATTATATAAGTGTTTGTATTTTTTTTAAGTCATAAATATTTAATTAAAATTTTATGTTTAATTTAATAATTTAAATGAAAATTAATTTTCCTAAAAGGAAACCATAAATTATTATTTTATTTTTTATAGTTATTTGATAATTTTATGAGACCTTAATTAATTTTTCAAGGTGTTATAAAATAAATTGTTTTTTTTAATTGTTTTTTTTTTAATAAATTATGATTTTAATTAAAAATTAAATTTATCATATTTAGAAAATTATTTTCAAAAAATTGAGTTCATTTTTTAATTCTACGCATTCAAAAATGGTTGGGGTGAATTTTTGGGATTTTTCTGAAATACATGAATTTTTATGAATAGTGAAATATGGTAATTTATCATATATATTCATTATATGTTAAATACACTATTAATAGAATCATGGATAATGTAATCACCCTTGGTTAGAACTCACATGCTCTCTTCACTATTTTGGGTCACATGAATCAATACTATTCATATTCTGGAGAAAAAATATTAAACTAATGATTGCAATAATGGAAAACCCCCGCTCCCCCCTCCCACTTCCTCTCACACCTCTCAAGATTTTTTAATTGTCTAAATTATTCCCAAAAACCTTCCCAAGTCTCTTCCGCACATACAATATCTATTTTACTCACCAAAATTCCAATAAAAAAGGCCTTAAGTAGGATCTCAAGTAAAAGAGATCAAGAGGTAAAAATCCTCTTTCATTTTGTTTCATTTTCCTTTTAATTATTTTTATTTTATTATAGTATCTTCCACTCCCCTTATATAAGAGGAACTAAATCTAAATAATCTTATATATTCTTGATTTTATCATGTTTATGTAAAATTTCATCAACTTAATTCTTCTCTCCCCCCTCTTATTCTAAAAATAAAAATAGTTTTTGTGATATGTTGATTTATCGACATTGTGGATGATGTGTATTCAAATTACTTTAAATCCTTAAAATCTGGTGGTAAAACCATTTTAATGGTTGACAAATATTTTAAAGTGTATTATATGACCTCTCTTATGTTTTGTAATTAAATTTTTCATGATATTAAAGGTATATGACGAAATAAGTTTGTGATTATCGAAGAACCTCCAAAATGATCTAAACATCATTAATGTCTTATATATTGATTCATCATCATATTTGATAACAAAATGATTTAAAGTATAGTTTAATATTCTAGAAACATATAAATAAAAACTCATTCCACTTTTGGAGATTCCCTTCCTTTCTATAAGAAAATTCGTTATGAACCAACCATGAAAACCATGTAAAGAACGCACCTAAAACAATGTAAATAACAAAATATTATTAATGAATGGGTGGAATAATGTCATAAAATGATCATATAAGGTGTTATAAACACGAATATATTTCTTCAAAATATTAATAACTCTCTTTTAACCATTATAAATGTTTTTTAAACACGTTTTAAATAAGAAAAAACCCAATGTAAGGGAATTCTTAACCCAATTTCCAATCTTTCAGTTAACCTTATACTTCTTTGATTATGTGGTACTAAGATTGTTTGTGTAATAAATTATTGTTTATATTATGTTTTATAATTTTAATTTATTGTGTATACATATATTAAATTAATTATATTAATTCTCACATCATTTATATGATATTTTTTAAGGGACTTTTATTTAAAAAAATCCTCTTTTAAAATTCTATTTTACAAAATTCAAAAGAAATTTTTTCCTGAAATTATTCATGTTTTGTTATTATTTTATGGTTCTTGTGAATTTATTATGATTAATGGGGGTAACTATATCTCCCTCCAATGCATTGGGTATGTGTATGTTGGAGTTCGGCCATATGGTTACTCTAACTGTAACTGTTATGGTTACACCATAAGGGAGACAAGATGGGTATATTTTAAGGTAGTCGTGAGGGTTACAAATCATAAGGTAGACATGAGGGTTAAAATATAGGTAATTAATTCCCCATGATACCTTTATGGTTTTATATATTTTCACTAATTTTTTTATGTAAATCTCATGTTTCAAAAAATGAGTATATATGGGTGATAAGTATTTATTTGTGAAAATGATTTCATATATTTATAAGTATTCATGGAACAATGGTTTATCTACTTCTTTTTATATCCCTTAATGAGATTTTTATTCTTATCCCATGTTTTTTAATTTTTTTCAAATGTTATAATGATCTGTAAGATAAAAAAATATGTCAAGTTAAATGTTATGAATATTTATTAAAGAAATCAGGTTGTTATTTTGTGTTAGAAATTCTATGTTTTGGAAGAAATGGATACTGTTTTAGTGGTACTCACATTGTATTATTTTGTTTTGATATGTATGAGTTATTTACTAAATTTTGAAAACTCTAAACTAAAAATATCTTTGGGAATGTAAATAAGTGAAATCTAGTTGAATTATCTAGATTATGAAATGTTTAAGGTCGGGTCCTTATAGTGGGTATCAGAGAACGATTTAGAAAACTCTAGGGGTTAGGATAATGTTAATAGAATATAATAAATTATTTTTACCTTATTCTTATGATATATCGTTTAAATATTACCATGTTTCTGTATCTAGGATATGTCTATTCAGAATAGTTTTCTGTAGAAGAAACAGGGAAGCTGAAGTTGGAAGGAACTGAGAGGCTGATATCTTTCCAAATCCGCAACCGAGAATGTTAGGTATTAGAACTAGGTAGTTTGAGACAATAATGGCTCCACTGACATAGGAAATAAATGGAAGGTCATTGATTCAAGAGAAAAACTAGAGCTACCTCAATGGAATATGGTAATATTTGAACATTTTATGAGGTAACAACCTCCTTATTTTAATGGATCTTCTAAACTAGTGGTGGTTGAGGGATGGATTAAATCCCTTGAAAAGATATTAAATGTTATGGGATGTTTAAATAATCAAAAAATTTTTCTTACCATTTATCATTTTGAAGGTAAAGTTGGCCAGTGGTGGTCAATGGTCAATAATATCTGGGATATAGAGGATATAGATGCCTTTTAATGGGTGGAATTTATAAATATTAATCTTGAAAAATATTTTCCTAAGGTGGTTTGACTTATAATGGAAAATGAATTCCTTGAATTTATGAAAAAAGGGGAATATTCAATGGATATTTATGAATAAAACTTCACCTGATTGGAGAGGTATAGTCCAAATATTATTCATGATCTTGATATAAAAATCAATTTTTTTTACTCAGGATTGAAGCCAAGATATTGATGGGAAATGGATTCCAGTGAGTTAAAATGTTTTATTGAACTTATTTTATGTTCTAAGAGGGTATAAATGGGGTTCAATGATGATCATGTGTACTTGGAGAATAAAGAGAAGAATAGTTCTAGATGCTAAGTAATGGGTAAGAATCAATCAAATAAATCTGCTGGTAAGAAATTTTAGTTTCCAGTTTGTGAAAAGTGTGGTAAAAATCACCTTTGGGAATGCCTTACTAAAACTAAGAAGTCTTTTTTATGTGTAATGTTTGTACATATGGCCCGAGATTGTAATTAAAATTATCCTAAAATTAATTCTAATAAGAAAATAGTAAAGTGTTTTAAATGTGTTGAGATGGTTCATTATGAAAATAGATACCCAAAGAAAGTTATGAATGATGAGAAGTATCCATATTATATGTAGAAAAGTGTAGTGAGATCCTTTTCAACTATGTTCATAGATGTTGGGCCATCTAATTAAGTGGTATTAGTTACTTTGTTTGTTTACTCAGACTTTTCAACAGTCTTGTTTGATATGGGGTCTACACATTCCTTTATTTCTAAGAAATTTTCTAGTAAATTATAAATATCACATAAACAATTAAGACCATAACTTATTGTTAAAACACCAGGGGGAAAACAAGTTTTCATACTAGATATGGTAATTATGATTTTATTATTAATCCCTTTGGTTTAAAAAATTTCCGTGTTGTATTCAAAGATTTTATGAATAGAATATTCTATGAATATTTGGATATTTTTGTTATTTTTTTATTAATGATATTTTGATCTTTTAAAAAAATTATCAGGATCATGAAACACATTTAAGTATTTTCTTACAAACTCTCAAAGAAAAGAAGTTATACATAAATTTTATAAAATTTTATTTTTGGTTGAAATACATTTATTTTCTTGGGAACACTGTAAATAAGTATAGAATAATGGTTTATCCTTCCAAAAAAAGTAGTCTTACATATATTCATAGTTTTATTATATTAGAAAGTTATTACCAATAGTTTATTAAACAAATTTCATGGTTATCTTGCCTACTAAATAAGTTAACATGAAAAAGGGTTAAATTTATTTTTATAGAAGAGTGTGATGTTTTTTTTCATGAACTGAGGAATATATTGGTGAATGATCCAGTTTTATCCCGGCCTCCTAGAAATGGTGATATTTTATTCTATGGTGATTATTTATGGAAGGGACTTGGTTGTGTTTTAAAACAGAATGATCAGGTAACTTCTTATGATTCAAGACAACTAAAACCTCATGAGTTAAATTATTCCACACATGATTTGGAATTAGTGGTTGTGGTTTTTCATTTGAAAATTTGGAGGCCTAATTTATACAGATCCAAATGTGAAATATATATTGGCCATAAAATTATGGCGTATATATTCACTTATAAGGAATTAAACATGAGGTAGAAGATATTTATTGAATTGATAAAGTATTATGATTGTACAATCAATTACCATACTAGAAAAGTAAACAAACTTGAAGATACCTTGAGCCGGAAAAATAATGTATCATTAACCATGTTATTTTTAGAATATGGCCCCTTTATTAATGATTTGATGAATTTTTTCTGGGAATTTTTTGGTGTAGGAAATTCCTATATTTTGTTTTAGGTTTCAATGTAGTCATATTTGTCAGATATAATTAAGAAAGCACAGAAGGAAGACTGGGAGTTATAGAAAAAGGTAGAATTGGTTAAAATGGGTAAGTTTCAAAAATTTAACAATGATAAAGATTGTGTTTTGAGATTTGGAAAAAGATTGTGTGTGCTTTATGATTCCTATATGAAGAAAGAATTTTTTTGTGAAGATCATAGTCCTCCATTTTTAGTTCATCTAGGAAGTACTAAGATGTACAAATAACTTCTAGAATGTTATTGGTGGGATGGAATGAAAAGATATCTTTTTTTTATTTTACTTTGAAATATTTGACATGTAAATTTGTTAAATTAGAGTGAAAAATACCAAAGGGGATACTTAAGCCTTTTACAATACCATATAGTAATGGAAAAACATATCCATGGACTTCATGGTGGGACTACCAAATACTTCTTGAGGTAACAATGTGATTTGGGTTATTGTTGATCGGATGACTAAATCTACATATTTTCTGCCTATTTGATATATTATTTCATTACATAATCTTTCTTATCTTTACCTCAAAGTTATTTTCAGGTTACATGGAGTTCCTGTTTCCATTGTATCTTACTGTGATCCCAGGTTCACTTATAACTTTTGGAATGTCCTTTAAAAGTTGTTGGGCACAAAATTAAATTTCAACACATCTTTTCATCCTCAATCTAATGGAAATACCAAGATAAAAATTCATAAATTAGAGGATATGATTTCATCTTGTTCAATGGACTAATAGGTAATTTGGGATCAACATATTTTTTTAGTTGAGTTATCTTATAATAACTTTTTTCATTCCAATATACAGATAGAACCATTTGAGGCACTATATGGGAAGTGGTGTAAAACTCCATTTTTTGGGATAAATTCAGAGAAAGGAAGTTAATGGGACTAGAATTAGTAGAGGAAGTAGTTGAAAAAGTGATAATGATCTAGCAACACTTGAGGACAACTCAAAGATGGAAGAAAAGTTATGTAGATGATAGGAGGAAAGACTTTTATTTTGAGGTAGGTGGTCATATTTTTCTTAGAATATCACCATGGAAAAGTTTTTTGTGTCTTGGTAAGAAGGAAAATCATATTCCATGGTTCATTGGACCTTATGAATTACTAGATAAAGAAGGACCAGTTTCCTACCGAGTAGCTTTTCCTATGATTTTATCTCAGGTACACAATTTTTTTCAGGTTTCAATGTTGAGAAAGTATGTGCTAGATTCATCTCATGTTTTGATCCTAGAATCGATTCATCTATAAGAGAACCTTTCATATAAATAGAAACCTGTTCAGATTCTTGATCAAAGAGAACAATTATTTTGGAATAAGGTAATCCACCAGGTAAAAGTTTTTTGGACAAACCACATGGATTAAGAAGAAACATGAGAATCTAAAAATTCTATAAGGGAAATGTACCCTCACCTATTTAATAAGTAAATAAAAAAATACAAAGATGTAATTTCCAGAAGGTGGTGAGAATTTAACACCCCAAGGTTTTAAAAATAAATTGAAATGAATGAAACACTTAGTCTCTTCTTAGTGACACTTTTTTTAAGGAGATAGTTATAAAATATCTATTAAACATAATTTTGTCACTTCTATTATTTTAATTTCAAAAAACAAACATACACGGTTGTGATCAGTAATTTATTTAGAGTCTAATAAGATAAACTAAATTTTCAGTGAATAGTTACCTACCCTTATTAATAGTAATGTTACCCTTAGGAATAGTAATATGAACCTTATGATTAATAAATTTTCCAAATGAGTTGTAAGATCATCAATGAATGTATAATAAAAATTCTATCTTATAAGTGAAAATATGATATTTATATAAGTGTTGGTATTTTTGAAAGTCATAAATATTTAATTACAATTTTATGATTAATTTAATAATTTAAATGAAAATGTATTTTCATAAAATGAAATCATAAATTATTTTTTTATTTTTTATAGTTATAAGATAGTTTTAGGAGACATTGATTAATTTTTCAAGGTGTTATAAAATCAATTATAATTTTTGAATTTTTTTGAATAAATTATGATTTTAATTTAAAATTAAATTTATCATATTTATAAAGTTATTTTAAAAAAATGGATTTCATTTTTAAATTCTACAGGTTGAAAAATGATTTGGGTGAATTTTTGGGATTTTTATGAAATACTTAAATTTTTTAGGAACAGTGAAATATGGTAATTTAACATATATATACATTATATGTTAAATACACCATCATGGATGATGTAATAACCATTGGTTCAAACTCACATTAACTATTTACTGTTTTGGGTCACATGAATCAAGACTATTCATAGTCTTGAGAAAAAATATTAAAGTAATAATTAAAATAATGGAAAACCCCTCCTCTCCTCCACTATAAATAACACCATCACCCACCCCCACCCCCACCCCTACTCTCACACATATAATGCTTTGTTAATTGTCTAAATTCTGCCCAAAACCCTTCCCAAGGCTCCTCCCCACATCCAATACCTACTGTTATCACCAAAAGTCCAATCCCAGAGGCCTTAAGGGGGATCTCAAGGAGAAGAGATCAAGAGGTAAAAATCCCTTTTCATTTTGTTTCATTTTCCTTTCAATTATTTTTTTTCTTATACTATCTTTAAATCCAATTATCCAAGAGGTATTAAAGCTCTACAATCTTAAATATTCTGTATTTTATCATTTTTATAGAAAAATTCATCAACTTACTTCTTCCCCCCCCCCCTCTTATTCTAAAAATAAAAACATTGTTTGTTATGTGTCAATTTACTGACATCATGGATGATGTGTCTTCAACTTCCTTTAATTACTTAAAATATGGTGTTAAACCCATTTTAATGGATTAAAAAGATTTTAAAGTTTATTATATGACCTCTCTTATGTTCTGGAATTAACTTATATGCATAATATTAAAGGTATATGATGAAATAAGTTTGTGTTTAGTGAAAAACCGCCAAAATGATCTAAACATCATTAAAGTTTTATCTAATAATCCATCATCATATATGATAAAAAAATAATTTATGGTATCATGTAATATTCTGGAAACATATTAATAACAACTCATTCCTCTTATGGATATTCTCTTCCTTTCAAAAAGAAAATCCGTTACGAATCAACCGTGGAAACCATGTAAAGAACACACCCAAAACAATGTAAATAACAATATATTATTAACAGATGGATGGAATTATGTCATTAAATGATCATATAAGGTGTTATAAAAATGAATATTTTTCTTCAAAATATTAATAACACTATTTTAACCATTATATAGGAGGGTTAAACACATTTTAAGTAAGGCGAACCCGAGGTAAGGGAATTTTTAACCCAATTTCAACTCTTTGGGTTAACCTTCTTCTTTTATTATGTGGTACTAAGATTGTTTTTTGTAAATAATTTTTCTTATATTATGTTTTATTATGTGAATTTATAGTTTATAAACATATTCCATTGGTTTTATTAATCCTCGCATCATTTATATGATATTTGTAAGGGACTTTTCTTTTAAAAAATTCTCTTTTAAAATTCTATTTTCCAAAATTCAAAAGCAATGTCTTTATGAAATTATTTATGTTTTATGATTATGTTTTGGTTCTTGGGAATTGATTATTATTAATTTTAGTACCTATATCTCCCTAAAATTAATTGGGTATATGTAATTTGGAGGTCGGTCGTATGGTTACTCCAAGTGTAACAGTGAAGGTTACACCATAAGGTAGCCGTGAGGGTTACATTGTAAGGTAGCCATGAGAGTTATGAATCATAAGGTAACCACGAGGGTTATAATATAAGTCATTAATTCCCCAAGATACCGTTTTGTTTTTATATATGTTCTCTATTATTCTATGTAAATCTCATGTTTCACAAAGTAATTATATATGGATGAGAAGTACATCTTTGTGAAAATGATTTCATATGTTTATAAGTATTAATGGACTAATGGTTTCTTTCCATAATTGTATATCCCTTACTATGATTTTTATACTCATCACATGTTTTTAAATGTTTTCAATATGTTATTAGTATGTGTAATAGAAATAAGGAAGTCAAATTAAATGTTATGAAGATTTTTCAAAGAAATAATGTTGTTTTTTGTGTTAAAAGTTTTTATGTTTTGGAAGAAATTGATATTGTTTTAATGGTACCCACTTTGTATGCTTGTGGGTTGATATGTATGACTTAGGTCCTAACTTTAAAAAACTCTAAATCAAAAATATAATTGGGAATTTAAATAATTGAAATCTAATTAAATTATCTAGATTATGTAATGTTTAAGGTTGGGTCCTTATAACCCTCTTACATACTTCATTGGGATCAGAGGTGTCTGCAAATCATCATGGGGATTTTCAATACAAATTTCATGCAGTTTATCCTTTGAGATACAAATGGTGAGTGGATAGTTTAAACCATTACACCTTTCTATGAATTTATATTACCTATCATTATCATGTTGGTTGTAGTTATTCAGGTTGAATATAATTGTTTTCCTCAGTATATAGATGTATGATAATGGAAATTATGTTGAAAGACTTTCCAACCAGTAACAGATCCTATTGGTAGGCTGTTGTATCATACAAAGGTCAATACTATTAGATTCTGTATAAAACACTTCATATTTTTCACCTCCTATTGATCTCGACAACCCATCATCGGCCCATAATGATATATCAAGTGGGTGACATGTTGTTTGGTGTCGCATGAACCATCAAAATTGGGGACGGCAGGATTGATAAAATTGGATGGAGGTGGAGTATTATCTACCCATTCAGGATATAGATTTATCTTAGGCTACAAAGGTGTGTGTCACCCTTCCATGGATTCCATTCTAGTACCCATGGACTCAATGATGTTAAGTATCTATGGGGGAACTACTATATGAGCCACCTCCCTTATATAGGGAGTAGGTGGGGCTCTATGAGGTGGTCTTGCCTTTGTCTCCTACTAATCCTCAATTTATCCTAAGACTGGTTGATTTCCCTAAATAGGGATAGCATACCACCAAAATGAATGGAAGTGATGATAATTTTAGAATTCCTCATTTATGTAGACTGGCTACCTAGATCTAGAGCCAATCTGATGCTTAGATACCGCTTTCACTGGAGGATTTTCTATAAGATATATAATATTCAACTCTTCCTAAAGATGATACCCTACATGAATGTTGGCCTTGAGTAGCTTCTCATTTTGTCATCTGAGATTTTATATCTCACTCTATTATTTTGGTCATTGTTCCTACATGGAGGGAACCTACACTCTCTCAAGTTTTGACTGGGATGTAGGCTCACCTTTCCCTTTTTATTTGGTAGTGTTCCACTGGAGAGGTGGTAACTTATTATTTGGATTTTCCATATTTTAGAGACTTCTTCAGTTTTTGGTATGTTCAGGCTCAGTTGGTGCATCCAAATCACCCTTCAATTGGAGTAAATTTTCCATGATGTGACCTTCTCCATTTTCATCTGGAATAAAAAAAATTCATGTTGATAGTGATGAAATTCACCATTATATATTAGTCAATGGTGGTTGTACCATTACTCTCAATACAATAGGATGATTCTTCACTACCTTCATCTAGGTCATTATTCAAACCCTTTTCATGTTGGGTTATCTTGAATGTTCTGATCACCTTCATGATACACTTCTCTCAACTTAATCTATGAATGGTGCCCTTTAGGGAGTTTCCAGTCATTGTTTCTGAGCAAGCCCAGACCAACAGGGTTTTGTCTTATGGTGGGAAGAATAGGCGGGATGCCGACTATTGATTTTTTCCTCCCAACCTATAAAACACATATTCTCTATGTGGTAGTGATTATGACAATGAAAATTCACCCATAACTATGGGTTGGGGGTTATTCGAGGCAATGATTCACATTTATTAGTCCTATTATTGAAGATCTAATGATTCTAGTTGGGGATTTGATAACTTTCAGGAGGAACATGAAGATATAAATGCACATAGCCTAGCAAGGTGGGGTTGATCTGGAATCAACTTTGATATCCCCAGGACCCTTTTAGGGGATAATGAGTTTAGAGATTTTGATTGAGATATAAATTCTCCTAGCCCAGTGGGCTGGGGTTTATCTGGAACTGATTCCAATCTATCATAAATTATCTCAAGAATTGATGATATGAGAGGTGGAGGTGGTGGTATGTATTCTCTCAATCCGAAGGGATAAGTCTGATCTTGTACAGCTATTATGGAAGTTGTTTCTATAGATTATTTTATGTGGTACAGTTGTTCTCGTGTGGGAGCTAGGTTTGATGCCAGCCTATGGTTATAAACATTCTTTAGGGGAAGTTGTCCAGGTGATCGCAACTTTGGTCTCAGTGTTTGAAATTGATTCTTCTTACTTCTAAGGGCCTATTTTGAATTCTTTTTGGCTATCCTATCCCTATCTTGGTTATGTCAAGTCATTATTTAAGAGGTATAATTCTATTGTAGTGACCAACTGGCCTGATCATTACTCAGTCCCCTATTTTCTCCAGAGGCTATAAGATTATCGGATGCCGAGTTTGAGGGGTTCTAATATTCCAATGGGGTAGAAAATTGTAACACTCCATACATTCCCTATCATTGAATACAGATTCATGAAATGTATTTGAATATTAGCTTTCAAATGTTTGTGATGAAATGGCGATAAGAGTATTTAAGATTTGTGATGTGCTTTTTCGGTTTCGGATCTCGGGCTATGGAAATATTAGTAAGGACTTACTGATAATAGAGTATCATTATTTTCTAATGTTGAAACTCATATCTTGGAAAAGGTAGATATATATACTTCAATTACTGATGATTACCCCACAAATTGTTTCATAGATAAGGCACATACTCCTTTTCTAGCTCATATGTTATCTCATAGTTTGAAGTAGAGAGGGGCCAGGATAGGATGGGGAGGTTTTTTTTGGCTAACTCCCTCCATATTTCAATGTCATCCTCCTATTCATTATACTTACATGACTCTATCCAGCCATACCATAGAATATTCTTATGAGGGCCACCTATTGAATAGAGTGTTGGGATGCTGGTAGTTGATGGGGAACTATATGTGGTTAACCCTGATGTTTCAAACACCTCTCTATATAAAGGTGTATGGGCTTTGAGAATCACTCTATAATAATATGTTTGAGATTTGAACACCTATCTATATATACAAAGGTGCTTTTGAAAGGAAATTATTTCCTTTTCCATGGGATATATCATCATGGGGAGGTTGACCACTTGGGATTTCAGGAGTGTAGTCCCTTCGATCCATGTCCACACTACCATAAAGAGTACTATCATGGTAATGATCATCTTCTACTTAAGTGGAAGAGTTAATGGGACCATGGGTTGTTAATAATGTTTCTCGAATGACCTCAAGAAGATTTGAATTGAAAATATTAGGAACATGGGACAAATTCTTCATCGTGGTCAGAATATGATGACCAACATTTTGGAATTTTCTAGGGATATGAGCCTATTATATAGCAGTTTCCAGAACTTTTTTATAACCATTTGTTTTTGTAGGATTATAATCCCACTGCTGAGAAGTTTTTGGAATATTCTAATGATCTATCTCATTATGGAAAAGAATATGATCCTCTGTCATTGAATGTGTCATTCCCACTTGGTGAGACTCATTCAAGAAGGTAGTATGACCACAATCCTGAGCCTTTGGGATATATCAATGGTCCTTCTTGGAAAGAGTAAGAGACTTCCCCGAGGCATATGATGAACTCAATTATTGAGCCCCGGTTGGATCAGGAGTATGCTCCTAGTATGAATATACACTCTCTATCAGAATATACTGACAAACCCCAGAATGTGAGAAGGGATATAATCCTCCTCTTGTATTACCTCGGTATGATGCTGGTGTAGTAATTCTTCGGAGAAAGAAAAAATATGTGCCTAGATTCTATGATCTGTTGGAATATTCTATGAAAATTCATTGATAAGAATATAATTCTATCCCAAGTTTTGTTTCATTCTCACTAGGTTAGCCTCGACTATAATAGGTATATATGACCAATCCTATTCTTTTAGAGTATGTTGTTGGACTTCTTCAAAGGGAATATGTTCCGGATTTTAGGCCTTTGGAATATATCAATAGACTTTTCAATAAGCATGCACCCTATCCTGAGGCATGTGTTTCTCTCTCCAAGTCATCCCCATTTAGAATGGGTGTATAATCCCAGTGTGATTGCTCAACCTTTTTATGAATAGGACGATAATCCTCCTAAGTAGGAGCAAGAATTTGTTCTTGTTATGGAACATCCACTTATTCACAATGATCTGAGAGTCGAGATGTCCTGGCTATAGGGGTATGAATATTTTCATGTCCCTTTATCTGTAATAGTGTCATAATATTCCGGAGGAGTTCTTAATAAGTTCTTAAAATAAATTAACATTTTTCTAAATTGTGTGTGGGGATATAAGCCAGAACATTTTTAGACTCCACTATGTACTAGAATTTTCCTTCTATTGAAGAGATGATATTTTCCCACTTATATCCTCTTTGTTCCATAAAAATATACTGATGGACTATGTGCATGGGGGTAGGGATCAGCGCCTCCCATGTGATTACTATGTGAATATTCCCATAGACTTTTTTTGAGTGATCAGGGATATGTGTCTGCATACTATTTTCTACTTGAATATGTTAGTAAAGTTCCTCAGAACGATTGGGGATATGATCCATGTCCTAGATATCTAGTACCATTCTCAACTGATGATCCTTCCTTGTTTCCCATGCATGGGTGTTAGAGGAGGCATTGCGTCGGTTGGAACCCTCAGCAGGCGACTGGTGGGTACCGGTGGAATAGAGCTAGAAATGATGGTTGGTAGGGTCACTCCTCAGTGGAACCTAAACCAAAAGGGAGATGTCTTTGGATTCTTGGCCCAAATTCATCAGAGACTGAAGTTGGTAGTTGTTTTGTTAGGGTTATAATCTCCCAAAGTGGTTGGTTGTGGCAATGAGGTCCACTAGCTTAGATGCAACCTTTCCTAGCTGATGTGGAATTGTAGTTTTTCATTATTTAAGACCATTAATGTAAGATTATTGAGTTTGGATTGTACCATGTTGGTGTTACTCCTAGACCATCTTGTTTTCCACCTAGTATAGGAGTTGTAGAGTAGGTGATATCATTTTCTAACCCACGGTGGTTTCATCCATAGGTGATTTACTGGAGTGATTATTGGATAAAGAAGACATTTTATTGGATTAGGATACTGTAGATGAGAGAATTATCTGTAGACATGTAGAAAATAATAAACAAGGATACCGATTATTACAAGATTATAGGCATGATTTACTTAATTAGATATGAATGGTTAACATAATTTTCTTTTATTTCAGATCTGTCCATTCTTATCTCTTAGACTTTTCAAAGCAAGGAAGGTATTATTTCATGATAACACTAGTTATAGAGGATCGATTTTATGATCATTCTGATATTACTTCTTTTTTTATGTAGGGAGTCAAAAAAAAGTTCCCTGATAGATGATTGATTGATCATTCAATCATTAGAGAATTTCATGTAAGGATTTCCCTTTTTTTATGTATAGGGTGTAAAACAAAATGGCATGATATATTATAACCCAATCATTTTTTTGTTAGAGATATTCTCTTTGGGTTCACCATTTTTTTCTATGTGTAGTGTATAAACAAAAGGACTTGATATATTATAACCCAATGATTTTTTTTATTAGAGATATTCACATCGGCTTCACCATTTTTTATGTATAGTGTGAAAATAAAATGGTCTAATGGATTATAACAAAATCATTTTTTTTTATTGGAGAGATTCACGTTGGTTTAATCATTTTTGTTTTGATTTGTAATAGATGACCAGGGTTACCCTCACTAAGGTTGGTTTAGTTTAACCTGATGGTTAATTATGGAGGGTTTATCCCTATTACAATCATTAATATCATGTCACCATTTTCATTCTTAATGGAAACACTCAATGGTTCCCTCATCTATAACTGGGTACAGACCTGCTTTCCAAAGGTGGGTGGTCACTTGGGGTGTCAAACCCAATGACGCTTAGGGGATCTCTTTGGTCGAGAGGATGGGAGGTCAGTCTCATCACACCCTTTTAGGAGGAATTTTTTCCTACTCTGGGACTCTATTATATATTTATGTTAGGTTTTTTAATCTCTTCCTAATCTTGTTATGGGACTAGTTTCCCTAACAAAATGATTGTATGTTAATTATTTTTATACACAAAATAAAGGGGATCTCATCAATGAATAGGGGAAAGGGGAACTCTTTAGTGAATCTATCTATATATATTTATGGTTCATCATCTATTTAAAAATTACGGATAGTTTATCTATATGTTAAATCCATATAATTAGGTAATTCAGGATTTTCTTCCACATAGGGAGGCGGTTGATATTCTGAGAAGAAGATTGAGCCATTATGAGGCATCCTACACCTCCTGATTATGGAAGGAATTAAACCACGTGTATTTAGTTAAACCCATATAATTTAACATCATGAGTAGAGGAAATATATGTGGTTATTGAGGAACCAGATGTTAGAGCTTGAGTCTTGAGGAGAATTCCTACATATTATAGTTATGGTGGGAATTAGAGTTATTGTAGTTTGATTACGCCCTTGGGACTGAACCCAAGGTAGATGCCCAAATGTGTAGGGGTATTTATATCATTCCACTTATCAGAGATTATATGCTGGGATTTACCTCTACAATTTAGATTTATTATGCCAATTAGTTTTTCATTATTGCTTCCAAATCCCACCTTAACTATGCTCTGTGTGAGAAACATAGGGTATAAAATAACCATCCTTATTATGTATTGTTGTGGGACTCATGTACTAGGATTTCCCTTGGTATATTTAATATGAATATCAGACCATAAATATGCATCCTATGTATTTTGATTATGGAAGCAATTAGAGTTATCATGGTTTAGTTAGTTTCTCAATTCATTGAGGGATGAGGTAAGATGATCATCCCATGGGAATGATTGGGTCCCAATGGTTGAAATTTCAGAGACATGACGGGGCTTACACTAAGGTGGATTCCCATTTGTATTTGTTATCGGGCCTTAGGAATGAATCCTATGTATCCTAGTTATGTTAGTAATTGTAGTTCTCATATTTTAGTCGATCAGGTCTCATATGATGATATAGCCCTAGTTTGGGGCTTACACACTAACATTCCCTTATTCAGATCTTACACACTAACATTACCCTATAGGTGGGACATATCATATTATACTCCTAATCAGGTATTACACAATAATTTTTTCCTTGTCATTATAAATCTTGTGATGAATATGATATGATCATTGCAGATCCCAAATCTCACATGAGCTATGCTCAGCGTGAGAAATAAGGGATGGAAAATGATTAGTCTCATTACTTGTGAATAGAGGACTTATATACTGAGACAACCCTATGGATTGGTAATATAGATATAGGGACATTGAAAGGCATCATATCTATCCTAGTTATGGAAGGAATAAATGTCCTCATAGTTCCCTTTACTTCTCAGACCACTGATGGATGAGGTATAATGATCATCCCATGTGAATTATTGGGTCTAGATGGTTGAAATGTTAGAGAAATGGTGGTACCCACACTGAAATGGATGCCCGTATGAGTTCAGGATCAGGCCTTAGTAATGAATTCTATGTATCCTATTTATATAAGGAACCATATTCATCATGATTTAATTTATTGGGTCTTACAGACTAACATTTCCCTTGTCTTCATGGAGGTTTATGGTGCATGTGATATGAGTATTGAAACTCCCTAAGCCAATGTGAGTTATGATCATTGTGATAGGAAAGGTAAAATAAATAAATAATGTCATTTATTATGGTGGTGGGATGTTGGGAATATCATTATAATATTAATATGGAGATCAAACCTCATCAAGGTGTCCCATGTATCCTATTTATGGAAGGAATCAGAGTCATCACAGTTTTCATGATCAGGTCTTACACACTAAGGTTGCCCTTAGAATCAAGAAATATCATATAATTTCACTGGTTAGGTCTTGCACTCTAAGTATTCCATTATAATTTGGTCTTATATACTGAGTATTCACAAGGTTATAAAATCTTGGTATGATGTGGTGACCTGACCTGCTTTCCCGTAGGATGTTGTGAAACTTAGACGGTTAGTCCTGGAAGCCATCGCATGACCTGGCTGACTTTTCTGAATGTGTCTCATGATCTATCTGACCTTACTTGGTGTCACCACAAGACATGGCTACTTTATATGTAGGGAATTGTGAGAGTCAATGTGACATGTCTTAGAGGGTGTCCCATTTTCTAACTAACATGTCTGGAGGGAATCTCAATACCTAACTGAAGTTCATGGAGGACATCGTGAGAGTTAGTTGACATGCTTTAGTATTGTCACAAGACATAACTGACATGAATTTGGACCACCATGTGGCTCAATAATCATGTTTCAAGAATATTTCAAGGCTATGATGATGAGCTTGGAGAGCTTCACGAGAGAAGGATGGCATGCCCTGAAGGCACCATGTGACTTTCTTTGACATGTCTATAGGACTTCATTTTATCCAAATATTATTCCAAAGGAGTGTCACATGATCTGGGCGACATTCCCTAGTATTTTCACTTGATGTGGATAATTCATGAGAATTAAATGAGTACCGGTGTATATGGTCTTTGATTAAGTCTCCTTTATTTAGAATTTTTTATAGACATTATATTTTTAATGCCTTATATTTTTACAAATTTATCTTGTTTTAAGTCTCGCATGATCTGGAAGGTGTATGGGATGCTCTTCGTATGTCATGCTAGAAGTTCTTCAGGTAATATATGGGTTATCAGAAGAAGAACTTATTTATATTTCATGATTTCTTTGGGTGATCACTGGTATCTTACCTAATGGAAAGCTTGTCGGTCATGAGATCAGCTGCTCTGAGAAATCAACTCTAGCAGTGATGTGCCTAGATGTAGATAGAAAAACCTTTCATCCAAATAATCTTAGTCGTCTGGTAGTGGTAGAGGTCGGTCTCTCCATCGGTATGTGGTGGTATTAATTTGGTGATGCTCAAATTTATTTATGGGATTCCGTTTTTTAGGGTTAGTAATGTTCTAATAAAGGTATTTATTACCTCATAGTGGTGGATAAGCTTCACTACATGTTTTTTTCAATGGATACAATGATCTAAGGGAGTTGAAACCATTTCATAACCTTTATATTTATACCATGAGTTATTTAATTTTAAATAATTTTTTCAAGGAGTGTATATATCATATAAAACCCCCTATATATTTTGGAATAGATTATTATTTATATAACTTTAGTTTTCTTAGCATAAATATAGGACTTCCTTTAGTCCAAATATTCTAAACTTCCTTCCATGTAAATCATACATACCTAATGATTAAAAAAATTCCAACCAAAATTTTTTTTAAATCATTCAAAATTATAGTCATTGAATAACCTCTAATGAATTATAATTAATTCTCAAATTTTTTTATATATTTTTAAAAATAAATAATGTTGGTTCAGTCATTAAAAAGCTTATTTATTGTATTAGAAAAACTCTATAGTTTTTACCTATTTTCCTTTATCTCAAAGTATTTTGGTTATATTTTTATAAGGGGAATTTCTTGTTTTACATTTCTTTCCAAATTATATAACTTTAATAGTCATGATTTAAAGATATTATTGATGTTGATGGTTTTTTAAATCACTTTAATAGTAAACCCTAGAATTTTTATATGTGAAAGATTGAAATTAATTGTTTTATAGAATGATTATGGATCATGAATTTTATTATTATATCATTGGTGTTATTTTTTAAATGGGTATGATTCTAAGAAGTCTGATCAAAGATCAGGCTTTATTTATGATTATAATTTACTTTTTAATATTATTATATGTTAAAATTTTATTGTTTTCCTCCATTTCATGTCATGGGAATCCTTTCCTATCTAAGTGGTAAATATAGCTTAGAGTAATACACTATTTTATAATCACACTCTGGATAGTGTCCCCAAGTTAGGACTCTGCTTTTCTTGTGAAATTTTACCTCTTGATTAGGTCAAATTGGGTAAAATTGAGTTTTTAGGGAGTTGAATTGCTTTATCCAAAAATTAAATGGATTCTATTTTTTTTGTCCCAGATATTTTTCATAGATCCTTGGTTTTCCCATTATTATTATGATTTAATTACCTCATTATAGTTTATTTATAGTTATATTATGCTGGTTTATTATTATTATTGTTATGTTTATTATGTTAACATTTATCTATATATATTTTTATCTTCTAGTTATGGAAAATATGTTATCCATATTTTAATATAAATCTAAATGAGTTTCTTATTTACTTTAAAATAAAATGATTGATTTAAAAATTGGAATGATTTTTTCAATAATAAAACCCATTCTTCTCTTGTCTAAATTATATCCATGAAAGGATATTTCCTCCTAAAATCCTAATTATATCTTACATATATATCCTCTTTTAAATTTTAAAGGATTATTCTATTTTAGGTATTTTTCCTCACATCATGACATGGGTATTTATAATGTAATATTTTAAATGGTTTTCTTTTCATCAAATTTCTTCCATGAAAATATTTAGAATATGTTTATATTAAAAATTTATACCTTTAGACTTCTTAATTAATGGATTTAAATAATTAATTATCATTATTTGTTTCCTTAAAATTAAAATATTAGTTTCATATTTGTATTTGAAACTTGAATCACATGGACTTACATTTAAATGTTATGCACGATGCAAGGGAACCATACCTATTAAGAATTATTGTTTCACACCCTACATTCATTGTAGTTTTAGTACACATTTCACTTAGATATAAGTAGTGGTACATGGATTTTGATTTGGTGATGTTGGTTATTAAAAGTGATAATAATTCACTTAACTCGTGGATATATGCATTTTTTGTTTATCCATGGGTCATTCATAGTTTTTTTGTTCATCTCATATATCGTACCACTTTAGCACCATGTTATTTTGGTTTTCATTTTGTTCCCTTCATTTTCTTATATTGGCCCATGTATTAAATTTTAACATTAAATATGTTGTGATGTTTTAGGTATGTTTATTGATTTTATATATGGTTTGATGGATTATTCTTATAATCATATTCTTTATTTAGTTTTTATTATTTATGGAAATAGCTTATTTTTTATGCATTTATCTACTACTTATGGAAGGTTCGTGTAGGAATTCTAGGTGGAAGTTCCATTTTTATTTTTGATGATATTGGAAGTATCATTCCCAAATATTTTTATCTTGATGATTCAATATTATTTTCTAGCACATGGAAATAGGGAACATGCCTTGGGCCTTATCATAGGCCAAATTAGGTGATATAGCAGGTTGGATTGGGTTATTTTATGAAAAAATGGAATAAAAGCCTAATTTTTAATTATGGATTCATGGTAGATAGAAGATAATATTTATAAAGAAAAAGTTTTAGGTATCAATATGTATCTATACAACACTTTTCATATTGAACCTTAAATTTCCAGGGGTATTCGGAATGTGTTTTTCTCAAATTAGTTCCTTTTTCTCAATTATTATCAATAATTTATGTCTTTTGTGTGTACTTATATTTTATATTGTTGTTTTATGAGTTATTTTTTGAATATCCATGATTTGGAGAGGAAAGTGGGAGAATTAATAGGGTTTCACTATTACTTTGAATATTTTTAAAAATCATGCATATACTATTTTCCCTATTTGAGGTAACTTCCAGCAGGATTTTCATGGTTACCACATGGATATCCATAACATGTGGTAAATCATGTACAACTAAAAATTTTAATATATATATATAGATTCTTAATGGTTGAAAATTGTTTCTTATTCTCCTTTATTGTTGATTTAAGATGAATTGAGGTGATTTCTATTGATTAATGATGTTATTTAAATTTGGTTTTTCAGGATGAAATCCTTTGTGTTTATCTTCTAAAATGGTCGAATTTAATAATATAAGATATTTTATAAAAAAAATTGGATTTTAAATCATTTTTGATATTATAAATATTTTTTTATGTGAAATACAAGTCGTGTAAAATGATTTTGCAAGTTTAAGGTTGGTTTTTATAAAATTCCTTTGAGCTTACTTAAAGGATTTGATTTTTAATTGTTTAAAGAAGGTGGTTTTTTATATTTTGAAGTAAGATGAATAATTTTGATGTATTTATAGTAAAATATTCCAAATGAGAATTTTTGAACATGTTTAGTTAAGTATTTTAGGAAAAATATTATGTGTTCAAAATATAAACGTAAGTTATTTAAGATGATCACATGAGAAGGATATTATGGTTTTTGTATATTTTGAATTTTGATAAGTAAATGTTGGGTATTATTAGGGTGTAAGTGTAATTTTCTTGGTGATTGGTATTTATTCATTAATTTATATTTTTATATTAGATATTGGAATTTGAGACTTAATTTTATGGGGTTTTTTGTTTCTATTATTTATATTATGCACCCACCATGTCCTCATACATTCTCAAGAGGAATCTGTGGGAGATTTTGTGCATGTTATAACACCCAAGTTTCAATTATAGTAAGTGAAAATAATATTTCTAAGGAAAATATAATACATTAAAACTTTAATATTTCATGGAAAAAAATTTCAAATTTCATAGGATGAAAATCAATTTTGATCTTACTTGGTCAAAATAATCCAAGAATGAATTTTTGAAATTTCCCATTTGAAATAACATTTTATAAGTAATTAAAAATGTAGTATCGAAATATTCTTCATTTTATTTATAATAATATGTTTTAATATGTATAATTAACCATGCATTGAGTATTAATTTTATAGAAATAAGGATAAGATCATTTAGAGGTAAAAAATTGAAATTTTTCATAAAATAATTTTTTAAGCATAATGAATTTCCATTTTAATTAATTAAAATAATATTTAATGATGACTGATTTAAATGAAATTTATAGATTATATATCTTAATACATGAATATAAATCCACAAAATAATTATTAGTTTCCTTATAGTTAATTCAAGGTCATCTTGACTGACTGAATGGTCTGACGGCCTTCAATTTTTATTTATTTTTTATAATCACCCTTTTAAGGGTTGAAGGGGAACCCTTACATGGACCATAGGATTAGGGAAATTACAAGACCCTAAGGTATTAAATAAATTAATCCTATACTATGACTAATTTAAACTGACCTTCCCCAGAGTCTTCATCGTGATCATCTCTCTACCTTTGCATGGTTATTCAACTAGTTGTCTTGTGCAGAGATGCATCAGCCTAGTACAGATAGAAAATTTCATACCCTCTAATTATTCTAAATTCAATACCTCTAATCTGGTGAATATTCCTACTCTAAATCCTAATCCATAGATTTTTCTTTGTAGAATCTATAAGTTTTTCATCTTCACATCATGTGTCTAGAAGGCCTAGAGGTGGCCCGAAGGCCTTCGACCCTTGAGGTGGCCCGAAGGCCATAAGGTGGCCCGAAAGCCTTACGGGTTTATTTTTTAAATAAATTATAAAAATTATATGAATTAAATTTGATAAAATGGATTCAATAATTTTAATTTTTATAATTAATATTATATAATAATTTTAACTTAATTTTTTGACTTAAGGAATAGTAAAAATAGTAAAAATTAATTATAACAGTTAAGGTTAAAACGAGTTTACCGAGAAATTAACCTAAAAAGATAAGATTTAAAATGACATAAAAACTTATAAAACCCCATTTTTTGGTTTTATTTTGATCTTATCCATATAAAATTATAATATTATCCATTTTGGATCCATTTTTACAATAAAGTGACTTGACATTATTATCAATCTTTAAAAAATTACAAGTGTGTCACTCACCTCATATATAAAAGGGAACCTCCTCCCCTCACTTTATCACACATATAAATCCATTTAAATCCACTAAACTCTACCAAAATCTCTCAATCACATCCTTATAAACTTTATATATATAATTTTTTTCCAAAAATACCAACCCTATGTTTCTTAATAAGATATCCAAAGGAGGTTTTTCTAAGATAAGGTAATCACTTTCACAAAAGCTCTTTCCTTTTACTTTTTCTTTTACCACCTAAAGAATATTTCTTAATAATTCAAATATAATAACACCAGTATATGATACATAATGAGATTTTATTATGTTTATGGAATAATATTTATCTGTATCCTTCTCCGTCAAATGGGAAACAAAACTATCACTCGTGTGTACGGCGTACTGTCACCTTGCGAACCATTGTAATTTTCTTCCATCATTGATTCACATGGATAGTCATAATGATGTAAAATGAATATATATTATTCTTGTAAAATAATAATATTTCTATAAAAATATTATATCATCTACTTACTTACCCTTTGACCCATTAAGGAAATGATAATGTCGCTTGTACGTATGTACAACTTTTTGTCTCTATGAAGCGATGTGATTCATTTTCCAAGTAAAAACTTTAATAATGATTATAAAAAGATATATAATAAAAAAATTATATTTATAACATTAATATAATTCTTTAGATAATTTAACTATATCATATTCACCAAAATCATAACTTCCATGACAAAACATGCATGAAAAAAATGAATCAATTGACAGTTGAAACAATAGTAATAATATTAATGAATGGCTGATAAGATGTTATATTAGGATCATATATGATATTATAAATATGAATATATTTATTATATAAATTAATAACATTTTTAAAACTATTATACATTATTTCAAAGAACATACAAATAAATAGAAGTGTGAGGTAAGTTATTTTGTCTCAATTTCAATTCCATTAAGACATATTTTATGTTATGCACATATTTAATTTTATGTGGTGTATACACTACCCCTTTCATATATTTTTAACATGAATATATATTTATTATTGATAATTAATTATTCAATTCATCTTTATTCTTTCATGTGGTTACAATTTAAAAGTTACCAAAAAGGTAAGGATTTATTTTACAATCTCATTTTTTTGGAATTTCTTTAATTTTCATTGAATGAGTCTTATAATACACACTTCATAAATCCTTATATTTTTTTTATAATATATATATTTAAAGATTTTATGTATTTTATTCAAATTTATACTTTATTATTAACTTGAATCAAGAAAATATATTTTTAATATAAAAAATTCTTTTATTTCTCTTTTAAATCAAATATATTTTTTCCATGTCCATATTTTTCAAAAAAAAATATAAAAGTCCTTTTTATTACTCAAATGATTTATTAAGGATATTATAATTTATTCTTAAATTTTTAAAAGGTTTGAAATAAATCGTTCTTGTGTTTTATAAATGGTTTTTTTTACTTTATTTACAAAATTTCAAAAGGAATGTTTTTACATATACAGTGTTAACGAACTTCCCCATTGGTGTAACCATTTTATGATATTTAGTTAATTCTAGACATTCTCAATTTTTTTTAAAAAATAAAATATATAATGAAATAATACTTTAATATTTCACTTAGACTTTATTTATTTTTGAAAATAACATGATTTTATGAAAAAACCTACATTCCCAATGAACAAATAGTTGTCTCTTATCTCTTATTAATTTTTGTGGTTATTAACTTTCTCTTGAAACATTCACTTCCTTGTGATCATTAAAAATAACATTTATCTAAAATATCAATATAATATTAATCATGGATATGATTATTTCATAAACTATATAACATTTTTACATATGGAATTTTAATGTTAATGTTATTTGGTCGACTAGGGAAAATATTGATAAGTTTTTATTATTTACTCTATACAAATATTTATTCAAAAATAATGTTGTTCATGAATTTAATTGATCATTAAATATATGAGGAATAAATTGTAAATGTAGTAATTTTTGGGGCCTGATAACAGTTATCCCCTTGATGCATCAATATGTATCATGAGAGAAATTAGTGGGACAAATTAAATGGGTTTTTTTGTATACCTACCTTTGATTAAATTGTCTTGGCATAAAGATCTGATGGTATAGATATTATGATGTTTGAGATCATGATGTCAAATATTTTGAATTTTATTAATTAATAATTAAGTTATTATTATATATGATATTACTTCATTTAAATTACCCATGGATGTATTTCTTTTTCAAGTTATTGATTAAATGGAAAGTGTTTTTAGTTATTTATTTTAAAATGTTGATTGTGACTTATTTAGTCATTATGGATTCTGCTTCTATTGTGTGTAACTCTTACTGAGAATTTGAGATTACCCTTGTTTTTTTCCTTTCCCTAAGTTATAAAGAAGAAACCTTGGAATGATTATCATGGATGTAGAACATTTACTTTCATTATTTTTTATATTTTGTTCCTAATGTAAAATGGGTATCATGTATTTATTTAGATCTCCAAGACTACTAAATTGATCAAACCTTCTAGATTAGATCCATTGTATCTATGATAATTTAATAAAGTAACCACTGACTCTAGGTTACTAGAGTTGGGTTTGTAATAATTTTTATCATAGGATTTTTAGTAGAAAACTTAGGAAATATATTTAGGAAAAAATCCATTAGGGAACATAACACAATAACATAATTTGAGGATATTGTTTTATAAAATCGGTGACATTAATTGGTCACCCAATTCAAGCCCAAAGAGAATTTATTAAAAACAAGTTTTATGGTACAAAAATGAGGTGTGAATATATTACACCAACTAGGGGTTGAGGGTATTACAAGATGAGGTTTCTGAAAAAACAAAAAAAAAAATCTTGGATTGCATGAGACATGTCCAAGAATCCATGTTATTGGACTATAGGATAATACCATAGATATTTTATTAAGGTATATATTATGTATATTTCCTATCAATACATTCATGTAAGGATACTATAAGTGTATGTGAGTTTTTCATAGATAAATCTAAAAGTAATAACTCTAAAAAGAGTTGGTTCAGTATATCTCATCAGGTGTATGATAAATGGACCCTTACTGTGCACATAGTATGACACTCCTAGGGGATATTCTTGTTTTAATTTAAAATTTATTTAAAAACCATTATGAAATTTTTATAAATATTTTTATTATTTTATGATATTCATAAAAACCCAAGTTTATGATTCTGATATTACCAATGCATAAATGTTCAATTTATGTTATGTATTACACCTGATTTTGAACTTTACAGATTTATTTAAAATTTATAATATGATTAAGTAATTTAATATATTCCATTGTTTAGAAATGGTGCATGGAATAAATAATGGTATAAATTCTCATGTTCAATGTATAAATTTCTCTATTGTGCAATCCAATACAACTGGTGTTTGAGTTAAGAAGATCATGGTCATATTAGGGAATCTGACCCAAGTTATAACTAATAACATTCCACATATAGCATAAATTTATGTTCCAAATCATGATACACCTATGTTAGATCATTTAATATTACAAAATACTCCATATTTTAGTGAAATTACTAATATATTGGTAGTTAAAAAATAGATTAATTCCATCTAAATGTAATTTATGGACATGGGATGTGATGAAATGGAAAAAGTTATACTTGTAGTATAATGTATCAAAGGAGATTCTAGTTAATGGATATCATTTATCCAGAATACTAGGGAGGAAGAATAAATATAGAATATGGAATGGATATCCTTTAAAGTAACATTCTTTGAAAAATATTTCCCTTGTGAGCAAAAAAATTAAATAAAGAAAAAAATCCTTATCTTAAAGAAATGTGAAGAAGAAAGTATTGAGGAGTTTGAGGGTACCTAAACAAAACTATCCAGGTATGATACATATTGCATACATAACATATACACCAAAATTGACTATTTATTTAACTGTCTTAAGTCAAGTATCTAAATGGTGCCAGTTTTTCAAAAAAAATCATCATATGATGAAATAGTTTTATGCACCATCAAAATAGAGAAGGAATTTTCTAGATCATATATATTCAAGGGAAATAAATAGAAGAAGAGTTTATGCCAACACAATGAAAAAATGAAGGCATAAAGGAATGTGAATAAGATAAAATAATTTCCGTAATATGAAAATTATGGAAAGAAACATCCTGTAAAATGATTGAAGGGCATAGGAGTTTGTTACAAATAGAGAGATAAGGGTCATACTGATAATGAATGTAAGGGAACAAAAAAGAGTTCAATGTTATCTTATGTTTCAACTATGATGAAAACGGGAATTGTTCAAACCAATGTCTCAAAAATAAAGGTAAAATACCACATAAAAGGTTAAAGGGAGAAGCCTAAGCTTTTGTGATTACTATATCTAAGGTTAAAGTTATTAAAGATTTGGTGGCGGGAACTTTAATCATATTTTTCAAATTTATCTATGTAAAATGACCCCAACTCAAGTAACCTAAATAAATTTAATACTTTATTATATTGGAATAGATACATGGGGTTAAATTACAAAAGCCCCATCAGTTTATTAGTTTCAGAGAGCTAGATGCATTAATTCTACCCATTTTATATAGAGAAAAATACAAAGTATAGTAATGAAAATAATTTTTCATACTTGAAATTATTCTAATAATTCTTCTTCACATTCTAGGTAAAGGAAAAAAAATAAATGTGAGATCAAATTCCCAGTAATGGTTACCTATATTATAATCTATAAAGACAAATAAATCATAATTAATATGGAAAGTAAAATAAATTAACACACATTCAATTTAATAAGTAACTTTAATATCATAATTGTATAAGGAATAATCAATATGTAAAGGTAAATAAGTTAAAACACATGGAATTTAATCAATAAACTAAGAATAAAATGCATTCAAAGATAATATCATAGTAAAAATCTCATAGATAATAATAAAAAAAATATAAATAAAGGATATTATTAATTATTATACATCAAGATCTCAGGAATCATGGTACCTCTGATTCCAAGACCTTTTTCAAGATAATTTCAAACTATTGGGTAAACCCCCATCTGATTTGGCCAACTAATCTTTCTCTTGAGACCTGTAGATATATCGAGGGGATATCTATAATTTCTCCCCACCCATAACAACATGTAAAAAATAATTACTCATATATTTTATAATCAATTTAATTCATGAATCAATATTCCTTAACATCTAATATCCATATTTATTAAAGAATATGGATTTATCAATATTTATTTAGTTAATAAAAAAATATTAAAAGTAAACCCTATATGTGAAAATATTATGTGGTTTAGAAAATAATCATATAAATTATATAAAAATATGTATATTTAATATAAATTTAGTTTCCAATGAAAATAATCATAATAAAGTGATTTTTTTAAGATAAAATAAATAATCACAAAAGAAAGTGAGATTGTTCGATAATTTTTTTACCTCTTTGTTAAATTTTTTTAATTGTAACCCCATAAAGAATAAAATTGAAAATAAATTTTAATAATCATTAATAAATAGGTATTCATGTTAAATAAATAGAATTTTATGTATATTCACAAAATAAAAGGGAATAAGTTCATATTATAAAATATGTTTCAATAAAAGGAAATTGAGATGAAGTCTCTTATCACTTATTAATGTTAGAGTAAAATCCCCTTAGATGAAATAATTCAAATATAAACTTAAAATACCATTAATTATCAATTATTAGTGATATAAAATGTAAAAGTGGTAATACTTATACCCTATAAATGAAATTAGGTTTATAATAACAAAATATATATTAAGGAAGGGAAATTGAGGCAAAGTCCCTTACCTCACACTTTACTTTAGTTGAATCTGATTTAAAATAAATTTTAATGTTTTTAATAATGTAATTAATTTATTAAATAACCATACTCAATATTATAATATCATATATGATCTAATTATAATATTTTACCACCCATTTTTAATAATATTTCATTATTTTCATTGTTTCAGGTGTTAATTGCCTTCTTTTCTCATGCGTGTTTTGTTATGAATGTTTTATTTATTGTAAATAGGATATAAATAAATCATATTGAAAATGATAATAATTTTATAAATTTCATATTTACTCATTATATTCATTATTATAACCATTATTTTAGCTTGGACATGGCAAATGAATCACATCACTTAATGGAGATGGTAGGTCGTATGTACGCACGAGTGGTGATATTATTCCCTTAAAGAGTGAAAGGGTACAATATTGGTTAATATATTAATAAATTATAATTTATATAATTTCATATATATCTAATATATTCATTAAATTTATCCTTATTACCTTCCATGTAAAGTTTAAGTAAAAATGAATCATATCACTTAGTGGGGCGGTAGTCTTTCGTGCACAAAAGAGACGTTATCTTATTTTAAAAATAATTTTAATTAAGAATTTACATGATATATTATAATTATAGAATTATAATAAAATCAAAAATATCATATAAATGTGTTAAAATCATCATTATATCCCTCCTTGAAAGGTGGTGATGGAAAATGAATTATATCAATTCAGGAGGTGGTAGTCAGTCGTACACATTATCGATTGTTTTTTTTCTCATTTGATAGAATAGGGGTTGTATATATGTTATTAAATTTCCATAATAAAATATATTTATATTTTAATATTTGTGTTATTATGATGTTATTATTGAATAATATATTATGGAGGTGGAAGAATAAATCAAATGAAAACCCTCTTTTAAGAACATTACCTCTTATTCAGCGAATATTTTTTGGTTTGCACTAAAATCCTTCCTAGTTTGTATTTATTATGAAAAAAGGGCTCTAGGATTTTGTTATGGGATTAAGGAATTTATTTGGGTAGGTATTTTATGATCTGAATTGATTTATAATTGTGAATATATGAGGAGAGGGGTGGTCTTTTATAAGTGGGGGAGAGGACACACATGGAATTTTTTAAAAGAATCAATTACACTCCCATTTTTATCATGTCACAAGACTCCAAAATGGGTCATTATTGAACTTTATAGATAATATGGTCTAACTATGGCCATTAAATGGGGATTTTAAAAGTTTTTATGTCTTTTTTTACCCATATCTTCCTAGTTTAACCCCTCGGTAAATCGGTTTTTACCTTAACTGTGGCAATTAACTTTTACTGCTTTTACTATTCATCATGGTAAAAAAATAAGTTTAAATTATTAGATAATATAATTTATGATGATTAAAAATATGGATTATATTTTTATAAATTCAATTCACAAAATTGACAGAATCCAATTTAAAATTATACCCACAAACGTGATGAAAAAACAGGTTTCCAAAGAGAGAATTCTCATTTGTATGGATAGTTTTAATACAAAAATTCAATATAAAGTTTATTCTACTGACATATATTTTATTTATTATAATATCATTGAAATAATTTTACTTTAACACCAATTTTAAAATTAATTTACCTTTTTAAAAAATTTAAATGAAAAAGAAGTTTTCAAATAAAAACCAGTATATTTCACTATTCATTGAAAAATGAAACTTTTCATAAAAAATCCATAAAATTAAACCTACGATAATTTTGATATTATTATTTTAGATATTAATTTAATTTTATGAAATAAAATTCTTAAAATTTTAAAAAATTATTTTTATCATCTGTTCTCAAGAAGTGAAAACCCCATTTTCTTTGAAAAAAATAGTTTTTTAGAAAACAATTATTTTTTATATTAAATGATTATTATGTTGTTTATAATAAATATATATCCATTTAATTTATTTTATACATGTATAAACCATAAATTTTTATAATTCATGTAATATTATTCATACCCACCAATTTAACGGCTAGGATATAATGGTCATGTTTAAATAATATTTTAATAGAGTATTTTCATTTAAACTTGGTGTTGTGTGCATTTCAAGATATTAAATATAATTAATTTAATTAAAAATAAATAAATCATTTAAAGTTTTTAGGTGTTACATTCTTCCATTATACAAAAAAATCCTTAAATATTTTTGGATATTTGTAAACAGATGACTGTAGTTCATATTCATAACATCTTATAGTTCCTATGTTGCTTCCCCAATTTTTTGATTTCTTCAATTTACCTTTACTAGTAAAGTCATCCTATTCCTCAATAATTTCTCTATAGTTTCAATAATTTGGATGTTTTTCTCACTATAATATATATTTATTTCCAAGTCTATTTCATTATATGAGAGTACATGTGTTGGGTCTTGCATGTATTTCCTTAACAATGATATATGAAACATAGCATGTACCTTTGAGAGATTTGGTGGGATTTCCAAGAAGTAAGAAATAGATCCAATAATTTCAAATATTTCAAAGGTTTTGATGTACCTAATGATCATTTTCCCTTTCCTAATAAACCTTATGACACCCTTCCGTAGAGATACTCTCAAAAAAACATAATCTCCCACTTAGAATTCCAAATCCTTTATCAGATTATTAGAATAAATATTTTTCTTTCTTTGAGTTTCTTTAATATGACCCTTAATAGACATCACCTTTATTGATAAATCTTAAATAATTTACGGTCTTATAAGTTCCCTGTCACAGACTTCATCCCAACAATCTAGAGTACGACATATGTTTTTATATAATTCTTCATACGATGCCATTTTAACACTTGAATTAAATTATTGTTATATGAAAACTATACCAAAGGTAAATAATAATACCACATACATTGAAATTCAAGTTATAATTATGTAAACATGTCTTACAATGTTTTAATAGTCCTTTTGGACTTTCTATCAGTTTGAGGATGGTAGTTTATTCTCAAATTAATCTTAGTATCAAGATCCTTCTAAATAATATTCTATAATTTTTATGTAAAATGGGGATCATGATTATACATGATTGAAATTGGTGCACCATAAAGTCTTAAAACTTCATTAATATCGATCCTTATGAGTCTACCAAGAGGTAAATCTTCTATTATTGTAAGGAAATGTGTATATTTGGTTAGGAGATCAATGATAACCCATATTTCATCATTATTTCAATGAATATTTGGTATAAGTATGAAAAATTCCACAGTAATTCCATACATTTTCCACATAGGAATATTAAGAGGTTCCCTAAATTCTATAGGATGTTTTCTCTAATCCATAACTTATTGAAAAACCAATAATATTGAAGCATATTTCATAATATCCCACTTCATGTTATCCCACCAAAAATGTTCCCTCAAATCCATATACATCTTAGTTCTGCCATGGTGTATAGAGAAATTTGAGCTATGAAAATCATCCAACAATTACCTTTTTATCATAGGTATAAATGGAAAACATAATCTATTTCCAAATTTTAGAACACCATCTTCATAAACAAAGTATGCTAATTTCAAATCATTCAAAACATTAATTTTCTTTTGAAAATTCACATAATTAAATTGAGAACTTTTTATCTTTTTTAATAGATATGGTTTAGCAAACATTTAAAAATGAGTGATGTGTCCCTTTCCTTAATAATTTTCATAACCATATTTATAAGATCCATGAACATAGGATCCCTCTCAATCCTAGTTTGGGTTATAAATCCATTATCTTTCTTACTAAATGCATCCTCTACCTTATTTTCTTTCCCTAGGTGGTACTGTTTCAAGCAATAATAATCCTCGAGTAGCTCGAACCATCTATTTTGTCTCATATTGATATCTTTCTATGAAAATATTTATTTTAGGATTTTAAGATCTATGTACATTCTATATATTTCACTATATATATAATTTATCCATATCCTGATGGAAAATTTTAAATATTCAAACTCAAAATCATGGGTTGGATAGTTTTGTTAATGAGTCTTCAATTTCATCATTATATATGCAATAATTTTATCATTTTTTATTATAACACAACCAAGTACCTTCTTTTATACATCACTATATATCAAAAACTGGTCATTTTGATATAGTAGAGTCAAAATCATAGCATTGATCAACCTTCTATTCAGTTCATCAAAACATTATTCACATTCCTTTTTCCAAAAAAAACATAACCCCTTTACATGTAATCTTGGTTAAAGGGTTATCCAATCAGGAAAGTTTTTGAAGGAATCGCTGATAGTAACCTACCAAACCAAAGTAACTACAAAACTCAGTTTTTTTGTAGTTCATTCTATGATTTCCTTTATATTCACTAGAACAACAAAGATTCCATCCTTGGAGATGATATGTCCAAGAATAGAAACTTCTTGAATCCAAAAATCACACACACTAAATTTACCTTATAAAACATTCCTTCATAAGAGTCTCAAAAATAATCCTCAATTTATTCTTATGGTCCTAGTTGATTTTATAATACATCAATATATCATCAATGAATACCACAAAAGAATCATCAAGATATTCCATGAATATTCTATTCATTATATCTATAAAAATATAGAGAGTATTAGTCAATCCAAATTGAATTACTATAAACTCATTATGTACAAACCTAAATTGTAAAGTTATCTTTTGAATTTATTCATTATTTACTCACAATTGATGATACCAAGAACAATGGTCAGTCTTTGAAAAAATACTGGGATTTTTAAAGTTCATAAAATAAGTTATCAATGATAATTATAGAATACTTGTTATTTTTTTTAATAGAATTTATTTCCCTATAATAAATACAAAGCCTCATGGATCCATCTTTCTTCATTATGAATACAACATGGCCTCCCCATGGTGAAACTCTAGGGCGAATAAATTCCTTATTACACAACTCCTCTAATTGTTTCTTCAAATCTAATAATTCCATATAGGTCATTATATATAGATTATTTGATATTTATCTTACATCATGGATTAAATCTATGTAATAGTAAAATTCACGCTCTAGGGGAAGCCCAGTTAATCCCTCAGGAAATACATTAATGTAATCTTGTACGATGGGTATATACTCAATTTGAAGATTACCATCACCATACCTAGATTATTTATTTCTTCTTCCCCAATAACATAATTCATTAGAGATAATGGGGTGCATCTGTACATGTATCATATGATGAATTATCTATACTAAAGATAAGGAATTCTACATCTTCATCACAAATCATAATTTCCTTCTTCTAACAATGATTTTTTTATATCATTTTGAAAGACAGTCCATACGATAGATTATATCAAAGTTAATTATAGATATGATTATAAGGTTGTTAATTAAATCATGTTTATGTTTCATAATCATAAATTCATGATATATAATTATTATAGTGATACATACACTAGGATTTTTGATTGAAAACTCCCTTCTTAAAGTGCTGTGGAAATATCTTATTTTCTTGAAAAAACATGGAATATATAAATGAGTGTAAAGATCCATAATCAAATAAATAATTTGATAAATTTAAATCTAGGATTAAATTACATACCACTACATCATTTGGTACTTCCACCTCAGCTATATTGTTAACATAAAATTTCAATTCTCTCCTTGGCCTCTTTTGTGGTAGATTCCCTTTCCACTTGGGGCATTAGTTTCCAAATTTCCCCATCTCCCTGTAGTTAAAACACTGAATAAAAGTGTTTTATTTATTCCCCTTTCATTATATATACTGATGAAACGTATCTCCATGATTATAAAAAACTTCTAATCAATTCATTAATTTCTCATGATGATTCTTTCCATGGTTCTCATAAGGTGAAAATTGTTTAATTCTCTTCCTCTTCTTTTAATTCATTCCATTTTTCTTGGTTTTCATTCAACATATTATTTTCTTGATTTCACTTGGAAATATAGGATCTATATAATTACTTCTCCATTTTTATGGAACATTAAACTATTTCATTATATGAATAAAAAATTGAGAGACCAAAACCCTTCTAAGACTTGGCTTAAGCCATTCAAATAAATTTTCAATCTTGTGCATCGTTTTGCGTATGTAATTTATAGAATATGTGGATATCCTTGTAAAGGTATTATCATACATAGAAACACTTTATTATTAATTTTTATTTAATCTATGTAAAGTTTTATTCAATTTAGTTTAATTCTCAGGAGGTAAATATTTTTTTGAATAATGTATCCTTAAATTTATTTTATTTCTTGAGTTATATTTCTTATTCCTCCCTTGTATTCTAGATCAATGAACACCATTTATCATAATTCCCATTGAGAAAAAACACTATATTTGAAACCTTTTCCTTCTCATCACATCCCAACACCATATATATATTCTCTAGATACTTAATCTATTTCTCAATTACTAATGGATTAGCAGTCCCACCAAATGATGGGTGCTTCTATCACATGAAATGATCCAACATAGGATAATCATGTTGTGGAATAGGATTATATAACCAAGTGAGGTTATTTATTATAAACTAATTAAGATGAACTAATATATACATGATATTATTAGTTTCAATACCATCTGTATTGGTTTGATCAGCAGGGTAATCTCTTCATTGGTCGTGAGTATTGATACTCATCTTCCTTCTTGGAACCATTTCTAAACAATGGCATACACTAGCTTAGCTAATAAAATTATGAATTTTACATCATAATTTATAATTATATATATGGTGTAACAAATAACATAAATTAATATTTATGAATTATTAATCTCATAATCATAAACTCGGTGTCTTTTGGAATATCTTTATTTTAAAATCCTTCATAATGGTTTGTAAAGTAAATGTGAATTATTATAAATATATCCCTTGGTAATGTAAAACTAGGTGTGTGGTAAAGCCCATTTTCATTAACTAGGTAATTATTGGGTTAATCCAAATGTGCCCTTTTGGAGTTATTACCCAGAGGTACATCTATTTAAAAACCATTTCCACTTATAGTATCCAGACATGGATGTATTTCTTGGAAAAAACACATAATAACTTCATTACCAAATATTCTGGATGTTTTTATATACTTATTCTCAAATTATATCATAGTTTTATATTTCCTAATCTATGTTTTCCTTAATCTTGTTCTAAAGGTTTCAATTAAACTTTCTCTAATACCAACTATAAGGACCTTAACTCTAGTAACATAGAGTTGACTCCTACTTTATTACATTGGCATACATACAAGGGGTAAAATCTTAAATGAATGGTCAGTTTAGTATTATTTTCATAACTAAATTAATTCATGATGACCATTTTAAATAGGTAAATAAAATAAAAATTCTAATAATTTAAAACACTTTGCATCCTTGATCTCATTCAAAGAATTCTTCTTCATAACCTGGAGAAACGAAACAAAATAAAGGTGAGCTCAAATTCTCTATAAGGGTTAAATAAAGTAGAATATATTTTGAATCAATAAAGAATAATAAATATTTAAAGTAAATTAATTTAACACCTATTCCATTTAATAAATATCTTAATATCATAATTGGATAAGGCATAATCAATTAGAGAAGGTAACTAAAAGAAAACACATTCCATTTAATCAATAAACTGAAAATGAAATACAGACAGAGATAATATCATAGAGAAAATCTGATGTATAATAATAATAATTGAATTCTAAATGATTAAAATTATTAATTATTGTATTTCATGATTTTATGAATCATTATACCCTTCTATTATCAAGACCTTTCTCAAGACAGTTTAAAACTATTGGGTAAAAACCCATCTAATTTAGCCAACTAATTTGTCACATGATCCTTATTTATACATCAAGGGGATATCTATAATTGTTCCCCACTCATAAATACATGTAATATTATTTTTCATATATTAATTAATCAATATAATTCATGAATCTATATGCCTTATCATCAAATTTTGTATTAAGTAATGAATATGGATTTATAAATATTTCTGTAGCTAATCAGATAACTTTCAAAGTAAGAAACATATGTCAAAATGGTATATGATTTAAGAAATAATAATATACATAATAAAATAATATGGATATTTTAGATAAATTTAGTGACCAATGAAACATTATCATAATAAAATTATTATTTTAGGTGAAATTAAATAAACACAAAAGAAAGTGAGATTTTCCAATAATTTTGTTACCTCTTTTTTAGCTTTTTAAATTATAACCCCTTAAAGAATAATATTTAATAAAAACATTAATAATAATGAATAAATATTTATTCATGTTAAATTAATTAAATTTTAAATATATACACTACAAAAAAAATCAATAGGTTCATATTAATAAATTTGTCTCAATGAAAGGGAAATTGAGATAAAGTCTCTTTCCACATGGTAACATTGAAGTAAAATCCCCATAGACAAAATAATTAAAATTTAAACTTAAAATACCATAAATTATTAATTATTAATGATATTAAATGTAAAATGAAAATTATTTACATCATATAAATGAAATTAGGTCTACAATAATAAAATATGCCTCAATGAAAGGAAATTGAGGCAAAGTCCCTTACCCCACGCTTTACTTTAGTTAAACGTGTTTTAAACTCATGTATAATGGTTTTAAGTATGTTATTAAGTTATAATATAACCATACTCATATTTATAATATCATATATGATTTTATTTTAACATTTTACAACCATTTTTTAATAATATTTCATTAATTTTATTATTTCGAGTCTTAATTATCTTGTTTTATCATGTGTGTTTCATCATGAATGTTCTAGTTATTTTGTATAATATATAAATACATAATATAAAAAATTATAATAATTTTATAAATAACATATTTACTCATTATATACAATATTATAACCATTCTTGAAGTTTGTACATGGAAAATGAATCACATCGCTTCATGGAGATGGTAGGTCGTATGTACACACGGGCGATGTTATAATTACCTTAATGAGTGAAAGGGTAAATAATTAGGTGATATATTAATATTATACAATTTAAATAATTATATATATATATATTATAACCATTAAATCTATCCTTATTACCTTCCTTGTAAAGTGTAAGTGAAAAATGAATCGCTTCGCTTCGTGAGGTGGTAGTCTGTCATACACACGAGCGATGTTATTGAACTTTAAATGGAATAGAAAGTAATAATTTTAATATTATATTATAATTAAATATTTAAATTAATATCATAAATATCATATAAATTTGTTAAATCAATAATTATATCAATCCTTGAAATGTGGTGCTGGAAAACAAATTATATCTATCCGTGAGGCGGTAGTCCGTCGTACACACGATTGACAGGATCATTTCCCATTTGATGGAAGAGGGATGGATATAATTCATGAAATTAACATAATAACATCTTATTATTTGGGATATATTGTTGTTATTATACTATAATGATGTAATAATACTTGAATGAGGTGGAATATGAAATAAAATGAAAACACGGGTTTAAGAGCATTACCGCTTCATTGGGGGACTTCTTTTGATTTGAGCCAAAAACCATTCTAGTATGGATTTATAACCAAACCAATGGATATAGGATTTTTTTATGGGAGTAAGGAATTTATTTTATTATTTATTTTATTATATAAATGGATTTTTAAGTGATAATATGGTAGGATAGGGGTGGATTTTATAAGTGGGGCATGAGATGTACATGGAATTTTTTTAAACAATTAATTACACCTACATTTTTATCATGTAATAAGACTCCAAAATAAGTCATTATAAACACTTAGAGGTTACAAGGTCTAAATATTTATATAAAATTGACTTTGAAAAAGTTTTTAGATCATTTTTAACCTTATATTTTTAGTTTAATCCCCCCCACCCCGATAAATCGGTTTTTACCTTAATCAAGGTAATTTATTTTTACTACTTTTAATATCCATAATTATGATAAATTAATTTGGAAATATTGGATAATTTAAATTATTCTAATAATAAATATCGAATTAATTTTAAAAATTTAATTCATATAAGTGGAACGATCCAATTTAAAATTATACCCGCATAAACAACAAAAAAGTGGGTCTCTAAAAAGAAAATTCTCAAATGTATATAAGGTTTTAATATTAAAATTCAATATGAAATAGATTACACTAACATAAATTGTATTAATTATAATATAATTGAACTAATTTTAATTTAAAATCAATTTAAAATATGATTTATATTTCTAAATAAATTAAATTAAAAGGTAATTTTCAAATACAAATTAGTTGTTTCACTATTAATCTAAAAATGAAACTTCTCAGAAAAATAAAAAAATAAACCTTAGATAATTTTTATATATTTATTTAAAAATTTAATTTCATTTTTTCATATATTTTTTATAAAATTTTAAATAATTAATTTTATCATAAGTGCACAAGAAGCGACAAAGAAATTTTCTTTAAAAAATAGTTTTTTAGAAAACATTTATTATTATATTGACTAATTATTATTTTATTTATAATCAATAGATATACTTTTAATTTTAGTATACATGTATAAACCATATAATTTTTATAATTTAGTTAGTAATATTCCGACCATCCAACTTAACTTCTAGGTTATAATGGTCATGTTTATATATTATTTTAATAGGTTATTTTCATTTAAACTCGGTGTTGTGTGCATAACAAGATATCAAAGTGATTGAATTTAAATAAAATAAAAAAACCGTAAAATCATGGGGTGTTACATTCTAATGTTTTATTATATTTTGGATCCTCACAATCTATTATAACTTTCATGTTTTCTAAGAAAATTAGATATTCCCCTAGAAATTTTACAATGGAGTTTTTAGTCAAAACTCCTACTAGACATCTCACTGCAACTAGGATGTGTCCTAAACTTCCCCTTAAGATACATAAACATGCTTTATTTACAAGATTTATTATTATAATTATTGTTCAATTTTATATAATCCTTAGTATGTACATTCTTTCAAAATATGATGCAAAAATATAAAACAAAGAGGAGTAAATTATGATTCGTGATAAATATGTGGAATTCCTTATACTTAGATGGGATACATTATTGATTGAGTCATGTTTAGATCCACCTATAGTAGCACTTCTGAATGAGATTCTTGGGGAATAATAGTAGAGACAACCTATGGATGGAAAAAGTAATCATAAAATTTAGGATGTACCTATTATATAAGAATACATTGATGTATTTCCTAAGGAATTGCATAGACATCCACTAGAGCATGAAGTTGATTTTTACATTTATTTAATCCTTGATGCAATACCTATATCAAATATTATCTATATAATTTCTACTATAAAATTAGTTTAGTTTAATAAAAACTTGGGGTGTTTTGTAATAATGTGTTTATATTCCCTATTGTTTCACTTTGGGGAGACTCTATTCTTTTTATTAAGAATAAAAATGTCTCTATGAGGTTGTTTGTTTATTAAATAGAAATAAACACAATTAAAATAAGGAACAAGTATCATATTCCTCAAATTGATGAATTATTCAATTGTCTTCATAGATCTCAATATTTTTCAAATATTATCATCAATTGAAAGTAAATAATGAAGATATTATAAAGATAGTATTTCAAACAATGTGTGGATATTATGAATTTATAGTAATTCCATCTTGATTAACTTATTCACCCTCTATTTTTATGGATCTAATGAATAGAGTATTCAAGTAATATCTTGATAATTTTATTTTGGTATTTATTGATGATATATTGGTGTATTATAAAAGCTATAAGGGCCATGAGAATCAATTTTGGATCATTATTGAGAGTCCTAAAGTAAAATAGTTATATAGTAAATTTAGAAAGTCTGAATTTAGGCTTTATAAAGGTTCTTTTTCTACACATATTTAATCCAAAGATAGAATCGCATTTTATCCTATGATAATAAATTCAGTCAAATAATGTCCCACACCAACAAACATAACTGAGGTATATAGTTTAATTGGTTAAGTTGGTTACAATATATAATTTTTGTCAAGCAATTTCCGGATTGGCTAACCCATTAACCAAGTGTACACATAAAGGGGTAAAGTTCACATGGATAGAAGATTGTGAAGAATGTTTTGAGGAATTGAATATGATATTTTTCAATGCTCCTATTTTTAATTTATCATTAGAAAAATATGGATTTATGATATTTACTGATGCATCAAAGAGGTTACTTCATTGTGTCCTTTTTAAAAATGATACATTTATTTCTTATGCTTTAAGGAAGTTAAAGATACATAAATAGAATTATCAAAATCATGATCTCTAGTTGGAAATCATAATATTTACTTTGAATATGTGGAGAAATTATCTCTATTGTGAAAATATATGATATAAATAGATCATAAGATCCTAAAATATATCTTCTTATAGAAGGATCTCAATATGAGGTGAATATGGTTAATCAAGCTACACTAGTATTATGATTTCTCAACACACTACAACATAGGGAAGGAAAATAGGGTAGTATATGCATTGAGTAGGAATTTTTTTGGAGTCCTGACTAAAATGAGGATTGATAGATATCCTATGTTAATATATTTAGTATAGATGGATACTGAAATTATTAAGGAAAGGGAAACATTACCCCTTTTCAAATTATTTTTTAACCATATTTATTAGAAAAGATAAAAAATTCTAAACCTCGGGATGAGAATTTTCAAAAGAAAATTAAAGTCATGGATGATGGTAAATTGGAAGACTTCACTTATGAATATGGAATTAAGAAATTTAGAAAGATAGTATATATTCCATCTGAAATTGATATGACAATGGAATTATTGTATGATTCTCATAGCTTAAATTTCTATAAAATCCATGTTATCACAAAGATATATAGATATTTAAAATAAAATTTTTCGGGGGATAATATAAAGTAGTAAATACAATATTATGTATCAAGATGCTTAGTTTTTCAATAGTCTAAGGCTGATAGACAACATCCTAGAGGATTCATGTATCCTCTACTTATTCTTATGTATAGATGGGATGATATTACTATATACTTTTTTACTATATTTCCAAATAATCCTAGAAAGAATGCTGAAATATTGGTTATTGTTGATCAACTAACAAAATCTGCACATTTTCTTTCTATAAGGGAATATTTACCTCTTAATTTCCTTGAACATCTCTATATTAATGAAGTTTTAATAATTCAAGGAACACCTATTTCAATTGTGTCTCTCTATGATCCACTATTTACATAAAAATTCTAGAAAAATATTCATAAGGCTCGTGATATTGAGCTTTATTTGAGTATATATTATCATCCCTAAAATGATGGATAGTGTGAAAGGATTATTCAAACAATATATGTCATGTTGATATTGTGATCAATTGACCTTAAAGGTGTATGGGATTAGTATTTACCTTTGGTAGAGTTTTCCTATAATAATAGATTTCATTCAAGTATTAAAATGGTTTCATATAAAGCATTATATAGAAAGAGATTTCATACTCCAGCATGTTTCACTGCTAGAAACATCACCTATACCCACAGTTTGGAACCATGGGCATGGCCCCTAAAACCATGGGTACAGGCTATACCCATGGTTCTATGATCTGTGGCTTCTGGAGTAATTGGTATAAATCTAAACTCATAGTTTCTATAGAAACCATGGGTATACCCTTGGAGATTTCCATAATACCCATGATTTTAGTTAAACCATGGGAATATATCTATACCCACATTTTAAAAAACCATGGATATAGATTATCGCACCAAACATAATATACTCACAGTTCATTGAACCATGGGTACAAATATATGTCTCAAACAGGAAGTAGCAGCCTTCCCGCCATTATAAACTTGTAAAAAAATACAAACCACATACAAACCACATTACATGGTAGATATTGTCAGTGAATGGAAATATTTTACACATAAATTTTTATAGGAATTAATTTATATATAATCATGGGAGAAAAATGAAACTATTAAACCTAACAACATGAAACAGTCTAACTAAAACTCATTCTATTTGAGTCTAGTTTTGTTGTTTTATGACATTTATCAAGTTTTTCTCAATTTATCATTGAATTACTTCACACACCACATGATTCTAGTGTTATAACTATCCATAAAGCCTTTACAAATTACTCTTTGTCCACCCACACTAGGTTTCACCCTAATCTAGGAAGTTGGGTTCCAAATAGAGTAAGATGTGATTATTCTTGTGACCTTGTGTATAATATGAGATGTAATCATTCGGCCCAACATAATCCAAGAGGATCAGAATACTTTAATCCAAAAAACATAGACAATCATAGTTCACCATTATAAATAATGTTATTTACTGAGAAATTGGTTTGAAATATCTTATTTATATAGAAAGTTATACTTCTACCATTCTATTAAGGTAATCTGTAAAAATCTATTAAAAAACAAAAATATAAATTTACAACAAAATGTTTTGTTGGGAAACTCCTACACATATTTCTAATAAATTATTCTATTAAATCACATAATCATCTCAAAATAATCCAGTTGTTGTGATAGTCCAATTTCATGATCTAAATAGAGGTGTTTAATGGTTATCGACATCAAAATAAACTGATCTCTCAATATACTAATTTTAAACCCACCTAGATGATGAGTAATCAATTATAGTAATCAAACCACAATAGCGGATGAGTTTCTCTCCATCGCTAGCCTATTGAACTAGTTTATTAACCTAGAATAATAGGGTGATATTTCTAGTTGATTCATGGTCATATTAGAACTTGTAATTGATTAATGGTGATTTCAAGTGAAATAATTGAAATAAAATTTGACTAAAACCTATGGGTGGTCAATAAAGGATGTACTAGGAATTTCAATCCAAACTATCTAGTGTATGATAGAATATTTTTTGTAAAAAATTATTTCTATAGTTTCATTGGGATGGAGTCTAATAATCAACTCCAACAATGAAAAGTAGCTTAGGGTCTGATATTTAATTATCAAATTGGTTATGAATGTGAATTTTCATTTTGTAGTCCCAATGAATTACCATTTCACCACATTTTATACACATATCATTTCTAGAAATAATATATATTGTGTGGTCTCCCACATATCCTCATTCTAAATTATAATATCCTTAATCCTTATTTATGATAATTTATAATTAATTCCTAGACATTCCTAATCCCTACCTAGTTATTCCATGTTTCCTAGGCCCTCCCATGGTTCATACATTGTGATTACCTAGTTAGAATCTAATATAGGAATGACGAGGATAGACTAAGGTGGATGGATTATGCCCATAGAATGGAACAAGTGTCTGGGTATCAAAGAATCAACACTTGGGAATGATTTCCCCACAAACAATTAATTAAAATAGAAACATAAAATAAATAAAATTTTGGCATGAATCATCCAAATGTAGTACATCTATGCCAATGGAAAAGATAATAAATATAAGTAACATATTATAATGTTAGAAAAAAATAAAACACACTAGTTAATCTCTTTACTACCCCAATATCCCTTTACTATAAAGAAAACATTGTATCCACCTCCCATTACCTTCTGGCCCCTTTCATAGAGTATAACTACCCTCTATTAATATAAATCAGTAAAAGGACTATGTGGTTGATGAAATAAATAAAATAAAATAAAAACTAAACTACATCATACCTTTATCCTATGGCTACAAAAGTCACTTCCAAACATATAATAAATGTAATGCCCCATGGGACAAAACATGTTCTCACAATAAAGGGGAAATATATTATATTAGTTCAAGAGGATGTGATTCCATTTATTTTTTTGTTTTTGTTTAAGCTATTCTCATTTTTTCTTGGTTAGTATATATATAGTTTAATTTGGTTTATACTGGTTATTTCTATTTTTCCCAATTCACATTACTTTAGTTTGGTACACTTCAATTTTATTTTATTTTTTTCATTCCAATTCCAATTGATTTTGTTTAATTCAATTCATTTGTGTTTTTTTAGTTAGGTATTTTAAATTTATGGTTCATTTTAGGTTTTTTCCATTCATTTTAATTTGAATTGAATTATCATAAACCAGGAAATGTTGGGTCGGTTTTGTTTGATACAATTTTTTTGGGACATTTTCATTAGATTTAGTTTATATTTTTTTATCTTAACTTTGAAAATTTAATTCATTAGGGTTCTAATTATAGAGACCTAAGCCCACTCTTCTAGACTCAGTACTTGAAAATGTTGTGTAATTATTTTTATAAAACGAAATGGTATAGTTACACAACACTATACAAAAATGAGGACCTTTTACTAGTATAGGTTCTAGAGGATTAGATGACACCTTAAATTAATAAAAGTTTAATAACAAAGAAAAAAATTCCTACTATGCTTCCGCCCACCCTAACTCCAAAAGCGATGAAAATTGAATTTGAACGTCTAATATACCTGTGAAAAAATATTTTAAAACAAAGTTTGAGCATTAAATTTCCCAGTAAGGGGTTTTGAAATCGTTCAAGTACTTTTCAGAAAATATTTCTTTGAAATTTACTTTGAGAAATGATTTTGAAAATTCTTTATATAATAACCTAAAAAACAAACTTTCAGAAAATACCATTAAATAATATTGAAATTATTTACGTATTGGAAATACTTCAATATTTTGAAAATACTTACACTCAAATTTCTTTAAAGATAAACTAATGATGTTTCTGAAAACTATACGCAAGATTTTTGAAAGCAAAAACATTGAGGAAACTTTGAACATTGAAGGCTATTTTGGACCAACCCACTTGTTGATGGATCGTAATCACTTCCCAATTCCCTGCCATATTTACAACATTCAAGTTCCAATTCTCAGAAAACATTTTTATCTTGCTTTACTTTTATATATATTTCTCACTGGGTTTTCTACATCGAAACTCATGTCATCATATATGTATATATATTTACATACACTATTTATAGGATATCGTTTGGTTGATTCTGAAAAACTAAATCCTTCAACTTTTAAGAATTACTTAATACATAGAATGCTAATAAAATAATATTTAACATTCATAAAATATTATTTCATTTATTAAACCAATAAAACCTTTATTTTTTTATATATTACATACACATACATATATATATATAATATAAACATAAAAATTTAACAAAAACACACATAGTTAATTCATGAATTACAAATATGTACTTGGATATCGTATAAGTATAAAACATGAAATCATAAGCATAGACTTAAAATTAAAAAATTTCTTAAACGAAATATGTATTTATCAGATATGTCCATTCCTCTAATATGCATGACTTCCACATAAAATGATGTTTTAATAAATTCAAATTTCTAAAATAAAGTAGCAACTTCAACATTAAATAATAAATATTTATTATAAATTAACTTCTTTTAATATGATTAATCCATATTTAACATATATATGTGTGTGTGTATAGATTAAATCTAAAATAAGTTTTTTTTTTCAAATATCCCTTACCAACTTAAAATTTAAGATCATAATTCACATACGTTGTATTTTTAAATTAAACGCACTTTGTAGAAAAATTTTAGCACAACTAAAATTCCAAGAAAATATAATTTACAAAATATAATTATTGAAACCAAATTTTCATTATAAATCAAATATATAGTATGATCCCTTACCGATAAAAATCAAATAATGAAATAACATAACCACTTCATTTGATATTTAAGATCTAAATTTCAAAATAATCGAAACAAATACCTTGGTAATAGTTAAATATTTCATAAACATAAATAGATAGATGAATCTATTTTTATATTCGATAAATCATAATATGAAAAACAATTGAATTCATAGTATATACCTTTCTAGTTTTATGCATAAACGGACTTTTTTCTTCTTCGGATTGACAATGCTTAACTCCCACTCTATACAAATAGAAGTAAAAAATATGCATGAGGGAAGGAAGGAAGAGGTAGAGGATACTACTTGTCTCTCCTAACTCACACACAGAGTACACATAGAACACTAACTGTATCCCTCCATTTATTGAAGAAAAGTTTCTCTATATATATCAGTGCTCACTGATCAAATTAAATTCTAATTTTTTGAGAAATTAAATGAAATTCAAACACAATAAAACTGACATAAAAAATTTTATTGAATGAATAATGGATAAATATGATAGTGTGTAAGGAAGAAAAATAATTGGTTGGTGAAACTTTATCATGAAGATTTGTAGAAAAGAAAAAAAATTAAAGAAAATGTTGATAAGTCAATAAGAAGCATTAAACCATTGTGATAACAATGGTTGAACAAAAATTCAAAAACTAGATAACAATGTCCTTTTTCAAATATTTGAAAAAGATTCACAACCAGAAACAAAATTAAGTTAAATAGGTAATGAAAACAACCAAATAGGTTTTAAATATTTAGATGGAGAAAGATTGAAGAAACGATGGACAAAAATGGAATCAATACGATACTGATAGGATTTTTCAGACACTTTAATCAATTAAGAACGATACTACTTGGAGTTATGAGAAATCTACGATAGGAGGATGTCTATATATGAGAAGAAAAAATTAAATAAAATGAAGATTATTTTTTTAATACACCAAAATCCAAACCCACAAGCGAGAGCCAAATATACATAAACAAAATCGACTTGTTGTTTTCATAAAAATTGTCGGTCATTTTACCCAAACCCTAAACACAAAATGATCTTCCTTCGATCTGAGCTCGTATATTCATCTCAATCTTCCTCAACTTTGTGAATCATTCTATGTACATGTCTCAACCCTCTGTGAAGTAACCTCGCTCAGCCTCTCCTTCCTCTTGCACTCGACTTGGTCTCGCCTTGCTGCCCAAAACCTTACTCGAACACCCAAAGTGGAAGAACCACCATTCCAAGCTCTCGGGTCCTCTTCTTCCAGCTCAACTGCAGTGAAACCCTCAAATACCCATTCAGTTAGATTCCCATCTCTCCCAAAAATCCCCTATCTAGTTCTCAATTTCATTTTTTATTTGTTTTATTTCTTTCAAATTCATTTTTTTGGTTTACATTTATTTATTCTATTAAATTTACATATTTTAAATTCATATATATATATATATTATAAATCTTATAATTCAAAATATTTTTCACATATACTTTTATAATTATGTTATATTTATAAATTACCACTTTTTTTATATTCATTCATATTAGACAAATATTGGATTGTTTTATAAATAATTATAATATATATATATATATTATAATTCTAGTTTTGTTTAAAGATACTATTTATAAAATTTCGAATATATATATAACCTTGAAATTAATAATAATAATAGTTTTTAAAAAAATGTATGATTTAATTATATAAATTTTTATCATTTATTATTATTAAAAACTAAATATTGTATTTCTTAATTCTTAAAATAATATTACAATTCAATTAGAGTTTAAATTATCTTAAATTGAAAATAATACATCTAAAAACCAAAATTCTATTTTTTTAAAATATTATTAATTCAAAAAAAATCATGTTATAATAATTATATATATTTTTATAAAATAATATCATGTTTAGGAAAGTAGTATTTAATCTAAACTTATTTTATAAAGTATAATAATTTAATATTTATTTACAATTTGATTTATTATAATTTCAATAATTGAATTATTAAAAATACTAATAAAATAAATAACTATTTTAAAACTTAGGGTGTTACATTATCCCCCCCCCCCCACTAAATAAATTGTGTCCTCGTAATTCATTCGTCGGACTAAAGAAAATTCGGAATTTTAATCTTCAGAATTAAAAAAATCAAAGGGGTCTAAACTATCTAAAGAAAATTCTATCACATAGATTTTGTTTTCCTTAAAAGACGAAATCTAATACCCCAGTTTTTCTATACTGTTCCTCTTATACCAATTATAATGGTCTAATCCCGATATTTTGGACTCAGTACTTGAAAAGGTTGTGTAATATTTTTTATAAAAAGAAACTAAACAGTTACACAACACTATACACAAATGAGGACCTTTTACCGATCTATGTTCTAGGGGATTAGACGACACATTATATTTTTTAGTGTTGAATAATAAAGAAATAAATTACTATTATGCTTTCGTGTTCACTAACTCCAAAATTGATGAAAACTGAATTTAAACTTCCAACATACCTATAAAAAATCATTTTAAAAAAAATGTGAGCATTCAATTTCCTAGTAAGGGGTTTTGAAATCATTGCAGTAATCTTCATAAAATAATTCTTTGAAATTTACTTTCAAAAATGGTTTCAAAAATTATTTATATAATAACATAAAAACAAAATTTCAGAAAATACCTTTAAATAATATTGAAATTATTTACATATTTAAAATAATTCAATATTTTGAAAATTATTACACTCAAATTTCTTTAAAGATACCCCAGTGATATTTATGAAAACTATAAGAAATATTTTTGAAAAAAAACATTGTGGAAACTTTTAACATTTAAGGCTATCTTGGGCCTACCAACTTGTTGAGGGAATAGATTCACTTCCCAATTACATACCATATTTACAATGTTCAAGTGCCAATTTTCTGAAAAAAAAATTAGCTTTCTTTAATTTTATTTATATTTATCACTCATTTTTTCACTTTTAAATTTCTTGCATTAAATGTATATATACATTGTTTATAAGAGATTGTTTTGTTGATTCTGAACAACTAAATCCTTCAACTTTTAAGTGTTGCTTAATACATATAATGATATGCATTGCATAATACATAGAATGATAATAAAATAATATTTAACATTCATAAAATATTATTTCATTTATTAAACTCATAAAACCATTATTTTTTTATATATTACATACACATTCATACATATATATATATATAATAAACATAAAAATTTAACAAAAACACACATATTCAATTCATGAATTATAAATATTGACATTGATATCATACAAGTATAAAACATTTGATCATAAGAATAAACATAAATTTTAAAAATTCCTTAAAAACATATACATTTATCAGATATGGACATTCCTCTAATATGCATGACTTCCACATAAAATGTTGTTTTAATAAATTCAACTTTCTAAAATAAAACCGCAACTTCATCATTAAATAATAATAATTTATTATAAATTAACTACTTTTAATATGATTAATTAATCTTTAACATATATACATATATATTTATTTATATATTTATATATATATTAAAAATTAAATAAGTTTTTTTAAAAAAAATATCCCTTACCAAATTAAAATTTAACATCATAATTCACATACATTATATTTTTAAATTAAAACCACTTGGCAGAAAAATCTTAACACAACTAAAATTCCAACCAAATATAATTTACAAAATTGAATTACTAAAACCAAATTTCCTTTATAAATAAAATATATATTATGATCCCTACCCAATTAAAATCAAATAATGAAATGACATACTCACTTAACTTGATATTTAAGATCTAAATTTCAAAATAATCGAAAAAATTGCCATGCTAAAAGTTAAATTTTTCATAAATATAAATTGATAGATGAAACACTTTTTAAATTTAAGAAATAATAATATGAAAAACAATCAAATTCATAGTGTATCCCTTATTATTTTTATATGTAGACGTAATTTTTTTTCTTCCGATTGACAGTGCTCAACTTCCACTATATACTCATAGAAGTAGAAAATATTCATGGGGGAAGGAAGGTAGTGGTATAGGATAATAATTCCCTCACATACCTCACTCATAGAGTATACATAGAAAACTAACTATATCCCTCCATTTGTTGAAGAAAAACATCATTATATATAACAGTGCTCACGAATCAAATTATATTCTAAGTTATGATAAATTAATTGACATTCGAACACTATGAAATTGACATAAAAATGAATTTTTTGAATGAATAATGGATAAATATGACAGTTTATAAAGAAGAAATATAATTTTTTGATGAAGATTAATCATGAATCTCTGTAAAAAAGAAACAAAATTATACAAACAGGTTGACAAGTCAATAAGAAACATTAAACCATTGTATAACTATAGTTGAACAAAAATTCAAAAATTAGATAATGATATCCTTTTTCAAATAGAAGAAAATGATTTACTACCAGAAACTAAATGAATTTAAACAGGTAACGAACACAACCAAATAGGTTTGAAATCGTCAGATAGAGACAGATTGAAGAAATGATGAACAAAAATAGAATCAATACGAAACAAATAAGATTTTTCAAACACATAAATCAATTAAAAATAGTACTACTTGTAGATATGAAAATTTTGTGATAGGAGGATGTCTATATCAAAGAATAAAAAATGAAATAAAATGATGATTATAATTTTAATACACCGAAAACCAAATCCAAAAATGATATCCAAAAACATAAACAAAACCTACTTGCGGTTTTCAGACAAATCGGAGGTCATTTTCCTCAAACCCTAAATACAACCTGGTCTTCCTTCGATTTGAGCTTAGATCTTAGTCTCTAGCTTCCTTATCTTCATGACTCTTTCTCGGTTTGTGTCTCAACCCTCTGTGAACTAACCTCTCTTGGCCTCACATTTTTCTTGCACTCGACCTGGTCTTTCCTCACTACTCGAAACCTTTCTCAGACACTTGAAGTGGAAGAACCACCATTCCAAGCTCTCGGGTCCTCTTCCTCTATCTTCACTACAACGTAACCCTCAAATCCACCTTCAGTTCGATGCCCAACTCGACCCAACAATCCCCTATCCTATTCTCAATTTTATTTTATTTTTTTAATCATTTTAATTCTTTTAAATTCATTTTTTTATTTAAATTTATTTATTCAATTAAATTTACATATTTTAAATTCATATATATACATATTATAAATCTTATAATTCAAAAAAAATATTCACATATGCTTTTATAATAATAGTATATTTATAAATTATCACTTTGGTTTTTTTGTATTCATTCATTTTAGAAAAATAGTGTATTTTTTATAAATAATTATGATAATATATATATTATAACTCCAGTTTTGTTTAATAATACTATTCATGCAATTTCAAATATATATTTATATTACCTTGAAAATAATAATAGTAGTAGTTTTTAAACAAAAATGTATAATTTAACTATATAAATTTTTATTATTTATTATTATTAAAAACAAAGTATTGTATTTACTAATTCCTGAAACAATATTACAATTACATTAAAGTATTTATTATCTTAAATTGAAAATAATACTTCTCAAAACCAAAATTATCTATTTTTAAAATATTATTAATTTAAAAAAAATCATTTTATAAGATTTTTATATATTATAATAAAATAACCTCACATTTTGGAAGGTACTACTTAATAAAAACTTATTTTATAAAATATAATAATTTAATATTTATTTAAAATTTGATTTATTGTAATTTCTAAAATTGAATTATTAAAAATACTAAATAAATAAATAACTCTTTTGAAACTCAGGGTGTTACACTAATTTATTCATTTCGATTATATTTGGTTCATATTAGTTTAGTTTAGTTCAATTTAGTTCAAGTCGGGTTTGGTCATATTGGTTTGAATTCATTATATTTGGTACAATTTTATTCATCATTTTTAATATCAGATTAGTTCAAGTTAAATTATTTTTACTTTGTTCAGTTTAGTTTCATCTAATTTTTTTTATTTGAATTCAATTTTCTTGATTTTGATCATTATAGATATATTTTAGTCGACCTTATTTACATTTATACCAGTAAGGCTCCGTTAGTTTTTGAAATTTTTTTAAAGCTTGATTCTAATTTTTATTTGGTTTCATTATATTCGTTATGGGTTTGTATAGTTCCACTTTATTTAGTTTAAATCATTTTGGTTATATACATCTTAATCTAATTTGATTTTTTTCCTATGGTTCATCTTGGTTCGTTATGTTTGATGAAATCCTAATTGAGGTAGTTCAGGAGAGGTATAACTGGATTTTATTGATTATGTATGATTCACTTTGGTACAAAATGATATGATTTATTTTATATCTAGTTTATTTAATTGATCTATTCAGTATAGGCTGATTTAATTTATTATAGAGTCATTTAGGAATATTTATTTTTACTATTTATAGGTTAATTAAATTCATATTATTTTGGTTTATCCTACTTATATGATATCCTATGTCATTCAATATAGTATAATTCAATGTAGCTCAATTTTATATCAGTTAATTTTATTTTATTTTATTTTTTTTAGGAAAATTATTATAAGAAATCTATATCATTGTTTAGTACAAAAACATGGTGTAAAATATAATCAATCAATTATTCTTTAAATTTAAATTCCAATGCATAAGGAAACCTACCTCAAACTCAATGTGATCTGCTTATGATGATGGCAACTCAAATCTTCCCTTTACCACTTGCACACATATACACATTCACATATATATAAGGACACATATCCCTTATGTACATATTTTTATGGTAAAATATGTCTATGGGGATTCTTACGTATATGCTTATACTTCCATATATCCCTTTAACTTAAACACATATGTATTTTTCTTATATATACATAAGCACACCTAGCCCCAATATATATATTCATACGTCCATGAGTGAATATATATATATATGGGAGAATATATATATATATATATTCCTATCTATGCAGGAACGTTCAAGTTGCGTTTGATAATAGCAACTCAAAACCACCGCAGAAGGTCCAAAATACTCTAGAAAAACACCAAAAACTCAAAACCCCAAACCCCTTAAATTAAAAAAAAATACAAAGAATGGAAACATAACAAAACATACTTGAAACCCATGGTGAAACCACTTCCCTTCATGGAGGTGTCTAGAATCAGCCTCAATGGGACCCAAGATCCCTAAACATCATGAACTTACCAAAATAAAAACCCTAAAAACGAGTGAGGGTTCAGTTGTAGTGATCAAAAATGAAATAAATAGTGAAGTGGAAACAAAAAATATCACATAATTTGATCTATAATAAAGAAAACAAATTCTAAATAAAACACTAATCCTTTAATCATTTTATCATCAGGAATCAATATATGAGTACCTAATAACATGGTGTCCCTAAACTTCAAAAATTAATAAGAGGATTGTAGAAAAAATTCTACCTACAAAAAATACTATAGAAAAATTTGACTTAAAGATACTCAAGCATCCAAAAATGATAAAATTAAATAACAGGATACATGGAATTTAGATAAATAATATACTAATACATTAGTTTTTAAAATTGTAATAATTAAAACATATTTCAAAAAATTATAAAGCATATCATCATTTCATTTCTAAAAAATTATAAGGGAAAAAATATATATTAAGAGAAACCAAAAAATCATTCATTTTTTTACATTAGGTTTTAAATTAGAAATATGTATTTATAAGATAAATTACTTGGGTAGATACCCAAATTTTGGTATATTCTTATGAATTTTAATGATATGCAATAGTATATGGGATATATAATAGATAAAGGACATTCCCATTTGTTCATTTACATTTTAGTTTATGGGAAAAATAATAAATCAATGAATTGTTAAAATAATGAAAATATATGGTTTATTATCTATCACATCTATAAAAATAAATGGGTAGGTCCTCCATTGAAATTAATAAATATTAATAGAACCCTATATACAAAAAATTATAGTTTATAATAGTAGAAATAATATTTAATGGGAAGTGTATAATAGTAGACAATATTAAATGGTAGTGTATAATCTATTAATATATTATATATCATCTTATGTGTATTTATTATTATGATCTGTTTTATCTCTTTATGATCATCAAATTAAAACCTATACTAATTTTTTTTGACTAATTGTTACATGTGATATGTATCAATCAAACATACATAAAACATATCATCTTATACTAACCATTTGTTTTATAAAGAGTTATATACAATCTATTAGTAATAAAAATACATCAATTAAATGAAAACAAGATCATCTTCATAATTGTATACTAAAAAATGTTAAAATACATTTTAAATAATAAACATACATCTATTATTGGAATGAAATATGAAATAAAAACATGGAACACCAAAGATACAATTAAAAATATGGTGAAAGAAAAAAAATCATCGATTTGGAGTTAGAGGTACATAAATATATATATAGTGAAAAAATTGATACCAATTTAGTTAGGTTGAGGGGAGAATTGATTTGGATCTATAGAAACCTTCCAAGTTATCAACAATGGAATTCTACTAATATAATGTTTCGAAATATAAAACTTCATGTTGAGGTAGGTTAAGAGAGTTGTACTAATTTAGTGTATGTGGAGGTCTTTCCAAGTGATGAAAAATTAACTCTTCATATCAAATGAGTAGGAAATAAATAGTGTGAAATCTAATAAGAAAATTAATTTCAACAAAAAATAAATCATGATCAAACGCGGCAGGAATATCTAGGGAATAATTAGAAATTTAATTGCATACAACAACAAAATAATGGAAGAAATATAAACACCAGCAATAATATCACTGGTAATTGTAAGAATACATCTCATCATAACTAAAAAAATATACTTCAAACATAGGTTTTTTAAAATAGAATGAATAAGGAAGGTATCAATATAGAAAAACCAATTATTTTAAAACATTTACCTGGAATATGATATAAAGAAGATAAAAATTGAGATAATGATAAAGTATTTGGGAAATAGTAAATGAAAACAATGAAATCAGAATAACATTTTCAAATTTGAGTAGGATAACATAATAAAATGAAACAATTACCTCAAATTAGAACTTTATTAATAGATATACCAAACCATAGGCTTCGTAATAGAATTCAGGGCTTTTGAAGGGGTCTTCTGGAACTACTGAAGATCTTAACAAAAATTTTATGGTCCAAATAAAAATTAAAAGTAAATTACATAGTTCATATTTGAGAGCTAAGATAAAATTTAAAATCTGGTTAACATCAATATATTTTTAAGTGAACTTACCTGTGATGTAGTCGGTGGATATTGAGACCGCTAAAAAGATGAATGAAAAGGTTTTAACCTATTGATGGAAATGGTATGAAAAAATAGTCAGAGATGTTGAAAATAAATGGACTGAGAAATATGAGTTCGTTGGTAATTGATGAGACCCATGTAAATTGGGTTTTATGGAAGGTAAGGGATGGATCTAAGTCAGAGGCAGATCCAAAGGTAGAGGTAGATGCGGATACATGGAGGTGTAGGTCGGGAGGTGAAGAAAGGGAGGTAGGGGTGGAGGTGGAGGCGAACACAGAGGTGGACGCGGAGGAAGGAAGGCATAGGGAGGTAGGAGGGTCCTGGAAGTAGAGGTTGGAAGGTTGAGTAGTTGGGAGGGAGGTAGGGTAGGGAGGCAGAATTTGGGAGCTCGAGGAAGAGGTGGAGATTGGGAGATCGAGGCTGAGGAGGTGGCAGGGAGGGGAGGGGAGGCCAGGGATCATAGAAGGGGAGATTAGGAATCATTTAAGGGGGGAGGAGGATCCCGAGTGAGCATCGATATGTAATGGGATATACCCATGGTTTTTAAAAAACCATGGGTGTAGGTTTCGTAAAATAGTCTATACCCATGGTTTCTCTAAATTGTGGGTATAGATCTTTTGGATTAGGGAATGTTTCCAGTAGTGTTGGGCTGAAGTTGGTGAAAGGATGTTTGTAGGACCAAAACTTATTAAAAAGACAATTAAAAAGTTAAATACTATTAAAACTCATATTAAATTAGCTCAATGCAGTCAAAATAGTTATTTCGATCAGTAGAGGAAAGATTTGTAATTTCAATTGAGAGATCATTTTTTCTTAAAATTTTCTCCATGGAAGGGTGTTACAAGGTTCAGGAAGAAATGGAAACTATGCCCCAGGTCTATGTATGGAATGATAATAATTAATATTACGTAACAAATTCAACTTAATTTTTTCATAGTTAATAGGAAAAATAGTAAAAATTAATTACTATGATTAAGGTTAAAACAGGTTTAATGAGGGTTAACCTAAAAAGATGAGGGTTAAAATAAACTAAAAACATATTGAGACCCCATTGGTTGGTTTGATTTTTAATTTAACACTAATAACTTAGAATATAAGAAATTTTTCCCATTTTTTCAAAAAATTAATATGAAATTATTGTAAAAATTTGAAAAAAAAATACAATTGTGCCACTCACCTCAATTATAAAAGGGAACCTCCAACCCCCACTTATTCAAACCTCTCAAAACATTTATCTTGGCCAAAAACTTCCAAAATATCTCACCAAAATCCTTATACATGTTATATATCTGATGGAATTACTAAAATACCAACCCTATAGTTCTTAATAATATATCAAAAGGATGTTTTTCTAAGAAAAGGTAATCATCTTCACCAAATTCCTTTCTATTTTACTTCTTCTTTTACCACCTACAATTTTATCTTAATAATTAAAATATAATAACACCATTATCTAAAATATATTTATATTTTATTATGTTTATGGCATAATATTTATTAATTTACTTCTCTATCAAATGGGAAACAAAACCATCACACCTGTGTACGATGAACTGCAACCTCATGAACTGATGTAATTTGTTTTCCATCAACAACTCATATGGATAGTCATAGTGATGAAAATAATGAATATATATGATAATTTTGACATAATATTTATTATTTAAAATTAATATATCATAAACTTCCTTATCATTTCACCCATTAAGGAAATTATAACATCTCTCATGCATTCGTACGACATACCATCTCCACGAAGCGATATGATTCATTTTCTATTTCCATATTTAAAGAATAAATATAAAAAGGTATAAAATGAAAAAATATGATATTTAAAACATTAATATAATTATGGATATGATATAACTATATAATATTCCAAAGAATCGTAAATTTTGTGACAAAACATGCATAAAAAATGAAGTAGTTAACACCCAAACCCACAGTAATAATATTAATGAATGAGTGATATGATATTATAAGAGGATAACATATGATATTATAGAAATGAATATGGTGTGGATTTAAATTAATAACATGTTTAAAATTAGTATGATATATTTTAAAGTAAATTTAACTAAAGAGAAGCACAAGGTAAGGGATTTCATCTCAATTTTCATTCTATTGAGACATATTTTATATTATGCACGTATTTAATTTGATGTGGTATTTATACTAACACTTTTATATATTTTACATGAATAAATATTTATTTATTATAATTAATTCTTTAATTCAATTTTATAGTTTCAAGGGATTATAATTTAAATGTTACCCAAGAGGTAAGGATTTATTTTAAAATCTTATTTTTTTTGAATTGCCTTAATTTTCATTGAAGGGATCTTATAATACATCATTCATAAAATAAATATGTTTTAGTATAATATATATATTTAACAAGATACCATATTTTATTATAACTTTTACTATATTTTTCGCTTGAATAAATAAAATAAATGTTTAAAAGAATATTTTATTTTATTTTTCTTTTAAATCAAATATATTTTTCTTCCATGTTCATGTTTTTCAAAAAAACTTATAAAAGTAATTTTTATTTATCAAATGATTTATTAAATAAATTTCAAGTCATACTTGACTTTTTAAAAGGTTTTTAAGTTAATTTTTTTAATGTCTTCTTAAATTTACATTTTTTTACTTTCTTTATACAAAGTCAAAAATAATGTTTTTTAAAGTTTACGGCATTAACACCCCCCCCCCCCCCACACACACACACCATAATAACTATTTTACGATATTTAGATTCTTATAAAAAATTAAATTTATTAACTAAGAAAAATATTTAATAAGTAATTATTTTAATATTTTAATTACATTTTATATATTTTTCTAAAGAACATTATTTTTTTACAAAACCTACATTCTCGATAAACTAATTCCTATCTCTTATTTCTGGCTAATTTTTTTAATCATTAACTTTATCTTAAAATATTAAATTTATTTTAATCATTGGAAATTGAATTTATTTTAAATATATATATTATTTTTATCCTAGATATGATTATTTTCTAAACTATATACCATTTTTACATATGGTTTTTTACTATGGAATTTATTTGATTTACTGGGGAAAATCCTGATAAATATGAATTCTTTACCCAATATAGATATTTATTGATAAGGAATATTGTTTATGAATTTAATTAATAATTAAATATATGGGGAATTCATTAAAAATGCAGTGATGGGTGTGTCATAGTTTTATACATCCCCTAGATGCATCAATAGGTCTCATAAGACAAACCAGTAGGCCAAATTAAATTGGTTTTTGGTGTATAACTACCTATAGATTAAATTGTCTTAGAAAAATTCTTTTATATTATAGATATAATGATGTTTTAGATCGTGATATTCAATATTATGCATTTACTTCATTGAGAATTTAGTTATTATTATCCATGGTATTACTGCATTGATATTATCCATATATGCATTTCATGCTCAAGTTATCAATTAAATTACACATGTTTTTAGTTATTTACCTTTCTATATTTATTATATCATATTTAATAAACATATATTATACTATACATAAATATTATTGATAATTTTAACTCGCTCTTATTTTTTCTTTTTCCTAGGGTTATGAAGAAAAAATATTTGAATTGGTTTCAAGGATTTAGAACATTTACTTTCATAAAGTTTAAAATTTTATTCCTAATGTAAAATGGGTATCATATATGTATTTGTATCTCCAAGACTACTAAACTTATAAGTCCTTCAGGATTATATCCCTTGTATCCATTCCAATGTGATAAATTAACCACTATCTATAGGTTACTAGATTCAGGTTCTAAAGGTTGGTATTATAGAAAGTTTAGTTGAAACCTTGGGAACTAGATTTATGAAAACATAGATTAGATAACAAGAACCTATAATAGGATTTGAAGATATGTCTAATTATAGGATAATATCATAAAATATTTTTTATAGTATATCTTGTGTGGTTTTCCTATAAATACATTCATGTATGATACTATAAGTGGTCATGGTTTTGTCACAAATGTATCTAGGAGTAATAACTCCTAAAACAATTGGTTGTGTATATATAGACCATAATTATGTTGTAAAGTAAACGGTTCCTTACTATGCACCTGTTTTTACACTCATAGGGGATATTATTGGGTTAATTCACATTTTCTTTATAAACCATTATCAAATATTTGAAAAAATATATTAAATGATATTTCTAAAGAAACCAAGTTTATGATTCTTCTATTAACAATACAAAAATTTTAAATTTATGTTAAGTGTTATAGAAAATTTAGAACTATATATTTTTATTTAAAATTCATAATATTATAAAATAATTTAGTATATGTTATTGTTTAGAAATGGATCCTAGAATAAAGAATGGTGTCACTACTCAGGGCCAATGTAGAAATTTACCTACTGGGCAAGACAATATTACTAGTATTGGGGATAATAATATTGTGGCCTTATTAAGGTATCCAACCCATTTTATCACTAATAAACTTGAACATATAGATAAATTTAATGTTCCATAGCATGATACACCTATGTTGGATCATTTCATGGGACAAAAGCCTACATCCTTTTGTGGAACAACTAATACAATGGTATAAATGAAATGAATTATGTCCCTTGAATATATATTTATATCCTTAGGATGAAATGAATGGGAAAATGTTATAATTATAGTATATTATCTAAAAATAAAGGCAAAAAAAATGGTGTTCATTGATCCAAAATACTATGTAGGAATAGTAAATAAAACAAATGGAATAGATATCTTTTAAAATAACATTATTTGAAACAATTTCCCTTATAATCAATGTACTAAAATGAATAAAAAGTTCCTTATATTAAATATAATGGAATAATAATGTGGTGTGGATTATGATTCTACCTTTAAAATACTAATCCGGTATGATATAGATTACATACATTATACAGAAAATAATATTTACCATTTATTTGATGGGATTAAACCAAGTCTCTAAAGGAAACTGGCTTCTTAAAATTTTTCATCATATGATGAAATTATTTAATTTATCATCAAAATAGTGTGAAGTAATTTTCTAGATCAAATATATTTAAGGTAAATAAGGAGAATAAGAGTATAGAATAACATAAAGAAAAATGGAATGTGTTAAAGTATAATAATATTGTGAACTAATTTCCATCATGTGAATATTATATAAATAAACATCTAGTAAAATTCTTTAATGGAATGGGAGTTTGTTATAAGTGTGTAGATAAGGTCCATCTAGCTAATTAATGTATGGGAAAATAATATATAAGTGTTATTATGATGACTTAGGCTTGACATACATAGACGTTAAATCATTTTTTGTAAAATATTTAAAGCATTATAAAAACAGAGTCCCAAAGACTGTATTAGTTTAGTGGCCTTAGAAACATGGAAACATAAACACTGGTGAATAAATGAGCTAAATTATCTCCCACTAGGTTATTATTGACTATAACCCTTCTTAGACACATCAAAAATAATATGTATCTTCATAACCTTGGGGAAAGGAAACATAAAAAGTAGTGAGCTTAGATTCATAGTAAGGGTAAACACTGGATATATGTAAACATATTCTTGACAATAAGGGTATGAGTACATGATCATGAAAATAGAAGATCATACCTTGCATTTAAAAGATCATAAACATGAATCATGTCATAAATCTTATAATTTCATAAGATATAAATCAAAAATAAATATATAACATAATCCACGAAATCATAACATTTGAATAATAAATAAAATTGTGGAAAATACATAAAAATATAATATTATTTCTATATAAGTCAAGGCATCACTACCAAGGTCATCTAAGTGAAAAAATTACTTTATTGAACCATGTTTACTCCCCGTTCTAACCCTGTATTATTGAACTAAGTTCAATCCTCATTCCATCCTAGTAATACTAAATCGAGTTCACTCCTCATTCTAACCATGTCTATCTCGTTAGATATAAATCTTTACCTAATGCATTGGAGGGAGATATAGGTCCCACCGATCTTATAATGAAATCATATGTACATATTCCATAATATCATAAACAATCATATTATAACCCATGAAATGAAATGGGTGTCATAAATTTGTAATCATAACCTCACCCATGGAAAAGAAACAGGTTTCATAATAATTTCATCAAAGCATAACTTGTGAAAATAATAGTGAAAGAGAAACAGATTTTTTAAATATTATACCATAAAACATAAACCATTCATGGAAAGAATATGAATGGAAAATTTGATTCATTTCCCCAGATTGGCATGAGTAACACTTAAGGATGTTGTATTATATGAGAAATAATTTTGAATGATCTTTTAAAAACATTCCATGAAGAAAATATCATTTCTCCTTTGAAAAATTATTTTTAATACATAATTTATTTTAAAAACCATCTTCAGGAAAATAAAATTGAAAACTTATAAATGAGGCACTGAAAACATTTTTAAATACTTCTTATTTAGAAAAATTTTATAGGAGCTTGAAAATTTTTTGAAAGCTATTTTTCCTTCAAAATATATAAAAAATAATGAAAACCTTTTAAACCCCGCTTTCCTTGAAAAATACTTTGAAATATTATAAAGAAATCATGAAAAAAATTTGAAAAAAATTTCTTTAAAAATATTTTTTTTAAAAACGTCATTAAAATTAATCTTTTAAACATTAAAATAAAGATTCAAAGAATCTATCCTAGGTAAATTCATATATTCCATATGAGGTAAAAAGAAAATTTCTTTTTCATGGTAAAAATATTAGAAAAAATTATTATTTGAAAAGCGACCACAATATTCCTTTGAAAAAATTGGTAAAATACAAAAATGGTAAAATTGTCTTTTAATGATCATAGGTGATTAGTAGAAAATTCTTGGAATCCCTTTTTAGAAAAATTTTTTTTGAAGGAAAACATATTTCCAAATGAAGAGAGAGGTAAGTTCATAATTTCTTAAAAACATTTTCTTAATTTTCTTAAGTACCAAAGAGTTGAAAAATTGGTACTGATACATAACTATATAATGACTAAACAGAGGAGAAGAAAATTAATTAGTGTTCTTGAAATGTGTATCATAATATTTAATTATTAAAAATTTGGTCATAAACAATTTTTATAAATGATGATATTTTTTTAGTAAACTCTTACCACATGGTAACTTTGTATCATACTCTCCATAGAGAAAATGGAATTAAATAGAGATTTAATATATCATGAAAAGAAATATATTCATATTATAAAATTTCAAAGGGATTTTATACACCTCATGTAAAAATATTGGTGTATAACATGGTATTTGTCTTAAATAATGAAAATTTAGAGAAAATTACTTTACCAATTTGGTAAATTTTGAAACATAAATCCCATGATAGAAAGATCATAAAATGGTTATGTAAATACCCATAGATTTATATATAAGAGGAATTGAATACATTTATGGGAATTATATACACCACAAAAAATAATTGAGTAATTAATAAGGCATGCATCTCATGTAAATAAAGAGTGAGTTGAAATTCTCTTACCTTGTGTCTTGACTCTTGTTTTACTCATTAAAACCTCCTATTAATCAGGTAACTCCTTTTGGTTTGTACTAAAAGGTTTCCTTATAAGTATTTAGTCCCATGGTAGGATCTAAAAACGAAGTTAGGGATTTTGGGGAGCTATTTGGGTGGATTTTGTTCAATACAAAGTGGCTTTAGAGGTGTGAGGAAGTGGGAGGAGAGGAGGCCTTTTATAATGGAGGGGGAGTGGCACTCTTGTAATATTTTGAAAAAGAAAACTCCACCCATGATTTTTTTATTGAAAGTGGATCCAATAATGGTCCAAATTATATCCAAGGGTTTATATATTAGAAATATGTTCAATAAATTTCTTTTTTACAAGTGTATAGGTCATTTTGGGCCTTAAGGTTTTGGTTTAGTCTCTTATTAATCTTAATTTAACCATAATCATTGTAATTAATTTTAAATACATTCACTAATATTTTTGGTAAAAAAACTAAGTTGAATTTATTATAAATTATAAATTATTCTGATTAAAAATATGGAATCCATTTTTTCAAATTCTAAACACATGAGTGGTAGAAATTAATTTAAATATAATCTCACAGACGGGATGACTATGCGGGTTTTTTAAGTAAAAATGATCCAAAGATTGATAAGTTTTTATTGTCTATTTCAAAATGAAATTAATTCCAACAACATAAATTTGATTAACTAATAAAAATTTAATATAATTAAACTTTAAAAACAACTTAAAATATAGTTTAACTATAAAAATAAATTAGATTAAAATTAGTTTTGAGTTAAGTTTTAGTATTTTTCACTATTCATTCAAAAATGAAACATCACAGAAAAATATCAAAAAATCACCCTAACATATTTTTTATGTTTATATTTCAAAACGAAAGTTTATTTTAACATATAAAATTTATAAAAGTGAAAAAAATAGATTTAAATTAGGTTTCCCATTGAAAGGTGGTAAAAGTACCTTAATAAAAAAATGGGTTTTTATGTGTAAAATTGGATTTGTTCTTATCTTAGGCCTATGGAATCAATTGGATAAAAATATATTATTTAATATATAATATATATTACATTAATATCACTCAATAATTTAAATTAATTTAATTTATTAAAATAAAATAGATTTTTAATCATAAAAATAGCTTTCTATAAAAATATTCACTTTATATTTAACTGATTCATTGTAACTAATGAATTCATTTTATATTTGTGTAAACCATTGATTTTCATAATTTAGTTATTAATTTTCATAACCACTAACATAATTTCTAGGTTAATTATTATTTTATTAAATAATAATATTCTAATAATATATTATTGTTTGGTAAAACTCAGTCTTGTGTGTAACGTAAGCTAACTGCAGTGTTCTGTATACAGAAATATATACTTTATATTGCATGTAGTGCATGATTAAATTGGAATTTTTTTTAAATCAGGACAAACATAGTGATTTAATATATATATATATATATATATAATAACTCTTCTTAGTGTTGTGTGAAATTAAAAATATCAAAAATATTAAATTAATTCAAAAAAATCAAAAAATCTCAAGGTGTTACATTCTACCCCCCTTAAAATTTATTTCTCCCTCAAAATACATTTGGGTTATTAAAGTTTTAATACTTGAAATATACTTTTATATAAATCCACATAGTAAAAATGAATACTAAAACTTACTTTAGAAAAAGAAAATTTAGAAACATGGTGATTATCCAATGTAACGTATAACTAGGTTCCCAGATATGAGAACATAGGTGGGAAGTGAAAATATGGACTTTGAGGAAAAGTGTAAATATTAGGGATTTATTTATTTCATCAATCAAAAACAAGATATTTATTCATAAAATTTTTAACTAAAAAAATTACACATTAACCAAGACATCTCGTAGGCCAAAAGCAGCTGTGAAAACCTTAGTATCCTTCAGTCATGGGTTCAAGACTCGTAACCTTACCAGAGTTGATGGGTTGTCGCCAGAAATATAGAATAACCTTTTCTAAAACTACATTAATATAATTTCCAAAAATAAATATAATCTAAACCCTTGAAATAAGTTTAAACAGTAGATAGTCTTTAACTAAGGTTTTCAATACAAACTCACTACATAAATACTTCATCCAAAGTTTAACTTAAACTTTATATAACTGGATTACCTTATTACTCTTAAAAAATTAAAAAATCCAAAACATTATAAATATAGTCAAAAAAAAGTTTAACATTGATCCCTTGTATATAAAAAAGTATCTCTTGTTTTTCACATTCCAAACATGTGAATAAACTCATCATATATTCTCTTGAAACATGATAATAACTTAAATTACCATAAATACTTTTTAAAAAAATGCACGATTCCTTATTCAAAAGGATACTGTATGTATTACTTAAGTCCAAGAAGTCAAAAACTTTATCCATGATTACAAAGACCACTTTTTCAACCAATTAATAATCAAAACCAGTGTAATCAGTCCAATCTAATTTACTTTATACAAATCAATTATCTCTTTATCGAAGCGAAACACAATTTTCTCAACATCTTGATCACATTAAGGGTTACCATACCTTATTCAAAATATCACTTTTCTAAGTATTATTCGCCTTTAAAAAATAATTTTCAGTACTTAATGGAAACTTATAATGAAAATACTTATATATTTCATGATTCATATAACATAATCTTTCAATTCCAAAACATAAGTACATAATTCATCCAACTTTATTCTTAAACCATTACTCAAGCTTTATAAAATTATTCCTTAATAACTATTTCCTAGAATATGAAATATGAATCATGTATTGATGTTCCTTAACCTCAATCTAATCATGCTTATTATGATTAATGTAAAAAAATACTAGAAGAACATCACATACCTTTCACATGTAGTTTGTGGTCTCTCTATATTCATAAGTATAACTAATGATCATACCACCTTCCTTATTATCTTTATGATATTTCCACTTGGGAAATTTATTTTCATAATTCTCATAATTTCGACATCTAAAAAATTCAATGTTAACCATGTTCCTTCTAGTTCTCTCTATTGACTAAAACCAGAAATCGCAACATCATAAACACATATCATAGAAGAAGACCACATAATCATGAAAAATTAGTTATATAATGTCTAAATAATGACACATGAATTTTAATTGATTAAACCTTAGGGTAATCCTAGGATGTTAATATTAATATTCTATTCAACTCCTTCATGATGGTTGGTGAAGATTTTGTGAATTCCTAAATCATATCCCCTCGGAGTTTCAACCCAGGTGTGCACCAAGGCCTGTTGTCATGTGACACAAGATCATAAACAATCATATCATAACCCATGAAATGAAATGGGTTTTATAAATATATAATCATATCATAACCTATATAAAATTGATAGGTTTTATAATCATTTCATCAAAACATAACCTGTGAAAAGAAGCGGGTTTCAAAAGCATATATCCTGTAAAATAGAAACATGTTTCATAAAAAGTATTCCATAAAATGTAATCCATTCAGAGAAATAATATGAATTAAAATATTGAATCATTTCCCCATAAATACATGAGTAACAACAAAATATGTTGTCTTATATGGGAAATATTTTTGAAGTATCCTTTAAAAACATTCCTTGAGGAAAATATCCATTCTCCTTTGAAAATTATTATTAAATCGAAAAACCTTTTAAACCCCATTTTAATACAAATAAACTTGAAAATTATAAATAAACCATTGAAAAAAAAATTTAAATCCTTTTTCCTTAGAAAAATTATAGAGGAGCTTAAATTCCTTTTGAAACAAGTTTTTTCTTTAAAACATATAAAAGAATCATGAAAACCTTTCGAAACCCACTTTCTTTGAAAAATACTTTGAAAACATATAATGAAATCCTGAAAATGATTTGAAACTCATTTCTTTGAAAATATGTTTTAAAAAATTTATCAAAAATTAACCTTTTAAACATGAAAATAATGATTCAAATAATCAATGGTGGGTGAATCTGTACATGTCATACGATATAAAAAATAATATTCCTTTTACACGGTAAAAAGGTTAGAAAAATGCCTCATTCGGAAAAGTGACAAAAATATTCTTTAGAAAACATTAGTAAAATACAAAAAAAGGTATAAATATATTTTAAAGATCATAAGATATTATAGTAATATTCTTAGAATACTTTTTTGAATGCATGGTTTTTAAGGAACATAGATTTTTTGACCGAAGAGATAGGTAAGGTCATATTTTCTTTAGAACATTTTCTTAATTATCTTATGTACCAAAGTGTGGAAAAATTGTACTAAAACATTGATACATCAATACTAACCATAAGATAATAAATATCAAGAGTTTTATAGAAATATTTTTCATAATATTTCATTAATGAAAACTTGATCATAAAAAATCTTGATAAATGGTGAGATTGTTTCAATAAACTATTACCACATGGTAACTTTTAATCACACTCCCCATATAGAAAAATGGAATTAAATGGAACTTTAAAATATCATGAAAAGAAGGATATTCATGTTATAACATGTTAGAGGCAATTTATACTCCTAATATAAAAATATAGGTGTATAACATGGCATGTTTCTTAAAGAATGAAAATTGAGACAAAATTACTTTACCGATTTAGTAACATTTGAAACTTAAACCCCATGATAGAAAGATCATAAAATGGTTATGTAAATACCCATAGATTTAAGTATAATAGGAATAAAATACTTTAATTGGCATTATATATAGCACAAAAAATAATCGAGTTGTGAATAAGGCATACATATGATGGAAATAATGTGTGGGATGAAATTTCCTTACCTTGTGTCTTGACTCTCATCATACTCGTTGAACCCTCCTCTTAATTGGGTAACTCCTTTTTGTTCATACCAAATGGATTACTTTCAAGTATTTATTCCAAAGGGGGCTTCATGTATTAAGTTAAGGAAATTGGGGAGCTATTTGGGTGGAGTTTGGTCGAGCCAAAGTGTATTGATAGATGTGAGGAAGTGTAAGTAAAGGAGACCTTTTATAATGGAGGAGGAGTGGCGCTCTTGTAATATTTTGGAAAAGGGAAACCCCACCCACGTTTTTTTATTGAAAGTGGATACAATAATGGTAAAAAGTTTATTTAAGGGAGGATAGGGTCAAAATATGGACATATGATGGTTTTTTGATAAGTGTATATGTTTTTTTGGGCCTTAAGGTTGTGGTTTATTCCCTTATTAAGATTAATTTAACATTAATCATTGAAATTAATTTTAATTAATTTCACTAATATATTTGGTCAAATGATAATTTTACCTTATTATAAATTATAAATTATTATTATTAAAAATATGGAATACATTTATCCAAATTCCAAACACTTAAGTGATAGAAATTAATTTAAATATAATCCCACAGACAGGACAACAATGCGGGTTTTTAAAGTAAAAACATTCAAAAGTTTACAATGTTTTTTGAGTCAATTTTAAAATAAAATTGATTACAATGAATTAAATTGGATTGATTTATAAAATTAAAATCTATTTAAACTAAAAACAACTTAAAATAAAAATTATCTATATAAATAAATTAGATGAAAAAGTATTTTTGAGTTAAATTTTAGTATTTTCACTATTCATTAAAAATTAAATCTTCATATAAAAATTCCAAAAAATCACCCTAACCTAATTTTTTTATTTTTATTTAAAAAATTAAGTTAATTATTATATATATAATTTATAAAAGTGAAAAAATTATATTTAATGTAGGTTCTCCATGAAAAAGTGATAAAAGTACCTTAATAAGAAATAGATTTTTATGTGTAAAATTGGGTTTGTTCTTATCTTTTGCCTATTGAATATGTTGGATCAAAAATATTTTATTTAATAAAATATATATATATTAAATTAATATCAGTCACTAATTTTAGTTAATTTAATTTATTTGGATAAAACAGCTTTGTGCACATAAAAATAGTTTTTTATAAAAATATTCACTTTATATTTAATTAGTTCATCATTAGTAATAAATTCTTTTTATATTTTCATAAAAAATAGGTTTTCATAAGTTAGTTAATACTATTAATAACTATTAACTTAATGACTAGGTTAATTCTTAATGTATTAAATAATAGTATTTTTATAATATATTGTTGTTTGGTAAAACTCAGTCTTGCGTGTAATATAAGAAAACTTCAGTGTTCCATATATATAAATCTATTATTTATATTGTGTGTATTGAATGATTAACTTGGAAATGCATATAACTCAATCCAAACTTAGTGATTTAATATATATATATATATATATAACTATTATTAGTGTTGTGTGAAATGAAAAATATCAAAAATATTAAATTAATTTATAAAAAAATTATAAAATCTTAGGGAGTTACACTTATATACTATTTAAACTATAAATAATCAGGTAATTATTCAACTAAATATCCTAAACCTCATGGGAACATATCATAAAATATTATAAGGGGATAATTATAAGCCTATACAATCACTATATATAACGTTTACGTTTATAAATATGTGGTGTTATATACTTTAAAAATATATTCAAATTTAGATGTTGATTTATTTGATTATGTATCCCTATACACTTTTATATATTCCATTTTTTCCATAAAATTATATATTTCCATTGCACCATAATAACGTATTTTTTAATCAAAACTCCTAGTATAAATATCACTATAATAAGTATGTGTGAGGCTGTTCCCATTATGACACATGAACATGCCCTATTTTCAGAATTTATTATTTTACCTATGGTTGATGTTGATATAATCTTTAGTATGGGTTGTCTTTCAAAATATTATGCAAAAATATATTGAAAATTGAATGAAATTATAATTCTTGATGAAGATGTAGAATTCCTTATCTTTATAGGGGATACATCATTATCTAATACATTTCTAGATCTACCACTAGTAGATCCTCTAAATAAGATTCTTGGGGAAGAATAGTAGACACAACCTATGTATGGAAAAGGTAATATTTTAATTGAGTATTTAGATATTGTACTAGAATACATTGATTTATTTCCTAAATAATTTCATGGACATCCACCAGAGCATGAAGTTGATATTTCTATTGATTTAATCCCTGATGAAAGACTTATATCAAAGACTCCATACAGAATGGCCATTATAGAATCAGTGGAGTTGAAAAAACAACTATAACTATTATGTAACAAGGGATTTATATTCTCTAGTGCTCCATCATATGGAGACACTATTATTTTATTTGATAATAAATATGTATCTATGAGTTTGTCCATTGACTATAGGTAAATCAATGCTCTTATGATAAATAACAATAATCCTTTCCCTCACATTGATAACTTATTAAATTAACTTCAAAAAGCTTAATATTTTTAAAAGATTTACCTTTTTCTAGGTAACATCAATTTTGAGTAAATAAGAAAGATATTTTAAAGATATAATTTTGAATTAAGTGTGGAAATTATGATATTATAGTAATTCAATTTGTATTAACTAATGAACCCACTATTTTAATGGATCTAATGAATAGATTATTCAGGAAATATATTGATGATTTTTTTGGGGTATTTATTGATGATATCTTGGTGTATTCTAAAAACTATGAGGACCATGAGAATCACTAGTATATAATTCTTGAGAATCTTAGAGAAAAAATGGTTATATGGTCAATTTAGAAAGTGTGAAATATATATTTAAAATTTTTCTTTTCTTTTAAATATTATCTCTGAGGAAGTAATATTAGTTAATCATTTAAATATAATGGTAGTAAAATAATGGATAAAACTAATGAGTATAATTGATGTGTATAGTTTCATTGGTTTTTCATGTTACTATTGGTGATTTTTTCAAAAAAAAATCCTGATTGGATAACCCATTAACCAAGCTTACACATAAATGGGTTAAGTTTACATGGATAAAGTAATGTGAATAATGTTTTGAATAATTAAATAAGAGATTTTCAAATGCTCTGATTTTGACTCTAACATTAGGAAATGATGTATTTTTGGTATATAGTGATTCATCGAAGAAGGAAAGTGTTTTTATCCTTATGTATAATGATGAATTTATTGACTATGCATTAAGGTAGTTAAAAATACAATAAAAGAACTATAAAACTCATGATCTTGATTTGTAATCCATAAAATTTTCTTTGAATATATGGATACATTATCTCTATGGTAAAATATATGATATATTCACCAATCATAAGGTCCTAAAATATATATTTTCATATAAATATCTCAACATGAGGTTAAGAAAGTGGATCAATGTACTCATGTATTATGATTTATCAATACACCACCACATAGGAAATAAAAATAATTTAGTGTATTGATTTAGTATAAAATATCATGGAGTCGTAACCAAAATGAGAATTTATAGAGATCACATGTTTATGGATTTGGTGAAAATGGATATCTGAATTATTAATGATGGGGAAACATCACTCATTTTTTAAATGATTTACAAACCATATTTATTGTAAAAGATAAAAATTTCTTGACCTGTTGATGGGAATTTTCAAAATAAAATTAAAGTCTTGAATGATGTAAATTTATAAAATTCATTTGTGAATATGGAATTATAAAATTTGGAATGTGATTATGTGTTCCATCTATAATTTTGATGAGAAGGGAATTATTGGATGATTCTCATAGCTCTAATTTCTCCATACACCCTAATAGTACTATGTTATATAGGGATTTGAAGGAATGTTTATGGTGGGATAATATGATGTGGGAAATTATAGTTTATGTATCAAGATACTTGGTTTTTAAACTGGTGAAGGTTTAGAGGTAGTATCCTAGAGGAGTCATGGAACCTTTACATATTTCTATGTGGAAATGAAATGAAATTACTTTGTAATTTTTCACTACAATACCAAATACTTCTAGAAATAATAATGAAATATGGGTTATTATTGATCACCTAAAAAAAATCTGCAAATTTCCTTACTATAAGAGAATATTTAACTTATGAGTTCATTCCATGACTCAATATTAATGAAGGTGTGATACTTCATGGAACACCTATTTTAATTGGGTATAACCATGATCCAAGATTTACATCATAATTATGGAAAATTATTTATAAGGCACTTGATACTGAGCTTTATTTGAGCACCGCATGTGATCATCAGGCTGATGTATGGTTCAAAATGACTATTTAAAAATTAAAATATATGTTAAGATCATTCTTGAATATATTTAATGGTACGTGACATTATTATTTAAACATGGTATATTTTTTCTATAACAATATCTTCCATTCAAGTATTAAAATGGTATCATATGAAGAATTATATGGAAATAGATATCATACTCCAACCTGTTGGAATGGATTTGGTGAAAGGAAGCTTGTAGGTACAAAACTTATTGAGGATAAAATGATAATGTTAAAGACTATTTAGGATAATGTTAAATCATATCAAAGTATGAAAAATAGTTTTACTAATAAATAGAGGACAAATTTTAATTTCAAGTGGGAGAACAAATTTTATTGAAACTATCTCTATAGAAGGGTGTTATATGGTTCAATAAGAAAGGGAAAATGGGACTCAAGTTCATCAGACCTTATTAGGTTATAGAAATAATTGTAGTTTCAGCTTACCATTTGTAAATTCCACCAAATTTATCTAAATTACATGATATTTTCCAAATATCATTTTTATGGAATTACATGCCATACCCAACACATGTTCTCACCTTTGAAAAAACAAAATTGGAACCTGACCTATCTTACTATGAACAACCCATATAGATTCTTGACACTAGAGATAAATTATTGGGGATTCAGATAACATTAATGGTAAATTTAATTTATATAAATAATAAAATGGAAGAATAAAAGTTGTAACTAGAGGATTTTATGAAGAAGAAACACCCAAATTTTTTTAGAATGTTATATTTATGAAAATTTCAAGGATGAAATTTTTATAGGTGGGAAGAATGTAGCACCTATGATTTAATAATAATAAGTAATCATTAAATTTTAAAAAAACTATAACAAAATTTACATTTTAATATTTTATGGAATATAAATTCTAATTTCATAGGATGAACATCGATTTTGAACTTGGTCAAAATAAGCCTAGAAATAGTTTACAAACTTTTACCTTAGAAATAAGCTTTATGAGTAATTGAGACAATTGTATTTAAATATAATTCATTTTATTTATAAGTTTATGCTTTAATATGTATAATTAACCATATATTTAATACCAATTTGATATAAATAAAGATAATATCATTTGGAGATAACAATTGATATTATTCAGAAAAGTATTTTTTAAGCATAATTTATTTAAATTTTAATTAATTAAAATAATATTTAATGATGAAATATTTAAATGAAATTTATATATTATATATATAACTATAATAATTTTAATCCATGTAATGATGATTAACTGTTATATAGTTAATGTAAAATGATTTTATGCTTGAAAATGCATTTCTTGAAAAAAAAAGTCGAAATGTTTTACAGGTTTATTTTTAAATTAAATTATATAAATTTTATGAATTTAATTTGATAAAATGGATTAAATATTTTGAATAATTATTATTAATATTATATAATAATTTCAACTTAATTTTTTTCCATAATGAATAGTAAAATAGTAAAAATTAATTACTATGATTAAGGTTAAAACGGGTTTATTGTGGGTTAACCTTAATAGATAAGGGTTTAAATGATATAAAAAACTTTCTTAAACCCTATTTTTTTTGTTATAATTATAAACTAATCTTATAAACTTAGAATATGATCCATTTTGGAGCAATTGTTTTAAGAAATTTTCATAGTGTTATTCTTAAAATTTGAAAAATTACAAGTATGCCACTCACCTCAATTATAAAATGGAACCTCTTTCCCTTTCATATTGACACCTCTCAAGCCATTAAACTCAACCAAACACTTTAAAAAATCTCTCCCAAACATCCTTATACACATTCTATATTGGATGGTCTTCCAAAAAGACCAACCTTAGGGTTCTTAAAAAGAGATCCAATGGAGGCTTTTATAAGAGAAGGTAATCATCTTCACTGAAATTGCGACCGATTGTCGCCTATCGACCAGTCAAAGTTCCGGTGCTCTGCTAATGTGTATAGCAGCACTCGGGTCGAATCCTCGGCGATGGTACTTCGTAATAGTCGATTGTTTTTAGTTGATTGTATTTTGATTGGGGGGTTTGTTTGCAGAGCTTAATTTAAATGTTTAATGAATGATGTTTAATTTAAAAAGTTGATAAAGATTGGGGTGATTTCATCATTAGGTTAGTTAAACTTGTGATATCCTTGAGCTTTGCTTTATATTGCATTTAAATTAACACCCATGACACAAGATGGTGTTGATTAGAATTCTTAAGTGTTGAGGCTTTAAACCAAGACTTAACTTAACTTAAGGTTATAATCTCAATCAGATCTTATTTATGGTTGTGTATTTATGGTTCCAATAATCCATGGAAACCACATGTTAAACAAAACAAGTCATTAATCCATGACATGTTAAGTCCAACATACACAATGTTAATTCAAAGAATATTCATCGAGCAGAAGCTCTCAATCACTTAACATACCTAAATTATAACTCACCCCAATGAGATATTTACTCATCCATTATGATGTTTATTAATCTGGTAATATATGTTTATGGTGATGAATTATAAAGAGAAGAAAAAGAAAGGGACAAGATAAGAGTAGTGTGCCGAACACACACACGAAATATTTTGAGAATCAAAAATGGAATTTCGATTGAATGAGGAAGCAAGATAAGGTACTGTAATTTAAAATGATTCAAACTATTTTAATACCATGAATATTATACTACAGAAGGTGGAGGAGAATAAGATATATTGAAGAAGAAACTTTCATTAAAACAGAATTACAAAATAAAGGACTTACAAAATTACAAAAATGAAGAACACAAAAGTAAGTGAAAAGAAAGAGAGGAGGAAAGGTCCCTCAAGTGTAAACATGAGTATGGCAGGTCCTCCCAAGCCTTTGGCAAAGATTTGTTCGTGCCAATATGATCTCCTCTCTTCTGAAATGCCAACCCCTCTCAAGGAGAGAAGGGGAAAGTATTTATAGCCCAAGGAGTGGACTGTTTTCATTCCCAATCTGTCCCTCCACTTGAATCGCCAATTTAGCAAATTAGACAGACGAATCTTCAAATATCTCCTTCTTCAAAGTTGTATACAATAATGTTGGTCGACTACTCTCAAAATTTGGAGTCATTTGGACGTAAGTATAAAAAGTTATGGTCGGTTGCATAAACAAACTTAAACTGTCCATTTCAATCCAGTATTTTTGAAGTCCATAATGTGAAAGGGTTTTTGAATATTAATATGCCTTCAAATCCGAATTGTTTCTTCAACAACGTCGGCCGCCTACATCTCTTCTTTCACACTGAAAAATCTCAGCTCGCTTGGATGATTACATCAGGAGATATGTCATGCATACTATACTGATTTTCATTCTCGGCCAGAATGATGGGCTGGACTTAAAAGATTTATTTGGGCCCCTTGTAATTGGATTTGGGCCATGAAATTTTTATCCAAGATGAAATGTAGTGTCCCCCTAATTATTGTGGAGAGTTAAGGTTTTTGAACTTCTGGATTGAGCCCAGTAAATCAATCTTCATGAATAGTCCAGTTTCTTCACAGATTCTTTGGTCTTGTTTGTGAGGACCATATGACCCTTAAAATGGCAGAATTGGATCATGGTGTCTTCTAATGGAATGTTTTATATTGAAAGGAGAATCCTACAAAACAATAAACACACAATTTGGATCAGTATAGTGATAGTTATAAGTAAAACATTAAACTGACTCAATTTGACTACTTCTAAAAATGCTCAAATATTATACTTAATATTAAAACATTAATATTTCACACAAATTATGCACATTTCATATAAAATAAGTAAAGGGGGAATATAATAAGTCATGAAAATATTAATAACATCAACTCCCCCACACTTAGATTTGCGCGTGTCCTCATGTGCAACAAATATAAAAACATGACAAAATCATTTTCACTCACCAACAAATATTAAAATTTTGTTTTCTCCAATCAGGGGAGGTTTAGACTATTTCACTCATCCATATTGAATTCCATCACAAGTTTGGTTCACAATAATGCATCAGAAACAATTCATTTTTTCATGTTCAAGGTTCGAATTAGAAAATGTAGGCACTCAAAACTTACTCCTCTCAAGATGATAAAAATGTATTTTAGGAGGTTCACTCATTCACCAACAAAAAGTGAAAATCAAGAGTTTGTAAGAGCTCTCAGCTTCCATTCCCAAATATAATGTGTACAAGAATCAAGAGGTCTTTTAAGGGGTTTTTCAGTGGCTATGGGACGGTAGGTATATAATGTCCAAAGGAAAAGAGGGGTTAAAAACACCAACATGGAAAAATCAATGCACATTTTTTTTGAAATTTGATTTGAAAGGAAATAGAAACACATATTTACAAGGGCATGAATGTGTGATGAATGAAAAGTGAGGGAGATAGAAAATGGAATAGGGTGAGATGATGGAATATGTACAACATGGAAGACTTCCAATAATGACACAATACAAGATGATTCAAGTGTTCTTTTTTTTTTCTTTTTTTGCTCTTTTTTTCGAAAGTTGTGCTTGAAACAAGTCTCACAATCATCTCCCAACCCATGCTTGATCTCCTCATGGAACTAATTTTAGTAGTTATAACACGATCAAAGGTTGATGATGAATGATTTTTGACCCACCCAAGACACAACCCATTCCTTTTTTTCATTTTTTTTAATATAATTTTTTTTCTTTTTTTTTTGAACACTTTTCAATGACTTTTGTACAAATGAAAATTACACATATACACCCCAAAGCTCACAGAATTACAACCTCTCCCCCACACTTGAATGGAAGCTTGCCCTCAAGCATATGATGACACATTGGAAATCAATGAAAGTACGCCCAAAAATGAAGTCTATTCCCCCCACACTTAAATTTCAATAAATTGTACAATGAAAATCCATGAAGATGTTGGGTGGGACAAGGTATTAGGCTTGTAATGTGGCTATCAAAAGAAAGGTTTTCATAGGCTCAAAGGGGCTTTCAAAAGTAGGATCAATGTAAGGGTAACGGGAGGCTATTTGGCTATTCTGATTCTCATGTGGCTTAGAAAATGCCTCTATCATATTAATGCACACAAAAGATGGAAATTCAGCTCGAAGGTCCACAAACTCAAGACTCACAATCAGTGGTGAAGACACACAATGAAAAAGATTGCCATAGATGACCTTGGCATGAAGGCTAATGTTATTCCTCACGGTAGGGGAGAATCATTTTCCACCAAAAATTGTTCATTCAAAATGTTTTTTATTGAAACAATATTGTTTACCCAAGTTTGAGATAAAAATTCAATATATTTGAGTTTAAAACAAGCCTTTTGACTCCCCAAAATGGTTGGACAAAATTTCAATATTGAATGATGAGTAATTATGACACCCCTTTTTTTCAATTTTCATTTGTTTTTAATTATTTTTTTTTTAAATTTTTTTATTTTTAATGACAGATCCAGACAAAAGAGAAAATAGAAAAAAGGTTGTGGAAGAATGTTGTAAAAAAAATGAGAGGGAGAGAGGAAGAAGAAGAAATAGAGAGAAGAAGAGAGGGAAGAGAGATTGAGGAGAGATAGAGTAAAAGGGAAAGAGGTGCCCCCTGGTTTGGATTTGGCGGGTCTCCATCCAGTGGTGGTTCTATTGAAGCGGATGGGGTTTCGATGGAAGTCGACGTGGTTCCTGGATTGTGATACCTCTCATGGTGATGCTTTAACCGGTTTCCATTTACCGTGAATGTTCTTTTTGAAGAAGGGTCTTGGACTTGCACTACACCAAATGGGTAAACGTTAGTAATAACAAAAGGACCTTCCCAACGAGAATTAAGCTTACCTGGGTGAAGTCGAAATCGAGAATTGAAGAGAATTACCTTTTCACCTTCATGAAATACCTTTCGAAGAATGTTCTTGTCATGGAGTGACTTTGCCTTTTCTTTGTAGAGAATGGAGTTCTCATACGAATCGAGTCGAAGCTCCTCCAATTCAGTCAACTGCAACAATCTTTCTTCACCAGATTTTTCACAATCAAAATTACAAGTTTTGACAGCCCAAAATGACTTATGTTGGATTTCAACTGGTAAATGACAGGATTTACCAAAAACTAGCCTAAATGGAGACATCCCAATGGGTGTCTTATATGCTGTTCGATAGGCCCAAAGTGCTTCACCAAGTCTATCGGGCCAGTCTTTTCTTGTGGGCTTAACAATTCTTTCAAGCACTCTTTTCACTTCTCTGTTAGAAAGTTCAGCCATTCCATTTGTTTGAGGGTGATATGCAGTGGATGTTTTATGTACAACCCCATTCTTTTTCAAAAGTGACTCCATGGTTCTATTACAGAAATGAGTTCCTAAGTCACTTATCAAAGCACGTGGTGTTCCGAATCGATGGAAGATATGGGTTTTGAGGAACTCACTCACAGTTTGAGCATCATCTTTCCTAGTGGGTTTGGCCTCGACCCACCTAGAAACATAATCGACCGCAAGAAGAATGTAGGATAATCCATTGGAAGGGGGAAAAGGTCCCATGAAATCGATGCCCCAAACATCGAAAAGCTCACAGAAGATTAATGGCTTTTGTGGCATTTCGTTTGTTTTGGAAATTGTGCCAAACTTTTGGCAAGTGGGACATGATTGACAGAACTCGTGTGAGTCCTTGAAGAGTGAAGGCCAAAAGAATCCAGAATCTAGGACCTTTCGAGAAGTCCTTTGTGGTCCAAAGTGGCCACCTCCAGGCATTGAGTGGCAGAATTCCAAGATGGAGGATTGTTCAGTTTCATCAACACATCTCCTAATTACCATGTCAGCCCCAGTTTTCCAAAGTTTATTATCTTCCCAAAAATAATGCTTTGAATCACTTCTCATCTTTTCTTTTTGTTCTTTTGAAAAATATTCAGGGAAAACACCAGAAACCAAGTAATTGACAATTGGGGCATACCATGGTAACTTTGGAGTGAGAGATGAGAGGTGTTCAGTTGGAAATTCAGGATCAATTATTTCAGAATGAGAAGAATTAGAAATTCTACTCAGGTGGTCAGCCACAGGGTTTTCTTTTCCAGGTTTATCTTTTATCACAAGGTCAAACTCTTGGAGCATTAAAATCCATCTTATTAGCCTTGGTTTGGAATCACTTTTCTTAAGTAAGAACTTTAATGCTGAGTGGTCCGTGAAGATGATGATTTTGGCACCTAAGAGATAGGACCGGAATTTATCCAAGGTAAAAACCACAGCTAAAAGTTCTTTTTCAGTCACAGTGTAGTGTGATTGAGTTTCATCCAATGTTTTTGAGGCATAAAAGATGACATGAGGAATGTTTTCTCTTCTTTGACCAAGAACAGCCCCAATGGCCCTATCAGAAGCATCACACATCAATTCAAATGGTAAGGACCAATCTGGGGGTGTGATTATTGGAGCAGATGTGAGAGCAGATTTGAGTTCAATGAAGGCTCTCTTGCAAGCCACATCAAAATTGAATGTGACATCATTTTGAAGTGAACGAGTGAGTGGGAGGGAAATCTTGCTGAAGTTCTGAATGAATCGCCGATAGAAACCGACATGACCAAGGAAGGACCAAATGTCTCGAACTGATTTGGGTTCAGGAAGTGATTAGATCACCTCAATTTTGGCTGGATCAACTTGGATACCCTCTTGAGAAATTATGTGCCCTAGAACAATCCCATTTGAAACCATGAAGTGACATTTTTCAAAATTCAGCACAAGGTTGCACTTGACACACTTTTGAAGGACCAAAGAGAGTGAATGTAAGCAAGATTCAAATGACTCGCCATAAATGGTAAAGTCATCCATTAAGACCTCCATGCAATTCTCAATGAATTCAGAAAAGATACTCATCATACACCGCTGGAATGTTGCAGGAGCATTACAAAGGCCAAAAGGCATTCGCCTATAGGCATAGGTTCCAAAGGGGCAAGTGAATGTGGTCTTTTCTTGGTCTTGAGGTGCGATTGGAATTTGGAAGTAGCCGGTGTAACCATCAAGAAAGCAATAGTGTGACTTTCCGGCCAATATCTCAAGCATTTGGTCAAGGAAAGGAAGTGGGTAGTGATCTTTTCGTGTTTCAGCATTCAATTTGTGATAATCGATGCACACACGCCATTTGTTTTTCACTCGAGTTGTGACCACTTCTCCATGTTCATTTGTGACAACTGTTATCCCCCCCTTCTTAGGAACAACTTGAATTGGACTAACCCATTCACTATCAGAAATTGGGTAGATAATACCAGCTTGAAGAAGCTTGGTAATCTCTTCCCTAACTACCTCAAGTATGAGTGGATTGAGTCTTCTTTGAGGTTGCCTAATTGGTTTGGATGATTCCTATAGATGGATGTGATGCATGCAAAGGGCAGGGTTGATTCCTGGAATATCCTCTAGGGTCCAACCTAAGGTATTTTTGTTTTCCTCTAACACTTGAACAAGTTGGGACTCCTCAGTTTCAGAAAGTGAAGTAGAGATAATGACAGGGTAGGAGGGATCATGGAAAAGGAATGCATACTTGAGGTGTGAAGAAAGTGGTTTTAGATCAGTTTCAGCCTTGATTTGAGAGCTAGACAAGTTAAGAGCAGGAGAAGGGATTCCAGATGGTTTTGGATCATTTTCCTCAAGACTATCCAAGGTGGAGCAGTAGAGATCAGAGTTGATGTGGGATTTAAGAGAGTTTTCAAGTTCCTCTAGATTGATGGAGTCTATGAATGAGAGGTCCACATCAACTTCAGCATTTATGACTTTGTTAATCATGGTGCAGATTTCACAAGATCCTTTATCATTAGAACATGAAGAACATGGTGGATTGGGGTTCGATTGAATCTTAGAAGTTTCCTCAAAAGCATGGATTGAGAATGCAGAGTGATCCTCAGATGGGTATCGCATGGCTTGGAAAATGTTGAACTTGACCAGTTGGTCACCGAATTCCATGGATAAGATGCCTGAATGGACATCAATCTTGGTTCTCGCAGTCATGAGGAATGGTCTTCCTAGAATTAGGGGAGATCGAGAAGAAGTCGTCTCACCTTCCATGTCAAGGACATAGAAATCAGCTGGGAAGATAAGATCATTGACCCGAACAAGAACATCCTCAATTATCCCCTCAGGACTGGCAGTTCTTCGATTGGCTAATTGAATGACAATGCCCGTTGGGTGCAAGGGACCTAGACCAAGGTTGGAGAAAATGGATTTGGGCATGACATTTATTGAGGCTCCAAGGTCTATGAGTGCATCATCAAAGTTGGAACTCCCTATTTGACATGGAACCGTGAAGGTCCCTGGATATTAGCACTTCATGGGAATGGACTGTTGGGTTGAAACATTTTCAATGTTCCTAAGTTGCCTCTTATGGGTGCACAATTCCTTAAGAAACTTGGCATACTTAGGGATTTTTTTGATGGCATCTAAGAGGGGGATGTTCACTTCAACACGTCTAAACATGTCAAGCATTTCAGGATCAGGTTCAAAGGACTTCTTAGGCTTGGAGATGGCTTGAGGAAAAGGAATTGGGTTCCTTAGAGGAATGGAAGGAGGTGAAAGAGTGGATTCAAGTTCCTTTTCCAGCTTTTTGTTCTTTTCATTTTCTAGATCAACATCGAAAGGGGAGGTAGAGAAATCAGCATGGGGCATTGCAATTTGCTTTCCCGATCTAAGTGCAATTGCACTTACATTACCCTTAGGGTTGGGTAATGGTTGAGCTGGGAGTTGGGATAAATTGGATGGTTTCTGCTGGCTCAGGTGGGATGCAAGTTGACCTATTTGGGTTTCAATGTTCTTGAGGCTAGAACGGGTGAAGGAAGCAAGATCCTCTACAGCACTTTCCCATGGTTGTTTAGAAGAAGAGGCTTGTCCCAAATTGGGTTGGCCTTGATTTTGGTTCTTAGGAAAGCGATTGTATTGGGTGGGGAATTGGGAAGGCTCGTTAGGATAGTGGAATCCAGGAGGAGGATTGTTCCTTTGGGGTTGAGGAACAAAAGGATAAGGTTGTTGGAAGTTACCAACACCTTGACTATATTGAAACTGGTTTGGGTTTTGATGAGGGAACTGAGGAGGATGAGAAATGGGATTACCATACCTCAGAGGTGGGTTAAAGGTAGAAGAGAAGGGCTCAGAGTGGGGTTGGTTGAAGTTTCTAACAAACTGACCTGATTGTTGAGGGTTGAAGTTTCGCTGAGCATATGCCGCATTGAGCTCCATTGGACTAGATGAATCAGATGGATCATCTTGAAGTTGTGGACATGTGTCAGTCGGATGAGATGGAGAGTTGCAGATTCCACAATTCTTAATAGGTCCAGGGAATAGTGACTGTGGAGAAGATGAGGTTGGGGCTTTGGTAGCCACCGCTAGTTGACGCACAAGACCTGTAAGTTCACTCATCCACTCAGTCATCTTGTTGGGCTCTATGGATTGATTCTCTTGGGCTTGTTTCACTTGAGCATGTGCTCGAGTATGGAATTTCTGTGTGTTTCCAGCCATGTTACTTATGAGATCTCTTGCAGCTGCAGGAGTTTTGTCAACAAGAGCACCGCCACTTGCGGCATCAATGAGAGTTCGCTCCATAGCCAATAACCCCTCATAGAAGTATTGGATCAGGAGTTGGTCGGGGATTTGATGGTGTGGACAAGTTGCCACAAGCTTTTTGAACCTCTCCCAATACTCATGGAGTGATTCATTAGGGAATTGATGGATGCCGCTTATTTCCTTTCGGATAGAAGCTGTTCGAGAAGCAGGAAAGAATTTCTCTAGGAAAAGTCTCTTCATGTCAACCCATGAGTTTATGGAACCAGGTGGGAGGTAGTAGAGCCAAGACTTGGCAGAATCCGCTAGGGAAAAGGGGAAAGCTCTAAGCTTGATTTGTTCTTCAAAAACCCCTTGAGGCTTCATGGTAGAGCATACTACTTGGAACTCTTTAAGGTGAAGATGTGGATCCTCACCGGCTAGCTCGTGAAAATGAGGTAGAAGATGAATCAAACCCGATTTGAGTTCGAAGTCAGCTTCAATGTTTGGATATTGAATACCAAGAGGTTGGTAATTCATATCAGGGGTAGCGAGTTATTTTAGGGTTTGTTCCCTAGGATTGGCCATTTCAATTTCAACTGGTTGGATGAGGATTGGTTCTTGAATTATTTGAGTATCTCTTATGTTCCTCCTAAGTTGGCGAAGTGTTCGCTCAATTTCAGGGTCAAACAAATCCGAGGGATTGTTTGGAAGGATACGGGGCATTCAGAGAGATTTTGGAAGAAAGAGGAAGACGGGTTTTTCTTTGTATTTTTTCAGTTTATGATTTTTATGAGAAGACGGGTTTTTCTTTGTGTTTTTTTTCAATTTTTTTTTTAAATTTGTTTTTTTTTTGTTTTCTTGACAATAACCAGAAACTAATGACTAATTAAAGCACCATCCCCGGCAACGGCGCCATTTGAAATTGCGGCCGATTGTCGCCTATCGACCGGTCAAAGTTCCGGTGCTCTGCTAATGTGTATAGCAGCACTCGGGTCGAATCCTCGGCGATGGTACTTCGTAATAGTCGATTGTTTTTAGTTGATTGTATTTTGATTAGGGGGGTTTGTTTGCAGAGCTTAATTGAAATGTTTAATGAATGATATTTAATTTAACAAGTTTATAAAGATTGGGGTGATTTCATCATTACGTTAGTTAAGCTTGTGATATCCTTGAGCTTTGCTTTATATTGCATTTAAATTAACACCCATGACACAAGATGATGTTGATTAGAATTCTTAAGTGTTAAGGCTTTAAACCAAGACTTAAATTAACTTAAGGTTATAATCTCAATCAGATCTTATTTATGGTTGTGTATTTATGGTTCCAATAATCCATGGAAACCACATGTTAAACAAAACAAGTCATTAATCCATGACATGTTAAGTCCAACATACACAATGTTAATTAAAAGAATATTCATCGAGCAGAAGCTCTCAATCACTTAACATACCTAAATTATAACTCACCCCAATGAGAGATTTACTCAGCCATTATGATGTTTATTAATCTGGTAATATATGTTTATGGTGATGAATTATAAAGAGAAGAAAAAGAAAGGGACAAGATAAGAGTAGTGTGCCGAACACACACAGGAAATATTTTGAGAATCAAAAATGGAATTTCGATTGAATGAGGAAGCAATATAAGGTACTGTAATTTAAAATGATTCAAACTATTTTAAGACCATGAATATTATACTACAGAAGGTGGAGGAGAATAAGAGATATTGAAGAAGAAACTTTCATTAAAACAGAATTACAAAATAAAGGACTTACAAAATTACAAAAATGAAGAACACAAAAGTAAGTGAAAAGAAAGAGAGGAGGAAAGGTCCCTCAAGTGTAAACTTGAGTATGGCAGGTCCTCCCAAGCCTTTGGCAAAGCTTTGGTCGTGCCAATATGATCTCCTCTCTTCTGAAATGCCAACCCCTCTCAAGGAGAGAAGGGGAGAGTATTTATAGCCCAAGGAGTGGACTGTTTGCATTCCCAATCTGTCCCTCCACTTGAATCGCCAATTTGGCAATTTAGACAGACGAATCTTCAAATATCTCCTTCTTCAAAGTTGTATACAATAATGTTTTCCGACTACTCTCAAAATTTGGAGTCATTTGGACGTACTTATAAAAAGTTATGGCCGGTTGCATAAACAAACTTAAACTGTCCATTTCAATCCAGTATTTTTGAAGTCCATAATGTGAAAGGGTTTTTTAATATTAATATGCCTTCAAATCCGAATGGTTTCTTCAACAAAGTCGTCCTCCTACATCTCTTCTTTCACACTGAAAAATCTCAGATCGCTTGGATGATTACATCAAGAGATATGTCATGCATACTATACTGATTTTCATTCTCGGCCAGAATGGTGGGCTGGACTTCAAAGATTTATTTGGCCCCTTGTACTTGGATTTGGGCCATTAAATTTTTATCCAAGGTGACATGTCGTGTCCCCCGAATTATGGTTGAGAGTTATGGTTTTTGACCTTTTGGATTGATCCCAGTAAATCAATCTTCATGAATAGTCCAGTTTCTTCACAGATTCTTTGGTCTTGTTTGTGAGGACCATATGACCCTTAAAATGGCAGAATTGGATCATGGTGCCTTCTAATGAAATGTTTTATATTGAAAGGAGAATCCTACAAAACAAGAACCACACAATTTGGATCAGTATAGTGATAGTTATAAGTAAAACATTAAACTGACTCAATTTGACTACTTCTAAAAATGGTCAAATATTATACTTAATATTAAAACATTAATATTTCACACAAATTATGCACATTTCATATAAAATAAGTAAAGGGGGAATATAATAAGTCATGAAAATATTAATAACATCATTCACCAAATCTCTTTCTTTTTACTCCTTATTTTACCACATAAAATTTTGTATTAATAATTAAAATATAATAAAAATATTGTATATCATATAATTTTATTCTATTATTTTTATGTCATAATATTTATTCATCTCTTTCTTAATAAAATGGGAAGCAAAACCATCGTCAAGTGTATGGTGTACTACCGCCTCGCGAACTGATGTAATTTTTGTTTCCATCACTGACTCACTTGGATAGTAATAATGATGGAAATAATGAATATATATGATAACTTTTATATAATATTGATTCTGGAAAATTAATATAGCATTAACTTATTTACCCTTTAACCCATTAAGAAAATAATAATGTCACTCTTGCATATATACGACCTACCATCTCTACAAAGCAATGTGATTCATTTTCCATGTCCAAATTTCAATATTGATTAAAAAATAAATCTAATGAAAAAATAAGATATTTTTAAAATTCATATAATTTTTACATGATGTAAATATATCCTATGCACAATAATCCTAACTTCTACAAAAAAATATGCATGGAAAAAACAAAAAAGTTAATAATTGAAACAATGGTAACCATATTAATGAATATGTGATAAGATGTTATAAGATAATCATATATGATATTATAAATATCAATATAGTGATAATATAAATTAATAACATGTTTGAAACCATTATACAAGAGGTAAAATCACATTCAACTAAAGGGAAGCATAAGGTAATGGATCTCATCTCAATTTCCATTTCATTGAGACACATTTGATATTATGCACCTATTTACATTTATGTGGTATATATAATACCAATTTGATATATTTAACATGAATACCTATTTATTAATGATAATTAATTTTTCAATTAATGTTTATTCTTTCAATGTGTTATAATTTAAAAGTTACCAAAGGGGTAAGGATTTATTTTACAATCTCATTTTTTAAGATTGCACTAATTTTAATTTAAGGAATATTATAATCCATTTTTAATAAAATATATAATTTTTCATATAATATAGATTTTAAAAGATTTTTTATATTTTCTTTTAACTTTTCTTATCTTTGAAACTTAAATCAAGAAATTAAATGTTTAAAATAAAACCCTATTTTATTTCTCTTTTAAATCAGATATACTTTTCTTCCATGACCATATTTTTCAAAATTGTTTTAAAAAACTTATTTTCATTAATAAATATATTTATTAAAGAAATTTTAATTTATAATTAAATTTTTAAAGAAATTTAAAGGAATATTTATAATGTTTTCATAAATGGGTGTATTTTAATTTCATTACGAAAATTCAAAAGGAATGTTTTTTAACATATATGGTGTTAACGGACTTCCCCACCACCATAACCATTTTATGAAATATAGATTATTATATAGGTTTTCAATTATTTTAAAAAGAAAATCTTTTAATGAAATATTATTTAAATATTTCAATTCAATTTTCTTTATTTTTCCAATGAACATAATTTTATTGGAAAACCTATATTCCTGATGAACTGGTGGTCAAATCTTATCTATTAATAATTTTTATAGTCATTAATATTCTCTTAGAACATTGATATTCATAAATTATATTTATATTAAATATATATATATTCTTTTTATCATGGATATAATTATTTCCTAAATTGTATACAGATTTTACATGTTTTGTTATACTATGAAATTTATTTGATTGACTAGGGAAAATATTGATAAATTTTTATTCTTTACTCAATGTGGATATTTATGGATAATGAATATTTTCTATAAATTGAATTTATCATTCAATATATTAGAAATGCATTGGAATTATAGTGATGGGTGGGTCCTAATTATAGATATCCCCTTAATAGATCGATATGTCTCATGATAAAAATCAGTTGGCCAAATTAAATGGGTTTCTGGTGTATACCTACCAAAGGATTCAACTATCTTGGAACAAAGATTTGATGGTATGATATATCATGAGTTTTGAGATCATGAGGTGAAATATTATTCATTTCCTTCATTGATAATTAAATTATTATTATCCATGAGATTGCTACATTAATATTATCCATGGATTCATTTTGTTCCTAAGTTATTAATTAAATAGAATGTTTGTTTAGTTATTTTACTTTCCATGTTAATTATTCCTTATTTACCCATGATATATTCTATTATACGTAACTCTTACTAATAATTTGAGATAATAATCATTTTGTTTCCTTTCCCTGGGTTATGAAGAAGAAATCATTGAATGATTTTCAACGATGAATAAAATTTACTTTCTTTATGTTTCATATTTTATTACCAATGTAAAATAGGTATCATGAATGTATATATATCTCCAAGACTACTAAACTAATAAATAATTCTGTATTTTATCCCTTTTATCAATGTTAATGTAATAAAGTAACTATCAACTCTGGGTTACTGGAGTTGAGGTTATTACACTGGCTCTAGTTGATCAATGTTTGACTGAGTTGTTTGTCCCACATACTTCATATATTTATTATATTGTTCCTCCTTTACTAACTCAACCAAGAGACTAATTTTAAGACTTTTATAATTTTGGACCTCCTCTATTCCATGGTCTATAAGGTTCCCTTGAATTAGATGAGTGGCTAGAGAGTATTGAGAATAAATTCAACCTTCCCAAACTCCTAGAGTCTCTTAAGATCAAATTTTCATTATTCATGCTTAATGTTTTTTGCGGTAAGTGGTGAATGTATATAATTCATACTAAGATACAACATGACTATTCATGGTTGTCTTTCAAGTCATTGTTTATACAATAGTTTTTCTTGAGAGAGTAAAATTTGTAATGGTTATGGAATTTTATTACATTGAGAAGAGTTATCATATGATTTTGGAACATGTTAAACACTTTATTGATCTTTTATTATACTTAATTTATTTAGTTTTGGCTGATTCTCTTAAAGATTAGTGGTTTGGATGAGATATCCATCCAAACCATTAGTTGTAAGTTTTATTATTTGGACTAACCTATTATATAGAGGTAGTGAAGTAGGTAATTATAGATGATATATTCATTTATAAAATTCTTAAGGTGATTAATAATCCCTTTATACACCTATATGGTAAAGGGGATTTTAATGGTTGAAATAGGATATAGATTGAGTCTAGTTAGGTCATTGATGGTATCAAGAGTTTGTTCCATCACTTCGCATCGACTCCTTCTGAGAGTAATTATTTGGTGTGAAATAAGTGTGACAATTTGGGTCATAAGAAGACTTCTTGTCAAGAAGCTCCTAAAAACTACAATATTTGTGTTTTTTAGGTTATATGTGATGATTATATAGAGAATAAACTCATAAAAGTGGTAGATCCAAATCTAATTTTTTTTAAAGATCCTCAGGTTCATCTTGTTGGACCTAATTTTGATATAATCGTTATTTGAGTTAATTCCTATTATATTCTTTCTTTCCTAGTATGGTTTATATTAGTTTCCTTTTATTTGAGATGATAGCACTTTTTGGAATCTAATTATGGTAAAATTATTGGTGCTAATTTTTTGTAGTTATTTAGTAGAGTGATGCTAAATTATTATAAGAAAAACATATGGGATTTATTGTTGATATATTGGTTCCATCAATTTTTTCCTAATAATTTCTCATGCAAATTGATTCTTTTCTATTCTATTATACATTTGGGAGTAATGGATTTCATTTTGAGAATTATTTTATTAGAGGAATCCTTAATAAGGTGGGGAGACCACCATATGTGATTTCTTTTTTATAGTAAGGGGGTATATTGGTTTGTTTCCTTGGTTTCATGATAATTAAGTGGTGTTAGACTATCATGTAAAGGTATTTAATTCCTAAACCCAACCTTACCTAGTAAAAGTACTGAGGGTTTATTATCTTTGAATATTTTTAAGTAAATATAAAGTCTTTTAGAGTTATCTATATAATGGAGTCAAGTGTATATTATATAAATGATTTTTTAAATCAATTATAAGGTATTTGGTTCTTTGTCATAGCCTCATATATTCCTTTAAAATTTAAATCAAGTTAGTTTTATATAACATACTTTTTGTAGAATTATAGAATCTATTAGTTTTCATAGCCTTGTTTTCATGAGGAAGTTAACTCTCATCTATTTCTAGATAATCATTTTCTATTAATAATTTATGGGTTTAGAAAGTGATGTTGTAGAGATAATTAACACACCCTGATGTCACTTTTCCTTATTATTTAAATTAATTATTGATTTTAATGTAGTTGGATAAGTTCAGGTTTGAAATTTTAAAAAAATTAAAAAACATTTAAAGTTTTCATCATCATTGTATGGATAGATAGTGTTTAGTATAAAATATGTAGGTTAATAATATGCATGATATTTCTAGATCATTTTTGTTTTATGTATGGTGAATAATAATGAGTAACCATATAGAACAATATTATATAGGGTGTCCTTCCAGTGACCATTGCATGGATTGAACATGGTTATAAGTATCCATGTTATCTAACCATGTGGAGTACAAAAAAATATGAAATTTTGTATAAGAAATATTGAAAGTTATTTTTCTATTTAATAGTTATTGATCAAAAATATTATTAATATTTCATTGATTTTATTTTTAAAATAGGGATGCTTTTAGAAATTATGATCAAATGTGAGTGTGTTTTTATTATTGTTTTCACTTTCTTATATTTTAATATGTTATAATTAGATTACACACCTCTATTTTGTGTCAAGGGAAAACTTGGGTATCTTGGAATGAAATATAGGTAAGATTATTGTGTTATTTTATGATATCACTTTGGCTAGTGGACCTAATTTATGTCCATTCTATGATTAGAGTATTTCCCCCCTCAGTTAGATGAAGCTAGGTAAAACCGTGTTTTTATGTGGTTGAATCGCATCATAAACCAATTATATAGATTCTATTTTAGTGTTTTTCTAGATTTTATCTAGTGATGCTAGACATTATCATAATGAATGTGAATTTATTATATCATAATAGTTTATTTACAATTATTTTATAGTGGTTTCTTATCACAATTGTTATGTTTATTATGTTATCATTTATCTCTATATATGTTTCCATTTTTATTACAATAAATAAGTTTGTAATATTTTTATATAATTATAACTGATTTACTTATTTACTTTATAAATATAATGATTACTTTAAAATCGGAAATGATTTTTTTTCTAATAAAAGCATATTATTCTCTTTTCTAACTTATATATGTGAAAGGAAATTTCCTCCTAAAATCCTAAATACATATCACACATAATTCCTTTATTAAATTTGAATGGTTTCTTATAGTTTAGGTTTTTTCCTCACTTTATAAAATGAATATTTCTAAAGTATGGTTTTAAACTATTTTCCTTTCATCTATTTATTTAGAATATTTTTATTTTTAAAATTAATATGGTTATACTTTGTAAGGAATATATTTAAATAATGGATTCTCATTACTTATTTTCTTAAAATAGATATATTTGTTTCATATTTTTATTTTAAACATTCATGGAATGGATTTACTTTTAAAGGTTATGAATGGTTCATGGAGATGATACCCACTGGGCATTATTCTCTCACACCCTATCTACATTATAGGTTTAGTATAGTTTTCTCTTAGATATAAATAATGGTACTTAATTTTTAGTTTGGGAATGTTTGTGATGGAAATTGGTGATCATTAACTTGATGTATGGAGATTGGTTTTTGGTATGTCTATGTAGGTCTTTTTTGGGTAGTTCTTGTATTAAAGTTTAAACTTAAAGATTTTGGTATGTTTAGGGGATGATTAAACGTTTTACATATGCTTTTATTGGTTATGTTTATTCTCTAATTCATTATTTAGTTTCCCTTATTTACAGATACTTTTTATTTTACACACACGTTACTATGCCTTATGATAAGTTCATGCCAGACTTTTTGGGGAAGTTACTGGTTTATTATTCTTTATATCGGTGAAATCCTTCATTAAAATGTATACCTTTATACCCCAACACTAGCTACCAGCCTGTGGTGATTAGAAACGCACCTCGAGCATTATTTTTCGGATATATTGGGTGATTTGGTGGGTTGGCCTCAGTTAGTTTTTGACATTATGTATTAAAGTGGAGATCATTATGAAATTTTCTAACAAACTAATCTAGAACCTAGGGGTTTGATCTGAATCATCACAATACCTCATATGTGATTCCCAATCACTCGATTCTAAAATAATCATTGTGGTATAATGGGATGACATGGGATATGATTTCCTCACTTTATAATTAACCTTAATTACATTATAATTATACTATAAAACAAACATGATTCATTATGAGGATGAATATTCCAAACTTTAAAAACATATCCTCCAATATACCCATTGTACCCATACAACAATATTTAAATATATAACAAACTAAATGTATGTGAACCTAACATAATCATAAACTAAACAAGAATACAATCCCATAGATAGACATAACTACAACCCAAACCACTTATATAAAAAAATAAAACAAAAATGATATCAAATTAGAGTAAGGAAAAGATTTTTTTAATAGAAATTCCAAAAATAAAACCAAAAATAAACAAAATATATACCTGATCGAGCAATTAATCAAAAACTCTAAATGTTTCACATAGAATATCATTGTTAATACCTAAAATATATCATGAATTGGTGATTTTCACTTACTAAGACCATGAATATCAAGGTTTATATGCATCCCATGGGGACACATGTTGGGTGTCCACACATTGTACCAAGTTAGTGGTCACCACCCAAGCCCTACTTATCTAACATAAGACTAATTGTATAAAATAGTTGCATAAAGTAGGAAAGTAAATAATATAACACTATATTTTTTGTATTTAGTATGTGATAAAATAAATAAAATATTCTTGCATGGATGTTTGTTTTTTTGTTTTTGATAATCTATAATGGAACCAACTCAACCTTCTTTGAGGTATGCTCAGAATCCATTTTATCAAGAAAGTACTTGCTCAAAAATAGGGAAGAAACTATTTACTACTAAAATATATAGAACCCAAATTTATCTTTTATTTAAGTAACATTCATATAAATAAAAAGATAAATTAATCACATGTCAATTGTGGGAGTGGGTACCCTAGACCGAACTAGGGTAGTAATATTTTATTACCACATTATTTATACATAGGTATATATGCATGATTTTTTCTTAGTATAAGACTATTATTGATTTTGTGTACACTATTTACATGGTGATATTTTTGGATTATTTATCATATCGAAAGGTTATAGAAATTTCAAGCTATAATGAGAACCTGATGGTATTATGCTAGCAAAATTAAATATATTTCTTATTGTCCATATACATCATACCATTGGGAAAAATATGATGTATGACTATCAGGTTGTAATATCTCTACCCAAAAACATTTACTTGGATAGGATCATTATTCCACTAAACTTAGGAGAATCCCTTGGTCACCTAAGGCTAGAAATGAATTCCTAAGGCTTCACCAAATTATTGGGGTATGATTTTACCTTACATATAACACAACCAATAGTAGACAAACTATAGCGGAATAATATAAATATGATGCATGATAATAACCAAACCAAACTCTATTAATAATAACATAATAGTAATCATAGTTATAGTAGCCAAAAATAATACCTAATAATACTAAAAAATAGAATACCCAAAATGAAAGAGAATGTGTCTTACATGGAACACTAGCATGATCGACATGACAACTACTTCCAATATCCTAGCTCAATTACCAAAACTATTGAATTGGGATGCCTCACTAGTCAAGTAGTAGATCCACCAATAAACTATATCATGCCCAAAAAAAACTATATACGCACCAAGATTCATATCCAAGAGGGTGAGTATATAACTCAGTGAAAAATTCTCTAAATACTTTCCACACACACCAATTAAAATAATAAAAAGTTACATCAAATTTTATATAAAATAGAAAAGAAACATAATAAAAATAAACAATCCAATGTAACCCTTATAAATAACTCACGCCAAAATACACTTTCCTTTTTAACCCATTATTTTTATAAAGTAACCCACACCATTGCTTACACACGCTTTCCATGTACACATGCCCATGTAATGTACCAAACCCTCCCCTTAGAGAGGCATGTCACTAACCAAATACATATCCCATCAATGTGGGCCAAACTGAATAGACTAACTGATGAGTAAAAACTGGCCCCTCCATACCCATGTCATCACTTAACGGTACAATCTATTATGCCCCAATCTTAACACCATGTCTATGTCTGCATAAATATTTCCCTTCCCTTATGCCCAAATTTTATCACCTCATCTAAATTCAAACTACCAATACCCTTTTCATACGAATCAATAACACTCACCAACCCCATGATTATGCTATGACACCATTATTTCAAACCATATTTTCCAAAAAAAATATTTTATCAACACAATAATTTAACACACATACTCACACAAAATATATTTAAAAGTCACATTTATTACATACTAGAATAAACATTTTTTGAAAAAAATCACCAAAATATAATTTTATCAACCATATTGTGGAAATCACCCATAATTCTTGTCTAAAACTATTTTTCACGAATAAAATTTCCAACCAAGATTTAAAAAAAAACATTTATAACAAATTAAAAAAAACTATATAACTTTAAAATAAGGAGATTAAAATTTATTAACTTAATTTTATTAAGTTAAAATTCTCCTACACCTTAGAACAGAAACTTATCCCCCTCTCTTGTCTCTAGGGTTTTTAAGTGGTGTCTCGGAGAAAGGAACCTAATGTATGCATTAATTTTGACCCCCCCCCCCCACACACACACACATTCTCTTCCCCATATATCTAATTTCTAATGTTCTATATGATGTTAATTTTTGTTTTTTCACCTATATCATCTCTCATTTTTCATGGTGGATTTTTCTCACACATGATCATATATAAGCACTTCGTCGTTTTTTTTTTTCTTCATCCTCCAATGGGAATATCTCCTCTTCTTTCTCCTCTCCTATTTCAATCCTTTATTTTAGGTTCTCCCTGGTTCCCAGGATGATGTAGATCTCAACTGAGAATGTAATTTCTACTACTAATCTAGTTTAGTTCCCTACAAAAATGATTCCTTTTGGCTTATTTGGTGGTCTCCCAACCCATAGTGGCATTAACTCATCATTGAAGGTTTTGTAGAATCTCTCTCTTTATCTTGGGATTATCATTAGAGTGAAAATAGTTCCAAATTCTTTTTTCAATGTTTCTTTAGTGATGTTGGTGCTAGTAGTGAGATTTTATTTGTTTTTTGGTTTTTTATACTCAATTTTTTTCACCTAAATAATAAAATGACTTTTAGTTTTTATTTTTGGAAATCCCATACTCAGTTAAGTTCATTCAAAGGAGGTTCTGATCGTGGGAACTTGTGCTTCTGGTGGTTTTTGTTTCACCTTTGGTGGTTGTTATGAATCATTTTAAGGGTTGTTTCTTGGTGTATTTGATCGGTTTATCAAATTATTGGAACTTATATAGTGGTGTTGTTATTGTTGTTCCCAAAACCAATTTTACATCTATAACTAATTCTTATAGAGGCTAGTGGTTGGATGCATGATTCTCTTCTTTTCTATATAAATATTTTGATCTATTTTTTTGTTATTTTTACTTCTTGTTGATGGTTTTTATTGGTTTTTATTAATGATATTTGTTGGTTAATGGTTGTTTCCACATTTTGAATTTGGGAAATTGTATTTCTTTTAATGGAAGTTTAGTGTCCCATGATTTTGTTAAGGTTCTCACTAAACCTTTAAAAGTGTTTTTTATATATGATAAAATATTGAATTTTAATGGAAAAAGTGAAAATTAACCAACCTTAAACAAACTTTCCATGATAAAATCACAAAGTACCTCATATATATAGGCTTTATAAAACCCCCTATGATGGCTTATAATAAAAAAACCCATCAAAACATACCAACCCATAAGATCTTCTTATGGTATCCCAAGACTAGGGTGTCTTCCCAAAATAAAATGATAGGAGATGAGAGGATAAAAATAGGTTAGATTCTTCTCTTTGTTCTATAGGCCAAACACCCAATAATTTAAGATAGGGATCTCCTGGGTGAATAAAATCACCAAAATCACCCAAGAGACCCCTAGGTTTTTACATACCTAGAAAAAATGATAAATTAGAGTTTTGGTATAGGTTTTGGGTTAAAATATAATGTTTGGGCATTTTTAAATTAATTCATGGTTGGACTGCATGGTATAGTAAATCTTACCCAACTGTGTAGATTCCACTACCCAAAAAAATCTAGGTTTCCATAGATTGGTCACACAATTTACCCATACCATGAACCATCTATGTGCCTACCCAAGAACTATCACCAGGTCCATATGGTTTGGATGCATGGTTTACCCAAACCATATACCAATTGTGCACTACTCAAAGACCCCCACATAGTCATGCATGGTTTTCTTGGAATCCCACATGGTTTATCCTATGTATGGGAAAAATATTTGCCCATAAATCACCCTCCAAAACCTCTAAAAACTATACAAAATATTATGAAATCAACAAAAACCTCCTAAAATCTTAATAATACATAATAAAATAGTAAAATATCTTAAAATAAGTGTGTTTCAGTAACCCCCCCCCCCCAATTAAGTTTTCCATCCTAAAAAAGATAGAGGTTGGGAGTGTATTTAAAAATATTAGGTCATTTCTCCAACATAAATTTTTTCAACTCCAAAGTATGTTTATCAAACCATCTGTGCTCCTATAACACATATACCAAAGGTATGCCTCAATATTTAAATACATTTTCTTACCAATCCAAAATATGAATCAAGGTATAAACTAATGGTGCATTCAACTCAATAGTATTGATATCCTAACCAACTATGTAAAGAGGGTCGTTACCATACTTATATGGACAATATATGAAAAACATATCATAAACTATGCTGAATTGAAGGGGTAATGCAATTTAATAAGAATCCTCACTGGTATTCTCAACAATATTAAAGTAAAAAATGTACTGAGGTGTTAATTTTATTTGTTTACCTTGGTGAAAGTTACCTATCCTAGGAAATTACCATAAGAATATAATATTTCCCACCTTTAAAGATTATGAAAAAATGATTATCCAAATAAAATATATAATGACTCTAATCCATTTGAATTATTTTCCATATCATCAAAATATTCATCATTGTTATAATATAGAAATAAATCCAAGAAAAGAAATTTTCCCAAACCTCTATCTATTTGAGAATAGTATATCATTTCCATGGTCCCAAGGGTTGATGTAATATCCATAAAAACCATTAAGGAAAACCAAGTTCTCTATTATAGATAGTATAAATCTATGTATCATGAAATTTCAACTCTTCAAAAAGATATAAATTTTCAAAATCAATATAGAAATAATCTCATAAATTGGAATGAAATGAAACAACTTGGTGATTAAATTAGCTATCACCCCAATGTATTTAGGATTATAAAGCATCTCAAGAAAATTAGTGTCAAAGTGCCTAAAATTTCACTCCCATTTCACTATATATATATGTAATAGTTGAAACATCCACACTGGTTTTTGGTTTTTAGCCTTCACTAGTTAATAGGTAAGGCACATATCCCCAAGATCAGCCACTTTATATTTTATATATGACCTCAAAATTGGTTATTAATTACCTTGTATATCTTCCAAATATTTGGATAGGTAGTATACTTGAGTGATGATAGGTCTGGAGTGATTATTCTAGTGTAAAGGAGGAATTGTAATTTGATATCAAAGAGGAAAGAGAGAATTAACATCCTCTTTCTATCCATTGACAGATCCCCACAATTGAATTTTTAACTAATGTTAAGGTGATCGAGGTCTTCATGCGAATATTCATTTACTTGTTTAATTAATCCATGAATGATTTATTATAAATGAAACTTGAACCTCATACCACTCAATGTAATCAAAATTCATGATGGTTATTCAACTCGTGACTTATCATTGATCTCATACTTCATTGAACCATTATCTATATACTTTTGAGTCATAAAATCCACTACCCAATGGATCATGAAGTTTAGTTCCATTCCAAATAATTCATTAATGAGATTAGACATGATAAATCACAAAAAAAAATAAATAAAAATAATTCTCTTAGGACATAGGATAAGGTTCTTTTAGGTATCTATGAATGATATAATTTATCATTGCTAATAATACAGCTCATGCATAGCTAAAAAAAAGGGAATGACCATTTATTAATAGTGACCATATAAATTTCTAAATATCACCCTAATAATAACTACCTTCTTTTACCAGAGTTAATGGTATCTCAATCACTAGATAAAACATTTTATTTCAGTGTTCTTAGGCCTTATTCATGCACACACACTAGGAGGCTTTCTAGGAGGTCACCCATCATGATATTAATCTACAATATAAGGAATATTCTAACTCTTGGTTACATAAAAAACCACCAATGTTATATTTTCCAACTAATAAGAGTTCATTCCAATATATTTCAATAATTTTCTATCTTCTTCTATATTTATGTCATAGTCCCCCATGAAGAAATTCACAACTCCATCAGAAGATATGAAAATAATTAATTGAGAATAGCAATCCATATAAGCATTGAATGCTAGAAACCACTTCATACCCATAATTATATTGAATAAAACCACCTCCAAGATTATGAACTCTTGTAAAACTAGACTATGTCTATATTAATTAAGCATGGTTACTAATTTAAATCTCAAGATATCTCTTTACCTAAGTGTTGTATTGTTTCTCATCACATGAAGCATCATTTCTACAAGATACTTTTATTTTACCTTCCACATATCATGTCCTCCATAAAAGAATAAAATCAATCACAATAATCACAACAAAAACAATTAGCACAACTAGAATGAATTGAAAAATAATTACATTAATAAAATATTCAATAATATCTTCTCAAAGAAACAACAACTCACTATTGTAATTTTCATCATGTAATTATAAGGTTTTTTCCTAAAAATTCATAATATTACAAAATTCCCTAAAACCCATTCTTAAGGATCTGTTGTTCAGAAAAATTAAATGGTTTTCATGAAATACTTCCCTTTTCCAAAACCTTTTTAAATAGAACTCTTCAAATATTTTGTCAAATTCAGAAAATAATAAAATTGTTCATAAAACATCCCATTAATTTTTTACTAAACCTATTTAAAATTTAAATAAAATTAATAAAAAAATACATGGAATTATTTTATTTGAATACTTATTTATCAGCAATACATTTCCTCATCAATAAAATCATTTAATTATCAATATGTAACACTTATATAATATAAACACATAAATTCATATAAATGAAAGAGTTAACCGAAATTCAACATCAACTCGTGATTAATGAACTTACATAAAAAAATAATGCTCCAAATATTTTAAGCATATCAACATATTTTTGATAAGTAAGAAGAAAAATTCATGTAACACATACATTACTTCTATATTTTGGGTCTATATTCTTGAATCTTAAAAAAAATGAAAGCATTTTGTTGCCAAAAAATCATTCTCAAATAATAAACAATATAAAAAACTATAGTTAACATGTCATGGTATTCAGTATACTCTCGTGACTAGTAAAATAATAATTGTATGAGTCCCAAATCACATTAAACATTATTATTTTAACAATTTTACTTTATATGTAACTTTTTATATTAAGTATGCATCATGAATTATGTAATTATCATGGGATAAAAACATTATATTATTATTTTAACATATTCTCAATTTATCCAAGAAAATAATAATTAAAAATTATAGCATGATTTTTTTCTAATCATATTCAACATTCAATAAACTATCAAATTATGAAATTTAAGTTATCGCGTGGAATGTCATAAAAATATGAAAATATATGACTGGAACAATTCACTATATTATGTTTAAAGGTATTATAATATATATGAATGTCACTAATCATTAAAAATATATGACATAAAATATGTAATAATACATTTATGTACTAATCCTAAATTTTTTAAAATGTTATTAGAATAACAGGGATTCTAATTATCATTTAATCAATTACTATTAATAAGATTCATTACTAGTTTAATATTTAATTCAACACTAGTTTCATGTTACTTTAATAAATATAAGCATGTGTAAAACATAACCATGGATCAATACTAGAAATAGTAAACATTGAAAATAGATAAAATAATTGTTTTCTATGTATTAGAAATGTTTTCTTAGAACCTCACAATTTCATCCATAAGAAAAAACAATAATTTTAGAAAACAAGGTTATCATGTCACTAATTACCAAATAATACTTGGTAAAATATAATATGAATTATGGGATCATAGTGGGGAACCTCTTTAATAATTAAAGATACCAAAATATTACTAGATAAACCTATGATGATGAAGTGAAACCCCGCATATAAGTGTTTAACAGCACTTTGCATACTCAAACCACCCTATTAACTTGAAGTTTAGTATAAAAATATTAGTTATAACTTTTTATACCCTTCATTTTGAGTCCTAACTCATCCAATATCAATTCATGACATCCCATATAGCAGAATATTCCAAACTATTACCATTTGTAATAGGACAACCCTAATCCATTCACTTGGATAGGATCATAATTCCACTGACATTAGGTGAATCCCTCAGACACCCAAGGATGTAAATAAATTCTTAGGGATTCACCAAATCATTAGGGAATGATTTATAATTGCATACAATACAAATTGTGAAAGAAGAAATATAATGGAATAATATAAATATGATGCATGATAATAACAAGAACAAACTCGAGTAACAATAACATACTAATAATTATACTCATCGAAGTCAACAATAATACCAAATAAAAATACAAAACTAGAAGACCCAAAATCAAATAAAAGATTCGAAACATATAATTACACCATTCTCCACATGATAACTACCTCCAATATCCCTCATCAATCACTAAAACCATAGGATCAATACACCTTGATAGTGAAGTAAGATTCCATCCCCTTACCTATATCACATTGAATAATAAATATATATGCACCAAAATTCATATTCATGGGGGTGGGTATGAAAAATAGTAGGAAATCACCATAAATACTTTCCACAAATGAAACTTAAAACAAGAACAAGTTTTATAAAATTTTATATAAAATATGAAAGAATAATAATACAAATTAATAAGATAAAGTAATGCATATAAATAACTCACACTAAAAACACTTTCCATTTTAACCCATTAATTTTACAAAGTAACCCACACCACAACTCACACACATATTTAATATTCACAAACCCATGAAATTCACCAACCCCCCCCCCCCTTTGGGATCCATGTCCCCAACCCAATGCATCTCCTGTCAAAGTGGGACGAACTAAATAGACCAACTCATGAGAGGAAACCCATACCTTCATACCAAAGTTATTACTTGGTCAATAAATCCAATGTGCCCAATATTTCCACCATAACCAAGTCCAAACCAATAATTCCTTTATCATGTTCCCTTATTTCAGTACCTCGACCAATCCAAACCAATAAGGCCCTTTATATATGCATCATGAACATTTACCAACCCATGTTAATGAAATAAAACCATTATTTCAATCCATGTTTAATAAATACACATTTTATCAACACAAATATTTAACACACACACTCACACAAACTCCATATAAAATCCATGTTTGTCACATACATGAATAATAATTTTTAGTAAAAAAACATCAAAGGATCATTTTATCAAACATGTTTTCGGAATAACCCACAATTCTTTTCTAAAAAACATTTTTCACAAAAGGAATGTCCAAACAAGATTTATCAAAATCATTTAACATAATTAAACACAATTAGTTAACATTAAAATAATAGTATTCCATGTAATTTAATTAAGAAGAGTAAGTTAAAATCAACTTACCACAAACAAGCTCACCAAGATGAAACCACAAAACACCTTTATAGATCAAAGATTTAGAAACCCTCTTATGATGGTTTATAATAAAAAACCAATAAAAACAAACCCTAACCATGATATATAGGAATATAAACTAGTAAAAAGGGCTTCTCCCTAAAATAAAACAAGTAAATAAGAGAGAGAAATGAGATATGGGAGTTCTACCTTCAATACTTAGGCTAAAATCTCTAAGAATCCAATAGAGGGAGCTACGAAGTGAAGTAAATCACAATAATTACTCAAGGGACCCCTAGGGTTAAAGTGCTCTATCCCAAAGAAGATAAATGAATGTTTTAGGAGATTTTTCTAGTTAAAAATATAATTTTTAGATATTTTTAAATTCATGCATGATTTCGATGTACAGTTTATTAAATTATATGTATGTCGCTTCCCAGAAAAATCTTAAGTCACACTATTTTCCCTAACCATGCACCAACCATGAACCTACCCAAGAACCCTCACCAGGTTCACATGGATTGGATGCATATTTTAACCAAATTTTTTTCCAAATACAAACCTTCTCCACATTCCTCGATTACTCCTATACAGTTACCTAAGAATCTCATATGGTTTCCCCAAACCATGATCCAACAATGCACCCATCAATAACCCTCAAAAAATTCCAAAAACCGTTTAAAATCTAATAAAATCAAATCCAACTACTTAAAATACTAATAAAACACAAAAATATTAAAATTAATAAAATTAGGGGTGTTACATAGGTGTTGGGGTATCATATGAATTGAGACTTATTCTCCAAAATTTCACACTTATTGATCTCTAAATTAGAGATCTTAAAGACTGGGCCAAAAATAGATTCATCACATGTTATAGGTTTCATTATATCTTCCAATATATGAGATTGTGTATTGATCTCTTGAATTGAGACTATTACTGATGTATATCATTCATTAATGTACTTTGATACATAACAAAAACCGTGATAGTTTATATTTTTGGTGAGGTGTCTTGTCTTGGGTGCATCATTAGTGATATGAAATTGATTAGATGATCAAGATATGATTTCTCTTCTTTTTAATATAATAAGAATATATATTTAGTGATTTTATCAAGATAGTAGTTCCTTGAATAAATTCATTCACATGGTAAGAAGAGGCAATTATATCCAATATAATCAAAAAAATATGAATAAAGCCTAAAAGGATGATCACACAAATTATGCACTGTAATTTATAATATATCATGAGACAAAGAGATTATATTATATCATAAGTGATTTTAGGAGCTCATTTTATCTATATATTTCCATTTCCTCTTTAATTTCTATGATTTATTGTTAAAAACTAGTCCTTTTATAGGATTATGACCAACTACTATTGAGGTATGTTCTTAGAGGGTCACACACAAAGTATATCCATAAGTTCCACAAATCTGATTGGATTAGGGTTTAGAATGAAGTGGGACCCACATTCATTGGCTGGAAATTAGTCCCAAGTAAATGAATTAATAATTTCTTTTGAATTTAGAATAATTATAATTTAATTTATTTCCCAAATTATTCACATGTAATTTAAGCATTAAATATGAATATAAGAAAATTGGTTTTTTTAACGAATATTATATATCCAAGGTTCATTAAACATATTCATATGTAATAATCCATGTTAATGGTTCTTATTATATCATGTGATATATATTAGTTTCATAATATGTAGATAAAATATTCAGGATGTTTATGAGTTGTATAAGTTGTTAGTGGATAAACGGACTGGTTATATTGTTTAAGTTTATTATGGGGATAAAGTGAAATTAAAAGAAACTTAAATCTAAGTATAAAACCTTAATTTTATCCTAAAATAATGTTTCTATCCTATTTTTTCAATTTGGAGTCAACCCCTCCTCTCTCTTAATTTTTAGAGAGGGAAAATCAAAGGAAGTGTATGAATGATCAATTCATTCTTCATGAATCGTGTTATAGATGTTTAGAAGATTATAAAGAAATTATAAATAACTTGATTCTATCATACTAGTATATTAAGACTGTAAAATAATAAACTCAGATCTATGGTTAATATGAATATGATCTAGAGGAATCCTTGTTTTGATCCTTCAATCAAAAAAATACCATATACAAATGGAATATATTGATGCCTTCAAATTAAATGAGGCACCATTTCGATTTTATCTATCATAAATAATTTATTTACAAATGATCTGTAGATGAACCCAAACACCGGTATGTCTAATAAAGTGTTTCAACATAATATTTGACCAAAAATTTTTAAATACTGATTAATATTATTTCTACCATGCTCAGGCTTCAACAATTTATATCAAAGTGGTCATTAAATTTTTTTAGTTGAGGTTTTAATTAAATATGATATAATTAAATTATATGAAATTGATATGGTCCTAAATACAGAAATAATTCATTTACCATAGTTTTTATGGTTAATAATTATATATTCTATGATTTATAGTTTTTAGGTAACAAAAATAATAGAAAAAAATGGAAAGGTTGGAAGGTGTTTCATTAGTTTCCTTGTGTTCATGAAGGGTGTAAACCACATTTTAGATTATTTGATTAATTATTTAAAAAACTAGATTATATATATGGGTATTATGGTATCCACTCATGTCAAACCTACCACTTACCTTGTTAACTAGGGGCAGCCGCTAACACGAACCTATGACTTGTAGTGCGTGAAAAATATTTAAAATTTTAATCAATGTCATCAATGATACTGGTGACTACAGGGACATGTGGCATGTTCCTTTATAGGGGCACATTAATAAAAAAATTAATTGAAACTAGAACTCCCCCCACCCCTATATACGGTAATACTCACCTTGTCGACACAATGGGTTAACTTGACCCATTCCATGTTTGATCCTAATTCCCCGTCAAACCCCTTTTATAACCTAAAAAGTATTAAAAATTGTACGAAAATTATAAAATTAATAAAAAAATCTAGAAATGCCTTATAAAGTATTGTTAATAATATAGAAATATTTTAACACTACTTTAATTCATTAAAAACATCAATTATAATTCTAACGTTTTTAATTATTTTAATTTAATATTTATACATTTTGAAATGACCCAACCATAACATACAGATAAAATATATCATTTTACATAATTATTTATTAAATTACATGATAAAACACACTCCAAAACATATAGGATTACTTTATTTGGATACTAAATACATAACCAACTTATTTTACAACTATTATTCAACATCTCTAAAAAATATTCTTCACACATGATACCCTTATAGACATATCGTACATAACACTCCTATTCATAACCTAGGAAAATGAAAACATAATTATGGGTGAACTCATACGCCCAGTAAGTGATGAACATAAGTGTAACACCCCCAAGATTTCATAGTATGTTATCTCTTAAAAGCAATTCAATAACTTGTGCTACACGCAACACTGAGTTCGAGCACACCACAACTTACCACACTAACCATTCAAAAGGCAGTTATGAATATTTTTAACTAAATTTTGAATTTTATATACAAAATATAATTTTATAATCCATATTATGTGTTTCTTAGACATAATATAAGAACAAATTAATTTTTTTGAGATAAAAGAAGTATTTTTTCAAAAAATGAAATTTTACCGCCTTTTAATGGAGAACCCTTTTTAAAACAAACATTTGACACTTATATATTAAATTTAATGAAATCAAATTATTCTTTAGAAGTGGGACATAAAAATTTTAGTTTGGATAAACGTTTGGTACTTTTCTGGCAACTTTCATATTTTGATGAATAGTGAAAAATACTAATTTTTAATTGAAGACAACTTTTTAAATCAAAAATAACTTATAGTGTTAAATTATGCATTTGAATGGTTTGAAAGTATAATTAGATTATACTTTTATAATTTAATACAATTTAGGTAATTATAAGTAATTTCACATTTAAATTTGACATAAACACATGTCAATCTTTTGATATTTTATTCTTTTTAAAAACCCTCTTTTTGGTTTTGACAATGGGAATTAATTTTAAATTAATTAATTCAACTTCTATGTTTTTGAATTTGGTAAAATAGAATTCATTTTTTAATTCATAATATCAAAATTATCATAGGGTGAATTTTGGGTATTTTTCTAACACCATAATAGTTTATGAGAAGTATATTTTTTATGTCTTATGTTATATGCAACACCAAAGGAATCTTTCACTACACACAACACTGGCTTGGCTTATGTTATACGTAATCACGACCTTCCTTGATAGCATGTGTATTACGCAATACTGAGTTTCACGAAACATCTATATATTGTTATAATATTATTATGGACTAGCCGTTATGAATAGTATTAACTAAATTTTGAATTTTATAACATTATTATTCATCTTACACATTTTATAGAACATGGTATAAGAACAAAATAAATTTTTCAGGTAAAATAAGTATTTTCTTTTAAATGCCGTTTTGCCTCCTTTTGATGGAGCACCCTCATTAAATCTTGTTTTTGACATGTTTATAAGTTCATTTTGACAAAATAAAATTATTTTTTGGAATCAGGATATAAAAATTTACTTTGGATAAATTTTTCATATTATTCTGATAACTTTCATATTTTAATGGATAGTAAAAACGCGCTATATTTTAATTAAAAACAACTTTTTTCATTGCAATAATTTATATGGTTAAATTATAATATTCAATGGTTTTAAAGTAAAAATAGAATATATTTTTACCATTTAATATAATTTACGTCAATACCATTAATTTTATATGGAATTCATAGGTAAAAACATTTCAATCTTTGGCAATGTTTTAACTTTTAAAACTCGTTAGCTTAACAACGGGATTAATTTTAAATTAATTACTGCAACTTATGTGTTTTGAATTTTGAAAAATGGATTCCATATTTGGATTCGGTGGTTCCAAATTATACTAATAGGTTACTTTTATTTTTTTTATATTATGAATAGTAACTATGGTAATTTTTATTTACTACAGTTAAAGGTAAATCAGGTAATTAAGGGTAAAAATAAGACTGTAAAATTACCCTAACACTTGAAAATATTCTATTGGATGAATAAAAGTCAACTCATATCACCTAATGGTCGGAATAGATTCATTTCATGGACCTTTTACCATGAAAATGATGTAATTATTATTAAAACTAAAGAAATTGACAATATGTCACTCTCTTAAATCTTATAAGTGTAATAATTTTAATTTAGTTATAAACTTCATAAAACTTCGAACATGAATATTCTACAGAAATATAATAAATGTATCTAAATCATGTGAATTTATTTAGAATTTTTAGGGATTAAATAATTATCATTAATTATGACACAATAGTGATGCTGAAATTATTTTATTGATTCAAATATCAAATAAATGGTTTTAAAAATTTTAAAATAAATATTATATGAACTATTTAATATACTACACTAATTTTATAGATAAATATGATATGTTATGAATCTATTAAATCTTTTATTTCGAACATATCTCCTGTTTGGATTTTATTTAAATTCAAATAAATGAATAGTGTCAAAATTGACACTATTGTTATTTTATAAAAATAACATAATATACAATTGTTTAAAAATCACAAAAATATTTGAAAATTATAAATTAAAATTTATATGGTCTACAATATCATAAATTATCCAATTATGGAAAATTAAAAAACATAAGTAATTATTTATAACAATTTAAAATTTAGAATCTTATTACCAAAAATAAAATTAAATAGATTAAATAAGGATAAATCAAGTTGATAAGGTTTAAAATAAATTCTAAACATGTACAAATTTTATTTTCTGATTATATTACAAACCTATATAATCTAATCTTAGAATATGAGTCATTTTTTGAGGTTTTTAAGTGGGGTACAATATATTATAAATTAATATTTTTAAGGTTTCCAAAGGTGCCCCTCTCCTCCTCACACAATTTTGAGCCTTAAATCTCGGCCAACCCCTACCTATTTCCATTCTCAACTTCCCTAGAAACATACTAGAGGTCTGTGTCTTCTTCAAAGCCCAATTTTAGTGCCCTAAGAGGAGGTTTCAAAGAGGTGTGTCGAAGAAGAGGTAATATCTGTTACCGATTATTTCAAATTTATTTCTTCTTATACTTCCTATTCTTTAGTTGTTTCATTATGAAGTAATAACATAAGTATAACTCATATACTGATATGTTTTTATAAATATTAAACAACCCTATTTCACCTTCTATTCATCCTACGAAAAATGAAATCACCGCACGTGCGTACTTACAGAATACCGTCTCCATGCTGTGGTGTAATCTGTTTTCCACCACCACCTTACTTGGATGGGTATAATGGTGTAAAGAATAACTATATATGATTATTTTAAAGTGATATTGTTTCTTAAATATTATACATACACTTCAATACAATTCCACGATCATGGGAATGATATCATCGCTCGTACGTACGTACGGCCTACCGTCTCCATGATGTGATGCGACTCGTTCTACAAGATCTTCATTGAATAATGATTATATAAATGAATTGAACGAATAAATATGATATATATTACACTAATAAAATTTTGTAAATTAGGTATCTATAACCTAAAAAGAAGAATAAGGATTTATTCGACAAAACATGCATAAGAACATAAAGCAATGAACACCTGAATAACAAGTAGCAATGAAATATTACTAATAAGAAGATAAGAATATGACCATATATGATATCATAACAATGAATATGATTCTGTAATAATTCAATGATATTATTTAAATCATTATACAGGAGTTTTGGATACGTACGAAGCAAATCGGACCTAAGGTAAGGGAAAATATCGCAATCTCATTTTTATCCGAGATTGTTTATACTTCAGAATTTACTAGGGAATATTTATCATCCACATCCATGTTTCCTCAATATGTAATATTATTTCTATCCTCATAAAATTTTTAAATAAAATTTTACCCATTGGTGAGTTTTTAGTAAAATATATGAAAGGAATCTTTTTTCGTTTTTAGTACGAGGTGCTTTTTGACTTTTCCGGCCAAAGTACGAGAAGAATGTTTTTTTAACTTATACGGCATGAATGGATTTTTATGATTTCATAGAAAATTATTTAAATGAAGCTTCCTTTAAAAGTTTTCAAGGTTATTTTTAATCAAATTCTTTTAGTTTAAAATTTAATGACATGTTAAGAATGGAAAAATGTTTTTGAAGTAGACAGGATTTTTTCCTCAAGAATGTAGTTCAAGTGTTTTATCAAAATTATTTTCCATCTAAGATAATATAGGGTTCTATTTTTATCCCTTTTTTTACATTTATTTGATTATGTTGTGATGTAATTAATTTTATGATGACCTTTTATCTTATATGGATTATGTTAGGATGGAATGATGTTTAAGAATCCCATTTTTATTACTTGGGTTATGCTATGATTTATGTTTTTGTGGCACACATAAGAATGGTTTCATTATGAGATGTGTGGGACCTATATCTCCCTCCAATGCATTGGGTAAAGATTTATATCTCATGAGATAGACATGGCTGGAATGACAAGTTAATCTGGTTCAGTGATACAGGACTGGAATGAGGAGTGAACTCGGTTCAGTATTGGACTTTATCCGCTATGATGGTCTTGAAAATGAGCCTTGACTAATATGAAATGATTTTATATGATTATTTGTGTATGCCACAAAGTTTCATGTTTTAAGTTATGATTATTGGGATTACATTTCACTACTATGATTTATCCCATGTTATGATATTATGATCTCTTTTGCAGGTTAAGATTTTCAAAATGTTATGTTTTTATGAATATGATATGATTGATATTTATTTTGTTTACCCCTAATGAGCATTTATGCTCACCCTTTTGTATGTTTTCTTTTCCCCAGGTCAGGAAGAAGGGTATTAATTAGGATATGCCAAAAGGGACTCTAGATATGATGAAATAAACGGGAGACAATATAGATGATTTATGAACCAGTTGTTTATGTTTCCCAGTTTCTAAAGGCAATATACCTATACGATCCTATCATGGTTTTGTTATATGTTGTAATAAGTATTCTTCAATTCTGAATTAATAACCATGTATTTAAAGTATGGGTCGTTATAGTTGGTATCAGAGGAAAGGTATAGTCAACCTTTGGAAACTAGGATGTGAAATCCTTAGTAAGAACTCTAAGGATATGTCTAAACATAGAAAACAATATTAGTGTTTTAGAAATGGTCATGAACAACCTATGATAAGACCTGAAGTGTGAAATTTTATTCTTTATTATTTGGTTTTCCTATTATGATTAGTGTTTCTCACACTATGCTTCTTGGTTTTAGTCAATGGCTGGAACCCGAAGGAACCGTGTTAATGCTGAATGTGACGGGCAATGAAATGATTGTCCCCCTGAGCAACCAAAAATTATGGGAGCTGGAATTAAAAATTGTGTATCCATGCTCACACAAATTTCTCAAGATATGAATCATGATGGACTTACAAATGAGCAAAGGATAAACATTCTGTTGAATCCTTTATGAGGCAGCGTCCACCTTCATTCAGTGGGTATTCTAATCCATTAGTGGCTGAACAATGGATCAATACCACTGAAAATATATTTTCAGTTCTACAATGTTCTGAACATGATAAAGTCATCTTAGAAGTATATCGTTTGGAAGGTGAAGCTAATCAATGGTGAAATATTATTAAGAATACGAGGAAAAGGGATGAAATTGAGTCCATGGAATGGGACGAGTTCAACAACTTATTTTTCAATAATTACTTCCCATGTATTCTTCGAACAAATATGGAGAAGGAGTTTCTTGAACTGAAGAAAAAGGATGATGAATCTGTTGGTACCTACGAAGAAAATTTTACAAGACTTTCAAGGTACACTTTTGGAATTATTATCCAACCTGAGAGTAAAATAGATCTATTATTTAGTGGCTTAAGACCAAGTCTTTAAAGGTAATTATCCATAATGGACTTCAATAGCTATGAGGAAATTGTTCGATGTGCTCTCAAGGTTGAGATGGATATTGGAGTAACCCATAAATCATATGGGTTTGATAAGAAGAGGAAAATGGAACTCAAAGGAAAATCTAAAGACCATATTGAAAATAAGATGATTTTCCCCTTATGCTCAAAGTGTGAAAAGAAACATGGAGGTAATTGTCTTAAAGGGAAAAGTAAATGTTTTAAGTGTGGAAAATAAGGTCATCGGGGAATGTTGAAATAATGGGAAGAAGATATATAATGATGTGAACAAAGAAAGGGATACACAGAATGCACATCCTACACTTCAATGTTTCAAGTGCAAGGAAATGGGGAATTATTCCAATAAATGCCCTAATCCAAGGGTTGTTGATGATGATCGACGTCAGCAAACTCTTAAGGCCAAAGACAAAGGGAAGTTACATGCAATTTCTATTGGAAATGTGGAGTATGATAACGAAGTGGTGAAAGGTACACTTACCATCCACTCTAAAGTAGAAAATGTTTTATTTGATTCTGGATCCACCCACTCTTTTATTTTTGAAGAATTTTCTAAGGGTATCACCATATTACCTCAGCAGTTAGATATTGAGTTATCTGTGACAACCCCTAATGGCACAACAGTCACATCAAAAGTTTACAATTCTTCTCCGATTGAAGTTTGTGGGAAAGTGCTTCCTGTAAATCTTGTGATCCTTCCTATAGTATAATTTTATGTGATTCTTGGCTTGGATTGGCTTTATTTATACGGAGCTCATATCAATTTCCAGAGAAGTTAAATCAAATTTAATATTCCCGATCAATCTACTATCATCTATCGATGCATGGATGAATATAACCTTCCAGTAGAAATTTCTTCTATCTTATGGGTCTTGATTACAATAAATGAAGGTTATTTATCTCAAATGGTTGGAGAGAAACTCATTATTAAGAATATGCCCATTGTATAGGAGTTTGATGATGTCTTTCTGGAGGAATTTCCTGGTCTTCCACCAAATCGTGATGTTGATTTTTCAATAGAACTCATATCGGGTGCTATGCCAATTTCAAAGACACCATATAGAATGGCCCCAATTGAGTTGCAGGAATTTAAGAAGTAAATCCAAGACAATCTTGATAAAGGATTCATATTCCCTAGTGTGTCACCTTGGGGAGCACCTATTCTCTTTGTTAAAAATAAAGATGGCTCAATGAGACTTTGCATTGATTATCAATAACTTAACAAGATCACTATCAAGAAAAAATATCATCTCCCACACATTGATGACTTATTTGACCAACTACGTGGAGCTCAATAATTTTCCAAGATTGATCTTCGTTCAGGGTATCATCAATTAAGGGTCAAAAAGGAGGATATACCAAAGACGGATTTCCGTACAAGGTATGGACACTATGAATTTATAGTGATGCCATTTGGTCTTACTAATTACCCTACTATCTTCATGAATCTAATGAATAGATTCTTTAGAAACTATCTTGATTAGTTTGTGGTAGTCTTTATAGATGATATTATTGTCTATTCAAAGAGCAAGGAATAACATGAAGATCACTTGAGAATTGTATTAAAGACCCTAATAAAGGAGAATCTTTATGCCAAATTTACCAAGTTTGAATTTTGGCTTCAAAAAGTTTCATTTTTGGGTCACATAATCTCAAAAAGGGGATATCTGTGGATCCATCAAAAATAGAGGTTATCAAAAGAAGGTCGAGACCAACAACAGTAACTGATATCTGAAGTTTTATTGGTTTGGATTGATATTATCGACATTTTTTGAAAGATGTTTCACGATTATCTAATCCACTCACCAGGTTGACTCTAAAAGGAGTTAAGTTCGTTTGGATGGAGGAGTGTGAAGAGAATTTCAAAGAGTTAAAAAAAGGTTATTTGGTGCACCTGTGCTCACACTGCCATGTAGTGGAGAAAGTTTTGTGATCTATATTGATGCATTCAAGAAGGGATTGGGGCATGTTCTCAGGAAAAATGATATGGTGATATCTTATGTCTCACGATAGTTGAAAATCCATGAGAAAAATTACCCAACTCATGATTTGGAGTTAGCCGCAGTAATCTTTGCATTAAAAATATGGAGGAATTACCTTTATGGTGAAAGGTTTGATATTTATTCTGATCATAATAGTTTAAAGTATATTTTCACACAAAAGGAGTTGAATATGCACCAACGAAGATGGTTGGAGCTGATTGAGGATTACGACTGCTCAATTCATTACCACCTTGGGAAAGCAAACAAGGTGGAAGATGCATTAAGTCGACAAGACCATGCTAGCTTATCCATGATGAGGATCACAAAAGATCCAATATTTATGGATTTACAAAGGATGGATCTTGGAATTATAATGGAAGGGGAAAATCTTATATTTATCAAATGAATGTTCAACCATCTGTACATGTGAAGATTAAATAGGCACAAAAATAAGATGTAGAGTTACAAAAGAAGGTGAGAAATGTTCCTGAATTCAACCTTGATTGTGATGGGATAATAAGGTTTCAGAATCGGGTTTGTGTTCCTCCCATCCCAGAATTAAAGAAGGAGCTGCTGGATGAGTCTCATAGTTCTTCATTCTCTATTCATCCTGGAAGCATGAAGATGTATAGGGACCTAAAAGAGTACTTCTGGTGGGATGGCATGAAAAGAGATGTCACTGAATATGTCTCTCGATGCTTGGTTTTTCAGCAAGTTAAAGCTGAGAGACAGACGTATAATGGGATGTTACAACCATTACCCATACCCAAATGGAAATGGGAAAACATCACTATGGACTTTGTCACCGGACTTCCTAAAACATCCAAAGGAAATAATGCTATTTGGGTCATAGTTGATCATCTTACAAAGTCGGCACACTTCATTGCTATTAGAGAATATTTCTCTCTAGATAAGCTTGCCAGGATATATGTAAAGGAAGTGGTAAGATTTCATGGAGTACCACTTTCCATTATATCTGATCGGGATCCGAGGTTTACCTCGAAGTTCTGGTGAAGTCTTCGTCGTACTTTAGATACAGAGTTGAGTTTCATCACTTCTTATCATCCTCAGACAGACGGTCAGTCTGAGAGAACAATTCAAATTCTAGAAGATATGTTAAGAGCATGCTCTATGGATTTCAAAGGTGGTTGGGATAAACACCTACCTTTGGTGGAATTTTCTAATAATAATAGCTTTCACTCCATTATTCAGATGGCTCCTTATGAAGATCTCTATGGAAATAAATACAGGACTCCAACTTTCTAGGAAGAAGTTAGGGAAAGAAAGATATTAGGACCTAATATTGTTGATGAGATGGAAAAAAAGGTCAGATCTATTCAACAACACATAAGAGCAGCTCTGAGTAGACAAAAAAGTTATTCCGACAACCGAAGAAAATACCTAGAGTTTGAAGTGGGTGATAGGGTGTTCTTATGAATATCTCCTTGGAAGAGAGTAATGATATTTGGAAAGAAGGGAAAGCTGAGTCCAAGGTATATCGGTCCTTTAGAAATACTGGATTGTGTTGGGAAGGTATCTTACCGATTGTTGCTTCCACTGAATCTCTCTCGAGTTCACGATGTGTTCCATGTATCTCTCCTGAGAAAGTACATACCCGATCCTTCACATGTACTAAGCTCAGAAGTTGTACCGCTGGAGCAAGATATTTCTTATGAAGAATAGACGATAGAGATTCTGGATCATAGCAAAAACGTTCTATGGAACAAGACCACTCACTTGGTGAAAGTTTTATGGAGGAACCACCAATTAGAAGAAGCTACATGGGAGCTTGAGGATATGATGAGGGAGAGGTATCCTCATCTGTTTGTTACGAAGTGACGAATTTCGAGGGAGAAATTCATTTTAAGGGGGGTAGAATGTAACACCCTGATAGTTTATGAGAATTTTATTTTTTTATGTCTTATGTTATATGCAACACCAAAGTAATATTTCACTACAGACAACACTGGCTTGACTTGCATTACACGTAATAGCGGCCTTCCTCGATAGCGTGTGTAGTACGCAATACCGAGTTTGAAAAAACATCAATATATTGTTATAATATTTTTATAGACTAGACGTTATAAATAGTATTAACTACATTTTAAATTTTATAACATTATTATTCATCTTACACATTTTCTAGAACATGGTATGAAAACAAAATAAATTTTTCGGGTAAAATAAGTATTTTTCAAAAAATGCAGTTTTTCCACCTTTTGATGGCGCACCCACATTAAATCTTGTTTTTGACATGTTTATAAGTTCAATATGACAAAATAAAATTCTTTTTTTGAATCAGGATATAAAAATATACTTTGGATAAATTTTTCATATTATTCTGATGACTTTCATATTTTAATGAATAGTAAAAACACACTATATTTTAATTAAAAACTAATTTTTTCATCGCAATAATTTATATGGTTAAATTATAATATTGAATGGTTTTAAAGTAAAAACAGAATATATTTTTACCATTTAATATAATTTATTTCATTACCATTAATTTTACATTGAATTCATAGGTAAAAACATTTCAATCTTTGGCAATGTTTTAACTTTTAAAACCTGTTTGCTTAACAACAGGATTAATTTTAAATTAATTAATGAAACTTATGTGTTTTGAATTTTTAAAAATGGATTCCATATTTGGATTCAGTGGGTCCAAATTATTTTAATAGTTTACTTTTATTATTTTATATTATGAATAGTAACTACGGTAATTTTTATTTACTACAGTTAAAGGTAAATCAGGTAATTAAGGGTAAAAATAACATTGTAAAATTACCCTAACACTTGCCAAAATTATATTGGATGCATAAAAGTAGACCAATATCACCTAATGGTCGGACTAGATTCATTTCATGGACCTTTGACCTTGAAAATGATGTAATTATTATTAAAACTAAAGAAAGTGACAATATGTCACTCTCTTAAATCTTATAAGTGTAATAATTTTAATTTAGTTATAAACTTAATAAAACTTAGAACACAAATAGTCTCCAGAAATCTAATAAAATTATCTAAATCATTTGAATTTATTTAGAATTTTTTGATATTAAATAATTATCATTAATTATGACATAATAGTGATGTTGAAATTGTTTTATTGATTGAAATATCAAATAAATGGTTTTAAACATTTTAAAATAAAAATTACATGAACTATTTAATATATTCCAAGAATTTTATAGATAAATATGACATGTTATGAATCTATTAAATCTTTTATTTCGAACATATCTCCTGTGTGGATTTCATTTAAATTCAAATAAATGAATAGTGTCAAATTTGACACTATTGTTATTTTATAAAAATAACATAATATAAAATTGTTTAAAAATCAAAAAAAAATTAAAAATTATAAATTTATGGTCTAAAATATCATAAATTATCCAATTATGGAAAATTTACAACACATAAGTAATTATTTATAACAATTTAAAATTTAGAATTTTATTACCACAAATAAAATTAAATAGATTAAATAAGGATAAATCAAGTTGATAAGGTTTAAAATAAATTTCCAACATGTATAAATTTTATTGGTTGATGATATTTAAACCCTATATCATCTAATATTCTAATATAAGTCATTTTTGGATGTTTTTAAGTGGGGTTTGATTTATTATAAATTAATATTTTTAAGGTTTCCAAAGGTGCCCCTCTCCTCCCTTATAAAAGGGAACCTCCTCCCTCTCCTCATCACACAATTTTGAGCCTTAAATCTCGTCCAACCCCTGCCCATTTCCATTCTCAACTACCCTATAAACATAATAGAGGTCCTGTTCATCTTCAAAGACCAATTTTAGTGCCCTAAGAGGAGGTTTCAAAGAGGTGTGTCGAAGAAGAGGTAATATCTGTTACCGATTCTTTCAAATTTATTTCTTCTTCTAATTACTATTCTTTAGTTGTTTCATTATGAAGTAAAAACATAGATATCACTCATATACTGATATTTTATTATAAATATGAAACAACCCTATTTCACCTTCTATCCATCCTACAGAAAACGAAATCACCGCGCGTGCATACGTACGAAATATTGTCTCCACACCGTGGTGTAATCTTTTTTCCACAAACACCTTACTTGGATGTGTATAATGGTGTATAGAATAACTATATATGATTATTTTAAATTGATATTGATTCTTAAATAGTATACATACACTTCAATACAATTCCATAATCATGGGAACGATATCATTGCTCGTACGTACGTACGGCCTACCGTCTCCACGATGTGATGTGACTCGTTCTACATGATATTTATTGAATAATGATTATATAAATGAATTGAATGAATAAATATGATATATATTACACTAATAACATTCTGTAAATGAGGTATCTATAACCTAAAAAGAATAATAAGAATTTATTCCACAAAACAAGCATAAGAACATAAAGCAATGAACACCCGAATAACAAGTAGCAATGAAATATTACTAATAAGAAGATAAGAATATGACCATATATGATATCATAACAATTAATATGATTCTATAATAAGTCAATGACATTATTAAAATAATTATACAGGAGGTTCGGATACGTACGAAGAAAATCGGACCTAAGGTAAGGGAAAATCTCGCAATCTCATTTTTATCCAAGATTGTTTATACTTCAGAATTTACTGGGGAATATTTACCATCAACATACATTTTTCCTCAATATGTAATATTATTTCTATCCTCATACAATTTTTTAAATCCAATTTTATCCATTGGTGAGTTTTTAGTAAAAGATATGAAAGGAATCTTTTGTCTTTTTTAGTACGAGGTACTTTTTGACTTTTCTGGCCAAAGTATGAGAAGAATGTTTTTTTCACTTATATGGCATGAATGGATTTTTATGATTTCATAGAACATTAATTCCATGAAGCTTCCTTTACAATTTTCAAGATTATTTTTAATCAACTTCTTTTAGTTTAAAATTGTATGACATGTTAAGAAAGGAAAAATGTGTTTGAAGTAGAAAGGATATTTTCCTCAAGAATGGAGTTCAAGTGTTTTATCAAAATTATTTTCCATCTAAGATAATATAGGGTTATGTTTCTATCCATATTTTTACATTTATTTGATTATGTTATGATGGAATTAATTTTATAATGTCCTTTTATATTATATGGATTATTTTATGATGGCATAATGTTTAAGAATCCCATTTTTATTACATGGGTTTTGCTATGATTTATGATTTTGTGGCACACATAAGAATGGTTTCATTATGAGATGGGTGGGACCAATATCACCCTATAATTCATTGGGTAAATATTTATATCTCATGAGATAGACATGGCTAGAACGGAAAGTTAATCTGGTTCAGTGATACAGGACTGGAATGAGGAGTGAACTCAGTTCAGTATTGGACTTTGTCCGCTATGATGGTCTCGAAAATGAGCCTTGACTAATATGAGATTATTTTATATTATTATGTTTGTATGCCACAAAGTTTCATGTTTTAAGTTATGATTATTGGGATTACATTTCACTACTATGATTTATCCCATGTTATGATATTATGATCTCTTTTGTAGGTTAATATTTTCAAAATGTTATGTTCTTATGAATATGATATGATTGATATTTCTTTTTTTTACCCTTACTAAGAATTTGAGCTCACCCTTTTTTATGTTTTATTTTCCCTAGGTCAGGAAGAAGGTTATTAAGTAGGATATACCAAAAGGGACTCTAGATATATTGAAATAAATGGGAGACAATGTAGATGATTTATGAACCAGTTGTTTATGTTTCCCAGTTTCTAAAGACACTATACCTATACAGTCCTGTCATGGTTTTTTTATATGTTCTAATAAGTATGATTCAATTTTTAAGTAATAACCATGTATGTAAAGTATGGGTCATTATAATTTTTCTCAAAACATTCAATTTTTTATGAATAGTTAAAAACAGTGTGTTATTGTTTAAAACCAACTTTTTATTTAAATTATTATTATTTTTATTTAAATTTATTTTAAGAAAAAATAGATATATAATACCGATATAAGTTAAATTTAATTCATTGGAGTCATTTTATAATAAAATTATTTGTATAAAATTTTATTGAACTTTTTAACGTCTTTTACCCACCTTCTTGGCATAATTGCAAATTTGCATAAAAAATAATTTTATCACTTCTGTGAATTGAATTTTAAAAATATGAGAGACACATTTTACATTATTAAGTAAAATTTGGTTCAATAAGATGAAAATAATTTTTTGGTGAATAGTACCTTTTGACTTTTATTTACCACAGTTAAAAGTAAATAGGGTAATTAAAGATAAAAATGATATTATAATTACCCTAAAACATGTCCTAATTCTATTGGATAAGTTTATTTCGACCAAAAACAGACATAGGAATAAAATATGATACTTTTTGTCCACTTGGATTACATTAAGACATTTATTATTCTTTTATTTAAAGAATAGTTAAAAGTGTTAAATTCAATATTTAATAACTAAAACATCTTTAATATACAGTTATACATAAGATAAATTCAACTATAAATATTAATTAAAAAGAAAAAATATTTCCTACATCATGGTATTTAATTTATAATTTTTAGACATTAAATAATTAAATTTATTTATGAAACAATGATGATGCAGTAATTACCTTATTAATGAAAGATTAAAATAATTGATATAATAAATATAAAAATAAATTTAAATTGAGGTTTTTGATGACATCCACGAATTTTATAGATGAATATGACATGTTAGGGTTGATTCAATGTATTTTTTTCTAAGTAATCAGGTTCTGATGACCTTCACAAAAACCAAATGCTAAATAGTGTCAAAATTGACATAAATGAGTTTGTAAAAAAATACTATTTTATTAAATTATATAATAGTCCTAAAAATCTAAGGTCTGGACCAAGGACTTATATAATAATAGATATGTCATTAATGAACCCCTTGGGGTCCTCTTGTAATTTTATAGTAAGTTTATTAACCATATAATATAAAAATACAAGGAGACATGGGAAAATGTTAAACTAATTAACTAAAAGTTAAATCTAAAAGATAAGGTTAATATGGTAACCTAAACTTGTATAAAACCTATTGGTTGATATTATTTCAATTCATAACCACCTAATTCTAGAAATAAATTCATTTGGATCCATTATAATCATAATATTATTGTATAATAAAATAATATTTCAATGTTTTCCTAAGGAGCCCCTCACCCCTCTTATAAAAGGTAACTTCCCCTTATCTCAAATTCACACCTCCAAAGCCATTTTGATCGGCCAAAACCTGCCTAAATATCCTCCCAACTTCCCTCACTTTAACCTAGAGGCCTTCCCTTGAGAATAAATCCAACCTAAGGAGCCCTTTTGTTCAAATCAAAATGAAACACCCAAAGAAAAGGTAATTATTTTATCACCTCTTTCAAAGTTCTTTTCTTCTTCCACTTTATATTTCTTTGTTATTTCTATAAAAAAAAAAAATACAGTACCTTATACGTACTGTGATGTTATTATAAATATGGTAAAACCATATTCATTATTCTATCCATCCTAGGAATGATAATGTCACCATGCGTGCGTACGTACGGCTTACCGTCTCCACGTCATTGTGTAATTTGTTATTCAACACAATGTTATTTGGATGGATATAATGATGAGTAATATGTATATAAATAATGAAAATAACATGATGATTTATTTATAAAATTAATATACCATCCAATTCCACACCTTTTAATAATTAAGGAAATGATATTGTTGCTCGTGTGTACGTACGGCTTACCGTCTCCACGGCGTGATGAGATTCATTTCCACATTCACCATTCAACAATGATTATAAAAATATATATTATTAAAAAGAATGAAATGTATGAAATAAAAATGCTACTAGATATATGTATGTATGTATGTATGTATGTATGTATGTATGTATGTATGTATGTATGTATGTATGTATGTATGTATGTATGTATGTATGTATGTATGTATGTATGTATGTATGTATGTGTGTATGTATGTATGTATGTGTGTGTGTATGTATGTATGTATGTATGTATGTATGTATGTATGTATGTATGTATGTATGTATGTATGTATGTATGTATGTATGTATGTATGTATGTATGTATGTATGTATGTATGTATGTATGTATGTATGTATGTATGTATGTATGTATGTATGTATGTATGTATGTATGTATGTATGTATGTATGTATGTATGTATGTATGTATGTATGTATGTATGTATGTATGTATGTATGTATGTATGTATGTATGTATGTATGTATGTATGTATGTATGTATGTATGTATGTATGTATGTATGTATGTATGTATGTATGTATGTATGTATGTATGTATGTATGTATGTATGTATGTATGTATGTATGTATGTATGTATGTATGTATGTATGTATGTATGTATGTATGTATGTATGTATGTATGTATGTATGTATGTATGTATGTATGTATGTATGTATGTATGTATGTATGTATGTATGTATGTATGTATGTATGTATGTATGTATGTATGTATGTATGTATGTATGTATGTATGTATGTATGTATGTATGTATGTATGTATGTATGTATGTATGTATGTATGTATGTATGTATGTATGTATGTATGTATGTATGTATGTATGTATGTATGTATGTATGTATGTATGTATGTATGTATGTATGTATGTATGTATGTATGTATGTATGTCTGTATGTATGTATGTCTGTATGTCTGTATGTCTGTATGTATGTATGTATGTATGTATGTATGTATGTATGTATGTATGTATGTATGTATGTATGTATGTATGTATGTATGTATGTATGTATGTATGTATGTATGTATGTATGTATGTATGTATGTATGTATGTATGTATGTATGTATGTATGTATGTATGTATGTATGTATGTATGTATGTATGTATGTATGTATGTATGTATGTATGTATGTATGTATGTATGTATGTATGTATGTATGTATGTATGTATGTATGTATGTATGTATGTATGTATGTATGTATGTATGTATGTATGTATGTATGTATGTATGTATGTATGTATGTATGTATGTATGTATGTATGTATGTATGTATGTATGTATGTATGTATGTATGTATGTATGTATGTATGTATGTATGTATGTATGTATGTATGTACTTACATATATCTTATTCACTTACTTCCCTTCAATACAATATGAAAATGGAAACCGTGTTTATGCGTATGTACGACAAGTTGTCTCCATAAACGGTGTTTTACATTTCATATATATATCTATTATAAATATTTATATTCTAAATATATATGATATATAAGTCATGTTTTATATTATCAAAGTATTTAAATCATGATCTAAGTGATACGATTAAGAATAATATGTTAAAACACGTATGACAAAGAAAGCGATTATTACCCAAAATGTTAATTTAACATGGAAATTATTATTAAATGGGTATTATAAATTAATAAATGAATCATGTATGATATCATAAATATTAATATGGTTCTGGTATAATTTAATAACATACTATGTTCACTATAAAAGAGGTTAAATGTACCATTGAGTAATGGAAAGTACAAGGTACGGGTTAATTCCTCAATCTCACTATTATCCAATATTGTTTATGTGTATGTTTTTACTGGGACATATTTATTATCCAAGTACATGTTTCATAAAAGAGTTTTCAAAAGGATTATTTTTAAGGTTCTCTTTAACTAAACACCATTTTAAATGTTTTAAATATTTATTCTTCAAAAAATTTCTCATTAATGTCCATGTTTTAAAAATGGTTTTAAGGATTTATTTATATGGACATGAATGTTATAAAATGTTAATTCTTTTAAAAAGTTTCAAAGTGGTATGGGAAAATTTGATTCAAAAATTTCTTTTAAATTTCATCATTTATAAATTATGTGCCTTTTAAATGATTTCATGAAAAATGATTATTTCACTCAAAGAGTTTTACTAATCATTTTAAATTATATCATCATCCTTTACTGGATATTATTCTTTATTGAGGTTGATTTATTATAATAAAATCATCCATATTATATTTAATGAGTTGTGATATTTTTTATTGTGGATGTTCTATTTGTATACCATTCATGTTTTATGGATAAAGTATTGACATTTTGTATTCTAGTTTTAATATGAATGTTTATGTTATGTTTCAAAAATTTCATATGAAGAGTGTAGTGGATTTAGTAAGTGATGGGTGGAGCACTCTATAGCTTCTTGATGCATCGGTAGGTCTCATGATACAAACTAGTTTCATGGAACAAGGCCTTTACAAAACATTTATTTGTAGTCTTGGCACGAGGCCTTGACTATGTGGCAATGTTGTCTAGACATTACGAATTACCTCATTATGAAATTAGTTATTACATGTGATTATTCAACTAGTAGAATATCCATGTGCATGTTTATATGGTTATGTTTGATTTATTTTTTCCATTTTATGTTCAAGTTTTCTGTTTAAAAGACTGATGTTTTTATTATACATCTTTCCTTAAAAGTTTATAGCTTTCGCTAAATTATTTACCCTTACTGATCATTTGAGCTCACCCCTTTCTTATGTTTTAGTTTCTCAGGATGCCAAGAAGTGTACTATTATTTATATATAGGTTTAAGATAGAATAATAATGGAATTCTCAAAGGATTATCTATGTTGTATTTTATGTTATAAATTGTAATGTAATTTTCATGTATGTAATCTATTTTCCAAGACTGATAAACCAATCAGTCCTTCGGGACTTGATTCCTTGTAATTATTCCAATGTATTAAAATAATGCATTGGCTCTGGGCTTCTAGGGTCGGGTCATTACAATAAGAGATATCAATCAAAGATCATAAGTGAGAATAAGATGAACATGTGGGTATGTGAACATAATTAAGGTGCATAAAAAAAGAATGGAGTCATACCCAATAAAACATGGATTATAAATCATGAATCATGATGTAACTATTTAAGAATAGCATAATACATGAGTCGTTGGAGTGTGGAAACATTATTCAATAATCATGAGTCATGATAACTTAAAATTCTACGTTTTATAAAATATTAATTTCATACAAACATAAGCATATAAATCATAACATATATAAAGGATAACCACAAATAAATTTATATAATAATGGATTAAGATAACCACCTATATATAGCATAGTGGACTTGGACTGACCACCCACATCCCATAATATTTTTGGACTTTGTCTAACCACCGGTGTGCCATCTCGATCACATGTGATATAAAACATAACCCAATGCATTATAGGTATATAAAAGATCCACCCATCACATAATTATAAACCATATTTATGTGTACCATATAAACATGAAAATATTCATACTCCCATCGTAGGATAATTAACCCATGAGAAATAAATGGGTTCCATGAATATTTTCACAAAACATGATCATAAATCACCCATAGAAATAAGGTGGATGATATCATTATAGAATAGACATATTGATGAAAAATAAATGTTAAATGATGTTAACATGAATTAGAAACACTTTAAAAGAGAAGTAGAAATTTAATTTTAGAAATAAGAAGAAATACCCTTTATGGTTTTAATAACTATTATTTTAAACGAAAAAATTTATAAAATAATTATAATAGAAATAACTTTAGAAAAATGGGAAAACATTGAAAGTAATATTTATAAGTAAAACTAGAGAAGAGGATGGAAAAAATTTATGCATAAATAAATAAAATATATCTCATTCACACATCAAAAATAAAGTAGATAGAAACTGGCCTATATAGAAAATGATAAAAATAGATTCCTTTTAAATTTTAAAAATAAAATCAAATTCAATAGAAAATGATTGTAATCAATCATAGAAGTATATAATATGGAATATATTAAATAATTTAAATAATATGGACATAGAAGAGAAATATTCTCAAACGAAAATGTAAGATAAGGTTGGTTATTATTGGGGTCATACCTAAGTGGTAAATTAACCCCATAATTCAGCATCATACTGAGGTTAAAATCATGGTGGTTGTGAATTTGTATGGGACTATTGCAGTATTATAACACTATAGAAGTGTGGGTAATATAGTAGGTGATATAGTGGGATATTGTATTAGTAGTAGTAATATTCAACAAAAATGGCCTTTTGGTCCATTAAATTATTCCTTCATACCATAAGGGCCTCTAAGACGTCAAATTTTAGGCCTTTAAGATATGTACTGGAGTAGCTTCTAGATATAGTAGTGCAAGATACTGCATTGGAAGTCACCAGTGACTTTAGTTTGATGTAGGATGTTCATCAGCATGGTAAAAGGTCATTTACATTAGTGAATGGATTCATAGAATGGGTATGAATTCCCCAAACACTACTATATGGGTTAGTGATGTTAGGTTGTGGATGAGACTTCATGGTGATGAGGTTGTTGTGGCAGACAGTAGAAAGGTGGGAGGGGTTGTTATAGTTTGGGTATTTTGTGACAATTCTCAAAGCCTTTATTCCTCAAGGTCTTCAAGATATGTATCATAGGTATTTCAGGTAATGTAATAGTTCCCTATCAACCTAGTTATAAAGAGGGTTTATCAAGAAAATATAAAATAAAATTTTATGAGATATTGTCAACTACACTTACAGGAAACCTTTCAGTTAATTTGTGAACCATAGTGTGGTGAAGTGGTAATAAAAATAGTAAAACATATAAATTACTATAGTATAAGAAAATATATGTGGTTTTAGAGGTAAATGACATTTAATTTCCTCAAATATTAATTTTTACATAAATGATCTTGAATTCAAAGTTATATTAGAAAATAAAACCTTACCTCGTAATTCCTCTTGGTTGGAAGTGTTTTAACTCCCTGTATAATAAATTTAAATATAGTATTCATATAAATAAGAACCTTATTCATATTTAGTTAAGTTAACATAATTCATTTATAATTTATTATTACCCATGTATTAACTTTTTATTATTAAAATTAACATTAAGGTGTTAATTGGTTTGTTTTTTATACATGCTTTGGTTTGGCGGTTCTAATCCTTACTCTTTGATTATGGTTTCATCACCTTCATAATTTTTGTGATGGTGTAATATATGGATTGAATCAAAAATATTGTTGGTTATTATAATTTTGAATATCACCACTTCATAATTATGAAAATATTTTAAATTAATCAATATTACTTCATATTACCTGTATTTACATTTTATTGTTCATTCATGAGGCAAATATTATGACATCGTTCGTCTGTGTTGTAAAACTATATCAAACTAGAACATTTTATAATGACTAAATAAGTAATAACATGTTATTTTATAATATGAATATCAAATTTATATAATATTTATGATTTAATTTTTTTATTAAACTCATAAATCTGATTTAAGAATAATTGGATTAAAAGATTAAGAAAAATGATTAAGGAGAAGATAAGACAGATATTGAAGACTTGATTCACCTCTTGGAGGGCCTCTTAGAAATGAGGGATTTGGGAATTATTCTTATAAATAGATGTGGGATAGGCTTGTGAGAGATAGAACCTGGGTATATATTAGAGATAAAATTAAAAAAAAATGTGGTATGAGTTGGGTAGAGGAGGGGTCCTTTTATAGGTGAGAAGATTGGTATTTTAAAATATAGTATTGATTGTTTTATCTTTTAGGATAACTAGTGTGAATAGTATTAATTCTCATGAAATTTACTAGTTTATAATTAAAAAAAGGTAGGTTATTTTATCTTCAACCTAATCCAAAACTGAATGTAATCCTTGAAACACTTTATTAAAGGTAAAAAATCAAAAAATAGTTTTTTATAAGAATAAAATATTACTTAGGTTCCAAAATTTCAAACATTGATTTATAATTTCAACTTATTATTTTTAAATTAATTATTTCACCCATTAAATACATTTTTAGTCAATAAAAAGTTTTTATAAATTTTTTAGTTATATTTATATCATGATGATGTCACAAAAGATTCATTATTTGTAAAAACTATATTTTTTACTATTCAACATAAAATTGGTTTTTTTAGAAAAATCCAAAAAAAATCACCCTAATATAATTTTCACATTACGAATCCAAAAATTAGTTTCATTTTATAGAATTATAATTCTAAAATTTATAAATTTAACTTTTAAATTAAAATAAAAAAAATAATGAAAAATTATATGTTATATAAAAACAACTTTTAAAACATTAAGCATTCTTAATATTATTTCATATCAATTACTTATTAAATGTGTGTTAATATATTATTTTTTAAATCAAGACTTATAATTATTAAAATTATTTTTTAAAATTTTTCAATTTATTTTATTAGGATAAAAAAGACAACACTTAAAATAAAATAATTCTTTCAAAATATCTCTTTTTAGAATTCAATGATTTTAATTGAATACTATTAAAATTAATTATTTTTATTTTAATCATTAGATTTTATAAATGAATTAGAATCATTATTTAATTTTTATAAACACATCAAATTATTCCTTAAAAATAATAATAGTAAAACATATTCTTATAATAAATATTTTTAATTCGATATTATATTTTATTCGATTATAGTTTCATTCCTTTAGTAATTATAATAATTATATTTCATTTAGTTATCTTGAAATATATTTCATTTTATATTTAAATATTCTACCTTATTGAAATAAATCATTGTTCATTTTAGTTTGGTGTTGTGTTTATCACAAGCTATTGAACAAATCATATTTATTAAAATAGAAATACATACTAAAATCATGGGTTGTTACATTCTAACCCCTAAAAATACTTTTTCCCTCAAAAATTTTGTTACTATGATGAAAAATTGAAGGTATTTCTTCCTCATTGCATCTTCAAGTTCCCACTTCACTTTCTTAAACTTATGATTCCTCCAGATAACTTTAACCCAGTGATTGGTCGTGTTTCATAGTGTTTTGTCTCTATGATACCAGATTATCAATTGGTTATTCCTCATAAGATAGATCATATTATAGTTGTACTACCTCTACACTTATTACATGTGAAGTCTTGGGTATGTACTTCCTTAAAAGTGATACATATAACATATCATATTGTATAAAGAGGTTTGGTGGAAATGTAAGATAATCAGCTACCATCCCCACATGATCAAGGAAATCAAAAGGGATAATGTCTTTATGGCTCAAATTACCTTCTTATCAAATCTCATAACCTTCTCTCATTGGTATATTTAACTGAATACTTTATATTGAACTTTAAATTACAAATGTCACTAACAATTATCATCATATCTCTTATATCAACTTTATGGGGTTTTAATACGTTGTTCAATGGTTTTAATCTTCTCTATAATTTATTGAGAAGGATCTAGTCCCATAATCTTATGCTATATAACTTCATCCCAACATGTTGGAGTTATTTACCTATTCCCATACTAAGCCTTATATGATTACATTTTAATGCTAGAGTGGAAACTATTATTATATGAGAAATCAACTAGGGAAAGGTGTTGAACCCAACCTCCTTTAAAATCCATTTAAAAAGACCTAAATATATCTTTTAGTGCTTTAATGGTCCTTTAAAATTGATCATCAATATGAGGATGATAGGTAGTATTAAATCTCAAATCAATATCTAATATGTAATACCCTAACTCAGGAGCCACTAAACCAATTATCTAATCTAGTGTGCCATATGAACTCAAGAACACATCCATATACCCTATAGGATATTGACTAGTAGTGTCAAACCAAGTTGGGACAATGGTGAAACTATACATGTATATAAAAGTGATAATAACAGTGAAAATAATAAATAAAACATAAACATATAGATAAATGATCTAAAGTAACTACATTCAGGAAAGTTCCAACAATAAACAAAATAAACCACAATATAATAGATGAGGCTATCCAAAACATGTTTGGAATACATAAAAAAAACAAAAATAAAAATACAAGTAAATCTATGAACATTGTTCTGGGTCTAGTCCTAGTCCCAACTTCCATTCTCCATCATATAAGCCTAATAAAACTAAACATAAGCCCTTTTCCAACCTGAACCTGAAAAATTAGTATTATATTCTCATGTACCCAAGTTCACAGGTGGTTCGAGTAGGGTGTGACTATAACATAGTAGGTCACCTCCAACGGTGTCCCTAAATATCCATTCTGATAATCAATGGAATGAGAGGAAAAATATAAGTAGGTGATTAAAAATAATTAATATATTATATAAATAAATAAAACCACATATTCCCTAGGCTCCATGGTGATGCCTGAGGTCAGTCCTACCTGCTTAGTCCAGTGTTAGGGTGTCTCTACATACAAAAAGTTGACTACACCTCCATAAGTAACCACATATAATCCAATAACTCATCCTATAATTCCTTATTATCAATAAGTCTTACATTGGATATGAGTCTTCATCTCGATATTCCCATAGAATCCAAATTCTCATGTTAGGATTCCCTAAATATCATACCCTATGAAAAATCCAAGTACTCATCCTAACATTCTCAAACACATAGTATCATGAGAAATACTTAGATCTCATAATGTATTTCATAATCATGTACTATGTGGAATCCAGGTTCTCATACTAGAAATCTTGATCATCAAGTTTCACTTGGAATTTGGGTGCTTATAATGGAATTCCCTATCCCAAGTACCATAACCACAACAAAACATTTCAATTTCAGATAGATAATATTTTACAAGGTCAATCTTAATTTATTTACCATTTACCAAACTTATCCCATTTCAAAATTTAACATTATCCAATTCCATTTTAAAATTTAAAATCATTTCATAAGTCACCAATTCATAATATAACATTTAATTCCCAATCCATAAATAAAGTTTTACCATTTATCCTATTAATATAAACCATTAATTAATATACTATTACATTTAAGGAAATTTTCTTTAACCCATTACCATTATCCATTTAAGGTTCTTTTAATAAACTAAGTCATACTATTGGAATCATCATTTAGATTTTTACATTGACATACAGGGAATATTAATCCCAAAAAAAATAATTATTTAAGAATTCATATTATAACCAATGTTAAAACTTATAACCTCACATACCATTTCAAAATTATTTAATTTAATCATCAACATCTTGGTTTTGAAATTTTACATAACCATTTTATATGGTATGAGTATCAAGTGAGCCATCCCATTGGAATCGCTTTAAGGCAACCAATTGACATTATGTCTATGGTAATAAGAAAAGGAAAATAATAATTTATGTTCTAATTTTAATTATAGGGTCAACACACAATACATCAACATGACATAAAACCCATACAACATTAAAATTAAACATTACTATGGGATAAAAATAGGGACCACAAGCCTCAAAGAAATGTGTCCACTTTAACTCTTATATTAGAAACCCACTACCCAAGCTCATCCAATACCATTATCCAATGCCTAAACCACCCACTTTATTTAACTCATAACTAATAAAACAACATTAATTAATTATAATAACATTATAATTAATTAACAACTTACAAAGAAAATTAAAGAAAACCTAAATAACATAGTCACAAACAATAAACCACTAACTGAATAATCTAGTTGTACCCAAGACATAAACAAATACCCTTTAGAGGTCTGTGATAACATCTGATCACTTACTCATTCTAAATACCAATCAACCAGAACTAAAACTATAATACAATATAAGTAATTTTACTCAAAATCCTAGGAAATATCACATGGCGACATACCTCCTTTGAAACATTGGGTGAGGGAAAGAAGGAAGTGTATTGCAACATATTTAAGTTAGGAAGCATAGAAACCCTTCCATATCATGATGATTCAACCATTATCTAGTGTAATTTTCCCTAAAATAACTAATAGGGGGAACAAAAAATATAGAAATGGTATATAGGAAGGAAAGGAGTCGCGGCCTTACCTCTAGCTCACCAACACTTCATATAGAATGAGAATAAGACAAGAAGAGAGAGAGATTCAACATGGAGGATAGGTATGAGAATGGGTGTATGAGTGGAGGGGTTCTAACAAAAGGGGATAAGATAATGGGGTAAATATATAAAATATCTAGAGAGTAAAATGGTAATTTTTCCATTTTTAATAAAGTGCACGATTTGGCAGCATGGTTTGCCAAACCCTGTTCCAACCATATAGATCTCACTGCTTGAGGCACACCACCTCATAAAATTAGTGTGAAATATTTTCCAAGACATTCACAAACTATGAAACAGACCTCTATAACTTTCTATAGATATCTCATAAACTCTTGGAGTCCTTCACAAAGTTTTAACAATTTGTGCACCTGTACAAAATAATCCACACAATTAAGTGCATGGTTATCACTAACTATGTTCCCCATGTAGCTTCCCTAGAAACTAAAATTTCAAACCCCTAATATCCCGAGACTTATATGAGAACCCAAAGCACCCAATGGGCCTTAATAAACATAAAACAAAATCACATTAATACATATAAATTCTTTTAATTGTATTCTAAACCCCGATTCAAAATTTATCTCATCCACCAAATGAAAAATTAAAAAAAAACTTATTTTCAAATGCTTTTTCATAACAAGTGTTCTTTAAAATGTCCTAGTATTTTAAAAAATCATCCCATATATATACTTTTTAGTTTCACCAAAACCAAAAAAAAAATAGTTATCTTATATGAGACTCAACCCTAACAATAGTAATTTACTATCTTTATGCTAGTTATTGTTGGGATAAAACACTTGAAATGATCTCCACCTATGATACCCCATCAGCGCATGCATCATAGTGTCACCCACTTAAAAACTCCACCATGAAACTGCATGTCTTCTTGTTTTCATGAGTTCCAAAAATAAAAAACATCATTCTTCATTGGATGATACCACTAGTTTACATCATTCCACACTTCCTTGGTCACTTATCTAGAACCCATTTCCCCACTCCTGAGACCCCTTAAGATATGAGGCCTCACCTGAACATTCTCATCGGCATACCACACCTCATGAAAACACTCATAACTAATAAAAACACTAATATAGTGCTCACTTTCACCCTTCCTCGTCAATATTAGCCAATAATTTCTATTTAAAAACCCAAAATTTATGATTCTTGGACTTCTAGGTTTCACTTATAAACACATTGATGAAAAAAACCTATCACATCCACAATGACATGAATAACATGGTTATCATCTCAATACATCTAACTTCACCCAAGAAAACAATTTAAACCTACTCTATCTAATCTACCTCCAAATACTCAGTTACCCCTACCAACACGTCATCAACACTCCAAACCCCAGTGACATAATTCATTAAGTAGCCCTATGATCATCCAAATACATCCACTAATTCATTAATTGAACTTCAAAAAAATCTCTTATGGTTAAACCCATAACTCACCATGAACACCGTCGTTCCATATAGGGGGCACCACACACCACCAAACTGAAGCACTTTTGTCTGCTCGAAGCTCATACTGAGGCTAAATTTAAGGCTCGATTCCCATCTAATACCATAAACAATACAATACCATTCATTAATTATGATTGAAAGCCCACTCCTCACCTTAGGAGTATCATTTTTTTTGCATCACAAAACCATTTTTGATCATCGTAGTCCATGCTCTTCCCATCACCAAATATGATGGATAGATGGGGAAGAAACTTCTCACCCCAGAGTGTGAACATAAAAGGAAAACCATCACCCCTTATCGACTCATGGGAAGGTTTCCCAAGTATTTATCTAAAAACCCTCCAACATGGGGACCAAACCTTTAGACAATTAGTGGTATATACAATGCCATCTGACTCATCCATTACCACTCTTAAAGCATCGACCCATATGGGACTCATCAAAACAATTTTTATATACCTCCTCATGATCCATGATTCCACCTAAACCACATAAACCTGTGATTATTCCTTTAGGGTTCTTCCTTGTATTGACTGTATCACCACACTTTACTTATCCACTTTCTCATTCCCCCGTTATAACTACATGATTATCAATAGAGTGACTCAGGTCCCTATACCCACAATCCCCTCATTTAACATGTCTCAGTAATAATCCCCTATACCTAACTACTGATTTATTTAAACATCAATTTTGTACACCCTTTTACCTCAAAACCAAAAACCAAATAGAACAATGCATCTCTAACATGAACATACCTCTCATATTCTTATAAATATAATGATTGAATTCTCTAGTGAAACCCAATTCATAAGGACCCAATTCACATTATATCAAGTCACTTCTCAAAAAAATGTTACTTATATGCCTAAACCACTAGTCATGCCTCTCATGTATGCCAGTGTCACCAGTCGTTGATAACCTATGTTTCCTTCTAAGACCATAAGCAACTCACTGATAAAAAACCAATATTACATCCACTCATAACCCGAGCATCATTTTAATTTCAATTGAGGCTCATTAGAAATCACAAAGTGCTTCTAAAGTTGTATCCCAATTTGAAAAGTTCTGACATTTACACATGTGCTACTGAAGCACCACACTCATGGTAATTTTCATTTCAAGAGTCCCAAGAATTTTCACATGCCTCACATCAACCCATTTCAAGGGTGTTCTAGTTCATAAGAACCTCACACCCAATACATCTCATTCCACTATGTTCATTCCATTAGTACTAACATTACTATGATAGGAATTCGAATAATCCTTCCCACCCAAAACAATCCAAGAGACTAGAATCACCCGCACATGAGTGTGCAACCCTAACAAATAAGGGCATTCGACATGCCCAATCTGCATATTATCTATCACCTAATGCATACTTATTCACAATACATACATCCAAATTTGCCTTGTGAACATAAAGAAACTGAGAGAAACTCTCTAAACCCTCTCATGGGTCACCCTTAAAGGTCACATAGCACTAGCACCTAAACCTGGAGTCATTCTTAATAAACCAGGTTACTAGGATCTCCCACCTAGCCTACACCCCAAACCACATCTCATATAGTTTATAACTCCTGATGTAACAACCTAAGTAATATTTATATAAAAACTTTTCATATATTAATTAGTTATATTTTATAGATTTATATTCATTATAAAAATATAATATAATTTCTTAGTTAAAAGGAAAAAAATATTTATTTCTAACCAAATTGGATTTTTATGTATTATACGGTTTTTTTTAAATTATTGACTTCTAAATTATATAATTTAAATTTGAAAAAATTAACTTCATTTAAAAATTAATTATGTAAAACTTATCTTAAGATGAATTTTTTATAATTTTCTGAAAAGTTTGATTTTTCAAAAAATATTGAAAAATACTGATTTTTATTGAAAACTATATTTTTATATTAAAGTATTTATAATGTTAAATTATATTTTAAATTAGTTTTAAATTTTAATTAGTTAAGTTTGATTTAAAATAATATAATTATGTATTTTTAAATAAACTTTATTATTTAATTTATTTTTAAAAAATTATACTTAAAAAAATCATTTTTATGAAAAATTGTTTTTATTGTGTTTTCCTGGTTTAATTTTAAATTAACTTCTTACAATTATGTGTTTCTAATTTTTAGACATTAATGAAGTATTTTTAATTAGTGGGTAAAAATTTAGTGAATATTTACCTTTTATTTTTGTTCAATATAAAGAGTAACCTTAGTAATTTTTGTAACTATAGTTAAGGGTAAATCAGGTAATTAAAGTTAAAAATAAAATGATAAGGACTAGAGAATGACCCTAAAACTTGCCTTATTTTTATTGGATGAGTCTATTTAATATATTATCATAAAATATTTGATTATATGGAATTTAATGTCCGTTTTAATGTGATTATTACCTTTATAATATTTTGTGTAAAGAAAAGTAAAAAATGTCACACTCTTATTTTTAATAACTATAAGATTTTTAATATGGGGATAAAAAGAGGATGTGTTTTGTTATAAATATTAATTTTAAATTTAAATGGTTTATATTTATCATGGTAATTTATTTTTAATTCTTAGTGACGAAATAATTACCTTAAATTCTTAAATAATGTTGACTCAATAATTATTCAATAAATGGAAAAATAAAATAAATGATATTAAAAATATTAAAAGTAGTATAATTTCAAATAAATAATGTGAACCATGAATTTTATAGATAAACATGAAATATTTTATAGGTTCTTTTTAAATATATTTGAATTCCATTATTTTAATGATGCTATTAAAGTCAAAGTAAATGAATAGTTTTAAAATTGAGAATAATGATATTTTATAAAAAATAATATTTTATTAGATGATTAAAAAATCATAAAAATATTATATTAATAAAAATAAATGGTATATGGTTTTTTAAATCAATAATGATATATTTATGGGTCTTTTTTTATTTTATATTAATATTATTAACCCTTAAAGGTTAGAAAACATTAATATTATGATAATTGTCAAAAAGGATAATAAAGGGTTCAAAAAAGATAAGGTTAAAAATGAGATATAAACTTATCAAAAAACTAATATATGTGATAATTTATACTCTTCCTCATATTATCTTCAAATATTATTAATTTGGATCCATTTTTAATTCAAAATTAATTTATATTAATTTAATATTTTATGAAATCCCAAGAGTACCCCCCCCCCTCTTATAAAAGGGAGACACTTCTCATTTCTTCACACTTCAAAGCCCTTTTCTTAAATACCTACCTAAATATATTCCTAACATTCCTCACCGTGTTATATAGTTCTTATTTTTAGAATAATATCAATATTATTGGACTTAAGGTGTTAAAAAACAATATTTTCCAAATAAGAGTAAGATAAAGAACATACATGATGAGTTAGACTCAAGGTAAGGGACTTTATTTTAAAAATATTCTTTTAAAGTTTCCCTCAAAAATATATTTTTCTTCCATATCCATATTTATTAAGTTATTTTATGGATGTTTTAATATGGATATAAAATATTTATAAATTGCATTTTATGTCTCTTTTGACTTTCATTAAAAAACATCAAGAGGAATATCTTTATGGAATGTTTTGAATTTATTTTAAAAACAAAACAAATGAATGTTATATTTAATTTATATATAGGAAAATACTTTTCTCACTTCCATAAACATTATTTTATGTTTTTATTCCTTTATAATCTTCGATGTTTTATTTCAAATAAAAACCTTATTTCCATTTATTCTATGAATTTTAGTTTTGAAAATTGGGTTTTAAAGAAAAGGGATATATTAATATAAAAAAATTCTTTATTATGGGTGAAAAGAATGTCTTAATGATGTAATATTTTATGTATTATTATTATGTTATAGTTGTTGGGTATTTTTTATGATGATGGGTGGTTCTGTTATACACCAAGGATAGGCAGTTCCGTGATAATCCAAAGTTAGGTGAGACCATTATATCTCTCCAATGTATTTGGTAAAGGGATGAAGTTAACAGATTAGGTTTATCCTAAGAGAATATAGTAATATACTAGGATGGTTTTTTTAAGTATATATGTAAGTTTAACTATGATGGTTACCCCAATTATAACCATGATAGTTACTCCATGTGTAACCATGAGGGTTAATCTATATGTAAGAGTGTGATGAAAATGATGCCCCAAGTTTATACATGATTTATCTATGCTTTATATGGGTTTATATGGAAATATTATGATTTCACAAGGTAAAGAAAAGTATATTTTACTTCATAAGGTTGAAAAGTATAACTTTGTGAAATGTTATTATAGATTTTTTTTTGAATTCAAAGAAAAATTTATGAGTTTTATTCTTCCATGAAGATTTATTATGAAATTTTTTAAGAAAAATTTTGGGCATATAAATTGATTTCTTAGGTAGTAAAATGTTTATTTTTAGACCAATGTTTATTTTGAAAAGGGAAAATTTTATAAGTATTTATGAACTAATGGTTTATTTATTTCTTTTTATTTCCCTTACAGAGATTTTTGTGATCATCCCATGTTTTTAAATTCTTTTAATGGGGTTTAAGGATGGTTAATGGAAAATAATAAGTCAAGTTAAAATTCATGAATATTTTTCATTTAAATAAATAATTTTTCATTTTGAAAGTTTTATATTATGTGGAAAATGGATACTTATTAGAAGTGTCCACTTTGTAATATATAGGTTTGTTATATAATATTTATGATCCAACTCTCTAAAACTATAAACCTAAAATATCTTTGGGAATTTAAGAAAGTGAATTCTAGTTTAAAGTAGCAAGAATGTGTATTTTCTAATGTCATATCCTTATATTTAGTATCAGAGCAATGTTTATATAACTTTAGGGGTTAGGATAATGTCAAAATAATACCCTTAAATTATTTTCCTATATGGTTAAGTTGAAATGATATAGGATTTGAATATTTCCATGTTTCTTTAACTAAAATATGTATATTTAGAATGTTTTTCTACAAAGTTAATATAGAATATAAAGTAAGATGGTGTCATGTGGATGATATCCTTCTAAATCGATAACCTGGAATGGCTGGAATTGGAATAGAGTAATTTTTCACTATGATGGATCATTTGAAACAGTATATAAATTGTGGTGGTATCCATGCTAGAGAAAAATCAGATCTACCATAGAGGAATGTGTTAATATTGGATCATTTTATAAGATAACACCCTCCAATATTTAATGAATCATCTTACCCAATGGTAGATGAGGCATGGATTAAATACCTATACAATATATTCTATGTCATGAAATGTTTATATCATAAAAAATTAAGTCTTAAAGTTTATTATTTTTAAGTTGAAGGTAACAAGTGGTGGTAAATGGTCAAGAATATCAAGGAAAGAGATGATATTGATACCTTGGAATGGGATGAATTTAAGAATATTTTCTATGATAAATATTTCCCTAAGGAAGTTTGACTTAGGATAGAAAAGAAATTCAGGAAATTGAAACAAAAGGTGGAAGATTCTCTAGCCATTTGTGAATAAAAATTCACCATATTGGAAAGGTTCATACCAAATTTCATCTGTGATCTTGATAATAAGATTAATCAATTTTAATTAGTATTAAATCCAAAATATAGAAGTTAATTTTCTTCCTGTGAATTAAAATTTTATAATAAACTTGTGTGATGTGCTAAGAAGGTAGAAATGGGGTTTTTTAGATCATGTGTACTTTGGAAATGAAAAAAATAGTTCTAGGTGGATGGTAAAAGGGTATAATAGAACAAAGAAATATAATGGTAGTAAAATTAAATTTTCAGTCTGTGAAAGTTATGGTAAAAATTATACTAGGTAATACCTTATAATGTCTAGAAAGTGCATCTAGTGAAAAAAATTTGGGAATATGGATCATAATTAAAATGAAAAATATATTGGTAGTGGTAAGACCAAATCTAATAAATAGGAATTAAAATGTTTTAAATGTAATGAGATGGGTTATTATGCACATGTGTGTCTGGATAAAAACCCAAATGATGGGAAGAAACTATAATATAAGCAAAAATATGTGGTTAAATCCTTCACAAATAATTTATAATATGTTAAACCATTAAACAAAGTGTACCAAGTATAGTTATTTTTTATTTAGATTGTGCTAATGTCTTTTTTGATTCAGGGTATACCAATTCTTTCATTTATGAGAATTGTTTTAGTAAAGTGGAAATTCAACCTCAATAAATGAATGTAAAACTTATGGTAAAAACACATAGGGTAAGTATGAAGAAAAAAATAAATTATAAGAGTCTTCTAATAATTGTTTGTGGAAATTATTTACCTACAAACCTTGTTTCCTTTCCACCAGTAGAGTTTTATATTATTATAGGTATGAATTTTCTCTCTATTTACCATGTTATGATATATTATAGAGCTAAAGAAGTTTTTTTCATAAATATTTTTATTTTGTATACAAGAAAAACCCAATTCCTTTAATAATATATCAAGAATACTATAACTATTAAAACATGAAAATAAAAGGTATCTTGAACATATTTTTGAAAATAAGGGGAATATTGAGATTAATGATGTTCTGATAGTAAAAGAATACCTGGAAATTTTCCCTGGTGAGTTTCTTAGTGTTATACCAAAGTTGGAATTTGAATTTACTACTGAATTCATTCCTAATGATAATATATTTCTGAAACCCCCTTATTGTATTCCTTAATTAGAACTTTTGGAATTGAAAAAGATATTGTAGGAGTTTCTTGGTAAATGTTTCATTCATCCTAACACTTCACCATGGGGCGATCCTATCTGATTTATTAAAAATAAAGATGTATCCATGAGTATTTTCATTAATTATAGAGCATTGAATAAAAATACTATTAATAATAAGTTTCAGTTACCTTATATCAATGATTTTTTCTATCATCTATAAGGAGCTCTATATTTTTTCAAGATTGACCTAAGGTCTGGGTACTATCAGCTGAATTTTAAGGATGATGACCATCCAAAAATAGTATTTCAGACTAAATATGGGCATTAATATTTTTTGGTTATTCCATTTGGTTTGAAAAATTCCCTATTTTTATTTATGGATCTTATAAATAGAGCCTTCCATGGATATTTGGAAAAGTTTTTGGTTGTTTTTATTAATGATATTTTTATTTATTCAAAAATTTATGAGGATCATGAAAAACATATAATGATTTTTAATATAACCCTAAGAGAAAATAAGTTATATGGAATATTTATAAAATGAAATTCTTGGTTATAGTGGATTTCATTCCTTGAACACATAATAAATAAATAAAACATAACAGTTGATTCTACTAAAAATAAAGTGTTTGATGAATGTCCAAGACCTACAAATTTTACTAAGATTCATAGTTTTCTTGGATTAGTATGCTATAATTGGTGGTTTTTTATACCTTTTTATAGATATCTAGCCCACCAACTAAGTTAACATGAAAGGGAGTTATCTTTATATGGATAAAATAATGTGATTATTGTTTCTAAATACTGAAAATAAGATTGGTGAATTCTCCATTTTTGGCTCTGCCCCCCAAAATGATGAATTTTTTATATACAAGGATGCTTCATGGAAAGGAATTGGTTTTTTAATGATGAAAATGATCAGGTAATTTCTTACACCTCACATTAATTAAAACCACATGAGAAAAATTATCCTACATGTGAACTCGAATAGGTAGCAATAGTGTATCCATTAAAAATTTATATACATCATTTATATGGAGGAAAGTTTGAAATATATACTGATCATAAAAGTTTGATTAATATATTAACTAAGAAATCATTGAACAAAAGGAATAGAATATGTCTGTAACTAATTAAGGATTATTATAGCACAATCCATTTCCATCCTGGAAAATAAAACAAAATAGTTAATCCTTTGAGTTGGAAAAATAATGTTTTTTAAACATTTTCAATTTAGAACATGAACCCATGGTTAATGATTTGATTAATTTTTCATAGAAATTGTGGATACAGGAACTTCTTATATTTTATTTTAGGTTTCATTATAATCATATATGATAGAAAAAATTAATCAAGCTCAGAATGAAGACCATGATTTATAGAAAAATGTATAATTGGTTAATAAGATAAATTTTATTGAATTTATTATTGAAAAAGAAATTGTTTTGATATTTGGAAAGAGATTATGTGTGCCTTGTGTTTCACGGTTAAAGAGATAATTGTTGAGTGAATCTCATAGTTCCCAATTTTTCATTCATCCTGGAAACACTAATATGTACAAATACATTTGGGGGTATTACTGGTGGAATGGAATGAAAAGAGTTAAAACTGATTTTACCATAAAATGTTTGACTTTTCAATAGGTTAAAGAAAAATGAAATTTTTTGAAGGGGATGCTTCAGCCTTTTTCAGCACCATAGTGGAAATGGGAAAATATATCCATAGATATCATAGTGGGATTTCCAAATACATCTCGAGGTAATAATTTTATTTGAATTATTATTGATCGATTAACTAAATCTATACATTTACTTCCCATTAAAGATACTCTATATTTAGATAAATTTTTTTGAATGTATCCTAAGGAGATAGTTATATTTCATGGAGTTCATCTCACCATTGTACCTAGTCATGATCCCAGTTTTACTTATAATATTTTTAAATGCCTTCATAATTCATTGGTATTGAATCAAATTTCAGTATAGATTTTCATCGTCAATCTAATAGAAATTCCAAGATAATAATTCATACATTAGAGTAAATGATTAATTCTTTCTCAATAGATTATTAGGGAAGTTATGATTAATAAATTTAATTAAATAAGTTTTCTTATAATAATATTTTGAATTCTAGTATATAGATAACACATTTTGAGCCATTATATAGAAAGTGATTTTAGACTTTAGCTTTTTGGGATGAAGTAGGTGGAGGTAAGTTGATGAGATGATAATTTGTAGAAGAAATGGTTGATAAGTTGAAGTTAATTCAACAATATATGAGTATATATCATAGAAAGTAGAAAATTTGTGTGGACAATCAGAGAAAATATCTTTCTTTTGAGGTAGGTGATCATGCTTTTCTTAAATAATCTCTATGGAAATTTATTATAAATTTTGGTAAAAAGGTGAAGTTGAGTACATGGTTCATTGGAACATATAAAATCCTGGTAAAATTTGGGTTAGTTTCTTACCAAGTATCATTTCCTCCAAGTTTATCCTAGGTACATAATGTTTTTTATATTTTTATGTTAAGAAAATATGTGTCAGATTCATCTCATATTTTGTGCCTTGTGGTAGTTTAGTTGGAAAATGATATTTATTATAATGAATAACCAGTTTAGATTCTTAAATATATTTCAAGTATTATGGAACAATTTTATTCACTAGGATAAGGTTTTTTTGAAAAAACCATATGGTTGAAGAAACAACATGAGAGTCTAAAAATACTATGAGGGAAATGTATTCCCAATAATTTAATAAGTGAATAAAATTAGGAGGAAATAATTACCAAAATGAAATAATAATTTAAAAACCCATTTAATGGTAATATAAAATATTTTCAAATATTAATTGGTTATATTTTGAAGAGTTATATTCATTATAAAAATATTAGACAATTTTTTTGTCAAAAGGAAAAAAAGCATTATTTCTAACCAAATTAGATTTTTATGTATTATATGATTTCATTTAAAATATTGATTTTAGAATAATATAATATTAATTTTAATAAATAAACTTAAATTATGAATTCATATTATCAAAATTATCTTAATATGAATTTCTGATAATTTGCTAAAATTTTTATTTTTCAATGAATAGTGAAAATACTGATTTTTATCAAAAACTGTATTTTCTTTTAAAGTATTTATAAAGTAAAATTTTATTTTTATTTAGTTTTAAATTTAATTATTTATTTTAATTTAAAATAATCCAATTATTTTTTAAAATGAATTGTATACATTAATTTTGTATAAAAAACTTTATACTTAAAAGGGTATTTTTCTAAAAAATTGTTTTCGTTGCATTTTGTGGATTTAATTTTAAATTAAATTCTGACACATATATGTTTTAAATTTTGAAAAATGTATTCCATATTTTGAATCAGTGAGTCTAAATTTTTTAAATATTTTCCTTTTATTTTTTGTCAATATAAATAGTAACTATAGTAATTTTTTTCATTATAGTTAAGTGTAAATCAGGTAATTAATGTTAAAAATAAAATGATAAGGACTAGAAAATAACCCTATAACTCACCTTAATTTCATTTTATGGTTACATTTTATCCATAATCATCTAATATTTGGTTATATGAAATATTTTTACCATTTGGATATGATTATGACCTTTATAATTTTTATGTAAAGAAAAGTACACAACGTCACACTCTTGTTTTTAATAAATATAATTTTTTAACATGGTGATAAAGAGATGATATTTTATTTTATAAATATTAATTTAAAATATAAATTATCTATCTTAATCAGGGTATTTTTTATTGAAGAAATAATTACCTTAAATTCTTACACAACGCTAAAAAAATAATTATTCAATTAATGGAAAAATAAAATAAATGATATTAAAAATAATAAAAGTATTATGATTTGAAATAATTAATATGACCCAAAAATGTTCTAGATAAACATAAAATATTATAGTGTTTTTATTCATTTTATTATAATTATTTTATTTTATTATTCTATTAAATTCAAATAAAATCAATATTTCGAAAATTGACATTAATGAAATTTTATAAAAAAATTTAATTTGGTAAAAAAAATTCATAATTCATAAAAATATTATATTTGGTAAAATAAATGGTTTATGTTTAATTACATACATCATGGTCCATTTATGGATAATTTCTCATTTCATAATAATATAATTAATCATTAAATGGTAGAAAACTTTAATATTATGGTAATTATCAAAAGGTTTAACTAAGGGTTAAAACAAAAAAATAAGGTTAAAAATTTTATCTAAACCTGTCCAAAATTATTTTATGTGATTATTTCATCTCATCCTCATATTATATTTGAATATTATCAATTTTGAGTCACTTTTAAATTAAAATTACTTTATATTAATTTAATATTTGAAGAAATACCAAGAGTGCCCCTCCCCTCTTTTATAAAGGGAACCACTTCTTCTCATTTATTCACACTTCAAAACCCATTTGGTTGGAAACAAATCTACCCAAATCCATTACTAACATCCCAAAACACATTATATAGGCCTTATTTTGGGAACAATACCAATATTATATGTTTTAAGGTGTTAATAAAATGATATTTTCCAAACAAGAGGAAGATAAAGATCGTATGTGACAAGTCAGAATCAAGGTAAGGGGATTTCTTTTTAAAATCCTCTTTTAAAGCTTCCATTAAAACTCCTTTTTTATTCCATATCCATATTTTTAAATTTACTTTATTTATGTTTTTATATGAATATAAACTATTTATAAAGGAAATTTTATGTCTCTTTTGAATTTCATTCAAATGGTTTGACTTCCTTTACAAAAATAGAAAAAATGTTTTATTTTAATATATACAGTGAAAGTGACTTTTCCCACAATTATAACCATTATTTTTTTATTCTTTTATAATCTTATATGTTTTCCTTAAAGAAAAATCCTCTTTCCCTTTATTCTAGGATTTTTTTTCGAAAATTGGGTTTTAATGAAAAGGGATATATAAATATCTGAAAATGATTTCTTATAGGTGAAAATAATGTTTTTATGATGCAATTTTTTATGTGTTATTAATATGCTATGGTTATTGGTAATTGTTTATAATGATGGGCATTCTATCATACACCAAGGATAGTTGGTTATGTTATTAAATAAGGAAGGTTAGTTCCATGATAAACCAAGGTCCGGTTAGCCTATTATAGCTCTCCAATTCATTAGGTAAAGGAATGGATTTAACTGATTAGTTTTATCCAAAGAGAATATGGGAATACACTATGATGGTTATTTCAAGTGTAACTACAATGGTTACTCCAAGTATAAATGTGATTGTTATTCAATGTGTAACAATGAGGGTTACTCCATAAGTAAGAGTGATATGAAAATGACTTCCCAAGATAACTATATCATTTACCTATTATTTATATGTTTTTTAGGGAAATGTTATTATTACACAAGGTAAAGGAATGTATATTATATTTTATAAGTTTAAATATTTATTTTTTTATCAAAAGGTTATTATAAGTTTTTCAGGAATTGAAAGAAACCTTTATGGGTTTTATTTTTTACTCTAAGATTTATTATGAAATTATTTATGAAACTATTTGGGCATATAATTTGATTTTAGGGGTAATAAAAAGTTATTTTGATCCCAATATTTGTTTTAAAAAAGGAAAAAAATTATAATTATTTACTGACTAATAGTTTCTTTCTTTCTTTTTATGCCCCTTTCTAATATTTTTATTCTCATACCACATTTTAAAATTATTTTCAAAGGTTTTAAGGGTGGATAATGGTAAATAATAATTCAAGTTGAAATTAGTGAATATTTTCCATGAAAATAAAACATGTTTCATTTTAAAAGTTTTATATTATGGTAAAATAGATAATGATTAGAAGTGGTCACATTTTAATATATGGGTTTTTTATGTAATATTTATTCCCTAACCCTCTAAAAATATAAACCTAAAAGATATTTTGGAATGTAAGATAGATAATTCTAGTTTAAAGTCACTAAAATATGCAGTTTTTATGTTTGGGTCCTTACACCCAAGATGACACTCACCCCATCTAAAAATGTCTTCCACATGGCCTCACACAAATATTTGTATCATACCCATCCTAACCACTCTTAGATCAAGAAAAATTCCTGAGGGTCTCAAAGAGTCATGAACCATCATGTTATAATGACCCAAGAGGGGCCACATCTTGAGGAAATCACCAAACTTTGGTTATCTAAATAGACCCAACTACTCATAAAAAATTTCAACACCCATTCATACTATGTCTTCATAATATATAAAAAAATTATTGGGTTTATATATTTTTTCACTTTTCCATTTTTCTTAAACCATAAGTTCCAAAATGAGGGCTCTCTTAAATGAAATGTCTAGTACAATCCATATAATAGGGAACTTTAGAAGTTTTACTTGGAACTTTATTTAGATGATTCCATGTGAAAATCAAATCAAATTTTCCCTAAATTTTGTTTTAATAGTTAACTTTAACTTAAATTTATTATAATTGTATCTTTGTTAAAGGAAATTTGAATTACAATTTATAGAGAAAAATTATTTTTAAGTTGTGATTGGAATTTTAATTAATAGAATATTTTTCGAAATAAAACTAAATAATTATAAAATATTACTTTATAATCCATATGGGAATATTAGTAAAATTATACCATATAATTATAAAAAACTCCATATTAATGGTTGTGGACATTTTAAATAACTGACCCAGCTCATGATCCAGGTAAACAAGTAATCAATCATAGTAAATCACACACATGAACCCTACCTACCTAATATAAATTATGAGAATACATAGACCCTATTTTCATACTAGTATAAGAGATAATATCTCATAAATCATTAACCTCATAATCAAATGCATTACTTTAGATGAAATTAGATCAACCATAAAAATGAATAATGTGAACAAAAATCATATCCCTAGAAATATGGAATCTCCTCATACATGGTGTGGCCATTCCA